>JAOXYA010000001.1:9027214-9038061 GCA_028565675.1 Sorex palustris
TCCAGAGAGCAAAGGGCGACTGGGGCAACACCCTTTCCCCTCCGGGCAGACCTGATGGCCTGGATTAATGCGTAGTCTGTTCACTTTTCTGCTCCAAGCTGCTGGGTTCTGCATTAAGTCCTTGTGCTTCTGGGGCTGTGGCTGTGCTGGAGAGATGCTCGTGGGGGGCAACTGGTTGGCTCTGTTTTTAGGGGTCACTCCTGGCAGTGTTTAGAGTGTGGTGTGGGGACGACTGGAGTTGGACATGTACAAGGCAAGCCCCTTAACCCCTTACTATTTCTCCTGCCCTCATCTCCCTTTAAAAACCATGTCTACTTTATGTATATTATACTCTTTGGTGGATATTTATTTAATTCAGGGGGTGGTGCTCGTACTCTGGACTCAGTGCATCGGGTTATTCTTAGCGGGGCTCAGGGGACCACTTGGTGCTGGGGATCCACTGTGGGTTTCCTGCGTGCAAACCACATGCTTAGCCCATGGCGCGCTCTCTCTCTCTCTCTCTCTCTCTCTCTCTCTCTCTCGCTTTCTCTCTCTCTATCTCTCCAGTGACTAATTTTTAGCAGCCTTGTTTATTGGGTCATTGCAGTTGTTTTGTTATGTTGTCGTGGTGGTTCTTATGGGGTCATGCAGTACTGGGTCTAAAACTCATGGCCATCTCCGAGGGGGCCAGGTGAATCCACCACCCATTTCAAGAGAGCCCCGGCAGCTGAAAACCTCCATGTTCACGGGTTGGTCTCCATAGGCTCAGGACGAGCCCCCCACATATAAGAATAAATCTGCTGAAAAACTCAGGTATGCAGGTTTTGTGACTGAAATCTCCAGGCTCTCACAGAGTCAGGAATGGGAAACCCCCCTGCCCCCATCTCTCTGTGCTTCCGGGAGCCTGGCAGTCATGCCCATGAGCTGCCTCTCACACCAATTAAGCTCATCAATGGCCATGATCCAGAGACTCACAAATAAATCTCGAAAGAGGGTAACAAGCTGCAGACATAGTACCCAGAGGGACTCAAAGTCACCATACAGTTAAAAATTTAACTCCAGCTGTATCAATGTACTTAATTTTTTTTTTTTTTGCTTTTTGGGTCACATCTGGTGATGCTCAGGATTTACTCCTGGTTCATGCACTCAGGAACTACTCCTGGCGGTGCTCAGGGGACCATATGGGATGCTGGGGATCAAACCAGGGTCGGGTCGCGTGCAAGGCAAATGCCCTACCCACTGTGCTATCACTCCAGTTCCTGTACTCAAATTTTTAAAATTCCTGGGGTGCATGTGGCCATATGACATCTCATACTCTATGCCACTGATGTACCAAGAGTAGCACACCACATTTGATGGCTGTAAAGTAGAAGACAACTGATCTCGATAAAAAAAAAATATTAGCACACAAGACTCAATCTGTAACAACAATGTTAGTAATCTCTTATACAAGGGCTAAATGACCCCAAGGCGATATACAACAATCTTTATATGCTTTCCTCTAGGGAAACCTTTTTGGATCACTTTTTAGAGGATTATTCATAACAAGCCATATAAAATAAATTATTTAGGATCTGCCTTTGGGGCAGTCTTGCGTGGTGGTGGGAAAATTTGAAATAATGGTGATGGGATTGGTGTTAGAATATTGAATGCAATAATTTATTGTGAACAACCTTATAAAAATTTTTAAAAAATAAAAATAAATAGACTCATGGGCTCAGTATACATGACATCTGATGGAACACTTGAGTGGTAGCACTGAGCCCTAACCACCTTCTTTCTATTTCAGCGCCACTGGTTGATTTTATTATCCAGCTCCCGGGCTGCAGGTGTCAAGCCTCATGCCTGATCCCTTTGTACCTGCTTCCTCTCCTAAGCAGCACACTCCATGAAGCTGACAGAGTGACTATCCTCCCAGCTCAGGGAAGCCTTCTCTCTCTCTCCCTCCCTCCCTCCCTCCCTCCCGCCCTCCCTCCCTTCCTCCCTCCTTCCCTCCCTCCAAGACACTGGGTGTACAGTGTTGATGGGGACACAGACAACTGGAACTCGCATGCACTTCTCGTGGGCATATAAGTGATAAAACTGCTTTGGAAATGGGCAGTGTCTATTAAGGTATTTCTATACATACCCCATGACTAAACAGTTCCACCCCAGGCTATCTAGCTATCCATCCAGATAAGCACCAAGAGCTAGATGGCAAAGAGTTGTCTAGCCCCCAGGTGGAAGCACCACAAGCCCCATCAATAATTGTCATAAGGGAGATGGCCCAGTGGCAGGGAACATGCTTATAATATGCGATGTCCTGCGTTCCATTTCCTGCTCTGCTGGGATGGCCCTGGTGACCTCTGAATATGCCAGGCCCAAAACCCATTAAGTTCCCAAACAAGGACTAAGAATTGCCAGGAGTGGTCCTCAACTTTACTAGGCATAGGTCCTTATAAAAAATAATTATGATATATGTGTACACTGGGATATTGGCAATCAAAAAGAACAAACTAATGAATAGCAACATGGATAAGTCATGGATAAGAATGACATGGATAAGAATGACAGAACATAAAAGAATGAATGCTGGGAAAATTAATTGATGGTGTTAAAGTTGGCATAATGGGCTGGAGAGGCAGTAGGGAGGGTTGGGTGCCTGCCTTGCATGCACCAACCTTGGTTCTACCCCTTATTGATTCTAGTCTCTCAAGCCAGGAGAGATCCCTGGGCTCAGAGCCAGAAGTAACTCTTGACCACCACCGGGTGTAGCCCCAGAAGCAAAACCAAGGTAACTTAGTTTCATGGGTTCTCTTGAAATAGAGTGGTTCCTAAGAGAGGTGAGGGGGTGGACCAACAAAGGTCCCTGGGGTATTAATAATGCTTACATCTTTATTTGAGAATTGCTTATACAGGTGAGTCAGTTTGTGACAATTCTTGTACATTGTTTGTTGTACTTTGGTAAAAAGTTGATCACAACTTACCCACCCTACAAAACACCCAAGCCAAACTCTTCCCAGGTTTCTAGTATTCAGAGGGAAAACTTCCAGATCACAGCAAAACATCCCGTGTTCTCCATGCCGGAAGCCAGCCTACCTAGTTTCTGCGCTCGCTCCCAACTAGACTCTCTCTCTCTCTCTCTCTCTCTCTCTCTCTCTCTCTCTCTCTCTCTAGCTCATCACTCCAGGTTTGCATTCCTGGGGCGGTTGCTGCTTCCCCTTTCACAGAGCTCTTTGCCCTCTC
The DNA here is from genome assembly GCA_028565675.1 of Sorex palustris. Lineage (NCBI taxonomy): Eukaryota > Metazoa > Chordata > Mammalia > Eulipotyphla > Soricidae > Sorex > Sorex palustris. Next base: position 9,030,419 of record JAOXYA010000001.1, read on the forward strand.
TGCTTTGCATGTGTTCTGGGCCATAGGTAAACCCGAGATGGCAGGAACAGTGTCTCATTCATCTTCTGAAAACCTCCTGGGGCCAGTGCCGTGCCTGGTACAGTACAGGAGCTAATGAATGTTTGACAAATGATTGAATGCGTGCTTGGAGTTAAGCCTCCATCTGTACTGCCAGAAAGCCAAGACACCCAGCGTGACTGCAAATAGAAGGGAAAAAAAAAAAAAGGTCTTGCCAAGAGCCAAGGAGGTTTGGAAGTAAACACATCCACACATCCTGCATGCCTTTATTGGCTGCTGACAGCCGAGTCCATGGAGCTGGGTCCTGCAGCATGGTGGGCGTGTCCAATTAGCCCCGGTGAGACAGAGCAGCCCCACTAACATGAATAAGCCGTGCAAATATGTGGTTAATGACCATGTCGCTCCGTGTCAATTCTTAATCCCAGATAATTAGCAGATAGATAATTGGTGGAAGAATGGGAGGTGCTGATGGATGTTCCACCACTTGGGTGAAGCTAATGATCCTTTATGGATTAAGACCCACCCTCTGCGCAAGTGTTGATGGCTCCCATTTGAAATGCTCCTTTTGAAAGGACCTGGATCCAAGAAGAGGTGTCAGGAGCTCCAGGGCGGGGCGCGGGCATCACCTCTAATTCCCTGGGCTGCTTCCATAGAGGGTGGGAAGACAGACTCCCTCTGCCTAGCCCCCCCTCCCCCAACCACTGTGGATCTCTGACCGGTGGGGATCTTGAGGAGGTTCTTCTGCCTTTCTTCAGTTTTCCCTGTAGAGTGGCACAGGGTAGAGCACTGGAGGGGGGTGGGGGGCATGCTGAAGGGGTTCTTTCTGCAGAACGCTATGGCCTTCCTAGCACCATGGAAGATGGGGTTAGTTGCATGAGAGGGAGGGTTCCAGTGGGGCCCTCAGTGGGAGAGCTGACCTTGGCTAAGGGAGCTGGTCACCATGTGATAGTCCCTGAGCACTGAGATGTGTGCACTGGGTTCCCCAGTCCCCAGGTGGCTGGGATGTGGCTGGGGGTCATTGGGGTCTTGGGAATGGTTCTCAGCCACAGAGCATGCATGGAATTGTCATGTGCATCACTTTGTGTTTGTTTGTTTTTGCTTTTTGGGTCACCCACTAATGCTCAGGGGTTACTCCTGGCTCTGCACTCAGGAATCACCCCTAGCGGTGCTCAAAAGAACAAAGGGGATTGTGGGGATCGAATTCAGGTCAGCTGTGTGCGAGGCAAAAACCCTACCTACTGTACTATCGCTCAGGCCCCGTGTGTCTCTTCTTGGGGCGGCGGTGAAAAAGAGGGCTTCCTCCTCCATGCTTACTTTCTTCTTTTGTTGTCCTTACTTTGTCAGAGGAGGAGTCCAGGACATGGCAGGGCCCTGTGGGGGCAGGAACACTCAGAGCCATCATTCAGAGTGGTCTCCTGGTGACCAGGGACACCCAAGGTGCATTGTTTTTGGATGGGCAATGGGATCCTGGGCTGTCTAATTCTCAAATTCTGGGATTTACTTGGAACATTAAGAGTTCCTGAATGGGGACGGAGGGGGGGGGGGCGGCGAGAGATATTACAGTGGTATTATTATTATTATTGTTATTTGCTTTTCGGGTCACACCTGGCAATGCACAGGGGTTACTCCTGGCTCATGCACTCAGGAATTACTCCTGGTGGTGCTCAGGGGACCATATGGGATGCTGGGAATCAAACCCGGGTTGGCCACATGCAAGGCAAATGCCCTACCCACTGTACTATTTCTCCAGCCCCTATGGTGGAGATTTAAAGTTGTTTTTTGTTTTGGGGGGCTGGTAGTGCTCAGGACTTACTCCTGGGTCTGCCCTCAGGGATCAGTCCTGGAGGGCTCAGAGGAACCGTATGGGATGCTGGGCCAGTGGACCCTTGGGATGCTTCCTGGCATGCTTGAGGTGATGACCTCTGATGGACAAATCAGAGGTCACTGTAAGGGAGCAGTTTGGTTGTGGGTTGGCTAGCAGTTTCTGCAACTGTTACCGAGGAAAGTGGATTTTCCTGTGCTGGGGCCTCTTGAAAATTGTCTGGAAGATTTACATACTAAATTCAAAAGGTTTGTTTGCAAAGCAAATGCCCTACTCACTCCAGCCCCAGAGCAAGATTTAAAATGACTGACTAAATTCATTTGGCCTCCACTTTTCCATTCCCACTGAAATACAATGGCCACTGAACTGGGGAGCATTGGCCAGACACCGGGGTAGGCAGTAAAGGAGATTTTAGTACTGGTCCCTTCAGCTCCCTCACTCCTCCCAGGCCCTTATAGATCTAACTTGAGCAGGGCAAGACACCAAACAGAGCTCATCGGAGCCTGGACCCAGAGCCAAAGCAGAAGGTTACAAAACCCCGCTGTAAGACTGCTACCTGGAACCCACAGTGGCTGAGACCCTAACCCAAGTTCCCTCATCCCCTCCTGGTTAGAGAAATAAACGGGGTCTCATCCCTGTCATGTGACTCTTCTCATGCCAACAGTCCAGAGTCTGTCCATTGTGTGGAGCTTTGCTGCTAACAAAGTAGAAGACGTTTGGGCCATTTCCATTTTTTGAAGATCGTGAATAATGTTTCTGTAAGCATAGAGATTTCTGTTTGATCATTTGTTTTCTGAAATATGTACTAGGCAGTGGGATTGCTAAGCCATGTGCTAATTCTATGTTTAATTGTTAGAGAAACTGACTATTTTCCATAGTAGTCTATCATTTCACATATCTGCTACACACTTGATCACTTGACTTTCCATTAATCGTCGATTCGCTCGAGCGGGCACCAGTAATGTCTCCATTTGTCCCTGTCGTGTACTAGTGTAGCCCAATGGCGTCTGTTCACTCTAGGAACACAAAGAGCCTCAGACCAATTGTTCATAATCTTGATGAAGAAGTCTGACCATCTGGTAGGTGGGCGGCCATGCGGTCTTTTGACATCTCGTGGAATCCAGTCAGTAACAGCTCTAGTTCAGCAGTCGTCTCTAAATCTCATTACGTGACCAGCCCATCTGATTTTTGACACCTTGACAAACGAGACAGCGTCCCTGATTCTTGATCGTCGACAGATGTCGGGACTCCGGATTCTTTCTCTCATTTGAGTGAAACGTGATACTCCAAGCATAGCTGTTTCAATTCCTCTTTGGGAGACCCAAATAGTGTTCTCATAGGGCCCGGGTCTCTGAGGCATATGTTAATGCAGGAAGAACAGTGCAATCGAAGAGATGTGCCCAGAGCCAGAGGTTCTTCGTCCTCTTAGCTATTTCTTCAATGCTCTTGAAGGCGTTCCAAGCCACCTATTATGCTACTACAAACTCTGAAGCTATTGATTCTATTCAACTCTTAGGTTTCTTTGAGATCTACATGGGTCTTTTATAAATGATATAAAGAAAATTACTTCTACTTGGAGCCTATTTGAGAAGGGAAGTTGGAAAATGATAGCTTGTATCTCTGCTATCTTGTAGTTGGTAAATTCTCTTATTCTAATAGCAAATCATAAAAATTTACATTTCTGATGAGGTAGAAAGAAATTTATCAATATTCTTGTATTCTGTACATATGGGAGAGGATCAACCAAATTGGGTACCTCAACTACATAGTCTTAGCCACCATCTTTAAATAGCTTGGCTTAATGCATTTGACATCAGGATGACATAAAAGAGAAGCTTGCTAAGGTTACCAAAAAGGGCACAGTAAAATCATTTAAATTTATTCTGTCCTCTTTATTGCTTGGATCTTCATAGATAGATGTTCTTGAGGAAGATGTTTATACATGCCAATATCTCTTCCAAGGTAATCCCCACCTAACCTTCCTGGTTCTTCCCATGAAATTAACCTTTTCTTCCAAAGACCTCTTTGGAGTAAATTTTTCCTCCCCTGAAATCTTGCTTTGGGACATCTTGAGAAGTCCCACTACTCACACATTGATTTGTTTAATTATTTCATTTCTCTGTGACCTGATAAAAAACCTGAACAAGTTGAGTCCAAATCCTTGATGCAGTATAGTAGAGGTACCCAAGTTAAGTTCATATGATTCAAGTAGCACATATCTCATATAGTTCCTTGGAGAAAAAATAACTTTAAAAAAAATTAAAATTATCAGGACCGCAAAGATAGTGCAGCAGGTAAGGTGCTTGCTTGCACATAGTCTATTCAGATTAGATTCCCAGCACCCTTTGTGGTTTGGTCAATCCCACCAGGAGTGATCCCTGAGAATGGAGCTAGGAATTCAGCACTGAGCACAACTGGGTGTGGTATCAAACTAAAGTGATAAATAATAACAACAATAATAATAATAATAAAGGAAACCAAAACTTCAATCAGGATCTCTGAGGATATTCAGTGTGGAAAATTCCTAGATATTATTCAAAACATCTTCAAATGACAGGTTCTTCCAGACTTTATAACTCTTATATATTTGAAATAGATACCTTGAGGTTTATTCTGGCTCAAACTGATGATTGGTCTGATTAATATCAAACTCTCTGTATTCATCCTGTGTAGTTTTATTTATTTATTTATTTATTTTAATTTTTTATTTTAATGAATCATTCTGAGATACAGTTACAGACTTACAAATTTTTGTGATTACATATCAATCAAACAATTTTCGAGTACCCATCCCTCCACCAGTGCCCATTCTCCACCACCAATGTTCCCAGTGTTTCTCCCACCACCCCCCCATCCCTTCCCATCCCCTGCCTCTATGGCAGACACATTCCCTCTTACTCTCTCTCTCCTTTTGGGTATTATGGTTTGCAACATAGGCACTAAGCATCCATCATGTTTGGTCTATAGCCTACTTTCAGATCCTTTGTAGTTTTAGAAAAAGGACAGTCCATGTTCTTAAAAAATACAAGTCTAAATCTGGAAGCAGTTTGACAAGCTAGCCATATATTAGATCATTCAGACTCCATTCCAGTTCACAGGTAAAAAAGCAAAAGCCTCCGAAGTGATTAAGGGCCAGAGAGATAGTACAGTGGATAAGGAACTTGCCTTGCATACAGCCAACCCAATTTTGGTCCCCTGCACCACATATGGCCCCCTGACCACTGCCAGGAATAATCCCTGAGCACAGTGCCAACATGATACCCTGAGCACAGCCAGGTACGCCCCCAAACAAAAATGATTGTGAGAACTAGATTCTGATGTCCACAGATATGTTATTGAAATACAACTTCTTTCTCCACCTTTACCCCCAAATAATCAAAGTTAACTTGCTTCACATTACTGTGTGAAAACTGGGTATCTCAACAGTTTTTAATTACATAAGTTGACCAATGAATTTACAGAAAAACATGAAGAACAAAGATGACCATATTGTATAATCGAAACCCAAGCACAAAAATTGTAAATCTACAACTGTACCTCATGGTGTCTCACTAATAAAAAAAAATTCTTTAAATTTTATGTGCCAGAATTTTTCATTTAGGAATTTCTGCTTGAACTCTCCATGGCCTCTTGCATTCAGGAGTCACACCAGACCTTTCTCAGATGTGACCTGCACATTCCACTTGGAAGACCTGTATGTGAGTGTCAGTTCCTCTTTTCAGACTTTCGAAAATGTCTTGAGAAGTTAGATCTTACCAAGGAGCTACTTTTATTGCTCTCTTAGTAAACTGGAACCCTGTAAAGAAGGTATGGGCTGTTTTCTTTTTGGTTCTATGACTCATCTTAATTCCTAAGGTAGTAGTATCCCTGGTGTTCCAGTCAGTGCCTCAGTAGTACAACAACCAGTTTCCAAATTATCTACCTGATGGTGTCCAAATCTTCCCATTTTTCTCACATACAAAAAAGAGATCTACTGGTTTGCTGCATGATACAGATTTTTGTTTTTGTTTTTTTGTTTGTTTGTTTGTTTGGGGGCCACACCTGATGATTCTCAGGGGATTCTTCTGGCTCTTCACTCAGGAATTACTCCTGGGAGTGCTCAGGGTACCATATGGGATTGAAGCCGGGTCAGTCATGTGCAAGGCAAGCAAGCTCCTTGCCTGAGGCTCTGGCTCCCAGTTTATAGCCTTTTATAAAAAATATTGTAAATTGAGAAAAAGATGTTATTTTAAACAAAAGACAATAAAAAAATCTTTTGTTCTCAACAATTCACACTATCCCATAGAAAAAAATCTCTCATATTGTATGTCAGTGTATTGTTTTCTCCATAGGTTCTGTTTTTATTCTCACTTCCATTATAATTATAATTCATGAAGTTCTTGTTAAAGCCTATCCCCATTAAATCCTTGGAAAATTAAAGTAATAATTTCTGCAAATATCAAAAGTCTTTGAAATAATAAAGTTCTTATAATAATATATCTTAGTCTATAATAAGATTCTTAGAGAACATTATTTGATCACCTGACATCCCGTTACTCATCGATTTTCTCAAGCGGGCACCAGAATTGTCTCCATTCCTCCCTGTCATGTGCTAATGTAGCCCAGTTGTGTCTGCTTGCTCCAGGAACACGAAAACCCTCAAACCAATAGTTCAGGGTCTTAATGAAGAAGTCTGACCATCTCATAGGTGGGCGGCCACGCGATCCTTTGACATCTCATGGAATCCAGTCAGTAATGGCTCTAGTCCAGCGGTCGTCTCCAAATGCATTGCATTTCAAGCCCATCTGATTTTCGACTCCTTGGCAAATAAGACCCTGATTCTCGATCATTGAGGGAGGTCAGAACTTCAGGCTCCTTCTATCACTTGAGTGAAGCATGATACTCCAAGCATAGCTCTTTCGATTCCTCTTTGGGAGACCCAAGTAGCATTCTCATCCTGTTTTTGTAGGGCCCAAGTCTCTGAGGCATATGTTAATGCAGGAAGAACAGTGGAATCGAAGATATGTGCCCAGAGCCAGAGGTTCTTCATCCTCTTAGATATTTCTTTGACGCTCTTGAAGGTGTTCCAAGCCACTCTCTTCCTCTTGTGCAACTCAGGTGCCAGGTCATTTGTCATGTTGATTTCTCGACCTAGGACACATAACTTTTGCATTCGGAGATGTTTGTTCCATTGAGAGCAAATGGAACATCAGGAACGAGATCATTTCTCATAAACATTGTCTTTATGAGATTCAGCTGTAGTTCGAATTTTCCACACTCACGTTCGTAGTTGGCCAGCATTTGGGCCGCTTGACTAATGTTTGGTGTTATTAGCACAATGTCATCAGCAAGGGGGAGGAAGTGTAGTTGCTGACCATCTATCTTCACTCCCATTCCTTCCCATTCCAGTCATCGCATAATGTTCTCAAGAATGGTACTGAAGAGTTTTGGTGAAAAGGTATCACCCTGCTGAACTTCTCTCTTGACATGGATGATCACTTCCTTGTAGAATGGTGAGATCCTGGCAGTGAATCTGTAATACAGATTACGGAGGACCCTGATGTATTGAGTTTGAATGCTCTGTTTGCCTAGGACTTCAATGACTGCTTCAGATTCAACAGAATAAAAAGCCTTCTTTAAATCAATGAACATTACACAGAGTGGCATCTTGAACTCGCGAGAAATCTCAATGAGCTTGGTTATCATGTGGATATGGTTGATCATATTGAATCCTTTTCGGAACCCGACTTGCTCACATGGTTGTCCTTCATCTAGTGTTCTGCCAATCCTATTCAGGATGACTTGAGTGAACAGCTTGTAGATG
>JAOXYA010000001.1:9175524-9198842 GCA_028565675.1 Sorex palustris
TTCCTCCGCCCCTCTCGGAGAGCCCAGCAAGCTACCGAGAGTATCTCGCCCGCACGGCAAAGCCTGGCAAGCTACCCATGATGTATTTGATATTCCAAACACAGTAACAACAAAGTCTCACAATGGAGATGTTACTGGGCCTGCTCGAGAAAATCGAACAACGGGAGGACAGTGACAGATAATTTTTTTTTCTACTACTAGGTGACAGATAATTTTTTAAAAATATTTTTTAAAAATCATATTTTAAAAAACTATAATTTTTGCGATGAGAGTAGAGGGGCAATAAATGGAATGATCTCATTAACCCTAACCTTTTTTTAACTTTTTTATTTTTTTTGGCTTTTTGGGTCATACCTAGCAATACTTCTGGCTCTGCACTCAGAAATTATTCTTGGCTCTAAACTCAGAAATTACTCCTAGTGCACTGGGGTACCATATAGGATGCTGGAGATCGAACACAGGTTGGCTGTGTACAAGGCAAATGCTTTACTCATTGTGCTATCATCCTGGTCTCTTAACTTGTTATTGAGGCACCATGATCTACAAAGTCATTCATGATTGAATTTCAGACACACAATGTACCAACACTGGCTCCTAAACTGTTGTCCATTTTCTTCCACCAATGTCCCCAGTTTCCCTTCTACCCACCAGCTTGCTTTTACACCAGGCTTTCTCTCCCCCCACCCCACTCCCCTCCCACCCCCTTTCTTTTAGGAACTGTAGTTTACAGTAATGTTACTGGTGGGGGTTCATGCATAACACTTGACCACCTTCCAAACACCACCTCCCACTCCAGATTTCATTAGCCCTAAACTCAGTTACTTAAGTTTGACAAGTTGGAAATGTGATTGCAGGCTTTTGCCCTTTTCGTCAAAACCAAAGAAATTCTGGCACCTCCTGAATGTCACAAGAAATGTTGGAAGTGTTGTCAGCAGCTATTCACCATCCAGTCCAGTTTCCACAGACATGTAGCTACACAACATGCTGCCGAGATTTGCTGCCAGACTGCTGCTATTCTACAGCAACTGGCTGGGACTTCGTGTACCTCAGACCACCTTAAGTCTGAAGACAGAAGAAGCCCTCTAAAGGAGGACCTTTCTCGTAACCAAGAAATATCTGCCTGGCTCCCTGATATAAGTCGCTTTAGCCCTGATGAGCTGATGAGGTAAGAAAGAAATTCATCCTGTGTTTCTTGGCTTTGTTTTAAAGGTGTTTTTCAGCAATGAGATACCCATCCTTCAAACCTTCAAAATGGCCGTCTCTTTTTTTTTTTCTTTTTGGGTCACACCTGCACAGAAGTTACTCCTGGCTATGTACTCAGGAATTACTCCTGGCAGTGCTCGGGGGACCATATGGAATGCTGGGAATTGAACCTGGGTCAGCTGCGTGCAAGGCAAACGCCCTATCCGCTGTGCTATCACTCCAGCCCCAAAGAGCATTAATGGTTTGGGTTTTTGTTTGTTTGTTTTTTTGCTTTTTGAGTCACACCCAGCGATTCACAGGGGTTATTCCTGCCTTTGCACTCAGGAATTACTCCTGGTGGTGCTCAGGGGACCATATGGGATTGTGGGAATTGAACCCAGGTTGGCTGTGTGCAAGGCAAACGCCCATTCTGCTATTCTATCGCTCCAGCCCTCAAAATGGCAGTCTCTTTAAGGCACAGATTTCCCCTACCGGCCTGACCTAGGCTGAGAAACACCCTGTGTTGGGTAGAAGTCTCTCGATGTCCAGTAGCAGCACATGCCCACACTGCTACCCACATTCATTAGATTTATTTCCTCAGCACTGCTGGACATCTACCCCAGGGCCATGCTGTAGGGTGAGCTATCTCCGGCACATCCTGAACCTCTCAAGTTTTTTGGAAGCCATCCTGTTTCCTGTCTTTTCTAGGAAAAGAAAATATTAGTTTAAGAGGGAAGTGGGACGATCAGAGAAGTTGAAGTATCAACTCTACCCTGAGATCAGAGAAGTTGAAGCATCAACTTTATCCTCTACCCTGGATAATTTTAGAACTTAAAAAAATAGTTACCAGGACTAGAATGATAGTACAGAAGGTAGGGCTTGTTTCCTGGCACCCTGTATGGTCCCCCAAGCCCTCCAGGAGTGATGCCTGAGCATAGAGCCAGTAATAAACCTTGACCAAAAACATAGTTAATCACATATGGCTTTCAGGATATGTTTTAGAAAGAGAGTTCATTTTTAGAACTGGTACTTAGGATTGTAGATTTAAATTTTGCCTTCAAAAACCTCATCAAATCATGATACTACAGAATTCTAGAACCTAACGTCTTAGGCTGTGAGCCCATATGGCTGTCATGTAACTTTTTTTTTTTTTTTTTTTTTTGCTTTTTTGGTCACACCTGGCAATGCACAGGGGTTACTGCTGGCTCTGCACTCAGGTGTTACTCCTGGCAGTGCTCAGGGGACCATATGGGATGCTGGGATTTGAACCTGGGTCGGCCGCGTGCAAGGCAAGCGCCCTACCTGCTTACCCGCTGTGCTATCTCTCCAGCCCCTCATGTAACTTTTTAAAAACTAGTCCTTAAATAAATTTTCTTTGTGATTTTGGGGATATACCTAGCAGTGCTTTTGATCTCTCCCGGCTCTGTGTTTGGGTTTGCTCCCTGCAGTTCATGGGGCACATGTGGTATATGGGATTGAACCATAGCTGCACACAACGCAGGCACCTTAACTCCTGTGCTGTCTCTGTGGCCCTAAAGTAAAACTTTCTGGTGTTTTATCAGTTAGTGTTTGTATATCTGTCTTATATACCTACATACCCAGAGTGGCATAAAAATTGCTCAGGCAAAAGAGGGTTGTGAATTGAAAGCGATTAAGAAGCCCAGTTCTAGAGGCAGGTTTCTGATGTTAAGCAATTCCTGAACTACTTGGTCAATGAAGAAGTGCTCAACTTTAGTCAGGAGTATTCGATACCAAATTTCCCTTGTTTCTGTGAAAGGAAAGGAGTAAGAATTGGACTCAGATTTGAACTAGACACTAGGATACCTTGCATCTTTGGTTCCTTGCCTCTACAATTGGAATAATAATGCCTGTTCTGACTGCTTTCACAGTTCAAATGACACTAATGCATATTTGTGGAATCTTAAGTTGCTATACAGAAATGTAGTCCCATCAGTTTTCATGGTTCCGCACTTCAGGAATTTGCTTTCTAGTTTCATAAATGGATCCATGAAACATTTAGCAGATGACTTGAGGCAGACTATGTAATTATCAGTTATGCAGATAATACTAGGTTACAAGAATTTGGAGAAAAGAAAATAGACTCTTAAATAGAGAATAACGATTTGGAAGAGTCTAAGCCTGACACATATGAAGATACTGAAGAGAAAGTCTTAGAGTACACAAAACCTCCATTATCAGCTGCTGCAGTATTACCTGTAATACTAAGCAGGATGCCAGGTATTGAAAAGAGGTACTAAAGACAGATATGTTGGGAAGCAGTAAACTTAAATATAAGACTGTTCCCTGAGCCTTTGAGATAGCTAAGGGACTGTCACGTAACTCTCAGAAAGAGAACTACTGCCGTCTGTAATATTTCTTAAGCTTGGAATGTCTCAAGAGAGCTTTGGAATACACTTTGCGAAATGCAGGTGTTTGGTAGGGCATTTGCCTTGCATGCAGCTGGCCCGGCAGAGCCAGGTTCGATTCCTCCACCTCTCTCGGAGAGCCCTGCAAGCTACCGAGAATATCTCGCCCACACAGCAAAACCTGGCAAGCTCCCCATGACATATTCACTATGCCAAACACAGTAACAACAAGTCTCACAATGGAGACGTTACTGGGCCCGCTCGAGCAAATTGATGAACAACGGAAGGACTGTGCTACTGACCGTGCTTTAAAAATCAGTTGTCTGACTGTAAAGAAGAGGAGATCAGGGATCCCAAATGATTCGAGACTTGCCCAGGTCCTGCCATTGATTATTTTAAGACCCTACAAGGCAAGGGTCCCAGTGTCAGGAAACAGGTGTTCAAGGTTTCTGACTTTGACTTTGTAACTGTCTCAGCTGGCAAGAGTTGACTGTACAGTGGGGATGAATGCCTTCTCTTCTGGGTATGATCATGGAAAAGTGAAATATTTTTATTTATAAGTGAGAGATTCAAAAATAGATGCCACCTCACGTCAGAGTGAACACCAGAATGGCCTCCTATTTCTAGCTCTCCTATAAAATGCCTGTCTCCTGGCTATTAGGAATGAGAAAATCCCCAGAAACACCCTTCCCATGATGTCTGGTATTAAGTGCAGGCAAACAGAGGTCGGAGGCATGTTCTCCTGCAGGAGAATAATAGGTGGAACAAAGGTAGGCACACGTTCTCTATTCAGCCTTCCCTCTGACACTGCCTTCATGGACTGTGGTTACTTTCTGCCAGTCTCTCAAACGCTATTTCCCTGTGGTTTTCTTTTTACAGTGGCCAGGACAGTGATGAAGGAGAGGTGCTGCTTTATTACTGCTACCGTGACCTGGAGGATCCCCACTGGATCTGTGCCTGGCAGACAGCTCTGTGTCAGAACCTGCATCTCACAGGCAAAGTAACACCTTCTCCCACACCCCATCCTTCACTGGGTCATCTTGCCTTCGGCTCAAAAAAAAAAAAAACGAGTCATTCACGGGGTCTTAGGAGTGAGCAAGATTCTGCTCGGCATTTAAGTAAAATACTAAACTGCTCTGAACTTAGGGTTATGTATGCTATTTCAACAATTAAGTCTGGAGGGATTTCTACCAAAAGCCACTGGGTTCCGAGACTCATTTGTATGCCTCTGGGATCATGGCCATTAAGGAGCTCAATAAGTAGCTGGAGGAGCTGTTTGTGGGCAGCGACTTGGGGTCTTGTTGGGGCAGGGGAGAAGGGCCAGTTCCACCCTCCATCCCATGAGGCGCCATGTGTCTCGAAGTGACCTGATTTCTATGAGCTTCTGTTTTCTGTGTTGTCAGACAGGGCCTGGGTGACACTATTCGGGGTGTGATGCAAATCTCCCATTTCAGGAGATGTTCAGTAAATGCTAACTCTTGCTCCTCACCTCAGAAGTATAGGGTCTTCTCAGCACAGAGCCAGTTTGAAGGTTTGCACTAAAGAATTTTAGGGATTGCAATGTCGTTCATGAGTTTGAAGGTCCCTTTGTCCCTGCTCTGGAGGATTGAGATGTGCTTTTTTTCATTTCGGTTCTGGGACTGAAGTAGCAAATGTGCCTATGAGCCTACTAAAGACAGGCATAATGAAATATCTATCTCTTCAGATCTGCCATAGTCAGAAACAGTTTCAGGGTAGATTTCCTGGCCTCTAGTAGTGATTCAATTCTGTTATTTTATGTATTCCTTAAAAATAAGCTGGTAGAAGATATCGTAGATTGTAAAGCAGAGAAACCACATCCTCTCTGCTCCTTTTCCATTCCCAGAATAGGCTTCCCTAGAGTGCAGTTCACTTTCTTAGGGACCCTGGACATTGGCACCGCATCATGAAATCCTGGCTTGCCACCACAAGGAAGTTGGCATTGCTTATGAAACGTATCCCATTTCCACCCGTGCCCTGAGTCAGGGTACACACAACAAAGTCTCTTCTCTGGGTCTGGAAATTAAAAGGGCAGCTTTTACATTTTTTTCCCCAAGTATTATGCAGTGGTAGATGTCATTGTTATATACTTGGTGGTAAGAGTATATACCCTTGAATCAAATGACCTCTTTTCAGAATTAAATTAAATCACCATGGTTCTGCACAGAAAGTTGTACTTTCTCTCCAGAGAAAAGTACAACTTTTCTGTTGAGAACTCGGGCCTCTTTCAGATTAATCCATCCAAAGGATCTTCTAATATCCGAGCAGCTAACTGCAGGGCTCTTTAAGCAGAGAAACTTTATTTAATTTTTTTTTTTTTTGCTTTTTGGGTCACACCCAGCGATGCTCAGGAGTTACTCCTGGCTCATGCACTGAGGAATTTCTCCTGGCAGTGCTCAGGGGACCATATGGGATGCTGGGAATCAAACCCTGGTTGGCCGCGTGCAATACAAATGCCCTTCCCATTGTGCTATCGCTCCAGCCCCTAAGCAGAGAACCTTCCAGAGTCTAAAACTCAGCCAACGATGCTTCTCAAAGGGAATCCCGGGTTTGAGATGAACATGTGCACATTAACTCGTTCCACAGAAACAGACTGAGAGCCGCCTGTGTAACAGGACCTCATGTGCAAGCTGACACATGGTAGGACAAATTACACCCAGAGCTTGTACTCCATGCTGGGCTGCTCGGTGGGCTTTCCTCAACAGACTTTGCATCTCTGTGCTCTTAGACATAACCAGGTATTCTGCGCAGTTGTTTTTCTCACAGTTGATTCTCTTTTACCTTCCTTATATGGTAAAAAAAAAATGGAGGTTCATAGAAGTAGATAAATGGCAAGAAGGTGGCAAAGATGAATCTTGATTCCAGATTTGCTGACCCAGTTTTAGGTGAAGCCCAAATGCCACTTTGCAGACGCTTCTTCGCTTCATTCCATTCTCTTGCTCTGCACGCACCGAGTACTTCATTTTAGAGAGCCATAGACCATTTTAGGAAACACAGTATGTTTGTGCGGTGACACAGTGGTGCCTCCATGGGGTGTTTGTGTTTACCTGTTTCACACACAAGAGCATGTTCTGGCCTGAGCAAGTTGAAACTAAGAGCTGGCTACATTCTCTTTGTCTTGCTGTCTCGTGTCTCAGGTTCGAATAGGTACAGAAGGAATCAATGGGACCGTAGGTGGAAGCAAACTAGCCACCGGGCTCTACATGGAAGCCATGCTTTCCTTCCCACTGTTTAAGGATTATCTGTGTCAGGACGATTTTAAGGTAAGAGAATTGGAAGTAAAGTGGGCTTATAGCTCACTTCTTCTGCCCCTGTCCTCTGTCCTTGCTAGGCCATGTAGAGGAACTCGCTAGGGAAAAATTAGCAGCTCTGAATAGACCTCTCTCCTGTCCCCATGGACAAGGGTCAGTACGGAAGGAGCGTGCTCATTCCTGTTCTTCCACTGGCATCTCAGGCAGTCAGGGATCTGCTCAGTCCACTGTCACCCTCAGTCTCCATTAGGGAATAAGGATGTTCCAGCTCACATGGTCTGAACTCTCGAACTGAGTGTGTCCCCTCACTTGAGAGAGACCTGCCTCCTCCCGGGGCTCTCCATGCTTGGCCTGGAGTGAAGACAAGCACTTCATAGCAGAATAAAATAAAGCTGTTCTCACAGCTGAGCCGCTTGGTCTGTGTGTCACCATGAGAAAGACAAGGTGGTGGGAGATACTGCTGTAGGCAGTGCTGGTGAGGATGGGAGAAGGGCCGGGGTCCAAACCAAAGCTGGACTTAACTTATATGCTGAAAGGGCCTCAAAGCATTTTAGATTTATAGTTAATGTGCTTACAACTGGAGAAATATTTTAAAAGCCAGACAGTATAGCTAGTAGGGAGCTTGCCGTGTCTGTAGCTGACTCAGGTTTGATCTCTAGCATCCTGTGGGTATGCTCCCCCAAGCACCACCAGAAGTAATCCCTGAGCATTGCTGCGAGTTGTTGCCCCAAACAGAAATATGCCTAACATTTTTGAGCATGGGAGGTATTAATGTCAAATTATTTGCCACATGCCAGAAAGTCCTTTTTCATGTCAAAAAAATTACTCCCAATTTGAGGTCTTGAGGTTAGCTAATTGCATTATTACAAAACAGATGTAATACTTACATTTGGTGACTTGCCTCATATCTGGAGGCAAGAGAAGATGACTGTATGCTACTTTGTTTTTTATTGGTCAGACCAGCAAAGGAGGAGCTTGCTGTTTTCCAGAATTGCGTGTTGGTGTGTTTGAGGAAATTGTGCCCCTGGGGATTCATCCCAATGAGATCTCCTACAAGAAGCCTGGTATGCTTGCTTTTAAAGGGAAATGTTTGCCTTTCTTAATAGGAACAGAACAATCTGTAGACAAACGGGAAAGGTAGACAATGATTTGTAAGAATTGTGATGAAGCCTCTCTTTCAAATAGCTGGGCACGGCTGACACGCAATGTTCCCACACTTCTCTATGGTGCTATGGTGACCGAAATTACATCCTTTTGACCTGTCTTCTCGATGGTTTGGCAAGACTTCGTTTTCTTTTCCCAAAGATAGCAATTTGAGAGGTGTATAATTATTGCTTGCAAGTCATTCATCAGCTGAAAAGACACACAAGCATACCGCTGCAGGAAGAATGTGACTTCCAGAGCCAAAGAAATCTGCACGTGCACCAGTGTATTCTCATCCTTCCCTTTCTCGAGGTTATTAAGAACGATTCAAGACATTTGATGGCGTTTTTAAAATTGATTTTCACTTTAATTTCTGGTTTATTTTTAGGAATCCATTTATCCCCAGGTGAATTTCATAAAGAAGTAGAAAAGTTTTTGTCTCAGGAAAATCAGGAACAAAGTGATACTATTCTCTTGGATTGCAGAAACTTCTATGAAAGCAAAATAGGGCGGTTCCAGGGCTGCCTAGCTCCAGACATGAGAAAATTCAGTTACTTCCCAAGCTACGTTGATAAAAATCTAGAACTTTTCAGAGAGAAGAGCGTGTTGATGTATTGCACTGGGGGCATCCATTGTGAGCGGGGCTCAGCCTACCTCAAAGCCAAGGGTGTGTGCAAGGAAGTGTTCCAGCTCAAAGGCAGCATCCTCCTGAATCAATATCAGAAACTATATGCTAGATAGAGAGACTCTCTAAAGTTGTCTCATGTCTATTCTTTATACTATAGTCACTTTCTAACTTTAATACAAAAATTTTGATCAACTGTATTTTATGACCTTAAATTTTGTTATTTAATTGATGGCAATTTAAAAATTCCAAACTGTACATAATCTACCTTAAATTCAAATGTGTACTGCAAAAGACGTTTCAGCCTTTGGACAACTTTTTTCACATACACTTTGTTCTGAAAGTGAAATGGGAGGAAAACTAAAAATTCTGAAAATGTTTGGAAGAAATTTTCTTTCTTACCTTGCCTCCTTCCTGGGAAGAGCTTTTGTCCTTACATTTGTTTTTTTAACCATTAAGCTTAGGGTTTAATATTCCTGTTTTCAAAAATTATATTTCTCAGGAAGACAGTAATAACAAATGTTTTAAAGACCCTTAACATTTAATTAATTTGCAATTTTAAAATTAAAATGAGGGGCTGGAGCGATAGCACAGCGGGTATTGTGCTTACTTTGCATGCGGCCGACCCAGGTTCAATTTCCAGCATCCCATATGGTCCCCTGTGCACTGCCAGGGGTAATTCCTGAGTGCAGAGCCAGGAGTAATTCCTGTGCATTGCCAGGTGTGACCCAAAAAGCAAAAAAGAAAAAAGAAAAAAATTAAAATGAGTCATTTGCTTTGGAGTCTACATTAATTGCATAATTTTAGTATAAAATGTATTGGGTACTAACCTGTTAATAGTGTCTCAGTTTTATCATGTTGTCTTCATTTTCCATAATTTTACTCTTGCATTTTTATATATGTACACTAAAATGTATCCTGTATTTTTTACATGGGAGAACAGTAAATATATTTGCTCTTTAAAAGCAGTTGCTGAACTATAATCTCCAAAATTTTTTGACCTAGCTACAGTCAGAATTCTTATTTGCATATCTATTCTTTTAAGTCCTTTTCTTACCCTATCTCCTCTCTCCTCAATAAGTGATTGAATTATAATGACTCTAAGCTCAATGTATTAGCTTTATTAGCTATTTTTCAGTCATAAATATGTTTTCTATGAATATTTTGATTAACTGTTTTTAATCTCCTGTCATCTACTTCTCCAGAAATGAGTACTTAGATATCTGGACATTTTCAACAATGGATAAAATAACTGAGAGCACCATAGAGGCCAACACAATTTTCCAGATGATTGAATGGCAGTTTTAGTCTTTTATTCTATTCCACAGATATCTGCTAAACAATAGTGTCAGGCACATTGAAATGTGAAAATGGACAGTAAGCTCAAAGGTTCATTTTCTGTAGCTGCAATATTAGAAATGAAATGCAGTGACAGGAAATAGAGGTAGGAAATAATTTTTCCCTCTTATTACTTGTTTTCACATTTGTCTGAAATTCAATTTATCAGGGGGTATAGGACCAATAGAGAGAGAAAAAGAATCCAGTAAATATGAATGCAAATTATCTAAACAGGATTCAATAATTATTAATGAAGTACTAGTTATTATTTATAGGATCATCACATTATATAATAGAAAACATATAAAATATGATGTTCATATAAAATGGGTCATAACTCTGAAGCTAATTTTTAAATTAAAAAATATTTCATGACTTTAATTCCTGTGCTGCTTAAAAAACTAGGACTGCTTAAGAACTGTTAAACTTCAATAAAAGTTGTCAGACTCTGAAACATAAGAAACAGTAAAAGGTTCAGAAGCAGAAGTAGATTTTAGAGAAATTACCAGCAGCTTAGTATAGAGAACAGAACAGTATACACTGACTTATATGTATTGACTGACTATCTTCCAGCAAAAAGAGAATAACAACCTGGTTTTTGATAGTGGGAATAAAATCTTGACTGGAACATCCAAGTATTGGAATTAGTCAACCACAATTGCATTATCAATTGCAGAAAGATTCTCACACTAAAAATAACTGCTATTTTTTAATGCAAAGGAATTGTATGTGGCCAACCCAGCTTCAGTCCCCTGAATCCACATGGGCCCCAGAGCACCACTAAGAGTAATTCCTGAGTGTAGGAGCCAGGTGTGGCCCCCAAACCCCTGAGCATCAACAGGTATGGCCCCAAAACCATAAAATAAATAAATAAATATACTATCAGAGGAAATTAAATAAGAATAAATCTAACAGAAAGTTCTATAAGAATGTCTTTTACAGAATGGTGTAATTTCATTGAGAGGGACTGAAAGGAGAATCATATAAATAGAAGAAAAGACTTTAAATATAATAGAAAACTTAATGCTATTTGACTTACAGCTTCAGTTAAAACCTTGGTGGGGCTTTTTCCTATTACTTGATAGGTTCTGAAACTCTGAAAAAGAAGGAAAATTTTGCCCAACCATAGAACAGGGCCTGTTAACAAAACTACAGCAATTCTAGAAAGCACAAGAATAAACAGGTTGATCAATAAAGTAGATTAAACATTCAATAATAGACTCACATAGATATGGAGGTTGGCATATGACAGAGTAGAATGTCAAATTTATGGGAAAACAGAATTATATAAAAAGTGGAACTTGAAAAATATTCATATGTTAAAAGGTGAAACTGGATGCTTGCCTGAGACCACATGCAAAACATCAACTCCAGATGGTTTAAGGACAAATATGGGAAAACATCACACCTTCAGAACTCTTAGGAGAAAATATAGGTGATTATCTTTTAGAAGTTGAGTAGGAAAATGTTTTTAAACAAGATAAAATAATGGTGACAAGAAAAGAAAAGTAGAAAAATTTTATCTTAACATTAAGAAATTTTTTTAAATTTTAATTTATTTTTAATTGAATCACAGTAAGATACACAGTTACAAACTTTTCATGATTGGTTTTCAGTCATATAATGTTCCAATACCCATCCCTTCACCAGTGTACACTTTCCACTATTAATGTCCCGTTTACACCATTCTGCAAAAGACATTCTTATAGGCTTCCCCCCACCATCCCCCCTCCAGCCTGCCTCTGTGGAAGACACCTTTTGGCCTAATGGTTGTATCTGTATTGCAAACCATAATTCCTGAAAGAATTTTTATATAAATGCCTCCAAGAAAGTGAGATGATAGAGCTGGAGATATAGTGCAGGATTTAAGGTGCTGGCTTTGCACGCAGCTGCCTTGCATATGGCTGACCTGAATTCAATTTCTGGCATCACATAGGGTCCTCCGAGCTGAGCCCACCAGGAGTGATTCCTAAGTGCGAAGCCAGAAGTAATCTCTAAGCACAGCCAGATGTGCTCACCCCCACCAAAACAAACAAACAAACAAACAACCTCCCAAAAGAGAAAGTGAGATGATGAGGTTGGAGAGAAAACACAGGGGTGATGACAAACCTGGTTGGTGTGACCCCCAAACCTAAACAAACAAACCAAAACAAATGTGAGGTGACAATTTAGACAGGGGAAAGAAAGATCTTTGAAACACCTGCAGTGCTGAAGGATTAGTGTTAGGAATTTTTTTTTTTAATGACGAACAAATAACAAAATCACATAACCAAGAAATCACAGAATGGGGAGTTCTTGAGATCAGTGAAAACATGAAGAAATGGTCAGTTTTGTCAGTGATCGGGGAGTCGCAAATTCAGGCTATAGTCAGATAATCTGTAGCACGTCTATTTATAGGAACCTCCGCAGTGCTGCTCAGGAGCCTGGAGTCCATTCCTGGCAGTGCTCATCCCTGTTCTCCAGGACTCCCCTGGCACTATTGGGGGCTACCAGGGCCACACCCAGGGGCTGGGCTGGGGTGGAAATGCAATGCTAGAAATTAAACTTGGGGCCTTGAGCATGCAAGGCATGCACTCCACCCTTTTGAACTCTCTTCCTGCCCTTCTGGTACTCTTGGCAAAAATGTAAATCTTATAAACAGCAAGAGTTAGGAAAGGGGTAGGGCTATAAATTTTAGAATTGCTGATGTGTGAATAAACGGGTGAACAATTTGAAAAAGTTGAAGTGTAGCCATTGCATACCCTAAAAATACAGACATTCCATTTTAAGAGAAACTCTTGCACATATACAGTAAGGGACATGAAGCTCGAACGTTCATGCTGGTGTTATTTGCAGTAAGCAAATTCTAGAGGAAAAACCCCAAAAAAGTCTGTCCTTCAAAGACTAAACTATAATTTTCTACATTTGGATGGAATACAAAGAAAGAAGAACTTTCTCTTTCTTTCTTTTTTTAAAAAAGTCTTATAGCTGCCCTGAGTAAGAATTCAGACAATATATATTTTGCCGGTTCTTCCTCAGGCAACCTAGAGGTCCCCCACTCCTGAGATGTCACCGTATTGATGCCAAATGACTAACATAGCACACTGTGACCTGGAACTCCAAGGCCCAAGTTAACCTCCTGCCTCAGCCTCCTGAGAAGCTGGGACCAATCCAATAGAATATCAGGCAGCAGTTTAAGTGAATGAACTTGAGTGGCATGTGAGAGTATGCCCACATTTTAGCAAAATACCAAGTGTAAAATAAATTGCATTTTGCATGATTTTTTAAATCAACAAAATATGCATATTTAGTTCTTCCAGAAGTATAACATTTAAAGAAAGGGAAGTAATGGAGTAAGGACACAGAATAATAACTGCTGGCATGGAAATACATGAAATGTATTAGGCATAGCCAAATGCTAAGATGTATGGGATTGTCAAATTCCTAGTTTTTAGAATCTGGGTTTCTGGGTACCTATTTAAAATGAATGGCTTGGGGAGCTGAAGAGAAAGCATAAGAGGGAAAGACTTTGTCTAGCTTGTGGCCACACTGGCTGCAGCTTTGACCCTGGTTCAAATGCTGTTACCCCATATGGTCCCCTGAGAACCACCAGGGGTCACTCCTAAGCACAGACCCAAGAATAGTCCCTGAGCTCTATAGTCCCTCAGGCCAGTCACCTCCTCTGCCCCGCCACACACAGCATCCCCCTCACACAAATACACACACACACACACACACACACACACACACACACACACAGCACTCCCCCCCACCACCACACACACAAACCAGCTTGGGTCCAGAGTGATAATTCAGGGATTCAGTCACTTGCGTTGCATGTGCTGACCCAGGTTCAGTCCCTGACACCATATATGGTTTGCAAGGAGTGATTCCTGAGTAAAGAGCATATTTTATTTATTTTTTTAAATAGAAGTATACCTAAAATGAGAGAAAGAGAGAAAAGAGAGAAGACAGGTGCCTACCATAGAGGCAGGTGGAAGTGGGGTGGTTCGGGGGAGTGGGAAGAAAACTGGGGACATTGGTGCTGGAAAATTGCATTGGTGGAAGCATGGGTGTTGTAACATTATATGACTGAATCCCAACCATGAATAGCTTTGTAATACTCTATCTCACGATGATTCAATAAAATTTTTTTAAAATTTAAAATAAATGACTAGAGCCAGAGTGATAGTATAGCAGGTAGGGCGTTTGTAAGCGATTGTAAGCAGCCGACATGGGTTCAATCCCCAGCATCCCATGTGTTCCCCCAAGCACTGCCAGAATTAATTCCTGAGTGCAGAGCCAGTCCTGAGCATTGCTGGGTCTGATTCAAAAAGCAATAATAATAATAATTAATAAAAATAAGTGTTCAGAAAGCCCATCAGCAAATGAGCTAGTTCTGGCTGTCTACTGGGAATGGAGCTGCAGGGAGGAGACATGGAGCAGGGGCGTTAACTGTAGGTGGCCTGGCTGTCCTGGGAGAGGGATGGTGCCCTGGTACTTGATGCTGGTGTCACAGACAGAAATGAAGTCTGTGCTGGGGACAGTGGAGGCCTGGCTCTGGTGACAGAGCTGTGGGAAGGAAAATAGTCTATGAAGCTACTATCATTTATTTCACAGTGTGGCTTTTTATTGTATGTCGGTAGTTGACAATAGTTTTTGCCCCATGAAAAGAGAGAAAGAGAACACTCTGGCACCTTCATTTTCATATGTCTTAAATTGATTTCTTAAATCCAACTTTCAGAAATTGTTAGACCAAAGAATATTCACACTTTAGTAAAAAGCTTTTGGATCCTTAATACCAAGTGACTTTCCTTGTGGGTTGTGCAGCTTTAGGTACCACTTTAGGAGGAGGCAGTGCCCACCAGGAAGGCTCGTTCCGTCCTTCTGCTCTCCATCTGGAGCTCAGTGTTCAGGGACAACCGACAAGGGTGTCATTGGGAGTTGCAGGCACATGTCAATTTCCCTGGAACATTTTGTGTTTGTTTGCTCTGTCTCCCTCTGGGCTGGATCCTTACCATTCCAGAGCATTTCCCTGCTTCGTACAGTGAACATCAGGAAGCTGCTGACACAGTTGCTTCTTGTACTGTGTGAGGTTGGGACAGCTCCTAAGCACTTAGAGTGCAAGGCAAGTGAGCTTACATGTTATGAGTGCTAGGTTCTTCTTTCTACTAGCCTAGAGCTGTGCTCAGTGTCTACTTGTGTCCAGACCCTGCTGTGAGAACAACTCTTCCCAGTGGCTTAAATATAGTCCCGGGAACCCCACATTCCACCCTAAAGTCTTGGCTTATGCCCTGACTCACGGAATGACTCTATGTAAGTCATTTCCTCTCTCCTCCCTATGGGTCATCAGAGGTAGAGGAGGGATAATGGCCCTGAGTCACCTCTCAAGAAGGAGCTAATTAGGGCTCATCTGAGCAAAGAAGTGGCAAGCTGAAAGGGCAAGGGAAGGAGCAAGTATAGTAGGGCCCTGGCATTCCCTGGGCAAGCTGCCTGCAGAGGGCTGGGAGCCTGGGACCTCTGGCTATCTTCAGGTCTGTAAACCACCTTGAATTATGAACAAGAAGATGTACCTTTCAGCGTCAGGTCCATAGCTTTCACTAGATTGTCAGTGTTATGTAACTCCTGAAAGGCTCAGACTCACTGCCTTAAGACAGCTGGTACTTTGGCCCTAGTGGGCACTGTGGAACGAATATGGCCTTGCTGCTGGGGGCAGGGGCAGAGAAGGCCTGACTTCCCCTGGGGCTCAGAGGAACAGAGTTCTAAGTAAACTCCTAGAAGGAGCCCTGCAGAAGGGTCTGGTCAGCAGGAGCTAATGAGTGGTGCCTTGTGCTGTGTCAGACTCTTGGGGGGGCGGGGTGGAGGGGGAAGTGGAACATTTTTGGCTCCTCTCCATCTCCCATCACCTACCTTATCCTCCCAGATGTTTGGCTCAAGTCTTATCTGTGTGGACATACCTCAGAAGACAGGGATGGAGAGTATGTGCCTGAGAATGCTAGCTATGCAGGCCTCTGGGGTGAACGTTAGAGAATGATTAAATAAGAGATCAACAGTTATCCGTGGGACGTGGGCTGGGTCTGAGGACCCCTGGGTTCTAAATCTGATGTGGGCCTAAATCTCTCTGTGACATTGGGTGTCACTTAGCTGCTGCTGCTTTTTTTTTTTCTTTTTGGGCCACATTCGGCAATGCACAGGGTTTACTCCTGGCTCTGCTCTCAGAAATCACCCCTGGTGGTGCTCAGGGGACCATATGGGATGCGGGGAATCAAATCTGGGTTGGCCGCATGCAAGGCAAACGCCCTACCTGCTGTGCTATCGCTCCAGCCCTGGCTGTCACTTAGCTTTTCTGTGCTTATTATCCCATCTGTAAAACAGGCCACCCTTCCCCTGACAGAATACTAAAACTGACAGTTCCTTTTATGAGAAGTGAAAAATTTCACAAAAAATTAGCATTTGTTTCATTCTCTTATTTGAGAGGTAAAAAATGGTCATGTAAGAAATATGGAAAAAAGTAATAAATCATGAAAAAGTGAAAATAAGATAATTTGCAATTTTACCATACCAAGATATATCTTCTATGAAGTCTTAGTAATTTTTCTTCCAAATAAGTTTATATGCATATGTATTTTTATTAGATATTTATTGTTGTTATTATTATTAGATCTGAATGTTATGCATACTACTTATTTTTTTGTTTAATGAAAATTTACCCCAAACAGCTATTCTTTAGAAACCTCACTTTTTATTGAAGTACTATCATATCAATATTAATGTTTTAGACCTACAATGGTACTATACCATACCCACCAACAAAGTATACTCCCAACACATCTCCCTTCCTTGGCAAACTCGGTTCTATTGGCAGAATCTTAACATTTGTTTTCGTTGGCCATTGTCTTTTCCCTTGCTTTGTTTCTTTATAATTCATACGAGTGAGATCATCTGGTATTTGTCCTTCGGATGCACTTTTCACTTAGGTTTCAGTTCCATCCAAATTGTAGCAAAATGCAAGATTTCATCTTTTCTACAACTAAGTAGTATTCTGTTGTGTGTATATTTTCCAGCTTCTTTATCTAGTCATCTGTTGTTGAGCATTTGGATTGTTTCCAGATCTTGGCTATTATAAATAGCACTGCATTGTACATTGGTGTGCATATATCTCTTCAAATTAGTGATTTTTTTGTTCTTGGGATAGACGCCAAGGAGTGGAACTACTGGATCAGATGATTGCTCTATTTTCAATTTTTTTTGAGAAGTTTCCCTACTGTTTTCCATAGAGACTGAAACAAATTACATCTATACCAAGAGCAAATGAAAGTTCCTTTCCCCCACCACATGCCTGCCAGCATTGGTTATTTCCAGCCTTTCTTTTATACATGCAGTTCTCACTGGTGTGAACTGGTATCTCATTGTTTTCATATGCATTTCTGTGATGATAAGCATTTTTAATATGCATGTTGGCCACCTATATGTTTTGGGGACATTGTTTAGTCAGTTCTTCCCATTTTGTGATAGGAATGTT
This sequence comes from Sorex palustris, assembly GCA_028565675.1. Taxonomy (NCBI): domain Eukaryota; kingdom Metazoa; phylum Chordata; class Mammalia; order Eulipotyphla; family Soricidae; genus Sorex; species Sorex palustris. The sequence continues at coordinate 9,192,949 of JAOXYA010000001.1, forward strand.
TTGTGAGAGTTTTATATATTTTGAATAACAGCCTTTGGTCAGATCTCCAAAACAGAAACAAAAATGGAACAGGTATTTGTGTATTATGTTTTTGTAGCATGCCACTTTGCTATATAGGTTATTATTATTATTCCTAGGAATTTCTTGGGGGAGTCTTTAGGGTTTTCTATGTATCAAATATCACATCAAAAATCGTAATCGTTTAGTTTCTTTTCTGATTTGAATTGCTTTAGTTTCTCTTTCTCACCTAATTGCTGAAGTCAGGATTTTGAATGCTATGCTGAGTAACAATGCTGAGAGTAGATACCCTTGTCTTCTACCTGATCTTGGAAGAAAGGTTTTGTCACTGCGTTTGATGTTAGCTGTGGTTAATTTCATGCAGCCTTTGCTATAGGATACAAGATTAGTTCTTCCTATCCCCATTTTATTGAGATTTTTATCATAAATGGGTATTGAGGGACCAGCGAGAGATGGTCCAGGGGCTAAGGCCCATGATAAGATTGAACCCTAGTTCAGTTCTCAGCACTACATTGACCCTCAAGCATCACTGGAGATGTAAGTAGTGCTGAGATACCCCAGTGGTCCATCACCACAGAGGCTACTATTTGGCATTCTCAAGCCCTTGCATTGACTCTGCAGTCTGGTTGACCGAGAATCAAGCCCCCTGAGCACCATATAATATTTAGATTTTATCCTAAATAAAGATTTTCAGAGGCTGGAGCAATAGCACAGTGGGTAGGATGTTTGCCTTGCACGTGGCCGACCCGGGTTCGATTTCCAGCATCCCATATGGTCCCCTGAGCACCACCAGGAGTAATTGCATAAGCCAGGAGTGAGCCCTGTGCATCACCAGATATGACCCAAAAAGCAAAAAAACAAATATTTTCAAAAATTCATGAGTGTTAAATCTTGCTGAAAGCTTTTTGTTCATCTGTAGATATGCTCATATGATTTTTATTGATCTTTCATTTTGCAGTTCCAGAAACCAAATAATCATGGTTTTTAGCTTTCTTTTAGGTGGTATGTTATATCATATCAATTGATTTGCATATATTTAACCACTTTTGCGTCCCTGAAATAAATCCCACTTGATCATGTTGTATAATCCTTTTAATTAATTGGTGCATTTAGTTTTTCTAAGATTTTGCTGAAAGGCTGGAGAGATAGATAGAACAGTGGGTAGGGCACTTGTCTTTCAGGAAGCTGACCCAAGTTCAATCCAAGCACTACATATGGTCCCCAGAGCCCTGCCTGGAATGATATCGGAGCACAGAGCCATGAGTAAGCCCTGAGTTCAGCTGGGTTTGGGCCCCCAAAGAAAACAAAAGAGTTTGTTGAAGATCTTTGTGTCTGTGTTTTTGGGGATATTAATCTGTTATTTTCTTTTTTTTAGTGCTAGCTCTGTCTGCTTTTGATATCAGGTATTTTGGCCTCATAGAAACTATTTGGAAGAACTCTTGTCTCTTCAACTTTCTACAAGAGCTTAAAAACAGGTAACAGGTCCTCTTTGGAGCTTTGGAAGAACTCACTAGTGAACCCAACTAGACCTGGTCTTCTATTTGAGGAGAGACTTTATTGTTTTGATTTTCTTGCTAGTAATTTGTCTGATTAGACTTTCTGCTTCCTTCTAATTCAGTTTTAGGAGGTTGTAAAGTTCTGAAAATGCACACATTTCTTCTAGGTTTTCCAGTGTTATTGCATAAAGTTGTTCATAGCAATCTCTTATAATCTTTTGTATTTCTATGGTATCTGTTATAACTTATCTCCTTTCTTTTCTGATCTGATTATAGTGTTATCTCTTTTTCTTTGTGAATTTAAGATTTTATCAATCTTGTTTATTTTTTTTAGTTAACTCTTGGTTTCATTGATTTTTTTTATCAAGTTTCAATGTAATTTTAAAATTCATATTAAATAAGATTCTTTGTCATTTATTTTCACTCTAATTTTTATTATTTCCTCCTACATATATCAGGCTTCATTTATTCTTCTTTTTCTAGTTTCTTAAGTTGTGAGGTTAGGTTATTTAAGTCTTTTTTCCTAAGAAAAGCCTGTATTACTGTGGACTTCCCATTTTTTGTTGTTATTTTTGGGCCACACCTGGATCTGCTCAGGGCTTACTCCTGACTCTGTGTTGGAGGCACTCCTAGCAGTGCTCAGAGGACCATATGGGGTCCCCAAAAAGACCCAGGTTGGCTGTGTGCAAGGCAAACACCCTTATCCACTGCTCCTGGCATCTCTCCAACCCTTGGACTTCCGTCTTATTACAGCTTTTGCTGTGTCTGATATGTTCTGGTAGCCCATGTCTTCATTTTTATTTATTTCCAAGAATCATCTCATCATTTTTTGTTTCCTTGTTGATTTCATGGTTGTTCAGTAGCATATTGTTTAGTTTCCAATTTTTATGTTTTTCCCAGTTTTTTGTGATTTATTTACACCTTCTTAGCATTGTGGTCTAAAAAATATACTTGATTTTATTTCTGTCTTCATGATTTTAGGGACACTTGTTTTGTGTCCTAGCACATGGTTCATTCTGGAGAATGGCTCATGTACACTGGGCAAGAGTGTGGCTTTTGGAGAATGAGGAGCACTATACATGTCTACTAAACTCAGTTCTTCATTTCTTCCTTTAAGGCTATTATTTCCTTGTTGATTTTTGAGTGGTTGATTTTTCCAGTGGTGGTAGAGGATGTTGTTAAAACTTTATAATTTTATTGTGTGGTTTTTAATATTTTTCTTCTGATATTAGTAGTTGCTTTATATATTTTGATGCTCTTTCATTTGCTGCTTGCATGTTAATGATGTTGTGTCTCCTGATGTATTAATCCCTTATTCATAATAGCATGTTCATCTCTGTTGCTTATTGCCTTTTTAGTTTGAAGTCTGTTTAGTCTGATGAAAGTGTGATTCATCCCTTTTTAGGCTACCATTGGCCTGTATGTTGATTTTCAACCTTAACTTTGAAGCAGTGTATGTAATGACAATTGAAGTGTGATTTGTTTTTGTTTTTGTTTGTTTTTTTGGACCACACGTATCAGTGCTCAGGGCTTATTCCTGGTCCTGTACTCAGGCATCTCTCCTGACAATGCTTAGGGGCCCATATATTATTCCAGGCATCAAATCCAGATCAGCCCCATGCCAGGCAAGCACCTTACTCAATATCCTTTCCCACCAGCCCAAGTATGATTCTTATTAGGAACTGAAAATTGGGTTTAGTTTTCTTATCCATCCAGCCACTTGGTGCCTTTTGATTAGCAGGTTCAGGTTATTGAATTGATGAAAAATTATTCACACATAAATATTAATAATATATAAAATGCTATAAGATTTAATATTATTACCAATTTTCTATATGGATTCTGGGTGTTTGTAAAATTTGTTGTTGTTCCGTAGCCCTTTTATTTTCTTTGCTTGTACTTGGGTATCTGCCTTTTATGCAGCAGTCGGATTCCATTTGCTTCTTGTTTGTGTCTTCTAAGTAGATTTGTCTTGAGAACACCATGCAGTTTACCTCTGGGGTTCTGAATTCATATACCCTATTGAGTTCAAAGCAAGGAATGGTTGAGTTCATTAGGTAAGACCTGGTAATTTCTCTGCTCCTTTCCCACAAATTTAAGTTTTTTAGTATATTACTGTTTTCAAGTAGCGCTTATTTGCCTTTTATAGATCACTTAGTGCTGTTGGCAGAGCTCATTTCGTGACCATGATCTTCTTTGACTGCTGTTTATAAAGCTATATGTCGTTCCTTTGAATTTGAGTGGTAGCTGGATAGAGTGTTGTTTGGGTGTCTGTTTCTGTCAGTGTGCTGGCTAAATCATACTATTCCCTTCTATCTGTAGGGTTATGCTTGATCTACTCTGAATCTTGTTGTGGGGTTGGAGTGGGTGGGAGGAGGCTACCTTATAGGTGAATTTTTGCTTTGCTCTTTCTTCTTTCAGGATTCTCTCTCTTTCTCTCTCTCCCTTTCTCATGCGTTTTTGCCATTTTAATTATAGTGTGTCTTGATGTTCTTCTCTTTGGGCTTATTTTGTCTGAAATTTCTTGAGCTTCTCAGATCTGGGCAAATGACTCTATTCTCAGATTGGGAAAGTTCCACATTATAATTTCTCCCACCAAATCTTCTTCCTCATTCTCTTTCCTTCTAGAGCCCTCGTGATGTGAATGTTATTTCTCTTGATGTATCCCATAAATATCTTATGTTTTATTTATTTTTCTTAGTTCTTTTTTCCTTCAGTTCTTTTTTGATGGTTTTATATACTTTATCCTCAACCACACTGATCTGACCCTGGTTCCTGTCATTCTGTGACTGAGTCTCTCTTTTGTTTGAGTTCCTATTGTATTCTTCAGTGATTTCTTAGGGAGGCGGATGCAGGAGGTTGGGCCTCACCCAGCAGTGCTCAGGGCTGACTCCTGCTCTGTGCTTAGGGATCATTCCTGGAGGGTCTAGGGAGGCCATATAAAGTGCCTTAGATCAAACCTAGTTGGCCAAATGCAAGGCAAGCGCTTTACCAGCTGTATTACTGCTCCAGCACCCCTTCCGTGATTTCTGATTGAAGTTTTTTTCTCATACATTTTCTTTGTTGGAGTTCTCTTCTATTGCATTCCTCAATTCAGTGAACATTTTCACTGCTGTCATTTTGAAGTCTTCATCAGGGAGTTGAGAGAGAGTGAGTGAGCTCTTGAGTTCTAGAAAGGGGGTGAGGTACCTTCCTGGGGTTTTATTTTCATTATAACTTGAAGTGAACTTTTTCACTTCATCATTGAATCTTATGTGATGGGAGGATCTAGTTTTGTGCAGGCCTGGGGGTATTCTGAGCTTCATTTCACCAATTCTACTCAGAGACTATGGTTCTGAGTTTCTGTCACTCTATACAGCTTCTGGGAGTTGACAGTCACAAGCTTATTGTGTCTGTGTGTCCCTGAGGACAGGTAGAGCAGTGCTGAATCACAGGGCTTGGCAGCCTCTGGTGCCTGACTATGCCTGTGGTGTTGATGTTCTAGAAGTTTGGCAGCAAATGGGGGCTGAAGCTCAGGCGCATTCTCTAGCCTGTGACACCAAGCAGATGTGGTACCTAACTAGGATGTTTGGTGGTCTCCGCAGTGCCAGATTCAAGCCAACCTGGGAAGTGTTCTATGGTTTGACCTTGCATTTCCCCAGACCTGGGCTCCACATTCTCCAAGGAAGGCTTGAGCGTGTGCCCAGCTGTCAGTGGTCAGTTTGCTGCCTACTGTCTTGGTCTCTGCAGTCAGAGCGCTTCTTTCAGACTCTCTGCATCTGTTCCTTTGCCTGTAATCAGCCAGCAAGGGCTGGGGTAGTGTTGGGAAGGGGTTGGTTTGTTTCACTTGGGCTTAGCGGGTGGTACTCAGCCTATTCCTGTTCCACCCTTGCTATAGAATGGTAGGCTTTAACCTCATGTTGTTTTCCCTTCAGGAAGCGGCCAGCTCTTGTGGTTCTCTCCCCCACCTGCAGTGGCCGCTGAGGTGGCTGCTCTAGATGCCTTCCCTGGATTAGCTGCCTGCTTTACTTCTTCTTTTTAAATGTAGGAGTACTGCTATTTATTCAGCCACTGATTAGCTGGTTGAATTGGGCATGAACTCCACTGCCTGCTTTACTTCTTGCCTATAGACCAGTTTTTGAATGAGCAGAATTGTAAGGCTTTCAACACACCTTCCCTTTTGCCAGAGCAAAGTTCTTCCTTCTAGCAGTTTCTGCTCCATCCCTCTCCCTTCCTATACTCCTGGACTTGGCTCTTTAGCTCCTTAGCAACTGGAGAGGGTGGAGGGATTCTCTAGTGAACGGTCTTAGCAGGACCCCACTCAGGATTCAGTTCTTGCTGTGGTTTTGTTGTTGTTGTTGTTGTTGTTGTGTTTTTGGGGTTTTTTTGGGGTTTTTTTCT
>JAOXYA010000001.1:9198942-9208968 GCA_028565675.1 Sorex palustris
ACACTAAAAATTAATTTGGGGGAGCCGGAGTGATAGCACAACGGGTAAGGCACTTACCTTGCATGCAGCTGACCTGGGTTCACTCCCCAGCATTCCATGTGGTCCCGGTGCATGCCAGGAGTGATCCTTGAGTTCCAGGCCAGGAGGAAGCCCGGGGCACTGCCTTGCATGTGATTCAAACATGCCCTGGGCAACCCAAAGACCCAAACTCTTAAAAATGCACTCTTGGCAGCCAGGGCTGGGGCTGAGGCACTGTGTGTGTGTGTGTGTGTGTGTGTGTGTGTGTGTGTGTGTGTGTGTGTGTACTCGTGCTCCCTCCCCGTCCCGTGACCAAATTGCACAGTTCTCCTAATTCTTACCTTTTTGGACTCTGACTCTGGTGGAAAACTCCCAGAACACAGGAATCAGTGTATATGCCACAGTTTATTTCCTGTGCCTCCCCTTGCTGTGTCTAAGATCGTGTAAAGTCTCTGAGCAGCGTCTTCACTTTTCCTGAGAACTTTGAGGAGGTGACCATGAGCCCATCAGCTTAGTTTCTAAGTTCCAGATTTTGAAATCAAAACATCAGAGTGCAGAATGGGAAGGGCAGCTAGCATATGGCCCTTTGCAAGGGGAGACACAAAGAATCTTGGAGAGTACAGCAGTTAGGGAGCTTCCCTTGCACATGGTCAGCCCGGGTTCCATCCCTGGCACCATATATGGTCTGAGTGATCCCTGAGCACAGAGACAGGAGTAAGTCCATAGCTGGGTATGTCCCTTCGCTGTGCCCCCCCCCCCCGTCATTTTCTTATTTTCTTAGTTACTGCCCGCCATCTTTTCTTCTCTTTCTGCTGCTTCTGTATTGTAGGGGCGGTTCCAGGGCTGCCTAGCTCCAGACATCAGAAAATTCAGTTACTTCCCAAGCTACGTTGATAAAAATCTAGAACTTTTCAGAGAGAAGAGGGTGTTGATGTATTGCACTGGGGGCATCCGTTGTGAGCGGGGCTCAGCCTACCTCAAAGCCAAGGTAAGTCACACCCTTCCTTGGGCATGGGAGGCCTGGAGGTGAATGAAGAAAACCCCACTCGTGTGTGTGTGTGTGTGTGTGTGTGTGTGTGTGTGTGTGTGTGTGTTGCCTCCCCGCCACTGTGGCCTGTTCTGCCCTAGCCAGGAACTCACTCTCCCCCTGTAGAGTTTCCAGCCTAGAGTTTATAAGCATGAAATCTAAAGTTCTCAGATCTCAAGATGGGAAAAGCACTTAACGTTCTTAGAAGCTCATCAGGCACAAAAGGGATAGATTAGTTAACATCCCTCTTTTCCCTAATCCTTTACTTGACCTTGAGAAGAGCAAATGTGGTAACATTCCGTGTCCCAACAGGTGTCTTCCTATATTTAGGGGATAGAAAAAAAAGAGCTGGGCTCCGGGGCTCTAGTGTGAAGGGAGGCGCTGGCTGCTGTCATCACCCAGCTGGTCCCGGGACCCCTCGGTCAGCAGTTCCTCAGAGAGCCCTCTTCCACATTCCTCCAGTCCTCAGCACACAGCCCTTGGAGGGCGGGGGGAGAGGGGGTAAGGGGGGCACTCTGTCTGGTCTCGGCCTGTCTCCACACGTGTTCTGTGGCTTTCACACAGGGCGTGTGCAAGGAAGTGTTCCAGCTCAAAGGCGGCATCCACAAGTACCTGGAAGAATTTCCGGATGGGTTTTACCGAGGGAAGCTGTTTGTTTTCGATGAGCGTTACGCCTTGTGCTACAACAGTGATGTAGTGTCAGGTAGGTCAGCCTGGGCCCAGCACCCTTGACCAGGTATCCTCAGTAGGTCACCATGTTGAGGTAGGTGAACCAGCCCTGGTCGCTTACAGAGAAAAACCGGGAGAAGTGGCAGGGTCATGAAGACCTGTATTAGGAGCGTTGGCTGTTTACTTGTTGGGCAAGTCCTTTAAAATAGGGGCAGTCTTGGGCTGGAAGGTTAGCACAGTGGGTAGACCGCTTGCCCGACATGCTGCCCCTATGTGCTGGTTCCACATAGGGTCCCCCATGCACTGCAGCAGCCACAACCAAAAAAAAAAAAAAAACACTCACAATGCCACATATTAAAAAAAAGATTTTTTTTGTATTATTATATTGTATTATTACAGAATTGGTTTCTGCTGTCCTTTCTGCATTTCAAAAAATAGTTGCCCTTAGTCTTCACCAGTCTGTGCCAGGTCAGTGGATAGCACAGAATGAAAGCAAGAACCCCTAGTTCCGAGGGCATATGACATGCTGGTGGGTGTTCTGTAGTCTCAGAGGCGGGGAGCCATGGGGGTGGGGAGCACCGGGAGTGGGAGCCTGTGGCTGGCTCCCCGCCCTGTTGGGTGCACACTGGCATGCCGTGCTGGGAGGGCATGGTCGGGAGAGCATGGTAGGAATGACCCCCAGCTGGAAGTCATTGTGGGCCCTGGAGGCCCCCGTTTGAAACAGGAAAGGGGACGTGGGTGCAGCCGTTTCCCATGAGACCCGTGATCAGGGACTGATTGGATCACGCAGTCAGTGAGTGTAAGTTTCCCTGTCCTCTTCCGTTTCTTCTGGGTCCTTTATTTGAGTGGTCTCACATATGCCTCATTTCAAGCTCCTGCAGATTTGTTCAGGGGCTTGATGGAGCCTCAGTCCTAAACAAGTCACTGAGCAGACTGAAGGGGTTTTGGGGCGGAAGCGCTTCCAGAAACTGGGTGCATGGGCTGCGTGGGAGCCGGGAGGGAGGGAAAGCCCCCCCCCCCCAAGCTAGTCGAAGCCGCGTTGTCCATGGTGGCTGGACTTCATGGAGAAAAACAGGTGGGGAGAGTAGATGATGTGCATAGCAGGACTGAGCTCCTGCTGCCTGCAGCCAGAAAGGCTCCAGGTGGGGAAGGGGCTGCCGGTAGCTGGCACCGAGTGTTCAGATAGCCCTGTCTCCCACTGATGGCAGTGACCTGCAGAGGCCGCCACATGAGAGGGGCCAGCCGGCTTGAGAATTGTTACGGAAAGACATTCCCGCCAGTTTTCTGACCATTCCCACTGGAATGGCTTTTGAATCCTTCCACGCAGTCTCATCCCAGAAAAGTCCGGTGTGGGGCAGTTTGTTACTAGGTAACAGAGACTTGCTGTTTGGAAACCTCCCCCAGGCCCCAGAGGCTCCTGGAGAATCGGATGGGTAAAGAGAGGTGTCTGGACCCCTGCGGGGGGGGGGGGGAGGATTCCCAGGGGGTGCATGCTTTCGAACATGTGTGTCGCTGACCACTCTGCTTTCTTGCCCAGAATGCTCCTACTGTGCAGCCCCGTGGGACCAGTACAAGCTCTGCTCAACGCCCCAGTGCCGCCAGCTCGTCCTGACCTGTCCCGCCTGCCAGGCGCAGGGGCACACTGCCTGCTGTGGCAGGTGTCAAGACAAAGGGGACGACCAGCTCGCCTCCAGGCCGGCCTGGAGCACCTTTAAAGAGGAATGCGAGTGCACAGCCCGCCGGCCCCGCATTCCCAGTGAAGGGTGTCTGTCCTCTCCACAGCCCCCCTCGGGCCCAGAGCCCAGGTCCGGTGTGGGTGAGAAGGCGGGGTGCTGCCCAGAGGGGCCCCAGCGGCCTCCTGCCGGGCCCTCCCAGAGCTAGGCAGGAGATAGCCGCCAGCAAGAGAGACAAGTCGGCCCGAGACCACCGCTCCCTGACTGTCCCCTGTCCTTCCCAGGTGCCTGGGTGTGGGCATTGGGGGCTGGCCAGATACCTGAGACCACTCATGCCAGAGCCCGGAGAAAGGGGGTGTTGTACTGGACCCCAAAGACACTGAGGGCGACTGCTCCGAGCCGGGCACGTAGTGTGTATGCCTCTGCGGACCCGTAGCAACACCATGCTAGTGGTCGGCAATAAGGGGGACTGGACTGTGTGCGACAAAAACCCGAGGCCATTGGCCTGGGCCATCTGCCCCTCTGCCTGGACTGCACGTGACAAAAGCATGAAGCAGTGGCCCGGACCACTTGCCCATCAGCCGTCCAACCCCCCACTCCGGCAGCAGCTCATCTGATGGAGCCCAAGTTCTGGAAGGCACGGCCTGCCTTCTTTGTACATCGTTCCACTTCAGGAGAGATGTCCCGCCTTCCCCGGCAGCCCTGCTCCCTCTGAACCCTCCCCCGCGTACCTGCCCGCTCACCTCTGAAGACTTGGCCAGACCCCAGTGAGCTCAGGGATGTCGATGTGGGGGCAGATGTTGGGGCACTCAGTGTCCGAGAGGCCCCTGGAGACAAGGCGCACGCTCAGGCCCGTTAGCATCGCCAGGGTGGCTTCCCAGCCCTCTCACCTACCAACACCTCGGCCACGCGGCCCTGTCACACAAGTTCCACAAAGCGCACGCACAGCACACAGAGACCAACAGGTTTAATAGGATATTGCCGTTTCCAGTGATGCAGAATACAGCTGCAGTCGTGTTTCAAAGAGAAGCCGGTGGGGCTGGCCATCCCTGCAGCATGGTGGCGTGCCTGGGCCCCGCCAACCCACTGCAGCCGTGAGGCCCCGGGGCCACCTCTGCTTCCCCTGTACCTTCCCTGGCATTACAGTTCAATATGCAGAACTCCCCGTCTCCTTGGAAGCCTCCGCTCAGTGCCCTGCGGCTCGGGCTGCTCAGCAGCGCTGGCCCGGCCTGGGTAAGATTCGCTGACTCACTCATGAAAGGAACTCCCTAAGCAACAAAAAGGCTAGTTTAACTGGCACTGTGGTACATTAAAAGGCACAAGGGCGTTGTGGCTTAATATTTTCGCTAGATCTCCAGAGATGCACATGATGTTAAGAAAAAGACCAAAAAAAAAAAAAAAAGGTCTGGCAGAAATATCAAAATTACCTTTCAGGATGGTGCACTTGGGATAGTGTGGCCAGAATGATTTCCCGATTCTTGACTATCTGGATTTCCTTCACCATTGGGTGTGCCAAAGCCTCATGGATAGGCCTGAGATCAGCAGTGACTTGTCTAGTGGGTGTTGGTGACGGTAGCTGGAGTCTGAACACAGCAGGATAGAGCAGATATGCCCCTTCTGGCGTACTGCCTCTGACGGCCTCGTGCCCACTGCTGTGCAGGACAGACGGAACTGCAAGTATTTGGCTGCAGGTACTTGAACCCCTCGTACAGATGGCTCTTGATAAAACTGACTCCAGAATATAATTGTAAATAAATAAAGATCACCACTCGGGGAGACCCATGAAATTTCACCACTGAATATTTCTGCAACTTTTCCTTATCCAGCAAATAATCTGGGGTGTGTGTGTGTGTGTGTGTGTGTGTGTGTGTGTGTGTGTGTGTGTGTGATTCCTATCAAGAATCTGTGGGTTAGTCTTTTTGTCTCAAGGGACAAAATTGTATTCTCGATCCAGCAATCAATTGAGAATTTAGTCTCGGGTTTCTTTACATTAAAGGAGTCTTGATCTGTTCAGAATGATTGTCTGTTCAGTTAGCTCAATGACTAAGGTCAGATTTCTAATAAAGAATTTTGTAATGCTGCTGAAGCATGTGGAAGAGTGTGCTGCTGATTCATAGGCTGGGCGACTGCACTGCATCTCAAACAGCACACAGCAAGCCCACTGAAGTACACCCTGGATTAAGTCACTGCTAGGGTACCATCGTCTTCAATAAGATCTGCCAGTGTGGGGGCTTCTTAGTTTTTAAATAATAACCAAACTAAACTTCTGTGACTAAAGAAAAACTTCACATTAACCATAGTTTATAAAATTCTCATCTACAACCACTAGTTAACCTAAAACCTTAGTGCATAAAGAACTGAACCACAGAAGGGGTTTGTGCCGACAGCGTGCCTTCTGGTTTCCACTGCAGAACGCAGGTCGTCAGTAGAGCATGTCCAGTTCAAAGGCGTGGCCACCACCTCCAGACACTAGACACCACTCCGGCACTTGGGAAAGATGGGCCCATTCAAGTCTGCCAATCTCCTCTTCCTCACTGGGGAGGGAATGAGAGAGAAGATGTGAGTCCTACCTCTGTCCACCCATACCTGCCTACTCACCGCAGCTCTGTGAAAGCGTGAGGAAGCCGCGCACAAACTTTAGTCAGAGCCTGACGTCTGTCATTCTTCCAAGATTTACCATTCACTGGGAAAGCCCATGGTAGTTTGGACTCCTCTGTGAATCACTTCAAATGCCAACCAGAGGCTGTCCAGTCTACTTGCTTCAATCCTGCTTTCCTTTGCATAGAGGCAAGCAGTTGAGCTCTACTCTGGCTCATGGGAAAGTTCAATTTAGGGGGCAGAGAGATAGTCCAGTGGGGTAGAGTGCTCACCCTGCATGTGGCTAACCCAAGTTTGGGCCCTCCAAACCCCATCAGGAGTGATCCCTGAGCACAGAACCTGGAGTAAGCCCTGAGGACCACCAGTGTGGCCTTTCCCCTAAAAACACACAAAAATGTGACAGGTGGGCAGGGTCTGGGCCTTGTGGAAGGGGCCTGAGTCTTGCGGGGCGGGGCAAGGACTGTTATCTAGAAGAGTGAGTTGACTGTCCCTCCTGCAGACAGGAAAAGGACAGGTGCTAAAGTAGGAAACAAGGAAATGGGATCATTGTGAAAACCAGGGCTCAGACAGCAGGGAAATATGCCCTGCCTGACTCCAGCCGATGAAGGACAGGCGGTGGGTGGGGCTCAGCAAACCACTTACCCAGGTCGTTGTTGTTCATCATGGCATTGGATGCCCGCAGTCGGGGCCCCTGCTGGGTGAAGTGGTAGCCGAATTTGAGAAGCGTTGAGTTTTTTTCCAACATATTCACAATCTCCATTTCCACTTTGTTGCCCAGGGGCTGGCTCTGATCAAGAAAAAAGCAGTGATGAGCAATTACGCCATTGTGCAGGACCTAAATCCCTCTGAAGCAGGAATTGGGCAGAGGGCAGGGATCAGATGCCCACCCCCTCCAAGAGCAGGGAACAGAAATCCGAGCTAGGTATCCGAAGGGTATCAGAGCCTGAAATGAACCAGCAGGGATTCAAACCTAGGACAGACCTTGCCTGCCATAGCTGCTGACACCTAACACAGATACTGCCTAGTCGTCCTAGAATATCTGAACAGAAAGAAACTTCGAAGCATCCAGTTCTATGGAGATTTGAAAGTTTCTGCTGCTCAGACCATACCCAGCACTCAGAATCGCTCAGACTCAGGTGTGTCCTTAAAACTCCTGGGGTGCGGTCAACTCAATCAGCCTAATCAGTGGCTGGATAAATAGCAGAACTCCTACATTTAAAAAAAAACTCCCGGGGTGCAGGGCTGGAGCCATAGTACAGGTGGTACGGCGTTTGCCTTGCATGCAGTTGACCCGGGTTCAATCCCCAGCATCCCATATGGTCCTCCAAGCACAACCAGGAGTACTTCCTGAGTGCAGAGCCAGGAGTAACCCCTGAGCATCGCTGGTTGTGACCCAAAAAGAAAAAAAACTCCTGGGGTGGTTCTAATATGCAGCCAGAATTAATAACCAAATATTTAGATTCATCTCTTTAATTTAGACATGAGGAAACTGAGGCCCAGAGAAAATATAATGCAAAAGCACCGTGTCATCAGATCACAAACCACCACAACAGAAAATGGGGAAACCTGGCAACACACTAACTCAGAGGGCTGGACGGGTTGCAGCACACTCATTTATAACCCTGCAAAAAGGAGGAAGGCAATTTTAGCATCAAGAAGGAGTTGCTGGGGTGGGGGGTGGCTTGAAGGGGTGGGAGGGAAACGGGGGACGCTGGTGCTGGGAAATTACACTGATAGAGGGATGGGTGTTAGAACATTAAAACGCAATCATGAACAATTCTGTAATGCTCTATCTCACAGTGATTCAATTAAAAAAATAAAAAACAATTAGAAAAAGAAGGAGTTGCTAAAATGAACAACAGTTCAACCATAAGATAGAACTGGGACTATAACATGATGTAACTCTTGATTACAGGCCTGGAAGGATGGTCAAGATACAGTATTGAGCAGAGAGAAAAAAATGTCACAAAACAGATCCTACTTAAGTAAGCTCACTTACATATTTCATGTACGAATATGTGGGTTGAAAAGATTTGAGAGTGTCCACTGATTGGGCGTGCGATTTGGGGAGCTTTTATTTTCTTCATATCTTACTGTATTTGAGCTTTATGTTATTTGTATAATAAAAGTACTTTAAGGATCTTAAAAAGAAGTTTTAAGAGATAGCAAAGGGCTAGAGCACCTCCTTTACATACAGGAGGCCCTTATGTGATATCTGGTACCACATGGTTCCCATAAGCATAGCCTGGACCAACACTGAGCACAGAGTTGGGAGTAGCCTATGAGCACTGTCAGGTGCGGGCCCCCCCCACCCCCGGTCTTAAAGCAAGCTCATGTCATATTTAATGATTAAGACCATCCCTTCCAAGGAAGGCCAACAGGAGGATGTTTGCTCTCACCAGCTGTGTATGGGAGTTGCATCCAGAACATGTGAGAAAAAGAAAAGAAAGAAAGAAAAGGTATCCAGATTGGAAAAGAGAAGACAAACTATGCTGATTTGCAAATTGTAAAATACTGCATCTAGAAAATCCTAACATACACACACACACACGCAATTGAGTTAATAAATGAGTTCAGCAAGCATGCAGAATATAAGACCGACATCTTTTTAAAAGCTGTATTTTTATATAACAGTATCACAATCAAAAGTAAAGGCCCTCCCGTTGATCATCGATTTGCTCGAGCGGGCCCAGTAACATCTCCATTGGAGACTTTGTTGTTACTGTGTCCAAGAAAAATAATTCCAACATCATCTAACAATGAAAAGGAAAAAAAAAAGACCAGAGAGAGGAGTTCAACAGGCCAAGTGCTGGCTTCCCATGCACACTGGAGGCCTGGTTTCAACCCTCAGTGCTGTTGGTTCCCTGAGTACCCCTGGGAGTGACCCCTGAGCAGAGTGGCACCAAAAACAAAGAAAAGGGGAGATGGGAAATGAATGAATTTTAACAAAATCAATAAACATGGATACACTGAAAACAATAAAACAGTACTGTAGGGTCTGGAGAGAGACCTCAGCAGGCTGAGTGCAGGCAGGAGGCCTGGGTCCAACCCCCAGCATCACGTGATTGTCTAAACACAGGAATGATCCCAAAGGGACCAGTCCCTGAGCACCTCCAGTGGCTCAAAAACAAAAGCAAAATCTAAATAAATGTAAAATCATTCCATATTCATGAATCCTAAACACTGAGTGTTGCCAAATGGCAACAGTTCTACAGAGCTAATGAGACTCTTGGCAAATTTTCCAGGACTTACAGCTGATGGGTCTGTAATTTCTTAATGGGATGATGAAAATGTTCTGGATGAACTGGTGATGGTTGCGTGACTTCGTGCATACACTGAAAAAGCAGAACTGGACCTTTAAAAGCGATGAATCATCGTATGTGAATTGCATCTCAATTTTATTGATTTGTATTTGTAGTTTTCAGTTTGAGAACCACACCTGGCAGTGCCCAGGGGGTTACCCCCAGCCCTGTGCCTGGATGTTGCTCGTGGTGGTGGCAGGGATGGAATCAGGGCATCCTGCATGCAGAGTATGTGCTCAGCCTGTTGCTGTATCTCATCACATATCCTCCCTCTTTGCAGTGCCAGGAATCACACCCAGGGTCTCACACCTGCAAGGCTTTAGTGCTCTCCTGATGAGCTGCAGCCCCAGCTCTGTATCTCAATTTTTAAAACTCAACAGTTAAAAGCCTCCAAGTTGAACATGGGGAATAAGAGAACTGCCTGGAAGAAGCCACGTACATGTCTTTATGCCCCTTAATAAAGGTTCAGCATCGGTGGCTATTAAGGAAATTCAAGTCAAAACCACTGTGAGATCTGGCTGCATACTTAGCAGGGCTGCTAAAATAAATGGAGCCTGGTCCTGTGGCCAAGTGCCTGCCATGCACCAGTACTGCCACCCCCTCTCCCCCAATCACTGAGGGAGATCCCGGGGGCACTGCCATGGGACCCCTGGTACCACAAGGATCATGTGAGATCTTCAGCCACAGCGCCCCCAGCAGGCAGCCCCAAGTGAGCACCAACACGCAGTGTATGAGCACC
>JAOXYA010000001.1:9220716-9231441 GCA_028565675.1 Sorex palustris
GAGGGTGTGAGTGTGTGTATGAGTGTGTGTGTGAGTGTGTGTGAGGAGGGTGTGTGAGTGTGTGTATGTGAGTGTGTGTGAGGATTGTGTGTGTGTTTGAGTGTGTGAGTGTGAGTATGTGTTTGGGTGTGCGAATGTGTGTATTTGAGTGTGTGAATGTGTGTGTTTGAGTGTGTGAGTGTGTGTGAGGAGTGTATGTGAGTGTGTGAGGATTGTGTGTGAGGATTGTGTGTGTGAGTGTGTTGAGTGTGTGTGACGATTGTGTGTGTGTTTGAGTGTTTTGAGTGTGAGTATATGTTTCAGTGTGTGAGTGTGTGTGTATTTGAGTGTGTGTGTTTAGTGTGTGTTTAAGTGTGTGAGTGTGTGTGTGTATTTGAATGTGTATGTGAGTGTGTGTGTATGTGTGTATGTATGTAAGGGGTGGTGGTGAAGAGGATGGAGAGGTAGTAAAGTGGACAGGGCACTGGCCTTGAACGAAGCTCACCAGGGTTCAATTCCCAGCACCTAGAGGGCTCCCCGGCCCCCTCCAGGAGTGATCCCTGAGCACAGAACCAGGAGTAAGGAACCCGGGGAACGAGTAACTGGGTGTGGCCCAAGAACAAAACCTGAAAACAAATCACAGTGGAAGAGCTGGAGGTGGATATGAGAGGGGCCCCCAACAGACACTATGCAGGGAGGGAAGCTGAGTTTCAGACAGAAGACCGCACCCCATCTGGACCCAGACTCACACACAGGAGCACGTTGCCAAGAAGGGAAGAAGAAGAAGAAGACTAGCACAGACCAAGGGCTGCCCCAGGGGGCAACTCTTAGAACTAGGTCAGGGCATAGCCACTGCCTAGTTGGGGGGGGGGACTATGGACATGTGACTTCGCCCCTCAGCTTTCTCCTCTGTCAAATGGGGGTGAAGAGCAGGGCCTGTCATCAGGGGCTGCAGACGTGGGCTCAATCTTTGGATATTTCAGAGGAGTCACATAGAGAAAGCACCTCCTGTTCAACAGAACCTGGGACGGGGAGGAATACTGAGCACAGCAGAGAGGACCCGGGGATCTGGGTCCTGCACTGATTCTGGCAAGGACGGCTGCCCGGTCCTTCTCTTCTCGGCTCAGCTCTTGCTCTGTAAGTTGGGGGTTGGATGCCTGCTGGTCCTCTGGGCGTTGCTTGGCGCCGGAGGTCTACATACCTTTGGCCTCTCCCTGCGCTGTGATTTCAGATCTGGGGCCAAAAGTGGTTGAAACTCAAGATGAAATGTTTGTGCTCTCAGAAGAAAGGGTGGCTCTCCGGATCGCTTCCAGACTCACACACTGACTTGCAAATCAGGTAACAGAGATCTCTCTGGGTGACTGGGACAAAAGACTCAGGCCTCCCTTATCAGTCTCGTCTCTAATTTCTCTTTGGTTTTCCTTGGATGGAAAGGGGTCTTTGAAAGCATTGACACTGAAAGCACAGTGTTAGGAGAATCGCAGGTTTCGGATTGCTCGGCCCTATTCCCATATTCCAAATGCACAATTTACCTTCTTTGAAAGCACCTGGATCCTGACTGAAATCCAAGGACACCCTAAATGACTCAGCTCTCTGCTCCTAGCTCCCTACCCTCCAGTGGGGACAAGTCGACCTCTCAGTATCGTCCTGGGAGAAGGCCTGGGTTAGAGGGTGGCTCAGTGAAGGGTCTAGAGGTCCTGGGATGCTGCTGGAGGGGCCGATTCCCTGGTGTTGGAGGGGCTTAGAGGAGCTCAGGGCCTCTCTGGAAGCAACATAGACTCCCAGCCGGGCCCAGCTCCTCCATCTGTCCCCTCGCCTCTCCTGCACTGGACACTTGGCTCTCACCGAGTCATTGCTGGCTCAGTTTGCTGCCACAGCCTGACCTAAACCCATCTGCACCCAACAGCTTGGGGCAACACTGACAGCTCCAAAGGTCAAAGGCAGCAACACTTAGATGTTTGCGAGTGTGAGTGTGTGTCTGTGAGTGTGTGCACGTGGCTATGTGTGTGAATGCGTGAGAGAGTATGTGAATGTGTTTGAGTGTGAATGTGAATGAGTATGTGTATGTGAATGTGTGTGTGTGAAAGTATGAATGAATGGGTGGGGGGTGGGGGGGGTGCCTCTGGAGTCTGCCCTTCGCTTCCCTGAGAAGAGCAAAGATCTTGCGATATGGCTAAAGGCTTGTATAGATGCTGGGGCTGCTTATCTTCAGAAAACAATAAAACTCTCCAACCACCAGTGAGACAGGAGGCTGGGGGCTCCCACGTAAATCTCTTCCACCGCTCACCCATTTCCCCGGAAACGGATTCGGTTAATTCATTTGTCTTTGGGGTCAGCTCTTGAAACCTGCAAGCCTCTATATAAGCTCACGTGGCCTTATGGAGAACATTCTAAACTCTTCAGTTGGGCATGAAAATTCCTTCCTCAGACCCCCGCCCCCCTCCTCATGATCTAGTCCAAGCCCTATTTCAGACTCACCCAACCCTTCATGACACCCTCAGATTCCCCATCCCTTGTTACCTTCCGCATGGGAGACACTGCTGGTGACGTAGAGAATTCTTTGTTTTTATTCATGACTTAGAAAAAATTCAGGGCCCACTTCCAATATCCCATGCTCTGTGGAGCCTCCCACCAGGAAGACTTAATCCCTTCTCTGAGCTCCCTGTCTGCTCCTGTTTAAGACCTGGTGTTTGATGCCTGCTCCCCCAACACAGCACAGGAAGTGCAGAATCCCCTCGACAGGGGCCCCTGCTGGAGGCCAACCTTGTGTTGGCTCCTGGTGGGTAACTGCGTTAATGAGTTGACTAGAAGTAGCCAAATCCCCCACTACTCTTCCTTTTAAAAACTGTTAGCCCTTGTAATTCTATGTGCCAATAATCTAGGCTAGAACAATATACTTGTACAGCAAAAAAGTCAGAAGCTTAATTATATTTTGCCTCTATCACTTGTTATTACTGATACCCAGGCTAATAGTAAGCATGGGGAGAGACAGGAACCAGTGCATTCCCTGACATGCCCCCGCCTCCTGGCCCCCACATACACACACTCCATCTCTAACCCATGTGAGTGGCCTAAATCCTCACAGAGAAGTAGGGAATAAAGGGAACAGCGAGATGAGGACATTTGGTTGGAGGGACTTCTCATTATGTGAGGCCTAGGATTCTGAGTTATCTAGAATGAAGTAATTTCCTCCACTCTGTAAACAGATCAAGCTGTGAGATCATGGAAGCTTGGCCTTGAGAGGGTCCAAACAACTCTGTTTTTCATGCCTGGGGATGTTGAGCACAACAATTGGCCCAAAAGTATAAAAGATGGGGCTAGATCAGAAGTGGGCCATCTGACCCCAAGTCCTACACATTTTTTTTTGCTAGCTATAATTACTTGAGGGTTAATAAAATGGCATGGAAATGTTTTCTTCATGAATTACTGTTGCAGTAGAATTGAGCAATGCCATCTTAAAAAAGGTATGAAACATTCCATTTTTAATGACAACTTATATCAAATGGCAAAGCACTAATTCAATAACATCTGTCATCCGTATCCATCTTCTCTAGATAGGCACTGACCTAGGTGCCTACGATGGGGAAACAGGATGATGGTTCCTGTCTCCCGGGGCATAAGGCAAGCCCTGCCTCCTTAGGGTAGCACAGGGACAGGTCAAACTACAGACATGACATGGGGCCCCCTGCCTTTTCTGAACCTGACTGAACAGACAACATCTGGGCCTTAAACATACTTCTTAAATGTGTCAACTCTGAAAACAAGGACAAAGCATTCAAGTAAGTGGAAAGTTCTTCCAGTCCCCTTTTTTTCTCAGTACATTGAACCCATGACACATGTTCTTCAGCGCCCTGAAGCAGCTGGCTCAAGAGAATGATGGAGTGGGGTTATGTACACTCAGGTATAATCCCAGCTAGGTGACAACATACCGCAGGATTGGGTTAGACCATAAGAAGGAGGATCTATACACCCTGAATCAGGGTCTGAGTTCGAGATGGAATTCATGGGTCTAGGAATCAAGGATGGGAATGGGAGGGATACTACTCACCATTATCCTCAGTGACCCACTGTCAAAATGTATGCTTCCTGCTTCTGTGTTCCAGTAGAAACTGTTTTGTTGGCCTGGTGGTCTTAGTTCCCCAGGGAAGAACACTCTTCTTTCACCAGGAAATACAACTATGATTCTACTGGACGAGAACTTAAAATGCCTAATGAACACGTGGACTCCCCATGCCTTTCATCAACAGAGGAGTTAATGGCTGAAGTGATCTAATTACCAAGAGGAGTCGGGCTGTTCCATAGTGGCTATAAGGAAGCATATAAATGCATAGGTCATCCTTCGCATGTATAAATTCTGAGATTAAGTCAATGGAAAACTACAACAACTCAATCCAAGCAGGGCCACTGATAGCCCAGGTCCTCCAAAAAAAATTGTCAGAGTCATCCAACAAAGCAAAGAACCACAATCAGCAGAGGTGCTTGCTAAAGGCAACACAGTATGTGAAGATGAAGAAGTCTGTTACAGCTATGTGATGGTTAGAGAAGCAGAGTAATTGTCATGAGCATTTCCTCGTTATTTTCTTATACCCACGTTTAGTGTGTCTACATTAAGCAATTACCTTTGTTTTCTTCTCTCTCCTTTTACCCTTTCACACGACATATTGATTTTTTTCATCATGGCATTTAAGTATTGTTAATTTTACATTATAATACTTCAGTGATGGGATGACTAGGAGAGATATAAACAGGACTCGAGAGCTTTACTTCCTTTCTAGGAGGTTGTATACAGGAAAGTTGTATCAAGTTAGACCGAATTCTGAACTTGTTCTTGTCTTTATATGGAGACAGTGTGGCTTAAAGAGATGCGTGCCAGTGCCAAGTTGACCAGGAGCTGTGATGGATGGTTAACTTTATGTGTCAATTTTACAGGGTGCTAGGCATCTGTTTAAACATGATTCTGGGAATGTCTGTGAGAGTGTTTGTAGATGACATGAGCATTTCATTCAGTAGTCGATGGAGCAAAGTAGATTGCCCTGTCTCATTGTCTCATGTGGCAATCAACTGACATTGTGAAGGCTGCCCTTCCCATAAGTAGGAGGGAATTTCCCCCTACCTGACTACCTTGAACTGACTGATGATCTTTTTTTCCTGCCTCTGGACTTAGACTGTAACACTGACAATTCCTGGATCTTGAGACTGCCAGGCCTGGGATGAAGCTACTGACATTAGCTCTGCTGGTTCCCAGGCATTGGACTCAGGCTGAAACCATGCAACCAGTGCTACCAGTCTCTCTCTTGTAGACTCCTGAGTCTCTGTCATTATGGGACACAATTCCTTAGAAAAATCCCTCTTTCTATATAAATATATCCTATGACTTCTGTTGCTTTAGAGAGCCCTGATTAATACCCCTCCCCAAACACACACACACACACACACACACACACACACACACACACACACACACCACACCACACCACATCACACCACACACACCCAGTAAGGGCAATACTATGCTACTAAGGAACAGGGAACATAACAGGAAGTCAGCACCTGTTCCTCTCCCAGGTGGTAAGGGGTACTGTTTCTGAATCAGGGACAACACGCTTCCCTCTAGAGCCTACTCACATCAGGGTCCAGCTCATCTAGCTCATTTTCCAGTGTCCTGAGCTCTTCCTCTGTCAGGGCTCCTAGAATCTCATCTTCATCCAGGTCACGGTATTTCTCTAGTTCTCGTCTGTACGACATGGCAGAAGTGCTTGTCTGTCTTTGACTTCCGAGTTTCGGTGCTGGTCTATCACCTACCAAGAGAGAGAAGACTCTTAGACACACCTTTCTTGAACATTCTCTCAGTGCCAAACATATGCCAGCCACTCACATGGCAGCAGCCTGGGCATGTTTTATGAACCATCAGGAGAATAACCACAAGAGTAGATTATCATATAAAGTTGGACAGATTCTCTAATAAAACTGTGCCAGGTAAGAGTCCCGAGGGGCATGTGGTTTAATAACTGCAATTGAGAGTAACTGGCATGGCCCTCAATAACGAGTAAATAGGTCAGTAGACAGGGCTAAAGAGTATCTGAAAAAATGTCACTCTTCAAGTCATTGAAATGCTTTTTTGTACAACCCTCCACCCTTCACCACATAGTCTGCAGGAGCACCTGAGTTCTAGAATCTCTGCCAAAGCTGATCTTAAAGTGTGTGTGGGCGGGGGTGGGGCAGATTCAGCAGCTTCTTGAGCACCTGCTGCTTGCAGGCATACAGCATCTTAGTTCACCCTCACTAAGCGTAGTCACCTGCAGTTACTATATATATATTTTTTCCATTCTTTTTTGGGTATGATGTCCCAGATTGATCCCAGCCCTCACACAGGTAAGTGCACCACTGCTGAACCCCAAGCCTGGCCCCAGTACTGACTAGCACCATGGATGACGGAGCATTACCACTGAGGTTAGTTGTGCTCCTAGCCTCATTTTACAGGTGAGGACATTGAACCTGCAGTGGGGGAGTGACTCTGGCTCTTTATGTGACAGGATCTCATAGGAACTCTGCAGGAACTGGGCTCTCCATTAAGCCATCTGTCCTCTGGTCTGCCTAAAATGCTCCCAAGCATGTCATCCTCTCTGTGAGGTCTCATGTTCCGTAGTCAAATAGAGCTATCCTGGCCACATGCTGGTGCCACACCTCCCCCAAGGGTGCCTGTTTCCTACAGTGACCCATGGGCAGGAACTGGGTTTATTTCATTATTCCCCCAACTCTCCCCGGTGTCCCTGCAGAACCACACCCTGCAGGACAGTCTCTCTCTGTCTCTGTCTCTCTCTCTGTCTGTCTGTCTGTCTCTCTCTCTCTCTCTCTCTCTCTCTCTCTCTCTCGCTCGCTCTCGCTCTCGCTCTCATTCTCCTCCTCTCATTTCTTCCATTCTTTTCTTAATGAACCCAATTCCAGCTCTCTACCTGCCTTTGCCAGACAGGCTTGAGGACATTCTGGACTCTTCTCCTAGAACGTGCTAGACTGCTGCAGAAGCAGCTTGCAAGATCTTACTTGCATATCCATGAGTCCTTAAACCACCCTCCTTCCACTCAGCTACTTGCAGAAGCAAGGCAGCAGCTGGGGGCTTCCCTCAATGCTGTGGCATGGAATGTGGCTCAGGATACAGAACTGTTAGGGGCTGAACTAGGTCCACCTCCAAATCCCCATGTCGACGTTCTAACCTCAGGACTTCAGACCCCGAGTACCACTGTCGAAGGGACAGTGTGACAGGACAAAGAAACGGAGTCAGAACAACATCAGTGATGTTTACATGAGGTCAGTGGAGGCGGGTAGGCCCTTAATTCAACATAACTGGGGTCTTTATAAAAAGGGGAGATTTGGACAGGCACATCCATAGAACAAACACTGTGTGAAGATGAAGGAAGAGATTGGGGTACTCTGTCTTTGATAACAAAGATTACCAGAAAACTACCAGGGGCTAGGTACAAGGTCTGTCCCAGCTCCCCTAGGCGCCCGAAAGAAACCAATGTTCTCACACCTTCAGCTTGGACTTTGAACCTCCAAGCCTTTGAGACAATATCTTTCCTGTATTTGTGGTTTGGGGCTAGGGTGACCCTAGAAAACTAATTTAATCTATATCCCCTTTTTCACAGCACTGTATCTTTTTCTGATTCCCTGCCCCACACGAACAAACAAAGCCCATGGCTCATTTGTGAAATGACTAATGGGAATTTTACAGAGTAGGGCTATGTGAAAACTAGGGCAAGACAACCAAGAAATCAATTCAAAAGCTGCAATTAACTGTGGAAGAAAACCAAAATAACTTAGACTAAACTAAGACCCAAGTTCATTAAGCTAAGGGAATACACCTTCTTCTCAGAAAACGCATCATTGGTACAAATGGTGGTGGTGGTGGTGGGGGGGTGTGCCCTTGGAGGAAGAATCCAAGATGTGAGAATCAACTTGAAAAGGAAGCACTTGCTCCCCAAATACAGAAAACCCCCATGGCATTCTTTTCTTTAAGAATCGCTTGGTAATGTCTGCCTTTGACCAGACCCCAAGAATGCAATATTAAGACCATAAATGGGTCCCCTCCTGATTCATTTCTGTTTGCTTCCAAAGAAAGCACAAGTAGCTGACAACGCTCAGCATATATAGGAAAAAAAAAAACCTTTGTGAAGGTCCTCGGAGAACAATCTAAGTTGGCTTTTCTTCTGAGTGGAACCAGCAGAGGATCCATGGTCTCCTTCCTGGAGCCAGGAGAGCCTCTAGTGATGGATTTGGAAGCTTCCAGAAGCAACCCTCAGAGATGGGGACTCCTCCTAAACTGATGTCTCTTAGGTAGGTTTTGAAGCCTTTTTCTGGTGCTCAGTGTCTGGGTCATACAGACCCCCACAGCCCTCTGGGCTACAGGACTTCTTAGGAGCATGGAGATGATTCTACATGACAGTGCCTCTAGAGGGGAGAGGTGACAGCAAGACTTCCCAGAACAGGAAGCCACATCCCTGAGAACTTGCTTCTGGAACAGGAATCTTGTGAAACCAAGTCTGATAATGCCCTCTTAGAGCCTCTATGGGTCATCAGAATGCCCCATCTGGTCACTGCCAATGGACCTATTTCATAACAAAAGGACAGACCCCAGGAAGGGGCAGGGCGGGAGGAGGGACTGGGGAGAGAGAATTGAGTGTTTTGAAGGGAAAGGGTTGGGCCATGCTCAGCGATGCTCAGGGGTTACTCCTGGTTCTGCACTAGGAATCACTCTTGGTGGTGCTCGGGGGACCATACGTAATGGGGGGCATCCAACCCAGGTCAGCTTAGAGAAAGGCTCTGAGGAAATGGCAGCAAAAGGAAAGCAGAGGGAAACTATGGAGTCTGCAGGAGGAGGGGTATGAGGCGGGGGTGGCAGACCACTTCCTGAGAGACCACCAGAGACGGGCACACTCATTAAGTTTCCTGAAGACGTTTCCTTCTTCACACACATGGGGGAAATTAATGTACCACTTCTGCGCGCCAAGGAGGTGCTGAATTTAAAGATCCTTTTTCTGCGAACTTAAAAGGCCTTTTCAGTGTCGAGTGTCCTAAGAATATTATGAAACAATTAGGTAATGCATTAAATAAGCTGAGAGGAACAGAGAACTCCTAAGGTAAACTATGAAGCTGTCAGCTTCAAGCCACACTCAGACTCTTGGCTGCCAGCATTGGTTCCTTTAAGTGTGTGGTTCTACTCCAATGGCAGGTGACAGGGGGGGTCTGCAGAGGTGAGAAAGAGACTGGGGAGAAAGGAAGTGGAGGGTTACAAAGTCCACTAATAAAGCCCAGTGCAAGCCTGGTTGGAAAATGTGCTGAAGGATGATGTTTCTTCCTTTATTAAAATTGATTTATTACAAGTTTGGGCTAGAGCAATAGCACAGCGGGTAGGGTGTTTGCCTTGCATGCGGCTGACCCGGGTTCTATTCCTCTGTCCCTCTTGGAGAGCCTGGAAAGTTACCGAGAGTATCCCGCCCACACAACAGAGCCTGGCAAGCTCCCCGAAGCGTATTCAATATGCCAAAAACAGTAACAACAAGTCTCACAGTGGAGGCGTTATTGGTGCCCGCTCGAGCAAACTGATGAACAATGGGAGGACAGTGCCACAGTGCAGTGCTATTACAAGTTTACAATATTATTGAAACTCAGGGGCCAGGGTTGTGTAAGGCCCGGGGTTACTCCTCACACATCCCTGGCCCCTGGGTTTGTGAGGCCCTGAGTTTGATCTCAGCACTGCCAGAAATAAAATTAAAAATGTATAGATATTGGGGCCAGAGACATAGTATAGTGGTTAGGGCCCTTGCCTTGCACACAGCTGACGTGGGTTGGATGCCCCCCATTACATATGGTCCCCTGAGCACCACCAAGAGTAATTCCTAGTGCAGAACCAGGAGTAACCCCTGAGCATCGCTGAGCATGGCCCAACCCTCTCCCTTCAAAAAGAAATAAGGTGTAAATTCAAGTGCAGCCTCAAGCAAAAGAGAAAAAAGAAACTATGCTGCCAACAATTCAGATGGAACTGGAAGGTACTGTGGTGAGCAAAATAACTCAGAGGGAAGATCACTCACTGGGTGATCTCACTGATCTGTGATATCGAGGGAGAGGGACAAATCAAGAGTACAGACACCATCAATTGATAATAAACCTGAGCAAGGGGCTACTGATCTGAGAACAGAGGGAGAGGGATGGGGAAGGTGGGCTAGAGATAACATGAGGGCACTGGTGGGAGTTCATGGACACACTAGGAATGGGGTGTGGCAACTATATGCACAAAACCATAACTGTCAGCATTAGTGCAAACACCTAATCTCAACGACAATAATTAAACTTAAAATAAAATTTAAAATCTAATTATAAAAGCTCCGGGGCCTAATACCACACCTCTCTATAAAACTCACCACACCCACTAAGAGCTCCAGTGCTGAGATGATTTAAAAAAAATTTTTTTTAATTTTATTGATTGAGATTCTGTGAGTTACAATTCTGTTAACATTTTCTCGGGGACTTAATTTCAACATCACACTGCTCCCCGCTGTACCCACCTCTCTCCCTCAAGGACCCCACCGTGCTCTTTCAGCTCCCCCAACCCCACCAGCACCACCACCAGCACAATAGTGTAGATCAGTTCTCTGGGATGCTATTTCTTTCTTTCTTTTTTTTCCTTTTTGGGTCACACCTGGCGATGCACAGGGGTTACTCCTGGCTCTGCACTCAGGAATTACTCCTGGC
>JAOXYA010000001.1:9236373-9250626 GCA_028565675.1 Sorex palustris
TCAAATGGGAGCTCAATTTCTAATTTTTTGAGAATCGTCCATATTGTTTTCCAAAAGGGCTGAACCAGTTGGCATTCTCACCAGCAGTGAAGGTAGGTCCCTTTCTCTCCACATCCACGCCATCACAGGTTGCTTTTGTTCTTTTGGATGTGGGCAGTCTTTGTGGTGTGAGGTGATACTTCATTGTTATTTTGATCTGCATCTCCCTGATTAGTGATAAAGGTAAAGGTAAAGGCCCTGTGGCTTTTGAAATTACCTATGACAACATGATAAAAGGCCATGGATTGACAGCTTATGAACTCAGCTTTTTCTCTACTGAGTGATGTGATCTTGAGTCAATCAGTTTATCTCTCAGACCGTGAATTACTTATCACAAAAGAAATTACACAGGTAATTGAAGCTTCATGCATTTCTATATACCCGTAATTTTAAAATTTGAGAGCTCAAGTTAGATAATTCTAACTTTGGTTTTTAAACAAAACCAAGACAAAGACGTGTCATTTTCTTTCTCTTTTTTTGAGGGAGTGGGCTATAACTAGCCATGCTCAGGGATGAGTGAGGGACTATGTAGAGTCAGGAACTGGACCCACATCTCTGGTAAAAAAACCCTATTTTTTCAAAAATTACTATAAAACTGGTCTAAATTAAGTCCACATACACTAGATTAAACTCAGTATAAATGATATCTTATTGTGATGAAGGTCTGAGAATTTCATAGAGAATCTGAAAGGTCAGATGTAAGTCTATATAATGAGTGGGCAGAATTCTTTAATTATTCGGGAACTTCCTGCACAAGAAGCCCAGAAGTTTCATTTTATTTCCAACAACTCTGACAATTGGAAATGGTCACATTATTTTAGAAGGGAAAAGGAAGCTGTAGCTCTTCTATAGAACTTCATCACCAGGTAGAGAGGGCCCCCATGTGGCTCCCTTACCTCTGGACCTACAAACACTGTGGTACCAAATGCCATACCCACAAACATGAGGACGCCCTTGGCAAGGTCACAAGTAACAACTTACTGGGACCTGGGGGCGGGGGGAGGCGAGCGTGCAGGGGGCCCCCAGTAGATGCATCACCCTCTCAGAGTGCCTGAAGAACAAAGAACTGCTCAAGATCCCTTAGAGGCATTCTGATTTACACTCAGGACAGCCAGTGGAGTCCACACAGTTCCTTTGGACCAAGAGAACCAGAGGGGTAGGGTACCCAAGTTCCTGGTGGGGACTGAACGCGAGCTCAGTCTACCAAAGTGATGAAGCCAAAGGCCATTAGTCAGAACCAGAGACTTTAGGGGTGATGTTACTCCTTTCTGTGGTGGGTGACTGTTAGAATAGACACACACTCACCCTCACATTTACTCTCCGGTAGCATCAGAGCTTATTTTTGTGATCTCAGTTAGACAAAGAAGGGATCCTCCCTCCGAGAGAAGTTATGAATTTGTGTTTTGTGACGTTAGAGTCACTTAGTGCTAGGCAAGAAAGCACAGCAGGTGAGAAGGGTAAGGTAAACCCAGCGGAGGGTGAAGTCCCAGAAGAGAGCCAACAGCCAAACTGAGACTTGAGTGTCCAGGAAACACTGATGCATTTGTGCCACATGCTTTGAGTTTCCAAGGTGATCTCAAATTCCCTCTCCTCTGATCCATTTTATGGATTCGATGACTTTAAAGTAGGGCAGGATGGAAGGTTTATTTTACCCATAAGGTCAGAGGTGGGCTGGGAAGGTAATGGGACTTACATCCAGACCTTCCTTCTGCAATACCCCATTTGCCACACCAAGGAGAGAGCACAGAAGTGAAGACCGAGGTGCTCTGGGGTGAACGGTGTGGGGTCTTGGGCATGTTACTTGAACTTCTCAAGCCACCGTTCCCTGAGATGTGTGGAAGTGGTGAGAACAGTGCCTCTGAGCACGGGAAGAAGTCAAGGATTCCTGGCAGAGTCCCTCACCCACAGCCAGAACCAGTGAGTGCGAGCCACCATGGGTTGCAGGGTAGGGAGTGCCATGTCTCATGCCTCACAGACTCCTTCTTTGGGCAGCTGAACCGTCATGTTTAACAAAACATGTTGTTAGCAAAACCTGACACTGAAAAGGGGAAGTGGAAAAATAAAAAGTAAATGTCCTCTCTGAAGAAACAAACCACTTAAAGACTTAAAGGTCTGCATTCCAAGGAGATCACTGGTGAGCCAGTCCATATGCCAAATGCCATTTCTGGTTCATAACCAACTACCACGGCAATTTCTTTTCAATTCCAGTGAGAGACAAGGAAACTGGCAGATACATCACAGTAAGGCCAATATTGTGTCTTCCCATGAAAGCTGGTAAGTAGTGAAAGAATTTGTATGTCAAATTTCCCTCACTGCTGAGATCCGGTCACTTTGGCCACCATGCTAGGTGGACGGAATGGGAGGGGTGAGAAGTCCAAGTGACACCATGTGGTCTCAACTCCTCCTCATCCAGCAGAGGGGACATGAGAGAGACTCCCCCTTCCCTCTGATAGAGGGGGCTTCACCCCTTAACCTCTCTGACCACTGCATCCTCTGCACCGGAGGACAGGCCCGTGGCTGGCACTGCCTCTAACTGCTCGTGCTCCCTAAGGGGAGATAAACAGCAGGGCCACCAACCATGGTGCTACGAAATGGCAATCTCACCAGGCCACGTTATACACAAGCACTACTGGATGGACACCTATGAGATCAGCACCTCAGGATTCTCAAGGTAAGTCAACAGGCTGGTGTGAGGTGGGAAGTCACGTGCCTGTCCGCCCTCAGCTGCACTGCGACAGGAAAGGCCCTTGGCCAAGAGCACAGTCATCATCAGTGACGGGTGTGTCTTACAATGGGGAACCCTCAACTCTGCAGATGTATTTGGATTTGTGAAAAACGATGAAATTGTTCTTGTGCAATGTTCCGATGGGTATTAGATTGCCTCGACTGTTTTAATCTGTTTTGATTTGTATACTTGGTTGCAGATTTCTTCTCAGTATGGCCAGGAAGTTGTCTGTGGTGGTGGTGGTGGTGGTGGTGGATGGGTGGCGGAGGAAGGAAAGCATAAGATCAAGAGATCAACGATTTGGGGGACCTGGGAAGTAGCCAGGATAAAAGAGCAATCAAGTGTGGCCTCAACTCCAGCGCAATTACCTGCAAGTTGAGCTGTGACTGCTTGAAAAGGCAGCTTTCGGAACATGTCCACGAGGGGCTGTACTTTTCTTATGTTGACCAATTCGTGTTTGCCATAGTCCAGCTCATACACAGACACCAGTCCATTGGTGAGGATTCCTTTTAAAAGCACCCTGTACCACCTACAAGTACATTGGGGGAAAAGGAAGGAAAAAAATGGTCAAAGTCTGTATCCGCTTAAAGGATGGTGAGATATATATATATATATATATATATAATGGATAATAGCAGTCACATTTACATAAATAGAAAACTTTACTGTCACAGAATTTACAAGCACAATTGCTAACTTCTTTTTCCAATAATTACTCGTCACTGTTTTGTCTCTGGCTCCTTTGATAGAACAGTTCACTCAACACACTTACAAGCCTCATGCAGCTGGTATAGAAGACTAATGCGTAGACCACCCATGAAAATAATAATGCCATGCATTGTGGACAAGAGTTAGGACATTCCTGCACTCCGTTGGCAAGAAAGGACTGGCCACAAATTTGGGGCCAATGTCTAGAAGATGAAAAGAAGGAAATGAGAAGAACCCAGGCCAGGCTGCAGAAATGCTTGGGAAGAAAAGCAGAGGAGATTCTGCAGGGCAAGGCCTGGAGTAGTGCAAACATCACAGTGTCGCTAGAGGAAGAACACGCAGCCAGAATCAAGCAATTATCAGACTGGAAAGAGATGACAAAAGGCTCTGGAAAACAAGGCTGCACTTTCAAGTAGGCCAAGTAAGAGCATTAAAAAAAAAAAAAAAAAAGGAAAACAAAATCCAACCTACCACCGAAATTAATGAATCTGGAAAAAGTACTAGAGAATGGGAGAGAAGGAAAGCACAGTTTCAGATCCTGAGTTTAAGGTCCTAGGTACAAAACCATCCCCCAGACCATGTCCACTTCCCCCATCAGTCTAGAAAAATCATTTATAGTCTGGGCTGGGGACATGGCTCAGTGGTGAAGCAGAAGCCTCGCAAGTATGAGACCCTGGGTCCAACCCCTGGCACTACAAAAAAAAAAAACAAGCCAACAAATAAGAACTGGAAGATCACACCAGCCTAGACTTCAAAGACAAGACAATGAAAGGGCCATTTTACAATTCTCTAGTCCTGATGCCATGAGCAGTAGGATCACACTTTATGGGAAGAAACACAGTGCGTGAGTCCTAAGAGGAAAGCATCTTCGGGGGCAATCTCTGCTCTTGAATGGTATGGAGCTGAGTTCTGCCTCAGCTGCAAACGGGCTCCCCAGCTCCAAGTCTGGAGGGTCAGCAGGGCCCTCAGACAGCACATGGCTGGGCTAGCCACAGCGCAGGGTTCTCCAGTTAACACAATCCTTGTGGAGGGCGGGTGTGGGGAACCCATGCAGCTGCTACAGCACCAACTATAAAACAAAAGCTCTCAAGGGGCCTTTTCAACCTTATGTAGATAGGAGGAGTCTGGGCGAATTGTAGAACTCTTCCGAGGAGCCCAAAGTTCATCAAGCCACAAGTCAACAAGAGATGCTGCATACAAGAAAGCTCTCCTAAGTGCAGGGGCCTTGGGGGCTAAATGGACACTGGGCTGGAGTCCAGCTGGGGTTATTTTCTAGTTGTGTCGTTCTGGGGCTCTTTAGTCAACCTCTCTGGCTTTGGTGATCTCAGGCGTGATATTCACCTTAATGCACTGGCAGAAATAATTTCTATAAAGAGCCCAGCACACGGTTTGGTGTATAATATTACTTGCCAAATGGTAGCTGTCATCATAGTGTCATTAATAAAATGAAGATGAACTCTTTCAATAAATAAGAGCTGCAGCTCAAACTGAAGAGAAACTTTTGGATGTGGGCATGCCTATTTGGTGCTGGCTGGAAGCTTGTTCAAGTGCAAAAGGAGGTGAAATGTCAGAAGCAGAGGGACAGTACAGTGGGGAGGGCATTTGCCTTGCATGTAGCTGAACTAGGTTCGATCCCCGGCAACCTAGGAGCACCGCCAGGAATAATTTCTGAGTAAAGAGCCAGGAGTAACTCCTGAGCATTGTTGGGTGTGACGCAAAAAGAAAAAAGAAAAAGAAAAGGAGGCGAAATGCCTGTCTTTGATGATCCAGCCAATTACCAGTGGGCAGTGCTCTTGGCCTGTCAATGGGAGGTATGCAGCAGTGAGGAGAGAGCCACCACGATAATTAAGTGCTGCCTGTCTATTCATTTTGCATATAAAAAAAAAGCTCAGATACAGGCTTCTGTCTTGACTGGAATATCCAATTCAGGCCTAGGCTGCTTGGGCAAACCATACAGAGGCACCGATTCTGTAGACTCGGATTCAGGAAGCCTGGGGTGAGAAAAAAGACAATCTGCATTTCCAGTGGGTTTTCCCAGGCCACTCTTAAAGTTGCGATCCGGTAACCAGTATAGGAAAACATACATCTGCAATTCCTAAATCTTAACTTACCATGGTTGAGATCATTTAGGAAAATAGTCCTGGGTCACAGTCAAGAACAGAAGCTCTAAACACTTTCCATGGATTCAAGTCATGGAGTTAAAACAATGTTGATAATTTTCTCTTTTACATAGAAGACACCTCTTGCTTATCTGGGGGTGGGGAAGGGTGGTCAAACAAACTGAGTATGCTCAAGAGTTTTAGGGAAGAACTATTTGACCTCTGGCACCAGCATACATGTAGAAACATACATGTGTGCGTGCGTGCATGTGTGCGCACGTGCCATGTGTGTAAGTGGATGCATGTGCTTTCTCAAGTCCACCAAGGCCACTCTCCAGTTCTTAGGTTCTTTTCCCTCACACAACACATGTCTTCAAGTAGTGATTTCCGTCACCAATGATCATTAATCTGACCTTCAGATAACAGTTGACAGTAATTCCACTTTAACTATGATTAAGTTACTTCTGACTGAAGTAAATTTATACAAAGGACATTCCCTTATTGAATTAAATCCATTTATGCTTAATTATAAGTAACACGACAAAGTAAACATGGTTTTTGAAGATGAAAAGCTTGCAACATAAAAATAAGAATGCTTTTTTTTTTATAATGAGAGCTATTACACCTAAAAATTACATTGTTTCACCCATGAAAACATGAAAATTCAGTGCTTGTGTTTGCTGTCTTGATTAAGATCTTGAGGCCAGGGGAAGATGGCTCAAATGGTTGGGTGATGCTTTGTGTGCAGGTGGCTCAGGTGTGATCCCCAACATCATGAGGTCCCCTGAGCACCTCCAGAAGTGATCCCAAGCACATAGCTGTGAGTAATCCCCCAAGAACCACCAAATCCCCCAAAAGAGAGATTTAAGATATTACCATACTTGTAACTTAAGCAATTTTTCTTCAAGGAAAAACAGTCAGACATACAGTCAGACATACATAACAGTCAGACATACAACAAAAGGTTGTGTGCAACATTACTGATAACAGTGGTAGTCTGGGAGAACAAATCCTATGTAAGGGAATGACAAAATTCCTCTGTGAACAGACTATTTTTGGCCATTAAAATATATAGACTTTTTATCATCACAAAATGTTGTTATATGAAAAAGTTTGAAATTATTTGTAATACTATACCTGCTCTCTAAGTACATCTAGAAAAAAACTAGAAGAAAGCATAAGCAGTTTAATAAGGATAATTACTGATTTGTTTCTTATATATATTTCATGACTTCTATACATTTTATTATGAAAACTAGATTTTCTGAGTATATTTTTGATAGAAAAATCATTTGAATCTTCATTTTATAGGTAAAGTTTAAAAAAATTTTTGGTATCACATCTGGTGGTACTCAGTGCTTACTCCTGGCTCTGAGCTCAGGTATTATTCCTGGCAGGGCTCCAGGGAACCATATGGGGTACTGGGGATCAAGCCCAGGTGAGTTGCGTGCAAGGCAAGTGCCTTACCTGCTGTACTATCTCCGAGCCCCAGACAAGCCCAGGTTTTAGTAAGAAAATGGTTCCTGTATTTTTAGATAAATGACATTATTTGAAATACCAGAAGACTGCACACAATTCATTAGTCTTATTTCACATTCAAATTCACATTCATACAGTTCAATCCAAGTCCCCCTTGTAGGGAATTAAGGACTCCTGGTATCACCTACACATTTGTTTTAGGAGAATAAAAATGCTCTGTCCAGGGACCTACTTATTTTCCACTTTAGCAGCATACACTTGGTCTTTTTCCACTGCTATATGGCGCTCTTCAGTCACACTGTAGTACAGAATCATCTCTTCCATCAACACCTCCAGCTTATGTATCTCCTGCCACGGCTGGATGACAAAGTAGCCCGGGTGGCAGGCCACGGGTACATACACATCCATGTGCTCCCCTGACTTTGACAAGTGGACGGGAGGTGGCAGCTCCTCCATGGCGAAAGAGCTGGTGTGGTCCAAGACAGACTTCTTGATGACATCTGTGAGGCTCTTTCTGAAATTCTCTCCAGTGTTGCCCAAAACGGAGAGGTTAGCACTTTTGCTGTTGGGAGAGGTAACTTCACTGGAGACGGCACTCAGAAACACGTCCTTCTGATGCTTCCACAAGTCTGCGTTTGTTATCTGACGATTAATACTGCGGTGGGGGTCAGGGAAATTCTTAGGTGTAAATAAATAAACATGTGTGATCCCCTTGGTTTCATCCACTTTCGTAACCTTTGGAAAACACACACACACAGAAACAATTTAAGAACTCCACATCCATAGTGAATCCCAAGAGACAATGATAACATTAACTGTAAATTTGAAACCATAGCATTTTGCAAAAGAAAAAAAAACCAACTCAACTTACCAAGATTCATTTTAATTAAAATAAGATGAATTCGCATCCCAGTTGCCACAATGAACAGGCTTGTTAAGTCAAAGCTTTGAAACCAGCAGCACAATAAAAAAAATTACTAACCTCTAAAGTTTTGAAGAGTGAATACCTTGCTAGAAGAGGCCAGTATTACTGAAAGGAAGTTATTCTAAAGATCATGAGCTTAACTTTAAAAAAAAAAAAAAGACAGGGCTGGAGAGATAGTACAGCTGGTTAGGGCACTTGCCTTGCATGCACCAAACCAGGCTCAATCCCTGGCATCCCATGTGGTCCCCTGATCACCACCAGGAGTAATTCTTGAGTACAGAGCCAGGAGTAACCCCTGTGAGCAATGCTGGATGTATCTTAAACACCTCCGCCCTCCCCGCCCCCCCCCGCCAAAAAAAAAAAAAGGGAAAAAAAAGAAAAAAGAAGAAATTTTCAAACACTCAAAAATAGAAAAAACTAGTATTATCAATTCCCATGCACTCATCACTCAATTTCAACAATGAGAAATAATTAATGCAGGTGGCAAATGTTCTAAGTTCCTGACACACCCTCAGACTGGAAAAGGAAGGAAAACACTGACATTCACTGTAATCCTGGGACCTCTGGCCTGAGTTCCTTGTTTCGATTCTAATGTTTGCTCTCTCCCTCCCTGCCCTCTCTAAGAGGAGAGGGCCGGAGAGAAAACAGACGAAGAAACGGAACCGAGTACGTTGAGCAGAGCAGAGCTGCTTGAAGGTCAGAGTCACGGCTCCCAGTGGCTGTTGCACAGCGACCTCTGCTCCCGCTGCCAAAGGAGTGTCCACCTGGGAGCACCCCAACACTGACAAAGGCTGGAATTTTGGCTGTGTCTCAAAGGGCTGCGCGTCAGCTGAGCCTGCCCATTAGTGTCTCTGGGTTCTCTCAGGAACAGCATGAGGAGCGTGTCTAGCCACTTGCCTCTTTTGTCAAATCGGGCTAGAAACGAAAGGGAGAAATCGGATGACGAGCCAGAGTGATAGCATAGTGGGTAGGGCATTTGCCTTGCACGAGGCCGACTCAGGTTGGATCCCTGGCCTCCCATAAGGTTCCCCGAGCACTGCCAGGAGGAACTTTTGAGTGCAGAACCAGGAGTAACCCCTGAGCATCGCTGGGTGTGACCCAAGAAGGAAAAAAAAAAAGAAAGAAAAAAGAAAATGGGATGAAGAGTGGGAGACATCAGCAAGGAAACCCTCTGTCCAGTAATTTGTGACTTTTTTCCTAGCAAGAGGAATCTACTTAAAATTTATCTTTTCTCCTCTGGGGCACAAGTGAAAGGTTACTGCTAATTTTTGATATTTATGACACAGCACTACAATTTCAAAATTCTGATATTTATGACACAGCTTTACAATTTCAAAAGTCGACAATTAAAAATATTTTTAGTGTGTGTCCAATCCCTTAGCTTTTATCGACTTAAAAGGTAGCTGGGGGGGGGGGGGGCAGAGAGATAGCAGAGTGGCTAGGGAGCCGGCCTTGCACATAGCAGACCTGAGTTCAACCCCTGACATCCTATATGGTCCCCTGAGGATTGCCAGGAGTGTAGAGCCAGGAGTAAACCCAGAGTATCAGCCGGGTGTGGCCCCAAAACAAAAAAATAGCTGAGAAAAGATGTATTATCTGGTGGCAAATGAAGACTATAAAACAACTATTGTTAAAAATTGTACATATTTTATAAAGATTAACATACAATAATATAAAACACATGTAAGATGGACCAGAGTGGGGGTATGAAGACAGGCAAGCCCGTGTGTGCTGAATACTTTAGGAGCAGTTTGTGAAGATAGTTCTTACAGACATTTTATTACTGAATGCTTATAAAATGATGTTATTTACATCGGTTATAAAAAGAGAAATATTACCTGACACTTCTATTCCTGGAAATATGAGCAATGTTTATGACTGCTGGCTCTAACATGTAATTTTTCTCTCTCTCTGGCCCTAAAATGTAATCTATTGACAACAAAAATGTGTCAAATGTGAAAATACCAGTGAAAATTCTTTCACAAAATACCAAATGACCCCTTCTGGCCCGAAGGCTCTCTTTCTAACGCATCAAGATGGTTAAGATCACTGACCTTAATGCTACAGTCTGAGCAATTCAAAACAGAATCTCTTAGCCAAA
Organism: Sorex palustris; assembly: GCA_028565675.1. Classification (NCBI taxonomy): domain Eukaryota; kingdom Metazoa; phylum Chordata; class Mammalia; order Eulipotyphla; family Soricidae; genus Sorex; species Sorex palustris. The sequence goes on from JAOXYA010000001.1 coordinate 9,246,450, forward strand.
GCACCGCGTCTGGTGTCCACATGCCAATGGACTGTGGCAGGTCTGCTAAACAGCACTTGATCGCCTGCAAAACAAGCACAATGCAAAGGGAATCATCTTAAAATAGGCCCTTAGGGAGTGCATCGGGATCATTTTCTTGCAAGTCAGATGCTGCCAAGATAGAAAACAAGCAAGGGAGAAACCCTGGCAGAAGCACTCAGGCTGGAGCACCTGCTCTATTCCTGTCACTAATCCAGTCACTCCTATTGTTTTCCTCCCCTGGGGGTCAGGCTTTCCCAGGCACCCTGAGGACTTCTCATCCAAATGGCACTGCTGCAGGACAGCAAGGCTGAGTCTTTTTGTGGAGGGTAAGACAGACCAAGAGAACTAGTTTGTATAAAAAACCCAAAGGCTGGGTGGAGCCTTTAACCTCGAAGCCCAACTGAAAAAGAAAAGACCCTTGCGGCTCCTTTTGGTGGAAAAACGTGTTTATGGGACACACAGGCTTCATTCAGCATTTTCTAAGCACACCAAGGGTGTCGAGTACTTGTGCTCATTTTGCTTTTTTTAAAAAAATTTTTCTTTTTTAAAGGGCATGCCAAGCAATGCTCAGGGTTTTACTGCTGGCTCAATGCCTGAAGATCACAGATCATGCCTGCCAACTATGCTCAAGGGACGCCATGATGCAGGGGCTCAAACTTGGGCTTTCTACAAGCAAAATGGGTATTCCAGCATCTCTCGGGAAGCATCTCTCAGGCCCCCCCTCATCATCTTCATTTTTTTTTTACCAGTAGAAGATTAGATTTACCTTACTCTTTAATAAAAATCTATGGTGCAAAGGTCATACAATTATTAGGTATGAACCATTTTATGAAGAAAACAGCTACCTCAATAAACCAGAATTCTGGAAGAATGTATTCATGTGAAATATTCATAAACTAGGGTGCTGGAGAGATGGTACAGTGGGTAAAGTGCTTGCCTTGCACACAGTTTGACCCAGGCTTGATCCCTGGCATTCCATATGGTCCCCGAAGCACCACCAGGAGTCCTTTCTCAGTGCAGAGCCAGGAGTAACCCGTCAGCATTGCCGAGTATAGCCCAAACCATGCCCCCCAAATATACATACATATATATATATATCCTGAAATAGAAAGTCAGTATTGGAATTATTAAATTTAAATTATTATCATATTATTCATTATAAGATTATTATACTTCATATCACATAAACGTATTTCATAAATATTATATTCATAATTATCTAGATAATTAAAACAGAACCTCTAGATAATACAGCCTAATGACCTGACATACAAACTCTATCTCATTCTTTCTCTCCTTTCTCTCTCTCTCTCTCTCTCTCTCTCTCTCTCTCTCTCTCTCTCTCTCTCATATCCTCCCCAAGCTTGAGAGGCCCAGGGCTACTCCCGGTGATTCTGTCAAAACAGGCCGATGATTTGACGGTCATGCTCAGTTTTGGAGTTGTGACCAGCCCTCTTTCCTACGCAGCAGAGCTTTGCTTAGGAAGACAAGTGAACAAGCACATGCGAGTCAATGCCAGCTTTCTTCCAAACCGTGACTTGAATCATTACCAGGACCCAAACTGAGAAGGTACCTCACAGTGTGGTTCCAGCAACCTAGGAGGCTTGCCACACACGCACCTGAGGTGGTATTGAGATCACTTCCTGCAGAAACCGAGGGGGTATTTCTCTGAGCTCAGACACTTTCACAGATGTTATGGTGCCGGAGTCCAGGAACTGAACATCAAGAGCCCGGCTGCTGTGAACATTCGTGATCTGCAAAGGGACAAACATCGGCCAAGTGATGAGCGCAAATAAAGGAAGAAAAGCTTCTGTGCAATTACGCTTTGTACCACTCTAAACTTCACCTGAAAAGTAACAAAGACTACCGATGCTAATTACATTTTTCTTTTTGTGTTTTTGGGGTCACACCTGGTGGTGCTCAGGGCTTACTCCTGGCTTTGCGCTCAAGGATCACTCCAAGGGGGCTCAGGGGACCTTTTGAGGGACTGGGGATCAAACCTGGGCATGTGCGAGCAAGTGCCCTCCCTGCTGTCCTCTCTCTCATCTCCTCATTTCTCTTATTTTAAAATGCACTATTTACCAAATGCTTTTGGAGTAAAGTTGATTACAACCATCTAGTTGTTATTTTATTTAACCAGCAAGCAGCATTAAATCCTTATTGTGTTTTGGGGGGCCAGACCTGACAATGCGCAAGGGTTACTCCTGGGTCTGTACTCAGGAATCACTCCTGGCGGGTCTTGGGAGACCATCTGGGATGATGAGATTGAACCCAGGTTGGCCATGTCCAAAGCAAGCCCCCTCCCTGCTGGACTCTCTCTCTGGGCCCGGGTCTTCCTTCTTGATTTTTTTTCTTAAAGCACCTGCAGTGTATAAAATCGTCCCCCAAGTTTTTTTTTTTTTAAAAAAAGGCAAGTGGCTGACTTTACCTCTACTCGCAACCATTTTCCTTTGCAGTGGAAGAGACAGATCTTCCCACAGAAGGGAATTGCAATGAAGTACTCGGAAGTCATGTGCTAGAAGACAGAAACGTGGGACAATCATCATTCTCTGCATGACACAGTGAGAAAAACTACCACAGGGACCCTAGCCTGCTCCCCTCCACCTGATCCGGGCGGGGGTGGTTTGGCACTGAAGCAGCATTAGGGGTTAATTACATGGCATAGCATGTTCCAGATCACGACAACACTGCCCCAGTACTGCTGGAAGGGAAATCACCTAAAGGTAAAACCCGTTAAGACAAAAATCTCTCCAGGTCCCGAGTCAAAGAATAGTAGAGGAGGGGTTCCAAGGCAAGGGTGGAGGGGAAACGGGTGCTCCAGTGGAGGTGTGTCGGACAGAAGCAGCGTGTGCAGAGACCCTAGCACTGGCAGTATTGCAAATGGCTGTCACAAAAATAAAGTTTAAAAAAAAAAGAGAGAAGAATGGTAGAATTAAAGGCTGGAGAGCTTGTGAACATACGTAAACTGCAGGTCTGCTTATTTATTATAGAGAGGCAGGAAGTCCTCAGAGGTCATACACAGAGCTCTGAGGAATCATTGTGGAAAAATGAACGCAGCACCCAGGACACCCAGTATCCCCCATCATCCGCTGCTTCCCAAGACTGCGACCAATGGAGCAGACAGATTCCACTGTCCTACAGGTTCATCCCTGACAAGGTCTGACACCAACTCAAACCCACCAGCTGGGCACTCAGCAGCCAGCCTGGGGACCAGCTCCTAATAAGCCCAAGGCCACATGCCACTCCTGAGATCTCCAAGCCTGCTCGGATCGGGACTGGGCCTCCTCCCCCAGCTCCCCAGTTTTCCAGTAGCTTGGCAGTCACCTCCACAAACTGCCCCCACTGCAACGTTATCTCATCAACGGCCAAGACCCAGAGACTATAAAATAAAGCCCCCGGAAGAGAGTGATGCAGTATTTCCTGGAGCACGCAGCTGTGACTCTAGCCCAGTGGTGTACCTTAAAGTAGCACACATTTGTTTGGTTTTTAACATACTGGCTTGTATTCTCTTATATGAGGGCTTAAATGGCTCCAGAATGAAATACAACAAACTTCACATGCTACCCTCTTATTGCGGTGGGAAGATGCTCACTGGTGGGGTGGGTGTTTGAATATTATCTATAACGAACTATTATGAACTACTTTATGGAAGTAAAATATATAAAAATCACAAAAAAGGACACACACACAACTCTTCTCCCTCAGTTTAGAGCAGAAACCACTATGTTTTGAGGGGTGGGGGTGGGGTGAGGGCTAAAGACCATCCTGGAAACATTGGCCAGGGGCCTTCAGGGTCACACTCCACAGTCCTTGGGGGGCCTGCAATGCTGGGGAGCAAAGTGGGAACCTTCACTGCAAAGTGGACACTCTTGCCCACCAGCTCACCAAGCTATAGGTCCAGTTCTCAGAAATAACTTTCACTCCCTACCAGCTAATTTCATTGAGGCACTGTGATTTACAATACTGTTAAACATTCAAGAATCCATTATCCCAACACGTATCCATTATCCCAACACTACAGCCACCAGAGTGCCCAATTCCTCCACCAGTGTCCCAAGGGCCTTTCTCATCCCCTTTTCCATTCCCAGAAACCATTATCAACAAATAACTCCTTCTCCCCTCCCCTCCCTTCCCCTCCCCTCCCTTCCCTTCCCTT
>JAOXYA010000001.1:9259863-9273439 GCA_028565675.1 Sorex palustris
TCATTGTATAACTGAAACCCAAGCACAAACATTTGTAAGTCTACAACTGTACCTCATGGTGTTTCACTAATAAAAAAAAATTAAAAAAAAAAAACCTCCCAAAGCCACAACTTAGCTACATAAATACTAGTTATTATCACAGAGTATAAAATAAAGTATGTGAAGGGGCACCTGTAAAATTAATTTATAAAGTAACTATTCTTTAAGTTGACTTTTTTTTTAAAGATGACTTTTTTTTTACAAGAGCTTAATAGTGTTGTTATTTGTGTATTTTAATAATAAAAAGGTTAATTTCATTGAAGGCTTATTATTATTTCAAGAATATTTATGGATTAAAATAATAAAGAACCAGGGGCCAGAGTGATAGCACAGTGGATAAGGCATTTTGCCTTGCACATGACCTACCCGAGTCAATCCTCAGCACCCCTTATGGTCCCAGAGAACCATCAGGCATAATTCCTGAGTGCAGAGCCAGAAATAACCTTTGAGCATCTATGGGTGTCGCCCAAAGACCAAAAAATAAAATAAAAATATAAGAGCCATATGTGGGCTGGAGCAATAACACAGCAGGTAGGGCGTTTGCCTTGCACGCAGCCGACCTAGGTTCAATTCCCAGCATCCCATATGGTCCCCTGAGCACCGCTGGGAGTATTTCCCAAGTTCATGAGCCAGGGGTAATCCCTGTGCATCGCTGGGTGAGATCCAAAAAGAAAAAAAAAATAAAGAGCATACGTATTCCAAGAAGGAATTCTGGGCCTGAATTTTTCAAATCAAGCAGACTAGAAAAACCTCAAGTCTCAGATCAGCTGAGTCTAAGAGGATATATAAAAATATTTGTTTATTTTGGGTCGACACCTAATCCACTCAGGGCTTTACTCATGACTCTGTGCTCAGAGTCACTCCTGACTGTGCTCAGGGAACTGACCATTTGTGGTGTCAGGGACTCACCTTGGGTTTGCCGTGTGCAAGGCAAGTGCCTTGACACCTACACAATCTCTCTGACTCCTGCTAGTGTATATAATTCTATATCCAGTGCAAAACATTCTTCCCAGATTAGCAGTGAAATGGTATTGGTTGAACAGCAATTTGGGAATTCCCATCACAAAAATCAACAATGCTACAATCTACTTAAATCAGATGTAACATTCTTTTGGAGGGGTTGGAGTTTTGCAGCCGTATCTGGAGGTGTCTCTTGGCTCTGTGTTCAGGAATTTCTCCTGGACATAATGGTCTTGGGAGACCATATGTGGTGCAGGGGATTGCACTAGGTTGGCCAAGGGTGAAGCAAATGCCTTACCTGGCAAACTACCTATCTCGCCCCAAAACACTTGTAAATCATTTTTTTTAAAAAAAAGCACTGTATCATTCACTTAACGTCAAGCATATCTAATTCTACAAACTTAGAAAATGCTTCAGTTTAGGTTCATTGTTAATGTTACTATTCAAAACAGTTACGCTGCTGAATAAGTTTTACTAAATCAAACATTTAAGTCACTTGGTCCAGAAACTGATGCCAGCTAGCTTTGCATTTTTTCAAACAAAAAATACATACTCATATTAATTTTTAAATTAATTAGCCCGTGATGTATTTGATATGCCAGACACAGTAACAACAAAGTCTCCAATGGAGACGTTACTGGGCCCGCTCGAGCAATTAGCCCAGATAGCTAAAATTTGATCAGGTGACAAATTTTAAAATTCTTAAGAACAAGCAAATAAAATATGAAGGTAGTACAAAATTAAAAAAAAAATCCACCAGTAAATGCAAAGCTATCGGTATCTACTGGTGGAATTCAATATAAAATGGCTTACATATTCTTACATATGAAAAGCATTTCCGAAATAAACGGAAACAAAACCTAAGAACAGCAACCATCACATATAGAGAGTCCCCAATACCACACAGCTCTAATAAAACTACGTGGTTTCATTAATCTTGGAGCTGATGATTAATGGGCCATGTTATAAAGTACGCCACGCTCCTGAGCTACAGGGGACAGGAGTAAGAACTCAAATGTGAAAGTGGGGCAGGAAGGAGGCGGGCATAAAGAAGGGAAAATAAAGAGAGACGTACCGTGCAAATATGAGGCCAGTGTTCAAACTGCTGTAAAATCCCTTCATTGAGCTCTTCTTTATATAACTCCTTGTAAAAATGTGGAAGCTTAGATATCCAAATGCCATTGTTATGCTTGTTTAGTATTTCCTTTATGCGGTTTTGTACCTCATCCATTTTAAGAGAGGCAGGAGGCATAGGATTTGCTTTTTCAATAGTCTTATTTAAATTCTCTTAAAAATTTAAAAAAAGACAGAATTAACCAAAAGATGCTTAACATTTCAGAAGATCTCCATTACCTAGCTGAAGGGTAATCTAAAGGTATTTTTGTACCTAAATTATCACTGTTAAACAAATGAAGGAAAGACAGTCAATCTATGTGTGTCTTTAGGCTTCGCTAAACTTCAGATTTGGGGCAGTGGGTGAATAAAGGATGCAGGAAAGCAGGGAAGGCCACACCATGCCAACTTTACTTGGAGTTTTAACCCTGAGATAACAAGCAAAGGGATCCAGACTCCTCTTATTTCCCAAGGGATATCTGAAGTATCAGGATGCTGAAGATCCCCCAGGGGTCAGCTGCATGCAAAGCAAATGCCTTAACCCCTGTACTATCTCATTTAAAAAATTTTATTTTGGGCCCAGTCCTGGGGTCACTCCTGGCCACACTTGGGGTGGCAGGGATCAAACAGGGTTTGGCTGCATGCAAGGAAATACACCTTACTTAATCCTGTACTATCTCTCCAGCCTCTGAGTTCTTTGGATTTTATGTAATCTTTGAAATCCATTATGTCCATCTGTCAATGCTCAGTTGTCACTGCACATAGCTAAGTTACAACTGAAGCTGTCAAATGGTGGAAGTACCTAGAATGGACCATTTTCTGAGCTGAAATTCCATGTTAAATAAAGTAAGTCCCCACCCTTATTTGGCCTACCACCCCCCTTTCAGAAATAAGATTATTCTGTGTCCACACCCTCCCCTATCCCCAACAAATCTACCTTCTTTAAGCAAATCAACAGAAAGCACCTAACTGCACTCAACCCAGCTGCTGCCACTCCCCCATCACTCCTGACACCCTGACAGAAAGTGGCATGCCCCACCCACTTTGGGAAATACTGTGGAATCTTACCCTTAGAATCAGAGCTGACAGAGAGAAAAGGACTTCTGCAAGTAAGAAGCAGAAGTGAAACAGAAGAGGTGTGATATGAGGGAAGCCTTTAGTACCAATTAAATGATCTTGGAGGTATTATTTTCTCTGATTGTGCAGAGTGTTTTCTCATTAGGTCAATTAATAATTTGAAGAAATTAGACTACAAAGCAACCTCACCACCACAAAATTACCATTTCCACCAAGATCTAACCTCAGTTGACTCTCCCAGAGAAGGAGCACAGGGTAATGTAGTTCTAAGGGCTAACAGACCTACCGCTGATGTACATTATGTAGTGGTGACTTTCTCAGGATGAAAGTGAGCCTATGCTCTGCAGTCAAAAGAATTTACTACTGAGAGAGCAGAGATAGACAAACAGACAAACAGGCACGTGCATGTGCGTGCGAACACACACACACACACACACACACACACACACACACATTCTTTGTAGCCTAGGAACAAACATCCAAGACATCTGAAAATCCTACTGTGTTGGGCAAAAATCTGAAAAGGGGAGTTGGTCTAAGGAGTTATACTGACTTTGAAATTTTACATTGGAGAGACCAGAACTGATGGTGGTATCCAAGTGTATGCAGAATTATCAAGTAGCTAAAAATAAATTGTAAACAAAAATCAAGTACAGATTATATCTGACAAGTTTTTTTACACATTAAAAAAATGAACTCCAACTTGGAGATCCATTCTTGATTAGTTTCTGAGTGATGTTAAAGTATCCTGATATCCCTGTGTATGGTCATTATTTGTCAATAAACTGAGCAAGTTGTCAAATTCAGGAAGTATTTATCAAATTCTGGGGAAACTTATTCCTCATATAAAAACTGGTAGTATGATTAATAAAATCCCAAAACATTAATTTAAAAAATAGAAAAGAGAAGGAGAGAGATAAGGTAAGAGAATGTGAGAACAAAGGTCTAAAACTAACATTAGTTATTTTTCTGTGGGGTCCAAATCTACAGAATCCAAAATGTTTTTATGAAGGAAATACTTTAAAAACGTACCACTCATTTCCTTAGCACAGGTTTTTGAAAGATGCATCTGAAAAGGTGGTGGAATAGGTGCCTTTGGACTAAACCTAGATATTAAAAAAAGTAAATTAAAATCCAAATAGAAAACTTCAAAGTCTATAGCAAATCTTAGACACATTGCAGTCTTTAAAACCTTTTCCACATTGAACAGCAAAATAAATCATTTAAGAATAAGCAAAAATAAAAATGAGACGTGGTATCAGTTTTTATATTCATATTCACCCCTCCCCAAAAATGCAAAGTTGGGCTAGAAAGATAGCACTAGGGCTATCTTGCCTTGCATGTGGCCGGCCCAGGTTCAATCCCCAACATCCCATATGGTCCCTTGGGCACCACCAGCAGTGATTCCTGAGTACAGAGCCAGGAGTAACCCCTGAGCAATACTGAGTGTGGATCCCCCAAAAAACAAACAAAAAAAGTGCAAAGTTAAACTATAATTTAAAAGGACTTTGAAGTTAGAATTCCAATTAATCAATCTTTAAGGACTAGTAATTAAAAAAATAAAGAAAAACATGCTGAGGGGGGTGAAGAGACAGCATAGTGGTAAGGTGCTTGCTTTGCACATGGCTGACCTGGGTTTGATTCCCAGCACCCAATATGGTCCCCAGAGCCATCAGGAGTGATCCCTGAGCACAAAGCCAAGAGTGGTAGAGTGTGGAGTAAGTCCTGAGCACAGCCCCCAAAACCAAAACAAAATTAAAAAAAAAAAGAGTTGAAAATCAGGAGTATTTTGACTATGCTCAGGGCTCAGTCCTGGTTCTGTGCTTAGGGGTCAATCCTGATTATGCTCAGGGACTATAAATGGTGCTGGGGATTCAACCAGGGTGGCTGCATGCAAGACAAGTGCCTTAACCCCTGCACCATCTCCCCAGCCTGAGGCTACTTTGGTATATAGTTAAAAAAGAAGGACAAGGGACGGCATCCACAGCACGGTGGGTAGGGCATTTGCTTTGCATGCGGCCGACCCGAGTTTGATTCCCAACATCCCATATGGTTCCCTGAGCTCCGCCAGGAGTAATTCCTGAGTTCATGAGCCAGGAGTGACCCCTGTACATCACTGGGTGTGACCCAAAAAACAACAAAAAAAAAGAAGGACAAGCAGAGCCCAGATATGTGTTCAAGTGGCAGGAGCTTAAACATGCTGACATGTTTATTCTTTTGCTGAGTTAACCCTGATGTGCACAAGGCAAATGTTTTTATGTTATAGAGGCACAACGTTATAATATGCTCACCATCAAGGGGCCACTATGCCTTAATAAGTGCCCCCCCCCCCAGGCGCTTCCAGTTTACTCCCCCCCACATCCCACTTCAGTTCTCTACAGAGTCTGAGGGCTGGTCTCCACTGGACCAGGTCTATTCTTTGCTTTGTCTCTTTATATATCTGCTATTTGCCTTTTTCCTTCTGACTTGCTTTGCTTAGCATGAGCCTGTTTAGTTCTATCCAAGTCACAGCGGAGTGAGATCTTAGTGTTCTGCCACCTGAATACTACTCCATTCTGTATATAATCTCACGACTTCTTTATGGAGGCCTGGGGGGTCACTTATGGCAATTCTCCAACCATCAGATGGTTCGATGTTAGAAACAGGGGTGCTGAAACCCTGCAGTGATGGGGAGGGACCCCCAGCTCACCACAGTGATGCTCTAGCACCATCACTTCTTTTCTATTATCCACTCATCTGTCACTGGACACGGGCTATTTCCATATTTTAGCAATTACAAAGAACACTGCAGTTAACAGCAGTACACATGCAACTCTTTGAATTAGCATTTTCTTTCCTGTTCTTTAAATAGATACCTAGGAGTGAAGCTGCCAGATCGTACAGTAGTACTATTTTTAATCTTTTTCTTTTAAGAAAAAAAAAAAGACTGGGGTGGGGGAATCCCAAGCAATGCCCAGGAGGCCGTACCTAGTAATTCTTTATTCACTGGTCATTCATTTGCTGCTAGGGTTCAAGGATGCGGTGTTGTCCAGTGCTCAGTGTTTAAGCTCACCACAGCCACCCCAATTATACAGCTCTGGTGTTTGGGAGCCTGCAGCTCTACATATGGCAATGTGGTATCAGCCCCTCCATCCCAATACTATCTTCTTAATTTTTTGATGAATCTCCATATTTTTTACATAGGAAGCTGGACCAATGTACATGTCCACCAACACTAAGTGCAGGTCGCTTTTGTTCTGCATTTCTAGCAATACCTATGGCTTCTGACCTTTTTGACAAGCCCTTCACACTACTCTGAGCTGCCCGGTCTGGTTTTCATTTCCTTGATCCTCAGTGGTGAAGACTTTTTCCCAGGCCTCTTGGCCATCTACATGTCATCTTTGGATAAGAGTCTGTCTAGCTCTTCTCCCCACCTTTTTTTTTTATGGGGTTTGTTTTTCTGTTGTCAGTTTTATGTTCTTTATATATCCTGGCCATTAGCACTTTGTCAGATGTATGGTGAATATTTTTTCCTATTCAGTAAAATGTCCTTTTATTTTAGGCAGAGCTTCTTTTGCGATGCAGAACCTTTTAAAGATGATTGAGATGCCATTTTCTTAATTCTGCTTTTTGTTTTTCCTTGCCAGTGGCATTAAAGCACTGAGTATGTTACTGAAGTCACTGTCATGGAGTGCTTTGTCAATGCTTCCTTTAAAGTATTTTGTGGATTCTAAGTCTTTAAACCACTGAATAGGTTGAGCACGAAGTGAGATAATGGACCAATTTCATTTCTTTGTGAGAGGCCATTCAGTTTTCCCAGCACCATTTGTTGAAGAGGTTTTCCTTTCTCCATTTTATACTCTTGGTTCCCTTGTTATAAATGAACTGTACATGTAGGCTGACGATCTATTTCCAGCATCTTAATTCTGTTCCATTTGTCTGGGTGTCTGCTTTTATGCCAACACCATAGAGATGTGATCACAACAGCTTTATAGTATCGAGCCAGGGAACATAATGCCTCCCAACTTTTTTCTCAGGATGACAATGGCTATTCAGAGGGTTTTGTGGTTCCATACAAATTTCAGCATTATTTATGTCCTTTGAATGCCATTGGAATTTTGATGATCATTACATTGAGTCTCTATGATACCTTAGATATTCTGGTCACTTTAACAATGTTAATTCCCCTAATTAATGAACAAGAAATACTTTTTCATTTCCCTGTGTCTTCTACTTAATAGTGATGCCATTTTTAATATATAAGCTTTTTTACCTCCTCTGTAAGCTGATTCCTTAGAAACTTAAATATTTGTAATGCATTTGCAAATGAGATTTAAAATTTTTCTCTTTTAGTTCATCGTGTGCATACAGAAATGCAACCAACTTTTTAGGATATTTTTTTTAAGCGGGGCCATGGGACAACCCGGCATTGCTCAGGGTTTACTCCTGGCTCTGCAATCAGAGAGCACTACTGGCGGGCCCAAGGACCACATGAAGTGCCAGAGATTGAACCTGTCTCAGGTAAGTGCAAGGCAAGTGCCTTACCGGCTGTGTTATTGCTCCAGGCTCCTATCTAAAAACTCCTAACACTAATTTTTACATCACAACAACGTAGAAAGACTTATTTTTTTTCAAATATGAGAAGGAAGTAATCCACCCCCTACTTGGGCAAATAGTTTGTCTATCTCACTAGAATCTAACTATCTTAATTATCTGTGTGGTGGCAAGTTTCTTTCTTTTTTGTTTTGGGGCTACATCTGGTGGTGCTCAGGGGTCACTCCTGGCTCTTCACTCAGGAATTTCTCCTGGCAGTGCTCAGAGGACCATGTTGGATGTCGGTGATCAAACGAAGGTCAGCCACAAGCAAGGCAAGTGCTCTACCTGCTGTATTATCACTCTGGCTCCTGTCCTGGCAATTTTCAAGATTTTTTTTTTGTCTTTGGTTTTCAGAAGTTTAATTATGATTTGTTGGATATGATTTCTTTAGAATTCTCTTAGCTTCATGAATCTGCTGGTTTATGGCTTTGGCAAATTTATAAGTTCACAGCATTTGTATCTTCAAATATTCTTTTAGTCCCATTGATTCACGTCTGAGGTTCTGTCACTACAGTATTAGATAATTTTTCTTTTCTCCACAAGAACTTCCTAAAACTCTGCTCATTATCTTTCCTCCTGGACCTGCTCAGGCTCTGTGAGCTATTTTTCCCATTTGTTTGCAAGTTCACTGACATGGTCATTTAGGGACACAGGCTCTTTGCTTCATCGTGTTCATTCTGTTTTTCTAGCAAGTCAGCACATTTTGTTTGTTTGTTTTGGGGGCCACAATTGAATCCAAAATAGTTCAGGAGCTACTTCTGGCTCGGTGTCCAGGAGTGGTCCCTGGCAAAACTCTGGGGACCATATGCGATACTTAACCCATATTCTCTCCAAGTTTCAACTCTGCATTTTCTCCAGTCTATTAAAATTTTAATAACTGACCATAACAACACTGAATATATACCATCATAAAAGTATTTTAGGGCTACTTTGTAAGAAACATTAAGAAAATGTAAACAATTATTAATGCTTTTGTATTTAATTAAAAATTAATATAACAATGTTGTAAAATTAAAAAATTAGCACAGTAACATCCTTTTAACTGTTTCTAAATATCGTAGGATATGGTAAAGAATGCGAAGGCTCAATTTTACACAGAATGGAATTTCTGAAGCTGCTTTAAAGAGATAAGCTCCAAAAGAATTTGCTTTAGGGAAACATAAGAGGGAACAAGTTGGCAAATGGTCCCAAGGAGATGTTCTCCTGGCTGAAGGCTCTTTGACTTCTCAGAGTGGGGGCAGGCAGAGTCCCCCCCTCCCCTCGGGGCTGGCCCAGCAGTGGCCACACCTGGCCTCCTTCTGGACCTAGAAACAGTCTGGTTTCAGTGCTCCTAGAGCGTGGGACCACGTGTATGGCCTAGTGACACTTCCCCCAAACTACAAAGTCTTAGCAGCCCAGCAGGAGCACAGCAAAGCTGACGGGAGGGTTGCGTGGGATCCCCCCAAGCTCCATGAACTAAAACAGTAACACAGAAACCTCAACTGGCACCAACCAGCCCAGGAAATCCCCAGACAATGACTTTGGTAACACCACTGTGGGATGTAACAATCCTCACAAACTGTATTCTACTGATTTGTTTTCTGATAATTCCACTTGCCATTTTGTTGTAACAAGAGTAAGAAGTAAATTTGTTTGTGCCTTTTAAGGGGACAGACTGGGTAGAGTGGGTGGAAAACTGGAGATAGGGGCGGTGGGATTGGTATTGGAACACTGAGTGCCTGAAATAAGTATATGAAGAACAACTCTGTAAGCCATGGTGTTTAAATAAAAATTTAAAACCAAATGGAAGAAGATGATACTGATACCTTTATCAGGGGTTTGCAAACGTTCTGCAGAGGGTCCCAAAAGTTATGTCAGAATAATTGAAGAGCATTTTATAATAACTTTGAGAGCTATTAAAATTAATTTTACAAGGATTACCAATAAGCAGGGAAAATATAAAATGGAGGGGTTTCATTTATCTGCTGTCCACAAAGTCCTCAGTTTCCACAGCATCTTAATGCTGCAGTTATTGTCAAAAACTACTACAGATAATAAATTAACAAAGAAAATGTCCCTGTGTCCCAATAAAACATAATTTATAAAAACATGCAATGGGTCCAATCTAAAACATCAGTCATAGTTTGGTGATCTGAGCTCCTTACAATATCATCGAATGTAGTTAGAAAGGACATTTGAGAATAACTAGATTAACAAGTACTTTCGCTGAACAAATGAAGAAACTACATCCCTAAAAGATCAAATAATTTCCCTTACTCTCGGAGAGCCCGGCAAGCTACCGAGAGTATTCGATATGCCAGACACAGTAACAACAGAGTCTCCAATGGAGACGTTACTGGGCCCGCTCGAGAAAATCGATGAACAACGGGAGGACCTTTTATTTCCCTTACTATACCTGGTGTGTGAGTGGCAGTACCCAAACTAACACAGGGCTGCCTTTAAATTGCCAGCTGGTATTCTGATGCATGGATATATGCTGCTGCTGTATATTTTCTTTTGGGGAGAGAGCTCTTAAGCAAAGCTTAGGGTTCTCGGAGCCATTTCTAGAGATAACTGGCCTGAATCTGTAGCCCTGGTGGAGCAATGCTGCTTGGTCCCAGGAATTCTGGGGGTAAACAGGGCTGCCCCAAATGTGCTCATGGATCACCAGGGTCACATCCAGGGGAGCTGAGGGGCACGTGTGGGGCCAGGGGTCAAACCTGGGACCCGCCACATGCAAGGCATGCAGCTCTAGCACTCTGTGCTACAATCCTGGCTTCTGTCATCATGAATGAGGACTGAAGCACAGTGGCATGTATATGCAAATTTGTCAGGTTTCACCTAAAACTTACTAAATTAATTCTAAGGAAAATTTTCTGAAACAAAACAAAACAAAACTACAAGTTATTTTGACACACGTCTAGAAAAATATGACTTAAAAATCCACTACATGTGCTTAAAAAGGAGATCATCAACATGCAGAGATCATCAACATGCATTTCCAACAGGAAGTGGAAATATCTAGAGAATAAGTGGACTGAACAGTAATGCAGCACTTGTCTCCACCATGTAAACTCACACTGAGAAGAAACTGAAAGCATTTCCTTCCTGCTCTATTTTTGACATTTATTTTTGACATTAAACAACAAACATCTATGACATTTGACAATAAACACCTATTTTTGACATTTCCTATCCCAAGTCCATCCAAATACCTGCTGTTGGACGTCGGCATGGCCACTTGCCTCTGCACTGGAACATCTTTATGTACGTCATTCCCAATGCTTGTGTGTAATGGGTAAGGTGGCATCTCAGCGTTGCTCTTCGGTCCAAGGGAGTTTCCTTTGTCTCTTAACGGTGTTGGATTAGGTTTTCTGCTGATGGAAAAGCCTGAAGAAAACCCTGGTTGTCTGAGCGTTGCTTTTGGCTTTCCTATGAAATCAGACAGATTGATCGGCTCAATGAGTGCTCATACCCCAGCTGCATTCCATTGTCACGCCCCTGTTCAGATATTTTCTGAGCCTCTCTACTCTCAGAATAGTTTGTAAGAATATCAGAAGGCTGCCCTGGGAGTAGGGAACAAGGATGGGGGGCAACGGGGGGAGGGGCGGAAATCAGAGGGAAACAATAGAAAACATGTTAAGTGTCAGCAAGTCTGAGGCCGAGGACTTACCAGCCAACTAGCACTTCAGTGACAGCCAGTGCACAACCTCACAGGGACAGCACCCCCAGCCTCCTCCTCCTCTCCATCAACTAGACTGTCCCCTTTATTTGAAGTCTGGACTCAAGTCTCCCCTTTCACCCTGGAGTCCTTCTCTGCCGTTCTCACCATGAGACTGCTCTCTTCTCTACACTTGTCATTGGGAAACTGAGGCCTGTACTCTGTTGTATTAGAAATGAGCAATTTCTGGAGAATTCAGGTTTTAGGACCATATAAAGCCTCTGCTCAGCAAACACAGGCCGAGTAGTCTAGAGCACTGTTGTATACTATGAAGGTCCTTTCTTTCTGAAAATAAAGGATTTATACCAGAAGACATGATTCGCTAAATAAGCCTTCAAAGGTTAGCTTTTTTTTTTCTTTTTGGGTCATACCCAGCAATGCTCAGGGGTTACTCCTGGCTCTGCACTCAAGAATTATTCCTGGCAGTGCTTGGGGGACCATATGGGATGCCAGTGATTGAACCGGATCAGCCACATGCAACGCAAACGCCCAACCCACTGTCCTATTGCTGTGGCCCCAAGGTTAGCATTCTTGGTTTGTCCTAAATTATCGATGACGATTCCCCCAGTCCCTCCCCAAAAATTTATTACAGAATAATAATAAGTTTGCCATAAGTTTAATTAAAATCTATCTTAAGTTATTTCACCCTCTGATTTACTTCTTATCAGTTCACTTAATTTCAGGTGGAAAAACGAAGTTTGAGGATTTCTCCCTTGACGTATGAATATAAACAAACTTTGGTGTGTATCATGAATACAAGCAATGTTTCTATTAATTCCATATGACAAATGCATTTTTAAAGATGACTTAAGATTTTTACCTTATGACAAGGCCTTACCTTCTAGAAAAAATGGCATGGTTTTCTTAACTCTCATCTGACAATTAACTTGCCGCCCAGTTTTCCTCTTAGAACTCCTCTGCCGAGCCACAAGCTGAGCGATTCTGGCCGTTTCTGTGCAGGCCACAGCATAGCAGATGATCTATTCATGAGAAAGGAGGTGGGGGGGGGTGCGGTGGAGAAATACAGCTCAGGTTTATGGGTGGCTCAAGGTCAGCTTTTAAAACTACATCTGAGTGAATTCATATGTCCCAAATGAAGCAATCAAGATGCATGCAAGTATTCATGTCTCTCAATGTTGCCGGAGCAAAATTTTTATTTCCATGAGAGAAATAAAAATATATCCAGCACGCTGAATATCTTTTATTTCCTAAAACTGAAAAATTCCCATTTATTTCTAAATAGGTATTTGTTGAATGTCTATAAAATGCTTGGCAGGAGATTAAGAATGAATAAAAAGGAACATGTGAACCGAATATAGCTTTCATATTATCTGTAAGATCGTTTACTCTCATTTTAACATGGAAAAACAGGCAAGTGATGCAATCATCCTATAACACACAGCTAAAGGATCTCTCTGAATCCAAAGGATACACTCCTAACCGCCTTGTCCTGTTACCTTCGAGAGATTGCTAACTCCTAGCTCACCCCTGCACGGATGCAGCTGGGTGAGTGGTGGTGAATCAGTCTGCCTCCAGAGATGGGTGCTGAGATCTGGGGATCAAAGACACCCAGCAGAGCAGAGGATTCCAGGGGGCTGCCTCACTGGGTGGGAAAGGGCAGGCAGGTCTGGGGTCTTCTGCACCCACTTAAAATACAAGCACCTGGCCTTTGGGCTTTAAAATACACATGAAAAGAGCCTCGAGGCAGGTTACTGGGTGAGATGTTCTAAATGCCCATTGAGCATTTCAGACTTGGATTCTAAACTGAAATAAAGAACAGGACAACAATAAGGCTTTCTACTACATACCAAAACATGTTCCTACCCCTCAGTAGTTCGAGTCCTAGAAATATATTACAAGAATATAATTCAAAATTTTTTAAAAAAACGGTTGCAAATAGGGGGCCATTTAAATAGTCAAGACCCAGAAAACCCTAAAAATGTTCACACTAAGAAAATTATATTATTATTTGTTGAGATACTTGCTCTTTCACTAGTCATGGTCCTGCCGTTGTTCACTGATTTGCTCGAGCGGTCCCAGTAATGTCTCCATCATGAGACTTGTTGTTACTGTGTTTGGCATATTGAATACGTCACGAGTAGCTTGCCAGGC
>JAOXYA010000001.1:9273539-9289737 GCA_028565675.1 Sorex palustris
GCATGCTTCTCCCATCCTGGGAGGATCCTCCCAACACCCTTTATTTGGTGCTCCTTTCTCTATCTGAGCTCCCTTTTGCCCTAGAATGTGTGGCTGGCCTCCAAGCCATGGAGAAAAACTCCTGATACTAATCTCGGCACTCTTGCCTTTTTGGGATGGGGAGGGGGCACACCTGACAGTGCTTGGGGGACCATAAGGGGTGCTGGTCGTCCATATGCAAGACAAGCACTCTACCCACTGCACTACCTCTCTGGCCCCCTAGACTCTTTTCTTAATAAAGTTTTCAACTAAAACCACCCATAATTTTGAGATGTCTTCTCTCTCAAACATTCAGAACCATGCTTTCATGAACCAAATTTTGGTTTGCTTAGAAAGAACTGCAAAGGTCTGTCCAACATGCAGCCACTTGACAGCCTTGAGTTCCCTTCTGGACACTGAGGTGAATGTGTCTTTCCTACGCAGCTTTATGGCCTCCCATGGAAGACAGACTCTGAACAGGAGTGAAGAGTCTGAACTCCAGGGGCCCGAGAGCTGACCTCCAGAGAGTTTTTCCCAGAAGGCAAGACCAGCCCCACAGCCCCACACTCAGATGCCTGG
Organism: Sorex palustris; assembly: GCA_028565675.1. NCBI lineage: Eukaryota > Metazoa > Chordata > Mammalia > Eulipotyphla > Soricidae > Sorex > Sorex palustris. The sequence continues at coordinate 9,274,137 of JAOXYA010000001.1, forward strand.
GACCAGTGGTCAGCTACTTACCCATGTCTGCGCCCTCATAGCCATTCTGCAGGATCGTCCTGTCGATACGGGCGATCAGCCATGAACCCAGAATGCAGCTGATGAGCAACCGGGAGAGGCAGGCACCCAGGCCCAGCAGCACGTTGTAGAAGAAGAGGAAGTAGTTGAAATTGTGAAACGCTTTCCTGTATAGGGAAGAGACAAAATTGGCTCGGCAGGTGGGCCACAGCTGCCCCGGACCTGCGGTCAAATCCTACATCATTCATCTCCTAGCCTTGTCCCAACAGGTCCTGGCCCAGTGGCTTCCTACTGGCATCTCTGCCCTGTGGGCTGCTGGCTGTACTCGCCTCATCTCCGTTTGCAGGATTCCCCCCAGCCTACGGGCCTCAGCTCCATCCTCCCACCTGACGTTGAATGGTCTACTCCTGCCTCTCCTCCATGACATGTGCTTCTCCTCTAAGCCTTTCCCAGCCTGAAGCTGTTGTCCTGACGTCTGGGCACCAGTGAACTGTGAGTCACCCATAGGCAAGCGTGGGGTTTTTTGGGCTCCGTACTAGTACTAGTACACTAGTACACTAGTACTAGTACACTCAAGTCTTTGCCTGGAGACTACATATGTAGGGGGAACCCAGGTGGGAGTGAGTCCTGGAGAATACTGATGCCCTATGTGTGTTTTGATGAACCCCAGAAAGCCATAAACAACAGGACCTTGAGGAAAGGACCCGGGGGAAACAGTGAGACCCTGAAGACTTGTATCCATGCCTAGACCTGGCACAGCTGTCTAAGGGAGAGAGAGTGAGCCAGACGGCTTCCCTCTGTGAAAGTTGCTGGCCCAGAGAGGAGCCCGAGAGCCCCGGGAGGTTGGAGGGGTCCCCCAAAGAGGGGCCACAGCCACTGCTGTGAGGAGCTGCTAGGAGATCTCAGTGCCAGCCCCCACTGGGGGTGCGAGGGGAATGTTGTCAGCCGGGAGGAGCCCAGAGCCAGCGGGGAGCGGGGGGAAAGGGGGTGGCTGCTGCCCCACTGCCCTGAGAGGCTGAGAGCAGAGATCCTAGGGCCGTGACTGAGAGAGAGCAGCAGGCTGCCCAGAGAGAGGCCAGCTCTGGGGGGCTGAGACAGCATGCCGGCGAGCAGGAGGGAATGAGAGGGACACTGGAGATGATGAGACGGCCGGAATGTGCACAGCTCCAATAAGAGGTTAGACATCCTTTCTGCTCCCCCCAGTTTGGCCTCTCCCTCTGCCTGCTTCTGCTCCAGACCCTGAGACTTCCAGGCTGGACTAGGTGCTCCACAGCAGGAGAGAGCAGAACCTGCAAACACTGTCCAGCACCCTACAGTGAGGGATTTCGCTTTTTCCTAGGTGTCCAAGTCATTTCCTCCATGAGCAAATAGCTCTGAAGGAATGAATCAGAAAGGATGACCATGGGCTAGGTGCCGCTGTCCAAGTTCTTCTTTGAATACGTTTTGTCCTCAAGGCATCTCTTAGATGGGCCAGACCTCAGGTAGGGTGCTTGCCTTGTATGCAGCCGGTCCCCAGTTTGGATTCCTGACCCACCACCCTAGGATCCCCTGAGTCCCACTAGAGTGGTCCCTGAGCTCAGGGCCAGGTGAAAGCCAGTGTGACTGGCTTTTGGAATCCAATATGACTCCAAAACTCAAACAAACAAACAAAACCATCTTTTGGAAGTTGGCACAGGGGGTTGAGATTCATAGATGGCTAGGGAAGTCAAAAGGTCAGAGATATGTAGCCAGGATTTAGACCCAGCAGTGTCCGAAGTCCACTCCTGAGTCACTGCTCTTCTCCCTCCCAGAGACTGCCCCTGGCTTAGAGGAAGGAACAAGAGACTACTGGGTCTGAGGCCCTGGTCTGTCCAGGGCCCAGACCTGCTCCGGCTCACCTGTTGTTGAGTGCCAGGGGTTTCTGCTTGTCTGCTCTGCTCATCTTCGGCTGCAGGAAGAAACTTGTGGCAATGCAGACCTGCAGGACCATGAGACCTATGACGATGGCTATGGTGAGGCTGAAACACAGGGCAAGACCAGCCTGAGGAGGCCTGGTTCACTCTTCCCAGGCCCTCCTCTATGGTGCCCTGATAATGCACAGTAGCTGTGGGCAGACTGCAGACCACCAGGGCATGCTCTATCTTTACAGCCCAGAGGGTACCCATGCGCCCCTTGCGTAGGGAGAGAAACTGGGGCTGACAATCGGGAGGTGGTGCTCTTGGGGCTCTAGACCACAACTCCAATGCATCCTTGACATTCTTTTGTTCACTGGTGACAGCTGGGATGGGTGGTTTAATGGCCTAGGAAGAAAGAAAGTGCTGGGGTTTCTAGAAGCATTCAGAAGTCATGAGGGTGGGCTCACAGGTGGCTCAGGCAAGTCTGTGACCAGGATCAGAGCAGAAGGGAGGACCCCATTTGTTGCCTAAACCCCCTAAACAGCAGTGAAATAAGACGATGATTTCAAACTATCCAGTTCCAGGGCCAGAGAGATAGAACAGTGGTAAGGCTCTTGTTTTGCATGTAGTCAACCCCGGTTTGATCCTCAGCACCACATATGGTTCCCTGAGACCCTCCACAGAGTCAGGATTAAGCCCTGAGCACAGCCGAGTATGATTCAAAACAAAAAATAAACTAAAAGAAAAAATCCAAAAAAAAATCAAGTTACCCAGCTCCTAAGCCTGCCTCTTCCCCCCCGCCTCCATTTTTTTGGGAGGGGGGGACTTTACAGTTTCTGTCTCCTCATCTAAAAATGAAAGATGTGGGGGGGATTTCAGGGAGAGGCTAGCAAAAGCCCCAGCCTGGGAGTTCTTAGAGCACAGATAAAGAGCAAATTTTCAGTGGTGTCAACATTCCCTGCTACCATCCACTTGGAAAAACTGAGGCAAAGCCCAAGTCACTGATTGGAAACCCAAGTTTAGATTCTTTCTCTCTTCTCCCTCTGCCATGCTGAATCTCCCTCTGTCTTCCTGATTACACAGGGGGCACACTCCCATCACTGTGAACGGTGATTCGGGGACAACGGCACAACCTCCCTGGGGCGAGGGGCTCTGCCGGCAGCCTGCTCAGCGCTGAGAGCAGGGGTCCAGGAAACGGTGAGATCCTGGCAGGGAAGGGCCGGTGAGAGAGGGGCTGAGAGCAGACTTACATGCCCAGGCCCAGCCCTCGGAGCATCTCCAGGCCTTGGTTGTGGATGATGGGCAACACCAGGCTGTATGTGATCACCACGGTGCCCAGGCTCTGCATCACGTGCAGGATGAGGTACCCTGCGGACCAGGGGTGTCAGCTGTCACTCCATGCTGCTCAGGGCCCATCCTACAGGTCCTTCCCACAAAAGTGCTGCCACTTGGGTCAATGCTCAGCCTGCTGTGACCCCAAACCCCTTCTTCCTGCTGACCCTGAAGCTCACATATCCACAACAAGCACTTGTGCCATTCCCTGGATGGGGACAGTCCCTTCATGCTCCAAACACCACTGCCCTGCACACACCTGCCTTATGTATGTGTGTGTGTGGGGGGGGGGGTGGTGCAGGGGGCTGTCCTTCGACCATGGTACTGAAGGTTGCTTCTGCCTCACTTCTCTCTTCTTGCCCACAGTTGGACCCTCTGTTGCCCGAGGTTTGCACGCTGGGTCCCAGGATGGCACTTACCCCACAGAATATAGGCAATTTGCCAGCCAGAGTACCGTGCAATAGCCACCTGTGACAACAAAAGGAGAAAGGAGAAAGCTGGGTCTGACCCAGTTCCACCCCTTGCACCTGAAGCCCTGGAACAGTGCTGGGGGTGACCCGGCTGGCCCCTGGCTGGGGAGGGGGGGTGAGCAGCAATGTTCCTTTGGGTGTTCACCCTGAACCACCAGCTAGGTTGTTCCTGAGTAACATTCAGAAGAACCCCCCCTCCCCCACACACACACAAGGAAACAAAAGAAAGAAGAGGTCTGAAGGGGAGACACTGATTGTCCAACGCAGGGGCCCAAGCCACAGAGCTAGGACAGAGTTTCCTCTCCCCCGCTCCCCACCGCCTCCGCTCCCCCACTTCCACCAACTGCCCCCAGTTTTCCGCCCTCTTAGGCACAGGAGAAGGGCAGGGAGCAGGAGCACCCTTCGTGGACCTACCACACTGGCCGAGGAGGACGGACTGTGGAACTTGGCAGGGAGAAAGCGTCGGTCCCCTGCCCACAGCCTCTTGATGTGCTTTCTAGAGAAAAGGTGGGAAATCAGAATCATTTGGCACTAGGACGCCCTCCGCACGTGGTGCTCCACAGGACACAGAAAGGTCAGTAGAGGGCGTGGGCTGGCTCAGCAGCCCCCATTTCCCCCACCTAGTGGCTCACCTGGGGGTTCTGACCCATCTTGAAATCTGAAATTGAGTATCTTCTGATGCGACCACAGAGAGGGCTCAATGGATGGGCTTTGTGGAAGGCCTGGCTTGAATCCCACCCCATAGAGTCCCCTAAGCACAGATCTGGGAGTAACCCCTGAACACCATTGGGGGTATTCTTGCTCCCCCACCCTCCCAAAATAAGAATATATAGCTTCCTAGTCTGTGATAGTTGAGATTTGGGGAGATGTGGCCTTAATTTTCTTCATTTTGCTTTCTTTTCCTTTCTTTCTTTTTTTAAATCATATATAAGTACTATTCCTGTAATCATTTTGGGGAGGGGGTGGTGTACTCCAGAATGACCCTTGGTGGTGCTGGGGGTACTATATGAGGTGACAGGGATAGAACTGGGGTCAGAGTGTTGCAAGACAAATGCCTTAAAATTAACCCCTGTACCATTTCTTTGGCCTAAGTAATAACATTTTAAAACAAATAATAACATAAAGTTTTGGCACTGAAGAGATAATACAGCAGGTAAGGCACTTTTCTTGCATGTGGTTGACCCAAATTCAATCCCCAGCACCCCATATGTTCCCCTGAGCACTGCCAGGAGTGATTCCTGAGTGCAGAGACGGGGTAACCCCTGTGCATTGCTGGATGTGGTCCCCAAATAAAGCATAAAAAACATAAATCTTTGTTAATGACAGTTACTGAATGGGGTATTGGGGGTGCTAGTTCCTCAGAACCCACCACCCCAACAAGTCTATGTTCTCCCATTTTTTCAGTCTCTACCTGACCTTTGACATGATAGTTTTGGTCTCAGCCACACTCCCAGTTGCATCCTGCTTTTTCCCTAACAGTCTATCTCCAGTCTTTCTCAAATTGTTTTGTAACTCCATGGCTGCTAGATTAGAAACTTTAGCATGAAATAAAGGCAGTAAATATCTTATTTGTGGTGTGCATTTGTATGAGAGGATAAAGTGATGACAGTTGGGCTGTCCAATGTTAGACAAAATTTGTTCTTTCTTCCCTCTTGCATTTTTATGTGTGTCTGCTAGAAAATTCAGCTGTGCATCTGAGACTCTTGTCATGCCTCTGCTTGACCATACAGAAGGGAATAGACTGCTGGGAATGCAAACAAGCTGATATTGTTGCATGATGTAGAGAAAACTGGAAGGATGCAGAGGAAACATACACCCATGCTTCCTTCTGAGCTACACATCGGTGTCTGGAAGGGAGGGGACATACTTCATACTAACTCTTTTTGTAACATTAAAAAATGTACATGGGTTTGGAGTGATTCCAAGAAAAGTGAAAATGCTGCTACTTCACTATTGTTGCGCAGTTTTGTTTTGATGCTCGGGAGTTACTCCTGGCTCTGCACTCAGGAATCACTCCTGGTTGTGCTCAGGAGACCATATGGGACGCTGTGGATCAAACCCGGGTCTGCTATGTACATCTCTAAATGCCCTCCACTCTGTACTATTGCTCTTGCCTCTTGCCATGCAGCTTGCAGGGTGCTTTTCTGCCTCTTAGCTCCTTTAAGTCATCTTCACTGAGGCATTTTGTTGAGTTTCAGCTTCCTTGGATATAATAAGGAGCTAAGAGAACTCCCCAAGTTTGACGTAAAATTCAAAGAGCACAATATCTTGGGGAGTTTGTGTGTGTATGTGTGTGTATGTGTGTGTGCATGTGCGCCTGTGCACACACACATATATGTGGGTTTATATCAACAGACCGGGTTCTCCCTGGACTGTGATATCTACTCCTGAGATATCCAACTTGGGCTCTGCCAGCATTGTTCAAGAATTCTTAGGAAAAGTTTGTTTGATGCTTTCACGGCTGAAGACACACAAATATTCCCAGAGCCCTCTTACCTGTAACAGACCAAAATGTGGAAGAGATAACTCACACATGTGAGAGAGGCTGGCAGAATGGTCACCACCCAGGCAACTGAAAAAAGAAAGGTAATAGGGAAGAGCTCAAAAAATGAACCCAAATCAAGGGCCAGGAAGATAGCACAGTGGGTAAGCCTTGCATGAGTCTGACCTGGGTTTGATTCTCAATACCTCGTATGATCCCCTGAGTACCTCCAGGAGCGATTTGTGAGTGCAGAGCCAGGACTAATGCCTGAGCATTGCTATGTGTGGTCCAAAAACAAACAAACAAACAAACAAGCAAAAAAAAACCCAAATTAAAAGAAAACTGAAAGGAAAAAATGAGTCCAAATTAGCACTCCTATAATGCATAAATTCTTACCAGAAAGATCTGGGCCAATATGCTAACATCCTTGAGCACATTTCTTATATAAGGTTGTGCTTACACAACTGTTTCATTTTTGCGGCACAATCCTCTTCTTTACTATTACTATTTCCAATAGAGAGAGTAATGGGAAAATAATGAGATTTGCATGCAATTGATAACTAATCTCCATCTCTAGAAAGCACCGTTGTTTTATTTTTTTTTTTTTACCTTTTCTAGAGAACACCTTTAATAGTTGCACTTCAGGGGTAAGAGAGTGCAGTTTGCCTTGCACATGGCTGAAGTGAGTTTGATACTTAGCATCACTTACGGTCCCCTGAGCCTACCAGGAGTCACCCCTGAATACAGAGTCAGGAGTAAGTCCTGGGCACACTACTGGGTGTGGCCCCCAAACAAACAAACAAACAAACAAATTCTCTTGGGGCCAGAGAAACAGCACAGGGCATTTGTCTTGCACGAGGCCAGGCTAGATCCCTGGCACTCCATACAGTCCCCTGAGCACTGCTGGCTATGACCTTTGAAAATCAACAACAGCAACAACAACAAAAATAAAATCATCAGAAAAGTCAAAACTCACTGTTTTGTTTTTTCCCCAAAATAAAAAATAGATTCAGTGCAATACTTGAGATTAGAATGATCTCAAAAAAGATTCAGTTCTGCCCAAGTAGTTTTTAACAAAATGACCAATGTCCTGACCCCGTTGTCAATCTAGAAAGCCATATACCAATTGTAACATTTATTTTTCCAAGACCAGTTTCCTCATCCAGGTAATATTGATAATCATAGTCATTACAACATTGGCACCTGCTGCCAATTCCAAGTCCTTCTGTCAGTTTTTTGTATACGTGGAAGGAACAAAAAGTGGTTCTACCTTTGGAGACACTCATCAGCTCCATCAGTTGGAGGATCACTGGGGTTAGGATGCCAGTCTGATTCGTGGAGATGATGTAACTCTCCAACTTGCTTTCAAACACATCCAGTTCATCTCTCACCTGCTTGAATACGCAGAACTCGATGACAATGAACTGGAACACAGAGGAAATGTTTTGTGATCTTACCCAAGTCTAGCTCAGTACTTCAATAACATGGGTCTCCCCACCACCCCTGATTTCCCTGTCCTTTCGGTTTCCTGGCAGTCACTCCAAAAAACTTCCTCTGGGTGCCATTTAAGCACATGAACAGCCATGATCCAGAGACTCAGAAATGAATCTCGGAAGAGAGCAGCATACCACAGAGATGCCACTGGACTACAAATGTTTTTTTAAAAATGTAGAATTCCAGGAGCACTAGGCTGCTTTTACAGCCGCACAACATCTCATACTATTCATAACAAGCAATAACAAAATAAATTATTTAGCATCTGTCTATGAGGCAGGCTTGGGTGGTGGTGAGAAAGTTCAAAATAATGGTGGTGGGAATGTGTAATGGCGGTAGGATTGGTGTTGAAATGTTGAATGTAAACAATTACTGTGGACAACTTTATGAAAATAAAATTTAAAAATAAATTAAAAAGTAATGTGAAGTTCATACCCGATTCAGTCAGCTTAATCGGTGGCTAAATAAATAGCAATACTCTTCCATTTAAAAAAATAACTCATGGATCTCTCCTTGAGTTTGAGGTCAAAACTCTTTGAAACTCCAAATCCCACTAGCATGGACTTCACGTACCAGACATTTTCCATAGTAAGTGTGTTTGAATCACTAAAGCGAATAGGTTTGTGACTTCCTTGGAAATAGCAATGACCCCAAATTCTATGTTCTGCCTTCCATCTCTGCTAGGTTTAAGAAATTCTGTGTTCATTAAATTAAGTCTGAGCAGAATGAATGCCTAATTTTGAGAAGGTATGACCATGGGAACAATTCCATCCACATCCCTGTTCCTCTGCTGACATCTCAGCAGTAACCAAGTTGGAGAAGGGACTGGACTGTTAGCTGCAGTGTTTTCCGTATGCATGCCTGCCGGATCACCTCCCTGCCATGCTGTCACTGTGCCATCCTAAACCTTTCCTTCGAGAGTTCTTGCTGCCATTTTATTTCACCAACAAAAATCTTGTTTATCTCTGACCTTGAAGTTCAAATGCTTTCATCTTTAGCTTCTCAATCACACATTCAACGTCTAGAAAACTTGCACTTCTCCTTTTCTTATGAAGACAGCGCGTATACTTTATGCCATAGCATCATATCTACTTTTTTAGACCAGGGACTACATTTAGGCCCAGACTCTGCTGAATCAGAGCTTCTCTCTCTCTCTCTCTCTCTCTCTCTCTCTCTCTCTTTCTCTCTCTCTTTCCCTCCCCAGCTCATTTTTTTGTTTTGCTTTGTTTATTTTGCTTTTTGGGTCACACCCCGCAATGCACAGGGATTACTTGTGATTCATGCACTCAGGTATTACTCCTGGCGGTGCTTGGGGGACCATATGGGATGCTGGGAATCGAACCCGGGTTGGCTGTGTGCAAAGCAAATGCCCTACCCGCTGTGCTATCACTCCAGCTCCTCTTCCCAGCTCTTAATATAGTGTTATATACAGTAGAAAACCAATATTATCTGCAAGTGAGTTATTCACTGTTGCAGAAAGCGCTAGTTATCCATTAAAATCCATTTTTCAACTTCTTTTGGATGCAAAGCTGAGCTACTTTTCCTGGACTCCTTAGTGTTAGATGTGACTAGATGCAGATTGCAAGGGTTCTTGGGCTGATGGTGGCACTTGATGGAAGAATCTGGGGCACAGAAAAACACAGAATTCTACAAAACCAGAATGTTTGTTAAACTGGCAGAAATGGAAGGTGTTAAGTCACTGAAATTTGGGGTTAATGTAGTACTTCAGTATACACTAAGACATTTGCTTAAAACTAAGTAACATAATTTATTTATAAAGGTATTATTCTGGTACAGTTAGACTTGAAATCAAGTAGTGCCAGTTCTCCAACTCAATTCACTGATAAATCTTTGACTATTCTGAGTCTTTTATTTTTCTATGTGAACCTTAGAACCAGTTCCACACAAAACAAATTCCTGAGATTTTGATTTGGGTGTCATTTAATCTGTAGATCAAAGGAGAGACAACTGGGAGTTGACAATAATGATTCTTACAAACCATAAATATGCAATTTTCTCTATGTATATGGTTATTTTATTTCTTTCAATAGTTTTGTGGTTTCTTCCTACAGTCTCTAAGAATAACTACTTATTTGTTAGTTTGTTCAGAGTTCATTGTTAGGATAAAGTACCATCTTGCAAGCACCTTAGATTGGGGGCTTGGCAGTCAAATGTCTTTGTAGATAATTTAATTACATTAGTAATATTTACCACATGGGAAAATGTGTCCTTGGCATCATCAAAATGGTGAATGTGAAAATTGTACTTCTTTGATTTATAGAGATTCAATTGGCTCCTTTTTCTTTTTATTGGCAGGGACATACTCAACAATATTGGCTCAGGTTTTACTCACGGCTCTACATTCAGGAATTAACCCTGGTGAGCTCAGAGGACCATATGGGATGCCAGGAATTGAACCTGGGCTAGCCCTTGCACGGCAAATGCCCTACCCCCTATATTATCTCTCCTACACCTCACTCCTCTTTCAAAGTCCAGCCTCTGTTTTATGTCTAATAGAAAAGGATTTTCTCAGGTTTACTTACAAGGTACAGGCAGATGAAAGCCAACACAGTGGTTCCAATCATTCTACTTGGGAACTGAAAGTTGGGGTCCCATTCATAGACCTTGGTTTGGAACCAAGACTTCGTTTCCTCTCTGCAAATGAACAAACACCAAGAAAGGGCAGGTTGTGGCTGGCAAACACATGCCCAGTTCTTCTAAAAATTACACTGCCTGTTCTTTATCTTAGAGTTTGGGGAAGAGGAAGTACACAGACAGATCCACAATTGTCATTCCCCGTTACACATAAGGACCAAGACTCAGATTGAATTGTACAGCAATTCAGCAAACAAAAAGATTGTATTTCCTGACCTGTCTTCCAGCTAAGAGTGACCAAGACTATTTACAGGGCACTTAGATGTGGTGAGGGCCTTTGGGAGAGTGCTCATAAGGATATGACACAGATGTAAGCCTACTGCCCCTCCCTCTTTCTCTTGATTGCTCTCCAAAATGCAGACCTGTTGGCCCAGGCTAAAGACCCAGCATCCATCTTCAACTCTGGTTAACCTTCATGATGGAAACCAATATGACTGTAGTTGAAAGACAGATGTAAACTGCCATGGAGGGTGGTCCTGGCTCTCCCTGGCCTGCCCTTCCCCCATAATTCTTTGATATAAGAAATAAATCTCTCTTGCTTGTGCCAGTGTTTATTTTACACTAACTGCTCCATGGAGTTAAATGTAGTTCTAACCTAAATATGAACTTTGTCCTGTGAGACCTTAGAACTGACATGCCCCTTTTCTAGGATATATATATATATGTATATGTATACATATATATACATATATATATATCCTTATACACAGTGGCAATGGCAGGAATAGGATGGCCTATGGGATCACTTATGCTTGCAGTAGTAATAGTACTTCATGTCTCCTCTGGGAATTTGCCTTTCCCCATGCCCCATATACCAAATCTACAGGTTAAGTGCATTTGAACCATTTTCTGGTCCCTCATGTCACCATTAGCTTACTGCAGCCACCTAACCACAGTGACTGGTTCCGGAACACCATGAGATCCCATCTGATCTGATGAGACAGATTCATGAGATTCTGTTTGAATGCTTAGAAAGGAACATCTCTTCCCTGGGAGTTTGAGCCAGGAGGGAATGAGCTTGAAATTCTGAGGACCACCACGGTAGGGGATGCCTGCCTTACCCGGAGGCTCATTCAGATTAAAGCTGAGCTAAGAGGAAGTGAAGGAAAGTGGCCTGGTAAAGTGAAGGAAAATTGCGAATGTTGGTCAAGTGTCTTGACGCATCTGTGTCAGAATAGAGTAGTGCTCTTTAGGTAAGTTTACCTATTTCTATCTTTTAAAATTTGATTTGAGTATGTTTCTGTTGACACACCTGACTAATCCAGAGCCCTCCCAGTTGTCTTAGGGCTCTCTGTCAGGGCTGTCAGGGTTCATACATGGAACTGAGAACACCTGGGGTGAATAGGTCAAACTACAGCTTACTGTAGGGGTCGCTTTCTCAGGAGCTGTTTGACGTGCTCTGCCTGGTGAACTTCCAGGAAAGGCTTTTCTTCCTGTGAGAAAAGAGTGAGGTCAGTGCTTTGGCCCACAAACTCTTATTAACGTGTTGGCCTCTTTGACAGACTAGTTCCACAGAGGACCAAACTTTCTGTGGAGTCACTCTTTTAGATGGACCCATTCTGAAATAGCCTGTTAGTTATTTCTGCTCACCAGGCACTCGATGTCATGCAATGCCAGAGGCCTCGCCTGCCTTCACTATTCTCCTCACTGAGTGCAGTAGTCAAAGTTGGTGGCTCTTCTACCCTTTGGGAATTAGTGCTTTCCATCACAGTTGAAAATATTGATTTGAGAACCAAACATCCCAGATCCCAATGTCTTTCCTTTGGTATGATTAAGAGTCCCTTTGGCTCATTTCTTCTTTATAATTATTATTATTATTTATTTTTTTAAAAGCTGTTTATGACTGGGTTTCAGTCATACAGTGTTCCAACACCCATCCCTCCACCAGTGTACATTTTCCAGCACCAGTGTCCCCAGGTTCCCTCCCATCACCCCCCCACCCCCCACCACTTGTGTGCCTCTATGCCAGGCACTTTTCTTCTCTCTCTCTCTCTCCCTCTCTCTCTCTCTCTCTCTCTCTCCCTCTCCCTCTTCTTCTCCCTCTCTCCCCCTCTCCCTCTCTCCCTCCCTCTCTCTCTCTCCTCATTTCTTATTGTGCAGTATTTAAAGAAATGAATTTTAATGGTATGTTTTGAAACACTTTTCTCCAAGTGTAATGGGTTTTCCATGAGAACCATCAACTTTGCTATATATGCATGGAACAAAGTAATGTGTACATGCTATGAGTCACAATCTAATAGCAAATTTTGGGGAGTGTACAACGGATCTGATTAGAATCCTGATTGGTGATGCTGGGGAGATGGAGATACAGGGGTTCTGGTTCCTAAACCTCTATATGGAAGGTCCCAGGGCACAGAAAGATACCCTTGCTTTGCAATTTATCTCCCACCAAAGATTTGTTTTTAAGACACAACCTGAGCCCGCATTCTAGAAGAATAAGGGAACTTTACTGGGTTGCTGTCAGGACACTCACTGTCCTGATACCAGGTACTCACCCTCTGGAGATCCCAGCCCAGATGTACTCTCAGAGACTTGACAAACATGTGCAGGAAACGGCCCAGCAGGAAAGCCAGGCAGAGCAACGAGGGCCAGTAGAACAAAACAGCCTCATACTCCCCCACGAACTGCAAAAGAAGCAGGCCACAGGGCATGGGCCAGAGGCAGGGAAAGGTCAGTCCCCTGGCAATGCTAATTTGACTCCAAATGTCTCAATTCTAAATGAACTTCTGGAAAATGGAAAGTTCTCCAAGGACAACACCTGGGTTATGGAATCTCAGGCACCATGAGTGGCAAGGACGGCATTTGGGTGGCCGGGGTGTGTGTGTGTGTGTGTGTGTGTGTGTGTGTGTGTGTGTGTGTGTAGAGACCTTCTACAATGTTCTGATCTCAGTATGGAACTATGGGGGGAAGGCCCAGCATCCAAGTCTCATCTTCCACACTGGATCCCAAGATGCTTAATTCTCTACATCACACCCTTTAATCCTTCAAGTTTCAAAGCGGAGGGAATGTTGTGGCCTTGCTGCATAGATTTCTAGACTAGATAACCCTCTTCTGAGCTCTGTACCTCCCTACTAACACTCCTGGCCAGGCACACTGGGGTTCCCCTGTTTCATCTTTTCTTTTTTCCACAATCCAGGGCTAAACCAATGAACCACCCTCCACCCCAATTCTGAGAAGGACAATGATGGCCCAACTGAAAGGGGTTCATCTCACGTGAGCCTCCTGTTTTACAGACAGAGAAACTAAGGCACCATGAAGGGCTGAAAAAACACAAACACTGAAGTAGGTACATTTGGGGCTCAACTCCCAAATCTGCTTCCTCCTCAGAGCGACTTAGTATACCTGGACCTCAGTTTCTTTACCTGTCAAATTGGTAGAGCCTTCCTACCCCGAGAGGCTCCTGTGAGTATCACACCAGACAGTGGTGCTCTGGGAATGAGCACCCTGGTGAATTAAGAGAGGTTAGAAAAACAGGAAGCATCATGATCAACACCAGCCTTCCCTTTCAACTGATAAAACAGCTATGCTCAGAGAGAAGCAGAGGCTTATCCAAGGTCACAAGCATCTCACCATGGGGATAGGACTAAACCTTTCTTTCTCTTCCTTCCTTCCTTCCTTCCTTCCTTCCTTCCTTCCTTCCTTCCTTCCTTCCTCTTTTTCTTTCATTATCTCTCTCTTTCTTTCTTTCTTTCTTTCTTTCTTTCTTTCTTTCTTTCTTTCTTCTTGTTTTAATTGAATTACCCTGAGATACACAGTTACAACATTGTTCATGATCGGGTTTCAGTCATACAATGTTCAAATGTCTATCTCTTTACCAGTTTGTACATTTCCCACCACTAATGTCCCTAGTTTGCTCCAACTACCCCACCCCACCCCCAGCAAGTTCTTTTTTTCACATTTTTAGTAGTGAAACACCATGAGGTACAGTTGTAGACTTACAAATTTTTGTGCTTGGGTTTCAATGCATATATTATACAATGATAGAGTATCCATCCCTCCACTAGTGGTGGAGAATGGGCCCAGCAAGTTCTTGAGTACATCGCTGCCCTTGAGGTCCAGCTTTCAAAACTTAACCCCTGTCAGGTCACTGAGAGAGTGAAACGAATGAAATCCAGATTCCGTGATTCCTGGCCCCAGGTTCCTTTTTCTGCTCTCTTTTTCTCTTACCAGCCTAATACAAACCTATTCTTTCCCTATACATTTTCCCCATTCAAGTCACACCTCTCTGCTACTACCCACGTACTCCAATTTCCCAAAACTGCTTTGCTGACTACTTGAGCTGAAACTCTTGTTCCTGACTCTTAATCCCTGCCAGTAAGGCAGCAGCCTTGCTTAGAAGAGGCTCCCTGAACTCTGAGCCCCCTAATCTCCCAGGTCTCAGTCCTGGCTCCACTGCACCCACCCAAGTCTCCCTTCTGACTCCTGAGTCCCAATCCTCCCTCAGCTAATTCTTACCCTGAACAGTGTGTGTGGCAGTATTATGTCAATGTTCTGTCATGCTGTAATAAATGACTGTAAAGTCAGAAGCTGAAAAGAGCACAGATCTACTTCTTTATAGCTCGGTAGAACAGAAATCCAACATAGGTCTCAATGAAGCACAGGAAGGTGCATGCCCTTTTGAGAGTGTTGGACAAACTCATTAGCTTGCTTCCTCAGCTTCTAGAGACTACCCACCTTTACCCAGATCATCAGAGCCAGCACACGCAGCTGTGTGGTTCCAGTCATACCTCCAATGACACATCCTGTGCTTGCTTTTCAGTCCTAGCTCCTTCTACATTCGAGTACCCTTGGGATTAATTGGACACACCCAAGAAACATAAGACAATAAGACAACTTACCACTAAGGCCAGCTGACTATTCCATCTGGAACCTCAATCTTTCTTGGCTTTATAACCAAATAAATTTACAGGTTCTAAGGATGTGGATATGGAGTTCTTGAAGGTGACACTTATCTCTCCTTTCCCCTTCAGCATCCCTTCTCATCCCTTGCCATCTTCTACCCTGATCTAAAAAAATCATGAATTTCAAATACTGGAAGGATCACCCAGCATGTGACATCCCTCAAGCTTTAGTGGTCAGGTGGGAATTCTCTTCTGGTTCTGGAAAAGACATCAGCCAGGTTACTCTGTAACTCTTTCTTGCTTTCTCTCTCTCTCTCTCTCTCTCTCTCTCTATATATATATATATATATATATATATATATATATAGTGCTAAGGAGGGCTGGGCCTAGAAATGGAGAAGAGAAAGGACATTCCATGGACACAGAATGGCCAAC
>JAOXYA010000001.1:9289837-9302394 GCA_028565675.1 Sorex palustris
CCAGGGCTACAGCTGGCAGTGCTGGGGGGGGGGGGCGGGGCACAAGATAGTCCCTCAGGGTTTGTGCTCCAGCCCCTGAAGCTGTCTGGCTCCCAGCCCATCATTAGACTTTTTGGAAGTCAGAATTGGGACCAATGTTAGCTGTTAGTTCTCAATCGAGTGATGGATCAGGGGAGCAGAAATAAGCAAGGTGTGTGAATGTTAAAGCACGGAGGGCTAAAGCTCACTCAGGCCATTTATCACTGATTGACTTTTACAGCCCCCTTTTATTGGGTTAACGATCAAAACATCCAGCATGCCTTGAAGTACATAAAACCAAAATACATAAGATCAAAACGCCTTGAAGTACATATTATTTCATAGCCTAACGATGCACAAAGTTCCTAATGAAGTGAATCAGACCACCCTGCAAATCTTTACATCCCGCTTCCCAGATATTCCATATCAGAACCTATGCAAGCCTACACAATAGCCCAATAAGGTATTTGTTTAACTTTCATCCAATCATAGGACAGCCAATCTAGAACAGAAAGCGGCTGCATTGGGACATGCTGACCCCAACCCTGTTCACTCAGAGTTCCTAACTGTCTGCAGCTATGACATGACCTTGTTTGCAAGTCAGCGTTCCCAGAACTTTCTCATGACTCCGGTCAGGCTCCAACAGACTGCATGGACAAACAGACATTGGGGATCATGGAAGGCCCTGTGAGATCGCTTCTGGGGCAGCCACCGAGGGCCGAGTGCACACGTCCACCGTCTTTTAGATGACGAAGAGGTGGGAGAAGGAGGCCCTGCCCCCTGTCTGTGGGCTCGCAGGAAGGACTCCCCCAGCTCTCAACCCCCCACTCTCCCCACCTCCAGCGTCTGCCACTCGCAGCCCCCCTCAGACGCTGCCCCCTTGGATGCTGCCACTTGTCCAGCTCTTCATGGAACTGCCCAAGAATCCTCTAAGTGCCCCTTCCCAGCCCCCAGAGTCATTTCTGAAATGGCATTTGCAGCCGTTCAGCCCAGTTGTTCCCTGCCTGAACGTTGGGGTGGTATCATGTTGCCATGCTCTTTGGCAGGAGGCAGACCTGGAACCGGGGAACAAGAGGCCCACAGGGAAGCGTCCGGCTCCTGGGTGGCCAGTCACTTTGTGGACCTCAGCTTCCTCATTTGAATCAGAAGGGGGCGGGATGAGCAGTCAAACCTTCACTGGGATCCAGTGGTCTCTCTTCAGTAAGGCTGGGCTGCAAGCCCTCTGGACACTGTCCTTATCTGGGGGGAGTTGGGGTGCCGGGGGGCACTCATATCCCCTCCCTACTCTGCAGCTCCAACTTCTTCCCTTCCCTCCCCTCTGGAGCGATTTCTGTGTGAATTCCATGCAGTTACTTGTTTTTTTACTGACCCTAACTGGCAATGCTTAAGGTCTACTCCTGGCTCAGTGCTGGGGCGGGGGTGGGGGGGTCACTCCTGGTGGTACTTGTGGGACCGAGGACTAAGCAGTGCTGGGGCTTGATCCCAGGCCTCCTGCGTTCTCATCCCATGAGCTCTCTCTCTTCAGCCTCCAT
Organism: Sorex palustris; assembly: GCA_028565675.1. NCBI lineage: Eukaryota > Metazoa > Chordata > Mammalia > Eulipotyphla > Soricidae > Sorex > Sorex palustris. The sequence goes on from JAOXYA010000001.1 coordinate 9,291,388, forward strand.
GCAGTTCATCCTTACTCTGGGGTCTGAATGGGTAGGAGCTGACTTTGTGGAGAGTGGGGTGGGATGTGTATGTTTGTGGGTGGGGGGAGGTTGGGGATGGAGTGGGCTGGTTCCCTGCAGGGACTGAGCTGAGCAGGCATCTGGAGCAAGCAAAGAGACCTGTCACACTATCTGAAATTCTCCCCCAAACCAAAAAGACTGGAGAGATAGCACAGTGGGGAGGGAGTTGTCTTGCTTACAGCTAACCCCATTTCAATTGCTGAGATGGCATATGGGCCCCCATCACCGCCAGGAGTGATCCCTGAGTCCAGAAACGTGAGTAAGCTCTGAGCACTGCCAGGTGAGGTGGTCCCAAAACAAAACCCCCAAAAGGTAGATTTGCCTGGTTCTAACCTGAAGACTCCTAGAGGCTCTGCGTGTGTGTGTTTGTATGTGTGTTTGTGTAAGAGAGAGAGAGAGAGAACAGAGACAGAGACACAGAGAGACGGAGAGACAGAGACAGAGAGACAAAAACAGGGAGAGAGACAGAGATATAGACAAAGACAGAGACAAAGAGAGACAGAGTGACAGAGACAGAGATGACCAAAGTCAGCACTGGGGCCACGACACTGTGGATCCTCTGCCTGAGATTCATAGACGTCATGTTGCAGGCACCCAGACCATAAGTGTTTTCTGACACTCCATGGTTTGAGTTCTAGGGGCGCCCAGTCCTTCCTTTCATGGTCTCTCCATCATCGCTCCTTTCCTTGGCTTGTCCACACCAGCTACTCCAGTCCCCGTCCCCCTGACCTCTCGCACCTGGGCTGTGGGCCCAGCCTCATCTGGGTGCCCAGTTTGTCGGGTTATTTATTTATCTGTAGATTTTTGAGCCATACCCTGCTGTACTCAGGACTTACTCCGACCTGCGTTCAGTCCCCATCACTCCTTATCATCCCCTGAGCCCCACCAGGAGTGATCTCTGCGTGCAGAGCCAGGTGTGGTCCCCCCCCAAAACCAAACAATAGCAACAACAACAATGGATACCTAGCAGGGGAGCAACAAAGGGCTGAAGGCAACCCAAGGGGGGAGCTGAGCCACACCAACACGTTGGGGGAGGAGGTTTGGAAGGGAGGGGTACGCTGGGGGTGGATGTGGTGCTAGACTGAGTATGGCCAATCACAGAACCTCAGTTTTAGAAACTTAAAACCAAACAAAGCCCAGCACCACCGTGGTGTCCCTCAAAGCCCCTGGTCACTACCTGGGTGGCTTTGGTGGTCCCCGGCACTGCGGGACCCAAGTGGCTCCTGGCCCTCAGGCTGAGCATGGGGCTGCCCAGCCTGCTGACCCAGGAGTGTATCTGGACTTCTGAGCAATGTGGGAACCCCTCAACCCAGACATGCATGAGGCAAGGGTTTATCTCAGAGCTGCTGGGAGAGTCTCTATGGCTGTTGGGAGAAATCAAAGCCAGCAGGTGGGAGAGCACAGCAGGGCGAGCAAAGCAGAGTGAGCACAGCAGAGTGAGCACTGCAGAGCCAGCACAGCAGAGCGAGCACTGCAGATGTGCACAGGAAAGTGAGCACAGCACAACGAGCACAGGAGAGTGAGCACTGCAGACTGAGCACTGCAGAGCGAGCACAGCACAGTGAGCACAGCACGGTGAACACAGAAGAGTGAGCACAACAGAGCTAGCATAGCAGAGTGAGCACTGTAGAGTGAGCACTGCAGAGTACTGCAGAGTAAGCACAGCACAGTGAGCACAGCAGAGCTAGCACAGCAAGCACAGTAGAGCTAGCACAGTGGAGCACTGTAGAGTGAGCACTGCAGAGCGAGCACCACACCGTGAACACAGGAGAGTGAGCACAGCAGAGCTAGCACAAGAGAGCGAGCATAGCAGCTTTATGGGCTCAAGAACAGACAATCCCAGGAACCACCTTGGTTTCCCATCATGAGAGGCGAGGGGTCATAAGGGCCAGTCCTCAGTTTCCCCACAAGTTCCAGATGTCTCCTCTCTCCAACACAGAAGGTCTGGTTGTGGGGACCAGCGAGAGGCTCCGTGGGCTGGAACCCAGGTTTGGCCTGCAGGAGGCCTGGCTTTGATCTCTGTTGATCCCTGGCACCGCATGGACCCCTGAGCACTGCCAGGCATGCCCCTCCCTGAAAAATCAGAGCCTGGTTTTTAGTCAAAAGGACATTTTCCCCCTTTCTGGTTCCACAGTGAAATGAAGCATATGTTAATTGTTTTAAAAGAAAGAAAGAGGGGCTGAAGTGATAGCACAGCGGGGAGGGTGTTTGCCTTGCACGCTGCCAATCCAGGTTCGATTCCCAGCATCCCATAGGGTCCCCAGAGCACCGCCAGGAGTGATTCCTGAGTGCAGAGCCAGGAGTAATCCCTGAGCATCGCCAGGTGTAACCCAAAAAGCAAAGAAAAGAAAAAGAAAAAAGAAAGAAAAGCAATGCTCACCCGGGGCTCTCCCAGGGAATGGTGGTGCAGGAAAAATGCAGGAGCAAAGCAAAAGCAGTGGGCCCTGAAGAGTCTCCTGGAGTGAGTGTCTCATGTCTCATTGCCAGCCTTATGGAGGGTGGTTATTAAGTCATGTTTGCATGAATTCGGGGAATGACAGTGTCCTGGCGTCTGCAGCCGTACACAGAGCCGAGGGCACGAGCGTCCATCTGTTTCCCGGCCTGCAGGTCAGTCTCCCAAGGGGCCCGTCAGAGGCTCTGGGGTCTGCCTCCAATGGCAGTCCTGGAGGCTCTGAATCACGTGTCTTCTACTGTTCATCACCCCTAGCCCCCAGAGCCGTGGCTCTCACAGGGAGTGTCCCCCAGAGCTAGACCTGAGCTCCGGGTGGAGGCAGGAGCCGGCCCGCCAGCAGAAGGGACATTTGGTCGCTCTGGGGCTGGAAGACCGGGAAGGCAGGGAGCAAATGGCTCATAAGAGGATCAAACGCAGGTGTCTGGAAGAAGCTAGCAGTGTCCTGCATGCCCACCTGATGGCTCGATCCTTCAGTGGTATAGTCCTTCATGGGCTACCCCTCTGGTGCTTGTGGACATGCAGATCCAGAGCTTGAACCCAGGGCACTGCACAGCCAAGACAAGCATCCTTGACCCCCTCTGCTTCCCCCCACCCGCCATGCCCCCTGCCTGTGAGCTCTCCCTGGCAGCCCGTGAGATGTTTCTGCCTTCCTCAAGTCTCCTTCCCCAGATCCTACCTTGTCAGGGCCTGAGCCTTCTAAATTATTATGGTTTAGGAAATACTGCTGCTGTGGTGTTAATGTTTATCATAATGATGCACAAAGTCGCTGCAAAGTTACGTACTACTGAACGCCACCACCAAAGTGCCCATGAGCCTTTTTTAAAAAGCAATGATCTGAGCAAGACAATGGCCACCAGAGGTCAGCATCACACCCAGAATAGAGCCAACCCAGGGTCACATTTTTATTCATCATCGTCTTCATTATTATTATTATTATTATTATTATTATCATTGGGCTGGAGCGATAGCACAGCAGGTAGGGTGTTTGCCTTGCACGCAGCCAACATGGCCAACCCAAATTCGATTCCTTCACCCCTCTCAGAGAGCCCGGCAAGCTACCAAGAGTATCTTGCCCGCATGACAAAGACTGGCAAGCTCCCTGTGATGTATTCGATATGCCAAACACAGGAACAACAAAGTCTCACAATACTGGGCCCGCTCAAGGAAATCGATGAACGGGAGGACAGTGACAGTGATGATGATGATGATGATGATGATGATGATGATGATGATTTGGCCTTCTGGGCCAAGCTAGTAGTGCTCAGGGGTCATTCCTGGTGGTGCTCGGGGGATCATGTGGCCCCAGGGATCCTACTAAAGACTCCAGCATGACAAGTGTGTGTGTGTCCACCAGTTCATTGGGCACAGTCAAATTCTTCCTGCCTTGGCATTAGAAATCTGATCAAGGTGTGTGTGTGTGTGTGTGTGTGTGTGTGTGTGTGTGTGTGTGTGTGTGTGTGTAATGGACACTCCAGAGCAATGGACACCCTGGAGGGGAGGTGGTGTTAGATTGTGTTATGCATGACATAAAAATTTAAAAAGAGGGAAGCTCTTGTCACCCAGCGGCTGCCCTGATGCATCCAGCAAAGGAGCTGGGGACCTTATGCCTGTGCATCTCAGCCTACATCCCTGACATTCCAAGTTTGGATGGTGGAACTTTACACGTCAGCCCTCCCCCACCCTCAGGCCTCTTTATATATACATCTGGGAAACAGAGTCCAAATAAGCCAATACTCAAATTCTCAGCTTCGGATTTCACTTCCTCATCTGACCAAAGGGAGCCCCCCTGCAGCTGCAGAAGATGTCTGCAGGGCATCAGGGGCCCAAACTGTTACACTGATGACCACCTGCATTCAACAAAGATGTGGTCCCCCACTGAGTTTCTATCAGTGAGACATGCATGGGCCCAGTGGTCGCTGCCTCCAAGAGAAACAGATCAAAGAAGTGTGTGTGTTGGGCACCACAGTCACCCCTGTCTTAGATTTTAAAAAAGAAAATATAAGAGATCTAGGAAGGTGGGCAGGATAGAGCAAACGGATTCCAGAGATCCTCAGGAAGCATCTTCAGGCGGGCTGCCAGCAAGGATCTTGGACTTAGTTGGATAGCTGGATGGGTGCAGAGACTGTGGAGTGAGGGGCAGGCTGGGAGCTCACAGGGTGAAGTGCACGGGGCAGGGGGAGGGCTGCTCTTCCTACGCTCTGCCTGGCTGGTGTCATGCCCCTTAGTGCAGATCAGAGCTGTGAGACAAAGAATAAACATGCCCATTCAGGTTGGGAGCCCCGAGCATGTCAGGTTGGCTCTGATGTGGGGTGAGGAAGGAGGGGTGAGTGCAGGGGGGCAGTGCTGCAACCCAGCCTTAGCAAGAGCCTGGAAATGGGCTTGCTCCATGAACACCCCTGAGCTGCTCTCTGCGGGCGTTAAAGCTGCACTTTGGGTAAGCACCTGCCTTGCATATGGCCAACCTGGGTTCAATCCCCAGCACCCCATATGGTTCCCTGAGCACCCCCAGGACTGTTCCCTGATTGCAGAGTCAAGTGTAAGCCCTGAGCACCGCTCAGTGTGGCCCCCCCAAAAACAGATGAATCATAAATAAAAATTCTACAAAGCTGCACTTTGTTACCCAGTCAAGAGAAAACAACAAAACTAAAAATTTGGGATTGGGGAAGGGAAGAATTTTGGCCCTAACTGGAGGCTGACCAGACTACTAGCTGGGCTCCTTCCATGACTGAAAGTCCATAAAATGTTCAACAGCAAGAAACCACTGAGACAGAATTGATTTGCAAAAACACTGGAAGTTTATCTAATATTTTTTTTATTGAAATTAGCTTGGTATTCTAAATTGCATTCCCTCAAGGTGTGTGATTCACTACAAATCGTAGCACACAGGCCAAGTTGACAAGAATCACCACTATTCAATTCTGAAATATTTAAACACTCCCCATCCTCCCCCCACCTCAACCCCCCAAATCTCACAGCCACTAGCTGTGACTCCAGTCCTTGACAACCACGAATAAACCTGCTGGGTGCACTGGGTCTGCCTGTTCTAGTGCTTCCCGTCCATGGACTCATCTGTCTTGACCGTGTTGATGTGGGGCAGCCCTGATACCTCACAGTGGCTCCACACTTCCTCCATGCCACTACACATGTGGACAATTCAGTCCACAGCTGGACAGTCCAAGGAAGATTGCATGAACACTTTCTGTGCCTTGGCTCAACATCTGGATTGCTGTGGCTTGTTTTGAAGGAATGGTCCTATCTGCCGTTGGAGTAGGAAAATCAGTAGCAAAACAAAGGGCAGGCAAGCAGAACAGCCAGCAATGGGTTGTTTTAAAAGGGAGTGTGCCTTTGTTTGTCTAGGGTAAATCCATGAGGAGTGGGGCACAGTCTGGCATCCATCAAAGCCCCTCACACCTTCCAGTCCCACCTCCATTCACTAAGTTGAGTCCAAGTGTCAACTAAACACTCTGAGTGATCTGGTCCACACACCAGAAGTCCACAGATTGGTAGGGAAACCTGGAAGGTGCTGTCTAGATCAAAGCATTGACTTGATGGCCATTCTACCTTCTCCTAAAGTTTCATGGAAGTAACTCGAGGATGCCAAAGAGGCTGGTGTGGGGGTGACAGGACGTAAGTGGAGCCAGGCACACCCCAGTGGAAACACAGCTGCTCTGCTTTGCATTCCATTGCCTTTGCCGTTTGGTGCTCCCTCCAGGAAGGTCTTCATGGCTCTTTGGGGGTCCATGGTGTTTGGCAGACCGCTGGTCCAGGTGGTTGTGAAACTCTTGGACTAGAGTTGGGTGTCCATGGTGGCAGCTCTTAGGAGTTCTTCTGGGGGACCTTGATGGTGACAGTCTTGACCTCGGTGTAAGCCTTCAGCCCGTCCTCCCCCAGCTCCCTCCCACTGCCAGATTCCTTGAAGCCCCCGAACGGCGTTTGTGCAGTGACGATGTTGTAGGTGTTCACCCACACCGTGCCGGCCTGCAGTGCCTGTGTGAAGTACAAGGCTTTGTCCAGGTCTTGGGTGAATATAGCAGCCGCCAGGCCATACCTGGTGTTGTTGGCCCTCTCGATCACCTCCTCAATCTTCTTGAACTTGAACAAGGGCTGCACGGGCCCGAAGATCTCCTCCTTGGCAATCCGCATGTCATCCTGCACGCCCCCGAAGACGGTGGGCTTGATGAAGAAGCCGCGGTCCCCAAAGCGCTCCCCGCCACACATAAGCTTCGCGCCCTCCTTCTGGCCCAGCTTGATGTAGCCCAGGATGCGGTCAAACTGCTCCTTGTCCACCTGAGGACCCTGCCGGGTATCCAGCTCAAAGGGATTCCCCACTTTCCTCTGCTTCGCTTTCTCCACCGTCCTCTCGAGGAACTCGTCGTAGATGGACTCCTGGACGAAGGTGCGGGAGCCGGCGCAGCAGCACTGGCCCATGTTGAAGAACAGGGCCTCGTGGCACTGCTCCACGGCATGGGCCATGTCAGCGTCGGCCAACACGATGCTGGGGCTCTTCCCGCCCAGCTCCAGCGTGACGCGCTTGAGGTTGGAGTCCCCTGCCGCCTTCTGGATCAGGTGGCCCACCTCCGTGGACCCGGTGAAAGCCACTTTGTCTACGTCCATGTGCTGGGCAATGGCCGCACCGGCCGTGGGGCCGTAGCCAGTGATGATGTTGACCACCCCTGGGGGGAAGCCGGCCTCTTTGATGAGGGAGGCGAAGTAGAGGGCAGACAGGGGCGTCTGTTCTGCCACCTTCATTACCACCGTGTTGCCCGTGGCCAGCGCGGGTGCGAGCTTCCAGCCCTGCATGACCAGCGGGAAGTTCCAGGGGATGATCTGGCCACAGACACCTACGGGCTCGTGCCGGGTGAAGCAGAAGTGCTCGCCGTCCATGGGGATGGTCTTGCCGTGCCACTTGTCAGCCCAGCCGGCGAAGTACCGGTACACCTTGATCACCTCGTCCAGGTCCAGGACGTAGGACTCCTGGAAGGGCTTGCCATTGTCCAGGGTCTCCAGAGAGGCCAGGTATACCCGGTCCCGCTCCACCAGGTCAGCCAGGCGATTGAGCAGCCGGCCCCGCTCTGAGGCGTCCATCCGGCGCCACGGAGAGCCCAGGCGGAAGGCCTCCCGGGCTGCTTTCACCGCCCTGTCCACATCCGCCCGGTCTCCTTCGGCCACATGGCCGATCACCTCTCCCGTAGACGGGTTGATGGTGGGGAAGGTCTTCTTACTGGCAGCATCTTGCCACTCGTTGTTGATGAAGAGCTGGTTGTAGCGGATGTCTGGGTTTGGGATGGGCTTGGGCAGGGCCGCGGACGACGAGTACGGGGCCGTCCTGGCACGCAGGCTGAGCAGCCGAGGCAGCAGGGAGCGCAGCATGATGACCAATCTGGAAAGGGGAGGAAGAGCCCGGTAAGCAAGTGACAGGGGTCCTCAAGATGACCCCAGGGGTCACCAATGCAAACATCCCAAGATTATTTTATTTCGGGGGTTTTTGTTTTTGTTTTGCTTTTTTGGGTCACACCCGGTGATGCACAGGGGTTATCCCTGGCTCTGCACTCAGGAATTACTCCTGGCGGTGCTCAGGGGACCATATGGGATGCTGTGTATCAAACCCAGGTCGGCCGTGTGCAAGACAAACGCCCTACATGCTGTGCTATCACTCCAGCCACATCCCAAGATCCTTGCAGCAGGGATGTCCCTTCTAAAACCATGGCTGGAGAGGGGCATTAAAGCCCTGAGAACTCTGGTCCAGCTCCACAGTGGACCGTGCACACACCCACCACCCCCCGCAAGCTCCCTCTCTTTCCTCTCTGGGGTCTTGGTCAAACATCACCTTCCCCAACAATCTTTTGTAAAACTACCACCCCAGCTCTTACCAGCCCCCTCTTTTTTGGGACCATATCAGGGCTTACTTCTGGCTCTGTGCTCAGGAATCATTCCTGGAGATACTCGAGGAACCATATGCGGTGCCGGGCATTAAACCAGACTCCGCCACATGTGCAAGGCAAGTGCCCACCCCTGCCCAATCTCTCCAGTGCTGGGCCTCCTGCTAGAACTTGCTCTTTCCCTATCACCTACAAAGTCCCTATCACCTATCACATCAAAGTCCTACCGTGCTTCTGTGCTCCCTATGGGCAGGGCCATCTCCTTCATCTATTTCACCCACCGCTGTGTCCCTCCTGCCTCAAATGCAGTCGCTACAGAAGCCACTGCTCCACAGAGGATCGTCAAGTCAGGGAGAAAACACCCATTTTTCCACAAAGGCTGCTCCTGCCAGGAGCACAGAGTGGAGAGCAAAGGCCTCAGACAGCGCTGAAACCTGAGAGAAGGCCTTGCTTCACTCCACCTCGTGCTTTGGTTTCCTCTCCTGTCAGAGGCCCCTTGGGGAGTGGGTGTGCCTTGAGAAAGTCTGACCCCAGGATATGGATACAAGGAGGGCACCCCCAGAAACCAGCCCAGCTCCCCACCAAGAGGCCTGTGGCAGGGGAGAGTAAGGCTCTGTCGATGCGGGCCTGGCACTCTGGAACAGTGTGTTCTTTACTGAGGCCACTATAAAATTTTATTTTATTTATTCTCTTAGTTTTTGGGCCACACCCTGCAATGCTCAGGGGTTACTCCTGGCTCTGCACTCAGGAGTCACTCCTGGTGGTGTTTGGGGGACCATATGAGATGCTGGAGATGGAACCCACGTCAGCCAAGTGCAAGGCAAGAGCCCTACCTGCTGTGCTATCACTCCAGACAATAAAATTTTAAAGGCATCCAAAGTCCCCAGATAAGGGGCAGCGGTGAGCACTTTGTAGTCTCACTTAAACCCTACCCCACCCCACAGCAAAAAGGAGCCGCACCTACCCTACCTCTACATCCCCCCCACCCCCCAGGCCCTTCACCTCGGTCACTACAGGGGGGCTACAGAACACTCACCAGATGGGTGGAACCCCAAATACATAGGTGGTGGGCAAGAAAGGCCCCCTGAGCGGGAGGTGAGCCTGCAGCTCGCTGGGGGCACCCAAGCCCTGTGTGGCTTGAGATTCTGCCCTGGGAGGGCCAGAAGCAGCTTTGGGTGCCACATCCAAGGGCTCACAGGAGGGAGAGGAACCAGAAGGTGGGGGCAGGTGACAAACATGGGAAGGGAGTGGAAGGGCTGGGGGTTGGCAGGAACCATGCCTGGCACATGTTTCATGCCAATGCTGTTTGCACTCAAGGGACCACGGGGTCTGAGCTGGTGGGTCTCTACTGCATTTAGGGGCTGGCTGCCCACACCCACCACTGGACACAGTGCAGAACTTCTCCTGGTGGTGGGGGGGGGAGGGGGAATCCGGGCAGGTGAGGACCCCTGTGCTGGAAGAAGGGTGGGGACCAGCAGGCTCAGGGGCTGAGGGAGGACACACAGGGAGGAAGTCGAGAGAACTCAACCCCAAGCCCTACAGGTTGTTTTGTTTGAGAGATTGAGAAACAGCTCCCAAGTCCTGCTCAGGCAGAGGCTGAGTCAGCCCCCCTGCTGGGGCCTGCAATGAGATGAGGCAGCGCTGGATGGATGATGGGGAGAACTCAAGCCGGGGGGCATGTGCTCCAGCTCCCCCTCGGAACTATCTACCGGGGGTCTTCTGGCATCTCTGAAGTCCTCTGCTTTCAGCACCCGCCAGGTCCAGGCCCAGGCCCAATTTAGGAGGTCGGCTGTGTTTAGGGGCGCATGGCTAGAGCGGGCTGGTGGACCGTTGCACTGGGGGTCGAGGTGACCGTGGAGGCGTGGTCTCTGGGGAGGTCTGGGTGGTCGGGGGCGCCTCAGGGGTCCCCCCACCCACCCTTGCTCTGGTACCCGGGTGCAGAGAGCAGGCTAGCAAAGCGTGGAGCGGGCCCCTGTGTGCGCGCCGGGCCGGGCAGCGCGCAGCGGGCAGCGGGCAGTGCGCAGCGGGCACTGCGTAGCGGGCAGCGGGCGCCGACGGGGCACGGAGCACAGCGGAGACTTACCCGCAGCGGAAAGGGCTCGGCAGCGGCAGCGGTGGCAGGTCGCAGGTCGCAGGGTTCACTCTCGGCTCCCGCCCCGCCCCGCGTCCCCGGGGGCCCGGCGGCCAATGGGGCGCCGCCTGCGGGCGCTGCTCCTCCCGCTGACGCTCGAGGGTCGGGCTTCCGGGCAGGCGTGCGGGGCGCGGGGCGCCCACGGGAGCCTGGAGCCTCTCCATCACCTCCAAGGCTCCTCACTGCCCCACCTTCTTTAGGTCCCTCACTACCCCTCACTGCTGCCCGCCTTCTCAGCTCTGTCCTGTTCGTTAAGAAAGGTTTTGTCTGTGTCTTCAAGACCGCTGGGTTTGGGGTTGGATTTGGGAGTCTGGGAGTGGGGAATTGGATGAGGACAAAGAGAATAAATATATGCACAATGTCGAGCTTTTTAAATATATTATATATTATATATATATATATAACGTATATATACGTTTCCATCCCAATGGAAAACCAGCAGGACTGTACTATTATACAAGAAAGGAGACATCCATGACATTGGC
>JAOXYA010000001.1:9311759-9322227 GCA_028565675.1 Sorex palustris
ATGTCTCCTCTCCCCTTCCCTCTACTCCCACCCTCTCTTCCCCTTTCCCCTCCCTCCCTCCTTCCTTCTCTTCCTTCCTTCCTTCCTTTCTTTCTTTCTTTCTTTCTTTCTTTCTTTCTTTCTTTCTTTCTTTTACCTGCTTCCTTCCTTTCTTCCGTCCTCCCTCCCCCCTCTCCTTTCATTCTTTCTTCTGTCTCTCTCTTCCTCTTTAGGCAGATTATCTTCTGAACCCCCCACGGCCTGAAGTGTCCCCTCAGTGGCGGGCGTACCTGATTTATGAGAAGCATTGCCTACCCAGGCGTCATCTTTGTGACGTCTCTCCTGTTTGAGGTGGTTTCCAGTGGAATACAGAGGAGGAAAGACCCTTCCTTGGGCCAAGCGTGGATTGTCTCTCTGTGCTGGGAATGTCTCTTGCACTTTCTGTTCATGGATGTTTCTGGATGTTGATATTTATTTATTTATTTATTTTACATATTCCAGACAGCTTTTACTTGATCAAGAATCTAACCCCCCTTACCATTTCCCCGCGACACTTTCACTTTAATTTTAATCATAATCTTACTTTCTTTATTTCAGAGGATTCATTCTTTTTTATCGTTATTTATTTATCTTTATTTTTTTAAAAAAATTTATTAGTGAAACATCATGAGCTCCACTTGTAGATTTACAATTTTTTGTGCTTGGGTTTCAATTATACAATGATCAAACACCCATCCCTCCACCATGGATCCCAGTATCCCTCCCACCCCCCAACCCCAATCCCACCCTGCCTCTGTGGCAGGGTATTCCCTTTTGTTCAGAGGATTCATTCTTGGGGACCAGGGAACAGTGTTGGGCACTGAGTGTCTAATTCCCTCACTGCAACCTTTGCGATTTCAAATTCCACCCTAATCTTAATAACAGCTCTGGATGGACCAGGTGCTCCGAGTCCATCTTCTTCAAATATCCAAGCAACCTCGGCAGACATTATGCCTATTTCACAGCTGAAGAGTCTGAGGTTCAGAGAGGTGAGTGGCTCATTGTGGGTCCCGTGGCACACACGCGGAGTATATTGAAGGTACGCGTTGTCTCTGCACTTTCTGGCTTACCAGCAAGCCTGTCGAGAAGTAAGCAAACCTCTGCTGCTAATATCTCCAGGTTTGTGACTTCAAACTCCCCTGGCAGAAGAGTGAATTACCATATTTGGGGGCAATTTACATTAAATTACCATGCAGCAGCCAACAGCTGCCGCCCTGGAGCGGGAGGCTGGCTACACAGAGACGATCACATTTGTACACACGATAATGAAAACCCGGGCGCGGGCCGCCACATTCTCCCATAAATATGGTCATTATGATCTTGTTGGCATTGCTGTTGAATTCCATCTTGCAAATTGTTTCCTGGTTGCCTGAGGGAGCTGACTCGGGCTCTTCTCATTCTCCTTTTCACTGTGAGATGTGACAGCGCTCGCTCACATAAGAGATTCTCCCAAGACTTCTCCCCAACCCTAGGAATATGCCTTCGAGGGCTGTTCTGTGCAGTCTGGGAGCTGACAGCCTGGAGAGGGGAGGAGGAGAGAAGAAAGTACAAAGTCCCCATTCCCAGCCCAGAGGAGTTGCCCACGGACCTCCCATGGCACCTGGGCATGAGGTAGGCAGGCTGTAGGGCTGGGTCCTGGACACTGTGTTTAGTAGTTGGGGCTTCCTGACCGTAAATAACCAAAGTCCAGGGCTGGAGCGATAGCACAGCAAGTAGGGCATTTGCCTTGCACATGGCCGACCTGGGTTCGATTCCCAATATCCCATATGGTCCCCTCGAGCACTGCCAGGAATGATTCCTGAGTGCAGAGCCAGGAGTAACCCCTGAGCATCGCCGGGTATGACTCAAAAAGCAAAAAAAAAAAAAAAAAAAAAAAGAATAATCAAGTCCTCTGATGAACTGGGTGTTTGGGGTACCATGGGGATTTGGAAAAGGACTTGAGGAATTTTATGAAATCCGAGGCTAGACCAAACCAGGAGCCTGTAAGAACGAGAAACAAACATGTGTTCTCAGGCACAGGAACCCCTGTGCCCCTTTTCTCCAGGGCTCAGCTGCTTCTCTCTGCAGAGAACTCTGATACTCTCTGCAAATGTACTTCACCTGCTCCCCTGCCTTTGGGTGGAACCCAGCAGTTAAAGGACCCAGCTTATGGGCTACAAGTCCAGCCACCCTTGCTGTTGACCCAACTTCAAATGACCAAAGAACTGAGGAATGGGCTCTCATTGGCTCCACCTGGGTCGCGTGACTAACCTTGGGTGCATCACTGTGGGCTGGAGGTTGAACTCACCTGGTGAAGCAGAAGGGCTGAAACCCTCACTGTTGGGGGCACTCAGGGAAGAGTCCCCAAGGAGATGAGCCCATTGACCTCTGCCGCTGACCTCTACACTCACTCTGACACCCCTTTATTTATTGACATCTTTATCAGGACAATTGTAGATCAGATGCGGTGAAGAAATTTGCTTGTAAGAAAATGCAAAAGGGAGTGAGAGAGCCTCAAGGGCCAAAACCAGACTTTTCATGCAGGAGACCGGGTTTGGGTCCCCACTACGCAGTCCCCCCAAATACAGCCCCTCCTGGGAGGTGTGGCCAAAAAAAACAAAAGACCAGAGAGATAGCCCAGGAGGTAAAAAGTCTACCTTGCAAGTTGTAGATCCTGATTTGAATCCCCAGCACCACATATATTCCCTGATTATCTCCAGGAGTGATCCCTGAGCACAGAGCCAGGAATAAGCCCGGAGGGGCTGGAGTGATAGCACAGTGCATAGGGCATTTGCCTTGTATGCAGCCAACATGGTCAACCTGGGTTTGATTCCCAGCATCCCATATGGTCCCCCGAGCACCAGGAGTAATTTCTGAGTGCATGAGCCAGGAGTAACCCCTGAGCATCGGCGGGTGTGACCAAAAAAGAAAAAAAAAAAAAAAAGGAATAAGCCCGGAGCTGGTTGTTGTTCCCCCTCAAAAAAAAAAAAACGCACCGTAAGAAAAATAGAAAAGAAAATCCAAAGGGAGACTGACAGCTTTCTCAGTTTGCAAAAGAAAAAAAAAGAATATGGACATTGATATAATCCATCAATTTTAAGCAGATACCACCAGTTTTCACTTACACTCATTTACATATGCGTTACATTGAATTTAACTTGTCATTTTATATAGGATTTGCCTGGTGTGTAAATCCATGTAACTAACATCACAAAGATCCCTTAGTTGCCTTTTGCAGTCAGCTTAACAATGGGCCACTATCCCTTTCCCCAAAGAGCTCCAGAGTAGAGTTTAGGGGACCTGTGATGATCAAGGCTTCATGAGTAAGGATCTTGAGATGGGGACTTTAGCCTGCTCAATATAGATCCTCAATAGAACCATAAAAGTTTTTGTAAGAGGAACTGGAGAGGTAATACAGTGGGTAAGGCTCTTGTATTGCACATGGCCGACCCGGGTTTGATCTCAGGCATCCCCTCTGCCCCCCAAGCCTGAGTGCAGAGCCAGAAGTAAGCCCTGAACATCACTGATGTGACATCCAAACAACAACAACAACAACAATAACAACAAGTTTTTATAAGAGGAAGGCAAGAATGGCAAGAAGTAGGAAGTGTGCTGGTGGCTGCAAGAGGCAGGCATGCTGTTTGAAACATTGTAGCCATGCAGTCCCGCAGCTCTAAACCTTGTAGAGTTGGCTGGGCTGGCTGCCTGCCGCCTGATTCCTTGGAGAGGCCTCCAATTTGTTATAGGTACTAAGAGTTCATTCCCCTTTGCAGCTGAGTAGCGGCTCCTGCTACAGCGGGTCCTCCAACACCATCATTTCACGGAATGCCATTTCATTTATAACGATGAGGAGGAAAAAAATCAATTTCTGCCATCTGTGTGGCATTCCTCAGTCTGCCCGGGTCTGCAGTGCTTTACTCTGAGAGCCCTGCTTGCTCCCACACCTCAGGGGTGGGCATCAGAGCAGCCCAGCAGTCTGAGGGAGCTGCTCCACAGCGAATGTGTCCCAGTGTGTACACACATGTGCCTGTGTGTGCCTGGGGTCCCTACCTGGAAGGGCGTCCTGCCCGTCTGGTGATCTGGGCGGCCAGGTTTAGCTTCTGCCGTCTGCATGCTGAACTGGATTGAGCGGGTTTGAAAGATAAATGCAAGAACAGATACAAATGATTGGCTAATATGAGAAATGTTCTCGGTTTTTATTTAGAATTTCGGTGATGCTCTTGTAGCCAGAATGATGCTGTAGGCACTTAATTCTTATTTACATTAATTAGCCTATAATGGGTTTTTATATACACCACTTCACTTAAAGTGCCCGTTTCCAGGGACCCATGCATAATGCTACCTGAGGTATGTAAATCTGGCTCATCCCATCGCATGCATAATTGATCTTTATTACAAGGTTTAACGAAGGCGAGTTTGATAATAATCTCCGAGGGCAAGAGATTCTGTAGGAACGAAACTTAGAGCTCATTCCACACCCTCCTTTGCTGTCACAGACTCCCGTGTGCTCCCCAGAACTGCCGGCCGGCGGCTCCTTCTTGCATCCCTCTTTCCACCAGCTGCTCATCCCTGTGAGGGAGCCTCAAACAGGTCTGCAGGATGTGTGACCCTCCAGGAAGCCAGGTGCCTCTCTGACTCTAGAGTGCCGGGAAGGGGATGCAGTCGGAAGTCCCCTCCTCTGAAAAGGGACCTGGGAGGAAGTATTTGGGTGCGCACCAGAACTCTCTTTGCATGTCTTATACATCTTCCTGTTCCCTGCCTGCTCTTCTTCCTGTGGACCCTGGTCCCTGGAGGGACCGTCACCTTCAGGGAGTCCCTGCCTCCTCCCCAGTGAGCTGTCCTCTTCCTGCCCATGGGCCCACTGGGGCATCATTCTGCTCCCACAAGCAGCCTGGAGGGAGAGAGGGAGATGACCAGCATGTGAGTGGACAACAGTTCCAAGGTCACGTCTGTGTGGCAGCCTGACCAACCATCTCTCGTTCCCCAGGTGTCAGTGGGGAAACCAAGTCTCCAGACCATGAAGTTACTACGTGACAGGGCTGGCTGAGGTGGTGGTGGGGGGGGTCTCTGCAGGAGGAATGGAGGGAAGGGGAGTTCTGCTGGGGGAGGGGGACATTAATTGCTGGTCCCTGAGCTCTGGAGAGAAAGCTGGGCTGAAGAAGCAGGCTGGGGAGCTGATGGGGGTCCCCAAGACCATGCAAATTGGAGAGGGGATGGGGAGGCAGCTCTGTGCTTGAGCAGGGAGGACCCCGCGGGGGAGGGTGGAAGGAGGTGGGGGAGGAGTGGGAGGGTGATGAGAAGCCCCCATCTGAGAAGACACTGTGTGGGATAAGGGGACCGCTGACCTACGCGGCTTCACCTACCCCAACTTTCAGCAGCCCCGAGGCTGGTCCCTGGTGCTGGTCACTCACCTGCACTTGAAGAAGGGCGAGGCTCTGAGGGGATGGTGTAGCCCAAGGACCGCTGGAGGGGACAGGCTTGGTCCCCTTCCCGCTTGGACCCCCACAGGTATCTCCAGTCACTGGGCTTGAGTGAAACAGCACAGAGGGTTGGAAGGTGGAAGGCGAGTGAGTCCCAGGAAGGGCAGCTCTGCGCCTCAAACCCCACCCCATGGCACCCGGGGTGGGGTGGGCAGGGGGAAGGGGCTGTCTGAGAGGAGGAGGGCAGAGGAGGGGAGAAGGGGTTCAGCCCTCAGGGCACAGAAACAAGAGAGATCCTGCCCCCCCCGACCCCCCAAAGCAGGAACTGTTCCCTCTCTCCGCCCCCAGCCCTTGGGGATTGGAGATTCTAACAGACACCAGGGACCCAGCACAAATCGTCAGCACCTCAGACCTGCCAAGTCCCCCTCCCGCAGGCAGCACACACCACCCTGGCTCAGGCCCAGCACGGGCCCTTCTGCTGAGCGCCTTCCCCGGGAGCGCTGCCTTCTGGGCCGTTTCTTCTCCAAGACGAAGCTGTCAGGAGCCTCAGAGATTTCTGAGCCTCCCCACCCCCATCGGCAGGCCTTTGTTTCAGGAGCCAACAGCAGCAGGGGAGGTGGGATGGGGGGGGGGGCGGAAGGGGGCGCGCTGAGAGCTGAGGCAACCCTGCCTTCTGTGAGGCAGTCAAGGAAGGCTTATTGGAGGAGGTGGTTTCGGGCTGGCCAGGACGTTGGGGAGGACTAGACAGTCATGGGTGAGGAGCAGGTGGAGGTGGCCCAGGGTGAGAACCCCATGAGTGCAGGTGGAGAAGGTGGGAAGTGAAGAGGCACTGCACACTGCCTGAATGCCACCTTCTGGCCTTCTGGCCCGACTCCCCTCTGCAACGCCCTCTCTTGGGCAATGCAGAGCCCTTGAAGCCTGGGAGTGACTGCAGTGGCCCATGGATAAGCACTGTGAGCTGCAGGCAGGGAGAGCGATTGGGGGGGGGGACTCTGGGGGCCCATATGGGGTAGGGTGATGCCTGGGTATGAGAACGGTGACACACATCTTTTTTTTTAATAAATTTTATTGGATCACCGTGAGATACAGTTACAAACTTGCATGATACTGTTTCAGTCACACAATGCACAAGCATCCATCCCTCCACCAGTGCACGTTTTCTACCAGCATTGTTCCCAGTGTCCCACCCGCCACCCCCACCCCACCTCAATCCCTGCCTCGGTGGCAGGTACCATCCTTCTTACTTGCTAAGTTGGGGCGTTATGATTTGCAATACAAATACTGAGAAGCCATCATGTTCAGTCCTTGGTCTACTTTTGGCACACATCTCCCATCCCGGGCAATCCCTCCCAAGGCAAGCTCCTCTCAGCATCTTGCCCTACCCACACCCGCCTGATGTTGCCACCTCTCCAGCACTGACCGTACTTCTTCTATCAGGTGTGTGGACCCCTGGCATTGCCCCACCCCACCCTCATCTACCCATCTGACATGCCCTTTATTATTATTATTATTATTATTATATATTATTTTTGCTTTTTGGATCACACCCAATGATTCTCAGGGGTTATTCCTGGCTCTGCACTCAGGAATTACTCCTGGCAGTGCTTGGGTGACCGTATGGGATGCCGGGGATTGAACCCAGGTCAGCCGCATGCGAGGCAAATGCCCTACCTGCTATGCTATCGCTCCAACCCCCAGCATACTCTTTAAACCCCTAACCACACATCTCCTTTTCGAGAGAGGGTAGAGCTGGCGCCCTGGAAGGGATTTTACATCAATGAGGAGCAGCAGGGGTGGGGAGTGACCCCTTGGAAGGGGGAGTGAGGGGGGAGCAGGTTCAGGGGCATTTGGCAGGAGTGTCTGGTCCCTGGGGCATCTGACCCACTAGGTAGGAAGGTGGCTCTGCTCCAGCCAAGGCTCCCTCTGACCCCCTCACTGTCCCCCATGGGGTGGGCATGTGGATGCTCAAACACAGTGCCCAGGAACACTCAGGGCAACGGGCGGGGGTGCCCTGGGCTGATAGGGGTGGGGGTGGGAAGCAGCATGAATTGGGAGCTGGGAGCACTAGTTTCACTGTTTGCCACCCAAAGGGGAGTGTGACCTTGACCTTGACCTTCCTCATCACCTCCCTGCTTGTGCCAGGGAGAGTAAGAAGAAATGTCAGTCTCTAAAGAAGTCTCAGTCTAATGCAGATTGGACTCCTGTGGTACTCTTTTGTTAAGGACTCTGTGTTCCATTTGCATTCTGTTCGGTGCTGATGAGAGAGGCAAAGCTCCCCGGGTAGTGGGCGAAGGGCAGCTCTAGAGAGGCGAGAGCCTGAGACCCTGCAGAGAGGAGGCAGGGACACAGGACTGCCGGGCAGATGGAGTCAGGGTGTACGTAGAGGGAGAGGGGAGGACACAGGAAGCAGCTCGAGGAAAGCAGGGTCAGGTCGAGGCGGGTTCTGGCTGTGGGGGAAGGCCACAGGGGAAGGGCAGGGGGAGGGCGAGGATGATGGAAGAGTTTCATAAAGGCGGAGGCTGTGGAGGGGCCGGCCGGGAGGTCACGCAGGGGGGCTGTGGGCGCGCCTGGCCGGCTCTCTCGTTTACATTACTGCCTGCGTCCTGGCTCCCTTCTATTGCATTTCTGGGTCTGCCCCTCATCAATCCTCAGGCTGCGGGGACTGGGAGCCCCTGAAGAGCGAACAGCTTTGATTTAGGGACAAGCAGGGCTGGGAGGTGGGAGGTGAAAGGCACCCAGAGGCATGAGGCATGCACCGGCTTCTCCGTGGGCTGGGAGGGGCCACCGTGCCTTTCCAGTGAACCCTACATTCTCGCTGTTGGAGACCAAGCATGACCACTTCCTGTCACCTCAGCCCCCCCCACCCCCACCCCAGAGCCAGGACGCTCCCAGGTACTGGTGGGAAGGGACCAAAGTCAAAGCAGCAAAGCTGAGGCCCCAGTCCAGACCGTCACCCTGTCATCCTGTCCCCTGGTCTGCTATGGGCTTGGTGTCTGGTTCCTGGAGGCAGCGGCTGTGTGGAGCATCACCTCTGCTGTGAGGTTAGAGACCAGAACTTCCTTCCTGCCAGCAGGCTCCATGGGACTAGGCTCGCTCACTGGGAACAAGCCAGAGGACCTCTAGCACTCCGTCCAACAATACTAAGTCTCTGACATTGCCAGCCAGAGCTCAGTGGATGGGATTGGAAGCAGATCCGTCCCCCCAAGCAAGATCTCTGATGGTGGGCTGGTACCTTATTTCTCCAGGAAAGACCCCAAGGTAGAAGGTGCAGCTACAATGTAGCCGGATCTCTGTCCCACGGACCTAGTAATTACTGGAAACTGCTGTGTTCAGGTAATTTGTTACACAGCAATAGCTAATGCATGAACCTACACACCTGAGCTCATTGACTCCTCATGCTAATACTTGTATTGTTGTAGTTGTTTGTTTGCCAGCAATGCTCAGGGGTTACCTCTGGCTCTGCACTCAGGAATCACTCCTGGCAGAGCTCGGGGTACCATATGGGGTGCCAGGGCTCCAACTGAGGGTCAGCTGTGTGCAAGGCAAATGCCCTACCTGCCATACTATCGCTCAGGCCCCTAAATACTTGGGATTTCATCTAACTAAACGGGCTGATCATTTTTCAGCTCTTGTGAAGTTCAGAGATGGAAGATGGGCGGAGGCAGACAGATAGCTTTCAAAGACTGACAGGCACATCTGTGAAGAGAATTCTGTCATGAACGGCTGTGCAGAGAACTGGTTCTCACCTCGCATTCCCTACCTCTAAGGTAGGCGATTTTGCCTCCACCAGGTAGCTTTGCTGATTGCTTTCCTCTGGTTCTTTGTCTGTAAACAAAGTTAAAGAGAGCCTAGCTTATTTATTTATTTATTTATTTATCTTGGAGTAGGGTTTGTTTTTGGACCACACCCGATGGTGCTCAGAGAGCACTCCTGACTCTGTGCTCAGGGAGCACTCCGGGTTGAGCTCAGGGAACCGTGTGCAATGCCGGGAATAGAAGCCCTGTCAGTTGCATGCCTTAAGCCCTGTGTCCTCTCTCCAGGCAACTTTCAGCTTTCTAACTTGGGGCTCACAGCATCCTATGGGGTCACGGAGCAGAGCGTGGGGGTGGTAAAACAAAAACTTTGGCAACAGTAAAAGGTTTCTGAGCATGTGGTGACCGAAAGTTAATCCAAGCTGAACCATGTTGTGAAGCTGAGGTGCGTCCTGCAGTGCTTGTCCGTCTTGCATTTCTCAGGCAAACAGGGCTCATGAGTGGAAAGAGTTCAAGAAACTGTGAGTTGGGACGACAGTGCATGGAAAGGCTGGGGAAATAGTACAAGGCTATTAAGACACTTGCCTTGCACCGGGCTGACCCCAGTTAGATCCTGGATTCGCATATGATCCCCCAAGCAGCAACATGAGTGACACAACAGAGCACAGAGTCAGCTGTGAGCCCTGAGCACTGTTGGGCGGGGCCTGGATCCTCCAAATCTTGATTCCGAGAGCAAGAGGAGGGGGCGCTCCTGGGCCATGTGAGGATGTCCACATTCGCTCTTCCTTGCTTATAACTCTGCCCACCCCAGCTGGGAGGGAGTCTTTGGCCAGTCCTTGGCCTTCTGCGACCTCAGTCTTCCCTCTTAGAAGATGGGACTGCTTCCCCACTTCTGCTCCTCGGAGACTCACAGCCAGACACGCTCCTTGGACACCCTGGTGGCAGCCCCCAGCCTCCCTCCTCCCCGGCCAAGCAAGTGGGATGTGATGTGCCCCTTCTGCATGCTGGGCGTCCTGCCTCTCCCCCGCACCCCCAGCAGCACAACTTTCTCTCTGTTCATCTGTCTCTCCTCTCCCGGCACCAGCCTCCGCTGCACGGCACGAGCATCCCCACATTCTTCAAAAGACGTGTTTGGAAACAAGGAATTGCTAGAGAGATGATTCAGTCTTTGGCCTCAGAGAGTGTCTGGACATAAGCAGGCCCATCTGCGGCGTCTGCACTGCCAAATTCTGTCACTCGTACTCCATATGGTCTGCGCCCCCCCCCCCCCCCCCCCCCCCCACCCCCCCACCCCCCCCC
>JAOXYA010000001.1:9337798-9353929 GCA_028565675.1 Sorex palustris
ATTCCCAGCATCCCATATGGTCCCCCAAGCACCGCCAGGAGTAATTCCTGAGTGCAGAGTCAGGAGTAACCCCTGAGTATCACTGGGTGTGACCCAAAAAGCAAAATATATAAATAAATAATAAAATTGAGATAGCAACAGAGCCAGAGAGACTGGTGAGAACTTAGAGTTACAAGAGAGCACTAGGTATGTATATATGTTGGATGTCTTGAAAATGCAAGAATTTAGTCATTTTTGTAATAAAATATAAATCAGCAAAATAAATTGAAGAAAGAAAATAAGAAGAAAAAAACAAAACAAACTACTAATGAATCTTTAGCAAATAAGAGCTCAGGCAGTTTCATGAGCAAATTTCTTGAAGCTTTCAAGAGACAACTAATTCCATTTAAGTAGTTCCAGACCAGAGACAAACATGGAACATTTCCCAGCTGCTCTGCAGACTCCGCCTATTCCTGAGTCCTAACATAGTTGTCACAGTAGAGCAGGCTTGCCAAATAATCCCAAACAGAGCAATAGCCAATAAAATAAGACATATATTCAAATGATACTTTGTCTTACCAAATAAGATTTGCTTCAAGAAAGCCAAACAATTTGATATGAGATCTATTGAGATGGCCCATTCATGAACAGATCAAATGAAAAATACCTTATGATTATCTTTAATCGCACAAAAGAATATACTTCCATCTTGATGCTAAATTTTAAATGCACCTAGTAAATTTTGAATAAAAATCTATTTCTTCAACTGAAATGAATATCCATCTCCTCCTAACAGTTGACTTCACACCAAAGGGAGACATCAGACACGTCCCCCACACAAGCAAGAATGAGACGTGAATGTCTGCTGTGATCACCCTCTCATTTAACAGAGGACAGCTGATTGATTTCTGAACAAAGGGTATGAATAGCACAAAGAAAGAATCAAAGCCATTATTTGCAGATGATATAATTTTCTAGCTTAAAAATCCCTAGGCATCAACTGAAAAAACAGAAGAACTATGCTAGAATAAGTGAGAATATTTAGTAACATGGTTAAGTAAAAATTAAAAAAATAAAAATTTACTGCCTCTCAATACACCGGCAATAACATGGGCAAAAATCTAGGACATTAAAAAAAATCCCATTTGAATGACCCAGAAATTAATGTCACAAGAAATGAACTTGATTTCTGTGACAGAAATGATAATGTTTACCAAAAGATGTAAGGATAACTGGAATAAACGGAAAGACAGATCCACACCTCCTGTGTATAGAACGAACGTGTTGCAACTCCAGTGTGAACAGCGCCCCCTGTGGTTATGCACCATGATGGTCTCTGTCATACATTAGAATTTTTCATACAAATGAACTTTTCCAAACAAACATCCTATTGAACGTCTGTGAAAGAGTGGGCTATAGAGAAACAGGGCTTAGCTTTGGAGTTGTTCTTTATTGTTGTGAATTGCAGGGTGGCCTCCTGTGGTGCTTGAGGGTCCTCCAGGGCCAGTTCACCCTGTTGCCAGTGATGGAACCCAGGATTTTGCAGATGTGAGAGGCTTGTGCTCTACTGCTGGAGTCACATCCTCAATGCATCTCTTTATTTTACAAGGTTGTAGAGAACTTTTGTAGAAAAGTCATCTTCACGGAGGGATTAATTTATACACGACAAAATTATTGATTTTATTTGTACAATTTAATGAGAGTTTAATTGAATTTTTAATAGAGATAATTATAGATTCACGAGCAATGGTAAAAAATGTGACACAGTGAACTGTGAACAGAGGGCGCTGAGAGGTGGTGGAGGGGAGGAGAGGACCTTGGGATCCTGGCGGAGGGTTCCTTATACTCTGGTGGGCCGGGGATACAGCACTGCAGGTACAAAACAAAGATATTAGGGCGGAAGAGATAGTACAGAGGGTAAGGGGTTTGCCTTGCATATGGTTGAGCCAGGTTCAATCCCTGACACCACACACTGTCCCCTGAGCCTGCTAGAGTGACCCCTGAGCAGAGCCAGGAGTACACCCTTCAGGGTGTGGGCCCCAGACCAAACTTGAAACAAGTAAATTAAAAAATAAAAAAGGTATCGTACTGCCACACACACACACACACACACAGACACACACACATACACACACTCAATCGGACATATTATAAAATGATCCTTTTTCCAGTTCCCACAATGGTAACATCTGAACCCCTACAGAACTATATCATAAATCAGACATTGACAGGAGCTACAACCTTGGTGCTATTCTGATTTCCCATTTTATGAGCATTCTTTTACAAGCATTTAGAACTACACGGTGCTATTCCTATGCAGGTTGGTGTATCCACAATATTCAAGACACTAAGTGAACTCATCACCACAAATATCTCTCTTGTTCCCCCTTTCAAAAAAAAAAGTAAAGATCTCTTAATCCTCCCACCCTCACTCCTATGTTTTTCCTATTTCTTTCTGATTTTTGTCTTGTTTTCACTTTTGGATCACTACAGCTGTGTTCAGACCTTACTCCTGGTTCAGTGCTGGGATCACTCTTGGCAGTACCCGGGGTGGGGGCGGGGGGCCCATATGTGGTACTGGGGTCAAACTCATCTTGGTTGCCTGCAAGGCAAGTGTCTTATCAGCTATGCTGTCTCTTCAGCCTCATCTTGCCTACTTCTAGAAATTCTGTTTGGATCTAAAAGCTTTCAAACTCCCATTTTTCTCCTCCTTGTGGTCACATTTCCCCTCTATATTCTCTGCTAAATCTGTCACCTCTATTAATTTATTGGCTTTCCATCTGCTCATCGCCCAGATTTTTCAACTTTGCCTGTTTGGTGATTTTTCTCCCCTCCAATCTTGGGCATTGTAAATTTGACTTTGCTGATTGTTGGATTGCGTTATATTTTTTAAAGAACACTGGGTTTGTGCAGGACACAAATCAGTTGGAACCTTTCGGGACATGTAGGGGAGCCATTAGTCTGGGGTAAATTTGGGCTTACTCTTAAGGCAATACCTTTCTGAGGATCCCACTTAATACTGTATATGCTGGGGGAGGGGGGTGTCTTTCCCTTTTGCCTGGTGGGAATATGACACTTTCCAGCCCCAGGCTAGCACAAAGAACAATTCTGCCCCCTCCTTGGCTAGAGACAGACATAGTACCATTAGTATTCAAGGCAGAGACTACAGGAAGAAGCTGGAAAGATAGTACAGTGGGTGGGCACTTGCCTTGTACATAACCTGACTGGGATTCAATAATTTGACACCCCATATGATCCCCTGAACCCCGCTCAGAGTAATCCTTAAGCACAGAACCAGGAATAAGACCTGATCACCACTGGGTGTGGCCCCAAAAAACCAAACCAAACAGCTAACAGGATAATTTTTCTGGCTGCAGAAGAATTTTCACCCTCTCCCTTCAGGTCAGCTGCTGTTGGTGGGGATTGAAATACCAGTTGGAAGAGAAGCGTGTCCATGGGCCTGGGGTCTGGAGCCAGCCCTGCCTCTCGCTGTGGATCGGGAAGGAGCATTCTCTTCTCTACTCTGTCTTATGATCTGGACAGTGAGGGGCTAGTGCGTCCCCCTTCCAGCTAGATCACACCCCACCCCCCGTCCAGGTAGTACCAGCTCTGGCTCATCTCTTGGAGTCTCTGAAAACTGACTCTCGGGGACTCTTCTCCACTTCAAAGCAGCCTTCCCATTCCTATTTCCCTTTTAAAATATAATTTAGTTTTTATTTGATTTATGGACTTGGTCCCAGGAACTGAACTTCATTCGGCTTGGACTGCTTATTGATTTTCAATAATGGTGGAGACGAATAAAGAGATGACAGCAGCACTTGGCTGCAGACCCAGGGCCGGCCCAGAGAGACTGGAATTAATCATCTTCAGGGCAATTGCTCAGGCTGTCCCCGGCAGGACGGCGACCTGGGGAGCTTGGCCAGTCTGGGACCGTCCAGCAAACCACACTGATGGTCTGCCTCTGATAACAGGAGCTCCCCAGACTGTCCTGGCTGGGTTTTAATTCTGGCATCATTTGATGTGAATCAGTTATCCTCCAGTTTCTGCCCCTCCAAAGAGAGGGCACTGAAAGGATAGGTAAGCGGGAGGTCACAGCTTCCAGAGTCACAAGGAGGAGGTGCTGGCTGTGTATACAGGTGCCTACAAATTTAAGCACCGGAATGCAAAGATAAACAGATGCTGAAAGGCAGTCGGCTGCGACGTGCCAGAGATGCAGGTTGACCTCAGTGAGAAGTCTCTTGGTTGCCTGCGCAGCTGAAAGCAGCAAGGTGCATCTATTTTTACTTCCCGGAACAAGTGCACTGAGCTTGCTTTGGCCTCAAGACCTTTGCATATGCTGTTTTTTTTTTTTTAACTCACACTGACAAACACTTCCCCCTACAATTTCTTCCGCCCCCCCCCGCCCTCCCTCCCTCCCTCTCTCCCCTTCTCCTCTTTCTCTTCCTTCCTTTCTTCCTTTCTCTATCCTTCTCACCTTCCTTTCCTTTCTTTCTTCCTTCTCTTTCTCTCTCTTGTCTCTTTCATGCTTTGTCCCTTTTTTCTCCCTTTCTTTTTCTTTCTTTCTTTCTTTCTTTCTTTCTTTCTTTCTTTCTTTCTTTCTACTTTTTTCTATATTTCTTTATATCTTCCTTCCTTCCTTCCTTCCTTCCTTCCTTCCTTCCTTCCTTCCTTCCTTCCTTCCTTTTTCCCTCCCAGCAGTGCCCAGAGTTTACTCCTGACTCTGTGCTCAGGGATCAATCCCAGGCTGGCCACATGCAAGGCAACCCCCTTACCCACTAAACCATCACTCCACCCCTGCATACGCTGTTTACCACACCATGCTCCAGCTGTCTTTGCCTGGCTAACTCCTGCCTCTCCTTTGGGGCTCAGCTCAGCTGCTGTCTCCTCTGGGATGCCTTTCCTGATTCCTCCCACCTCAGCCACCCCTTGAGGTGTTCTGACCATGTGTTCTCCCGGGTTTCTTTGTTGCCCATTAGGCCTTTCCTCGCTCTGCATGACACCTGCGAAGGCCACACTGCAGTACTCCCTTGTTTCCCTTACTGGGTCTCCTACATATCTCCTAGCTCTGGGAGGGCAGAGTAAGTGCCTGCTTTTTTGTCCCAAAGTCCCACTTCAGAAGAAGTAGCAAATGCTTACTTGAATGATTCAAAGCCAAAAGAATGATTTCCAAAGTGATTCAGTACTATATCAACATCGTGAGTAGGTGTCGGGCTGCCCTCATTCTCTTCTTTCAATCCTCTCTACAACGCTTTCATTGCACAAGCAGTAAAATGCTCAGAGAAGGTGACCAGCCCAGGGTGAACTGCCAGGTCCAGGAAAGGACAAACCGAAACCCAGTTCTCCTGATCCCTCTCTTCGGTTCTGCCTCCTCCTTCTAACTTAAAGAATGCACTCGTCCTTTTACTTCTAAAGACCCCACAGGTGTTTGCCTCTGCGTGATGAACCACAGCAATGGTTGTTAACCTTTGAGAACTGATGGATGCTATGAATTGTTAACCCAGGAAAAATTCATATACACACTAAAAAAAAAAAATCACACAATACCATGGGTTCACAGCCTCCCCACAAAGCCTCATCACGGCCCTCCGCTTTGGAGCCCTGGAGCCTCTGCTGGGGAGGGCCTGGCCTGCGCTCTTACGGGCCTTGCGGGGCTTCTGATTCTCCTGCTGACACTGGTTTTATGAAGAGGCAAAATGCTTCCATCTATTTTTCATAGTCTCAACCTCTCCTCTCCTACGCAGCCTGGCTGGCAGCAGACCCTCCCTGCCGTGAGACCCCATTAGCCCCCAAGACCCAGAGCCCTGCCAGAATGTGTCTGTCACGCAGCCTCCTGGTTCTGATTCATTCTCCATGGTGCCTCTCTGGAAGGGAACTTGTGCGTAGCAGCAGGCTTCAGCCCCTGATAGGAGAAATGGCCCAGCTCGGTCCTAAACAACTAGCACCATGGCTGTTCAGCAATGCCTGCGGTCCATGAAAAACGGCGTGTCCTTGCGGCTGCAGATACGAAGAGTGAGAGATGGAAAGACCGTTCCCCCTTTCGTCTATGGAAGAAACGACAACAGCATAAATCAGGGAGATAAATAACCTTCTCCCCTATTTATTATCTGGGCAGGCCGGAGCTAATGTGTTTGTTTTTCTCTCCTCTGTTATCAGCTACTCTTTCCCCCTCGAGGATGGCTGAGCTTCTCGGAAAAATCTATCAGGAGTGTCGCTGCAATGAAACAGAACGTTCTATTTCTGGAAATGATACCAAAAAAGTCTCCAAGATCTTGAATGCCAGGCAGAGCATTTCACCCAGGGGTCAGGGAGTCTTACCCAGGGGCTTCCAGAGGAGGGAACCCCTGGGTGAAGACATCAGTGAGGATGATGGGGCCAGAGCTTATGCCAGGAATTTTATTCTAGCTGTGTGTGATGCAAAACCAGGATGCACCACAACCAGGATGCAGGTGTAGGGATCATGGGAAGGAGGCTGATGCAATCAGGTGAGAGGTTTGGGGTGAGGTCTCCTCTTGTCTCCATAAAGGGGTGGCAGAGATCCCCCTCACATGCAGGCAAACAGGACACCTGCCCTTTCCTCCTGCACAAAGGCAGATCCATAAAAAACATAAGAGGAAGCTGTTGGGTGGTATACGCTTGGGTGGCATACACTTGAAGTCTTTCAAGGGTTCTTTCGTCTCTTCTCACACCTTCTTTTCTTCTATCTGGAATGCGGTTGGGATGGCTGGTGCTATGGCTGCCTTCATGGAGCCACAGGGAAAGTTGGTAAGAACCAGAGAGCCCTCAGTTCTAACAGGCTGGAGCCCTGAATCAAGATTAGACTCTCCGTGCTTCAGGTCTGGTAAGAGAAAAATCCCTGTGGGGCATCACATGGAGAATTTTGTAGAACAGGAGGGGATGAACAGATCTGGAACCTCATGGGCCTATCCAGGAGGGCAACAGAAGTCACAGTGGGCTGAGATGACTCGGGAGTAGATACCCAGATAGATCACAGAGGAAGAGCAGATAGCTCGCTAGATTGTGGATAGGCCAATAGAGATCATTAGCAAGAGGGCACAAAGATGGTCATGGAGAGCAGCAAAGCAAACGTCAAGAAATAAGCAGGGGAAGGTGACCACGGGGAAGGCAGTGAAGCCTGGAGCTGGGACCCAAGTGAGGACAGCGTGGTAACCAGTCAGAGGGGGCTGAGGGGACACCAGAGGAGATGGGCATCAGGGCAGGGGCTGAAGAGACAGCACTAATGATTGCATCGTGAAGTGTCCTGCCAAATCCAGAGACCCATACAGAGGGATAAGGTACTTGCCTTGCAGCCCACTGATCCCAGTTCAACCTCCTAATGTTGCATTTGGTCACCTGAGCATTGCCAGGAATCGCTTCTGAGCACGAAGACAGGAATAGGCCATGAGCACCACCAGGTATGACCCATCTTCCCCCCCAAAAAAAATGCTTTTGCCAGCCTTCTGGGGACCCCATTTGCCCTCAGGCCTTCACTGAGGGTCCAAGGACAACTGGAAGCCTGGCAGCCTCTCCCTAAGATTCCAAGAACAAAGCAACAGGAAGAGACTACTTTCCCCCACACCTGGAGCAGGAGAGTTTTCCCCCTTCCTTCACCATATGTGGCACTGGGGCTCAAAACCTCACGCTTGCGCCGGACACTTCCCAAGCCACTGAGCCATCTTCTGAGGCCTTCCTCGCCGGGGCACCTCAAGGCTTAGCTGCTCAGGATGACCTCAGTGTGTGGGGGTGGCACAGGGGATGGATCGTATGTCCTTGTGCTTTCCAGCCGGTGCTTTCCAGCCGGTGCTTTAAGCCACTGAGTCATCTTCCGAATTCTCCATCCACCCCCACCAACACCCCCCAGCCTCATCTGAGCTATTTTGAACACGGCGATTGCAGACGTGCTTTTGCCCCACCCAGCCTATGCTCGGTATGTTCCCTCAGTGTGTGAGAGCATATGGAATATGTGCATTGTGTGTGTGCACATATCTGTGAACTGTGCACATGGAGAGTGCATGTTAAGTATACTCACATGTGAGTCTGTACACGTGTGGTGCACACAAAATGTGTACACATGTGTGCAAGTGTGCACATGTGAGTATGTGTATATGTGTGAGTGTGGTCATGTGTGTGTGCAAAAATGTGGAGTGTGGGCATTGTGTGTGTGCACATGTCTTGAGTGGGTGCATGTAGAGCCTAAACGACATCTGTGAGGTTACACATTATATGTCAACATGTATGTTTATGCACTTTGATCATGCGCTTAGATCTGCTTCTTCTTTGTTTAAAATGCCCGTGGCCGCACCTGCAATGCCAGCTTAGCCTTCTGCCCCGTGGATATCACCAACTCTTGCAGCCAGATAGAGTCAGAGCAGAGGCTAGGGCTCTGCTCTCCTGATTCCGCATCCATCATGGTCCTTAGACCCACATGCGGAAACATTCCCGAGGTCCAGCTTACAGCAAACACATTGGAAATTGGCATGCTGCCCGTGTTTGGCTAACTTGGGGGGTGGGTACCAGGATTTCTTTCTTTCTTTTTTTTTCTTCTTTGCAAATTGGGTACTCTGTCATGTAGAAAACCAGATCTTTTTAAGAGATACAACATCTGGAGTTATACAGCATAAAAAGAGACGAAAGGCCAGGTTACACTCTCAATGCACGGCTCTCCAGGTTTTAATGATGCTCGAAGATTCAAAATGTTCAGCAAATCTGTTTATTGCTGCTCCGGCATTTGGAATTTCCCTGGGGAGCTGTTGCTAGTTTTTTCTGTCTTGTTTCACCCAGTAGGATTCTAGGGATGGATGCAACTCCTAGTACACGAACAAGCTCCCCCAGGAACACCTCAGAGCTCACAGAATCCAAGTCACAAAAATAGCCTTCTAAAAATAGAGATTTCCTGGAGAGAATGCAGGTCCGGGCTGGCTCAGCCCAGCCCCAGTGGAAAGCCTTTGTCTTGACCTGAAGCCTGAAGGTCCTGTGTGGAAGAGTGTCTGGGGACTTCTGCACAAAAGCGTAGTGGCCTGGAAAGCAGCAAAATGATGGGAGGAAGCCAGACAGAGAAGCCAAAGAGAGCCATGGTAAAGCGGCGTTTTCATGAGGTTTGGAAGTCTGGGCAGGGTTTTCCCTAAGATTTACACTGGGCTGGTGTCAGGAAAGCCAGATTCCAGTTCCAATGGAGCCCTGGTCACCAAGTGGAATCCTGACCCTATTCCCAGCTAGAAATAGAGATGAGGGCCAGGGAAATAGTTCAAGTGGTAGAGCATGTGCCTAGCATGTTTGAGGCCCTGAATATGACTCCCAGTACTACATGGTCCTCAAGCATCTGAGGGTGGTTCCTATTTTTATTTAAAGAAATGGGCCAAAGAGATAGTCTGGAAGTAATGTGCTTGCCTTGGTTCATCCCCTGGCACTATATATGGTCCCCTGAGCCCCACTGAGAGTAGCCCCGAGTACAGAGCTAGGAATAGCTCCAAAGAACTGCTGGGTAGGCTCTGAATAAAATAAAATAAAATAAAATAGATGGTAATTTCCATAGCTAGTTCTGAGCACCTGCCTTGCAGGTCTGAGGTTCCAGGGTTCATCCCTGGGCCTGCGAGGCCCCCCAGCATCACTGGGGACAACCCTGGCCCCCAAGCCTGCAGTAGCATTAGACACCAGCCCCTTCCCTCATCTTGGCACCACAGGTGCCTAGAAACCAAGTGGGGAAGAGATGCCAGACTGTCTTTAGCTGTGGGGCCACAACCGATGACTGAGTTAGATGAGACTGACTAAGCAGAAGCGAGTTCTTGACTCCAGAGAGAAAATGACTTTGTCTTTACAGGCCCTCAGTCAGGTGGTCTCAGGACTGGGGAAGAAGTTCTGTGTGTGTGTGTGTGTGTGTGTGTGTGTGTGTGTAAACTTTGGACCTTGGAAATTTCTGACCTTGTATATATACCTACAAGTATATGCATGTGTGTGAGTATGTGCATGTATGTATGTGCATGTGTGCATATGTGAGCATATGTAAGGATGTGCATGCATATGAAGGTGGGTAGTGTGTGAGAGCATATGGAATATGGGCATTGTGTGTGTGCGCATGTACACATGGACTGTGCATGTTAGTTGTATTCACATGTGAGTATATGCACACGTGTGCACACAAAATGTGTACACGTATGTGCACACAAAATGTATGTACATTTTGTGTGCAAGTGTGTGCACATGTGAGTGTGTGTATATGTGTGAGTGTGGTCGTGTGTGTACAAACATGTGGAGTACGGGCATTATTGTGTAAGTGTGTGCACATGTCTTGAGTGGGTGCATGTACAGCCTGAATGACATCTGTGGGGTTGCACACTATATGTCAACGTGTATGTTTCTGCACGCATGTGTGCCTACACACCGTTGTGTGTGCACATGTGTGAGTATCATGCATGTGCTGTGCTGTGTACTGGTGAGTGCATGCATGCAGGCGGCTGTGTGTCTGTGTGTCGAGTAATCCTCCTCCCCTCTCAGGGAGGGAGCTTTGCTTCGTGGCATCAGAGCCAGGACATGATTTAATGAGCCCTGGGTCTCCTTGTCCAACATGCTGAGCTATGGAAACGGCAAAGCTGCTCCAAACCTCAAAGACAGATGGGTTCATTTTCAGATTTTGCCGTGAATCGGTGGCTCCCAGAATGGCTAATGGCTCCGAGAGGCAGCATTTGCATCGGGCAATGTCAGAGCGGCTGTGGGATTAGTGGCCGGGGTGATTTAGGATAGCTATTTGGAAACATCTACCATTTTCCAATAATGCTTGAGCAATGGCCTCTCCTGAGATGAGAGATTTCAAGGAGGCCTTGCAACCGTGATGGAAGAGGCGGGCAAATGCAGATTCCTCTTGTCTGTGCGACTCGGCTGCAGCGTCCGGAAACCTGCCAGGGCAGGTACCTCTGGGCAGATCGGCTCCATCGACTGCACTGGGATCCGCCTCTGTGCATGTGCTCATCCCCCTCATCTCCCCCCAGCATCTATCTGATGAAATTAGTGTTTGAAATACAATAAAGTGATTAGTTCACTTGACTGTGACAAACATATTTAATCTTGACCAATCGATAATGTCAGAAAACCAGAGCCATTAGTTAAATTATCCCCGGGACTCAGAGAAGCAAACAGCCTAATTGAAGAAGGCAAATTTGCAAAGCCTCCTCCGAGCCCAGGCGCTTCCCACCTCATGGGTTTGGAGGGCTCTGAACGAAACTTTGGCCAAGACCTGATTTCTTTAAAGCCGCCACTACCTGGTCCCGTGGCTGGGCCACGGGCTTCTCCTTTGCTAGTATAATGCAGGCATGAAGAGGAGAGACTTAGGCGCACTATAGGTGAGGGACGTTCCTGCCTCGGTTTCCTCTTCTGAAACTGGAGATGATACTTCACCTGTCAAAGCAGATGTGGGTCCTTGTGGGGGAAAGGGGCTGGGTTTGCTCCCTGGCCCCTCAATGGTGAAATCAAACTGCTCTGGACCCTTCGCTCTCTCAGCCTCCTTCTCCATCTGTGAGTGGAGACTTGGGAGGGGTTGGCTGTAGCAGCTCCTACAGTACTGATATTCCACAATGATGGAAACTTCTAGAAGTGAGCCAGGACAGGAAAGTAAAGGGTTCTTTTAACCTGAGAGAGGATGCCACAGGCTTCACCTCATGTGTTTTGCACACAGCAGGTCCTTCTGGATGTGAAATAAAATTAATACCCAGGCCAAGGATGTGCCTTGCATGTGGGACACTCTGCGTGTCAATCCCAGCATGGAAAAGTTAACTCCCAAGAAGCACCAGAGACCAGATGTTCATAGTAGGGTTACTGTGCAGGAGAGGGAAGGGCCTGACTTGCTCCTTCATTCACTCACTCTCTCACTTGTTCTTTTGTTCACTTGTGTATTTATTCTTCCTTCACTCATTCCTTCCTTCATTCACTCACTCACTCACTCACTCACTTGTTCTTTTGTTCACTGGTGTACCTATTCCTTCCTTCACTCATTCCTTCCTTCATTCACTCACTCCTTCATTTACGCACTCATTCTTCTATCACCTACCCAGCTCCTTCATTCACTCATCATCTCTTCATTCACTCCTTCCCTTCATTCATTCGTCCAGTGAGTACATGTCATCTCTGCAGTGGACCCAGGAGTGGGAATTCAGCCTCCACCCTCCAAGAAAAGCAGTGCCCAGGGGGCGGTGCTCTTCTCCCATCCTGGCTGCTGATTTAAGCCTACCACAAGCATAGTGACTTGACACCATACAAATGTGTCCGGTTATAGTTTTGAGGGTTGGGCATCCTAGATGGGTCTCTCTGAGCAGAAATTGAGCTGTCAAAAGGCTGTGGTCTTTTCTGGAGGTTCCAAAAGAGAATTCAGCGGTACCATTTTCAGCTTTGGAGGTCACCCACAAGCCCTTGCTTCATATTCCCCTCTCTCCCCCACAACCACCTCATTGCCTCTGTACCCACATCCACTTCTCCTTTTGTCCCTGTACTCCTTGGGCCTTTGGATAGGGACCTCTATAGGAAATTGGACCCACTGGGATAATCCAGAATCCCCTTCCACTTCAATAGCCTTCATTTAATCTCCTTTGTGTCGTATAAAGTAATATGTTCCCAGATTTCAAGCTACCTTCAGGGGTAGGGAAAGGATATTACTCTATCTTCCATGCTTTTCTAAATGTGCCAAGGCTGGGGTGGGGGCAGGAAAGGGAAGAAGAAGACTAGGGAATCACATTGCCTGAAAGTCTAAGAATCAAATAGGAAGTAGTCTTTGAAGTATGACTAGAATTTAGGCTCCTGGAGAAAGGAAGAACATTCCAGGTTGGGTGCAAAGGGTTGGAGGAGGGAGATGATGTATTTGGAAAGCCAAGAGGCTGAGCTGGGGTGTGGTTCTAATGAGTCGAGCACAGGTGTGGCAAGTTTAAGGTCCCAGGTGTCAAGCCCTCACTGTATGCTGACTGTGGTAGCCACAGTACCATGAGGCCCAAGCAAGTGGGCGGTGCATTACTGGAACCCCCAGATCCCTGAGCATCACTGAGAATGGAGAGAAGAACATAGAAAGAGGAAGGGAGGGAGACAGAGGATGGAAAAAGAGAGAAGTGGGGGAGGAGGAGAAGGGACTAGAGAGAAACTGGAGGGTGGGGGTGGTGGGGACAGACAACTGAGACAGGACCTGAAGGCTTTGGATGCCAGGCTCCAGTGCTGGGGGACTGTTGGGTAACAGTCTTTCCCCTATGTGCCCAGACATGTTATGCACTGGGTCTGGGCAGACGTGGGGCAAAGGATGACAGGTGCATGGAGAAATCACTCCAGAAGACAGCTGATTGCCACTCACTTTATTATCACAAATACACACATGTTTTATAGAGGGTCTCGGCTTAAGAGGATGGTCCAATCACATAAAGTTTAGCATTACTGACCTATCACCTTTCCAACTCTGCTTTGTCCCGGCCCCACCCCAAATAGGGCTAGATGCTGCAGCTAGGAATGACTTGATAAACATAGGTGACAATTCTTGGAGGATTTGGTGAAACTCAAGGCTGGATAGCTGGGTGCTTGTAAAATGCGCCCTGACACTCCCTACTGGGTTGCTATGCAGGGACAGGTCTTATCTGCTATGTAGGGACAGATCTTATCTGTTCTGGCACCTGTTGCCATGTTCTACACTCTGTGAGACTGGAACCACACCAGTGTGGGGGGCTCATGCAGGCCCAAGGAGGTGTAGAATATGTAGACAGGTCTGGGGTGGTGTGGGGGGGAAGGTTGGATTCATTCAAACTGAGGTGAGGATCCCTGAGGCCAGTTGCAGACCCATCAGTTTTTTTTTTTTAATGGAGAACATCATCCATGTATAGAATGATTCCCAGGGGATCAAGAGCCTGATCATTGTGTTCAGGTGGGCCCTGGCCACGTTCCAGGTGGAGAATCGTGAAATACTGAGGCAGTGAAGAGGAAAAGATCTTTCTAGTAGATTGGAATGGCACCAAGGAGAAACAAAGAGATCTTGAGATGTTGACATCTAAGAGACAGTAAGTAAGCTAGGAAGAGTTGGGGGGGGGTGCTGTGGGGAGGACAGTAGGGGGACAGTCTAAAGTTCTGCTCTGCAATCAAGTGCCTTAGTCCATGAGGCGCTGTGTGGAGTGCAAACTCAGGTACTCATTCTTGTTCGCTAACTTTCTACAGGTGAAAGCAACATAGAAAGCTTTTGACATTGAGTGCGCTAAACCCTCACTCTGGGTTTAGACCACGTTGTATCCTTGGTAGATCACAGAGATCTGCTCTTAGTAGCTGCTTAATAAATAATCTTTGATGGTGTACCAGGCACTCCTGCAGATTGCTCAGAGCTGTCTCTGAAGCAGAGAAATATAGGAAGCATGGTTCAAAGGAAGCAAAGAGGCATGGGGCGGGGTGAGGTGGGGGCACCTTGAGTATGATAGAGATTAAGAAAGTGGGTGTTTTTTTCTTTGAAAGAATGATGAGGGAGAAAGGAAGGAAGGCAGTTCTAGGGGATGTGTCTAGACAGCCTCCTGTTCTGTTCTTTCTCGGCCACCATATTTGTTGGCTTGGGTCAACTGTGAGTCAGGGTGTGTGTATATGTGTGTGTGAGGGTCCCATACAGAACCCCTTGGTCTCGTTTCTTTTCTCTGCTCTCTAAGTCTAAATTTAGTGGGGAAAAAAAAAGACCAAGTGATGAGCAAGAGGAGGAGGAAGAACAGGCAGAGGAAGAGAAAAAGAGGGTAGAGGAAGAAGAGGATGAGATGGAGGTGGAGGAGAACAAGGCTGCAGACCTCGTCCAGTAGTCCTGGAGGCAGGGGATATGCTGTTTGGACCCAATCACACAGAAACACAAATGACTCCCAGATCATTTTGTCTCCGGAAGACCAGCACAATGAGCCTCCTTTTCATATCATGGTGTCAATGTCCTGGAAAGCCAATGCCAGTGACAGCAGCACCGTTGTCTCAATTCAGGCTGCATTTTTGTTATATGTCCCATGTCCCCAACTAGTAATTTTTGACAAAGCAAGATAATGAGGGCAGTATCTTGCAGTTTGAAAAGCCAAGCATTTGTTGCATTAAAAAAAAAAAGAAAAAAATTTTTTTTTATTTCTTCCCTGTAGGAAAGTAAAGAAATCCACGATAAAATAATAATTAAATGCTGACAGTGCTAAATTTCTACCCAGCGTGAGCTGGCAGCAGTTTCATACCAAAACATTAGGTCATTTGAAGAAAAAAAAATCTGATTAAATACCTCGGTAGGCTTTTCTGATTAGCCGTTCTTAAAAGAGTCCATGACAGTAATGAAAGGGTGTGATTTGACAGCGGCAATTTACTCTTGAAAAAAAAAAAGGTAAAATAGAAGAGTATGTGTGAGATTGTTAGAAGCATTTCTTGTTGGGCTTTGCTAGGAGCATTTGTTTTACTGGTCCTCAGTCTCTGGGTTCTGAAAAAGCCCACCAGCCAGGAATTATTCGAGATAAAAAGCACCCCTGTGGTCCAGGGCCGAGAGGTAGGGGACAGTTTGAAAGCTCGCCTTTCTTTCCTCTCGTTTTTTCTCCTCCACGCGGCAGGTTTCGTCTTTCTGGAGTTTGATGACCTTGACTCCAGCAGGTTGGAGAAAGGGAGTCGAGTATAGGGCTCAGAGTTCCTCCTTGCATCCCAGGTATTGATTTTCTGCATCTGACAGCTCCCCGAATCTCTTGGTATTAATCCACGATGGCAGGAGGGCTGCAGGCCAGAGAGTGGACATGAAGATGAAATGCTTTTGTGGCACACGGGCAAAAACAGACACCACCAAGATTTCCTCTTTAGCTGTCCTTCCTCCTTGACTTTGACCAGTGAGAGGACATTCCTTGAATGAGGTGTTTTCCTCCTTCCCCCCACCCCCCTCTGGGCCTTGTTATCTGCTCATCCTCAGCAGATATAAGAGCAATTGACTTTCTGGGCTATGCTGTCACTGAATCATGGTTTCAAAGCCCTGGGGGTCTTGTGAAGCCCTAGTACTTCGTTTCAAAATGAAGCCTGGACCAGGCAAGTGAAGCCAGCAGGAAGTTCCAGAATGGAGCCTGGCCCTGGATGGGTTTGGTTTCCATTTCTTTCTTTTTTTTTTTTTTATTAGTGAAACACCATGAGGTACAGTTGTAGATTTACAATTTTTTGTGCTTGGGTTTCGAT
>JAOXYA010000001.1:9370945-9386018 GCA_028565675.1 Sorex palustris
ATTGAAGACACCTTTGGGATTGAGATCTTGTCTATTTTTTGTTGATGCATTTTATAAATTCTCTCCTGAGGCCATCTCGGTATATATCTCAGACCACAGTCCTCAGACCAGGTTAGTCTTTTTTTCATTTCCTCTCCTAATGTTTTGTAGGGTTTTTGCATTTTTTTTATTCTTGATCTTTGTGAATAATTTATGCATCCTGAATATCAACTCTCTATCCAATGTGTTGATGACAAATATTTTATCCCATTCAGTTAGCTATCTTTTAGTTTTACCCTGTGTTGTTTTTGCCATGTAGAACATCTTTTGATGTTCTATATGGCAAAACATCTGATGTTGTCACATTTGTTTACTTTTTATAGTGTCACCTGGCCATTGGCACTGTATCATTGAAGACACCTTTGGGATTGAGATCTTGTCTGTCTATTTTTCATTGATGCATTTTATAAATTCTAGTATGATGATTAGGTCTTTGATCCACTTTGAATTGACTTTTGTGTAAGGTGTGAGATACGGATCCTGTTTTAATTTTTTGCACGTGGTTATCCAGTTTTGCCAGCACGATTTGTCGAAGAGGCTTTCTTTACTCCATGCTCTCAACACCTTTGTTAAAAATTAACTGTCCATATATGTGGGGGTTGGTTCTTGAATATTCTATTTTTTTTTCTTTTTGGGTCACACCCGGCGTTGCACAGGGATTACTCCTGGCTCATGCACTCAGGAATTACTCCTGGCGGTGCTCAGGGGACCATATGGGATGATGGGAATTGAACCTGCGTTGGCCGTGTGCAAGGCAAATGCCCTCCCCACTGTGCTATCGCTCCAGCCCCTGGATATTCTGATCCATTGATCAGTCTTTCCTTATTCCAATACCATGCTGTTTTGATCACTGTGGATTTATAGTATAGTTTCAAGTTAGGTTTTTGAATTATAGTTCCAAGCATTTTAGGTTTAACATTGGGATGTCTTTCTCCTCTCTCAAGGAGATTAAGTTAATTGAATTACGTCCACTCTGGTGCTCCTGGCCTCACCCCCTATCCCCACCAGGCACTCTCTCTCCTTTGTGTTTTTCTTTCCCTGTTAGTCACAAATATCTCCTAATCAGACATGGTAACTTATAAAGTCAAATTTGATGGTTCTGGATTTTGTATATGTAAGTGAAATATTGCTTTTCTCTTTCCTTTATGCCCTTTGCGTATTTTTATTTTAGAGCAATGTCCTTTTTGTAGAAACAAAGGAAGACAGTTAATGCTATGCTTCTATAATATGGGAGTTAATTGATTCTGAAATATTTACTCCTGGGCATCTATCATATTTATTTTACTTAAACCTCAGTTGCCCTTACATTCATCTTAGTTCCTTACACCCCGAAAGGTGGATCACACCAGGGTCTTGGGTGGACTTGGGACAAGTGGTAAGCTACTCTGACTTTGACATTAGGACAGCCTAAGGGCAATAAGAAATATAATAAGTTAAGAGCACAGTCATGAAACAAACTGTCATATGCCCCAAAGAACTATCTGAATAAGAACCCTACTGGGGTTAGGAAAAACTAACCTGGCCTGAGGACTGTAGTCTGGGAAATATAACAGCCCCATCTTCAGTCTTGGTCTTATAGATACTGTCTTGCTTGGGTGGTTTTTTTTTTTTTAAATTTTTTAATAGTGAGACATCATGAGGTACAGTTGCAGACTTACACATTTTTGTGCTTGGGTTTCAATTATACAATGATCAACAAAGCAGATCTGAGCCTCTCTGCCTCTCCCTTTCTGCCGCCCAAGTCAAGCTGGTCTCTTCTCCCCACCCAGTCTTTACTCCCGGACACACACCAGGTATCCATGGGGGTGTGGCCACTTTAGAAGTGGGCGTGGCTTTTAAAGTGGGCGTGGCCTAATATAGGCAGCGTGTCTTTTTCTGTTCGGTTTTACTTTGCTGCTCTTTGAGCCTCCTGAATCAGTGCATCAACTCCCAACTTCAATATTAGAATTCCTCAGCTATCATTCCTTCAACCAGCCATTCTCCTTTCTCCTCGTCTGTAATTCCTGATTCATAAAATGTTCCTCCTTGTCTTGTTGGTAGCATCACTTACATTTTCTTCACCTTTTTCTGAATCTCTTTTCTAGTACTCTTCTTTATTGATGGAATTGCTTGTGCCTTCTCTTTGAACTCAAGGATCGCTCCTGGCAATCTCGGGGGACCATATGTGGTGCCAGATATGGAATCCAGGTTTGCCAACAAATGCTCTAATGGCTGTACAATCCCTTCAGCCCCAAGTTTTGGGAAGGAATTTTTGAGGTTATTTGGGAAGATATCCTTAAATTATTTGTTAGACTTTCGATTTTGACTACTCGTTCCTGATTTTGTTTAGAGATCTGTGTGTCCTTGCATTTTAATTACCTTCTTTAGGAAGATTATTCTAATTAGTTTGCTTGATATTTCTTAATTATGTAAATATTAATAAAGTAACAGAGTTATTTTTATCCCCTTTCTTTTAGAGTAGATGTATAGATAATGCACGTACTTCCTTACATTGGTTAATATGTATTCTATTATATATTGTCCATTTTGACTTTTTACGTTTTTACTACTAATTAGAATTTTTCAGATTATGCTAGTTTATTTTGCGTTTTTATAAAATGCTATCTCCTTTAGTTTTTATTTGTATAGAAATTTTTTTCTTTATGTCTGAATGACAAGTATGCCTTCCCTTGACATATTCTTGTTTGTAATTTTTCCCTTTTAGTAATTTGAATATATCAAAACACTTCCAGATCTACCCCCATGCAGAGCAAGTGTCCTACCCACTGTACAGTTTCTCTAGCCCCAGCATCTGTTTTTCTCTAGCTACTTTTAATATTTTCTTCTTAGACGGAACTTTCAACATTTTAATTACGTGTCTTGGTGTGTGTCTCTTTGGTTTAAACTTATTTGGAACACTTTGGAGTTCTTAAACTTGGATGTGTTTCTCACTTTCCCACAGATGACATAAGTTTCAGTTACTATTTCATAAAAATGTTTGTCCCCTTTTCTCTCTCTGGCTCTTTTTCTCTCTCTGCCTTTGAGAGTCTTAAAATTAGTGGTTTACTCATAGTTGTTCTCTAAAACCTTTAAAAGATCTCTTCACTCTTATTTTATTCTCTTCTCTTTTTGCTGCTCTGGTAGGACTAATTATACTTCTTTTATTTCACCAATCTTTTTTTCTTCTCCATCTGATCTGTTGTTGAACCCCTGCATTGTATTTAAGTAGTTATTATATCCTTTAGTGCTATGATTTCCATTTCTTACTTCCTTATATTTTCTATCTCTTTGATAAAATTTTCACTTTGTTCATACTCTGTACTTCTGGCATTGGTGAGCATCTCTATGACAGTCACTTTGAACTCTTTATCAGATAAATCACTTTTATTATCTTATTAAGGTATTTTGTGAGGTTTTTTTGTACTGTTTGGGGAGACATATGCCTTTATTTTTTCACGTTCTTTGATTCTCTGTGTTGCTTTTGTATGCTCTAGATAAAACAGTCATCTCTCTCAGTATTGAAGGAGTGGCCTCATGTAAGAGCAGAGCCTTATCTTGCAACTCTACATTGGCTCTGGATTTCTTTTAAACTTTTGAAATTGTCCAAACAGCCTACTCTTTTCTTACTGTCTCCCTATTTGAGGCTATGACAATACTTGTCAGTGTTATAAAAGAAAAGACCTTAGTCAGCACCGACCTTCAGGAAGATTAGAAAGTAGAGTTTCAGAATTAGATTTTACAATAAGCAAATATAGCTCTTTCAGTGGAAGCAAAGAAGTCATTTTTATCCACTCCTTTTCTACTATGCTTCAAGTGACACTTAAGTACCACATCCATTCTTATTTTCATACCATTGAATCCATGAAGATGAACTTCCTAGTACCAGAACTAGACTAACAAATTATGACTTCTTTGCAGCCATCACAAAAGTTATGGTGCTATGTAGGCTCCTTTGTCAACAATACTATTGATTTGATGGCACAGCGAGTAAGGCGTTTGTCTTGCACGCAAGCAACCTGGCCAACCTGGGTTCGATTCCTCTGCCCTTCTCGGAGAGCCCGGCAAGCTACTAAGAGTATCTCGCCTGCACGGCAAAGCCTGGCAAGCTACCTGTGACGTATTCAGTATGCCAAACACAGAAACAAGTGTCACAGTGGAGATGTTACTGGGCCCGGTCAAGCAAATCAATGAACAACGGGAGGACAGTGACAGAGACGGTGATATTAGACAAAGATGAAACCCGCCTTCCAAGAACATTGGAAGACCCAAGATTTGTGTTATTACTGGCCTTCGTTTTAGTCTTCAGCTAAGAAGATAATTGTTGCCATTCATGAATATACTGAACATTTCTGTCACTTGCCTCTGATTTGAGCTCCAGTGAAGAGCCAGTTATGAATTGCTCCGCTTGTTTGTTACAGTCCTATGGAACCAGGAAACGTAAGCCCTACTGCCACCAGAATCAGGCAATTAAAAATTGTCTCTGGAGCAATAAAATCTAAGGAATGGATTCCTCTGCCTTGGAGGAGCTGGCCCGCTTCCCCCAGATTTGTAATCATCACTCTCTTCCTTGTGGTTTTTGTACTTTCAAAGGAGTTGAGTTTTTACACTAATCGTTGCCTCCTTAATCAATTAATGAGACTTAAAAGATCGTTTATCATTGGAAATTGCATTGGCCCGCAGATGCTAAGGAACTGCATCCTACATTGATAATTGTACTAACTTTAATGAGATTCTTATTAACATATACATTATTAATTAGACCATTCATGCAGATGTCATTTTGAGTCACACCAGGATTCCCGATGGCTCACATGGTTATTAAACCTCGCTAATTTGCACAAGGAATTAATATTATATTAAAGGTTCTCTCCACTGTGTATACTAAATTAAACGCTTACTTTCGACATCTCACCCGCAACAGCCGCCGGTACTTGCTAAAGAGGGGACAGAAAGGGAAGCATTTTTATTTTGAGACCCAAGAGCACCCTGTTTTGGCAAATAACCCCAGTATCTGTGAAGAGAGGGAAGGAAAGGCCGAGAGAGTGAGGAGAAGAGAGGGCCCTCAGTCCTGCCCCCCACCCCCGTTCCACTGGAGAAGCCCACTGTTCCTTAATTACCAAGGTTTCCTAATGCGTCTCAAAGAGAGCGTTTAAATTCTTATTACAATGTATTATTTATTCATGGCAAATAATTTAGGAAATCCACATAAGCAAAAAGGCGGGTATTTCCATCTCCCGGTCCCTCACCACTCGGTAATTACTGTTCTCAAACAACCCCCTGCTCCGTCTAGTTCCTCTCCTCTTAAATGACATCCTTTTCACACAAATAGACTGTTCTATATATTATTTTAAGAACTGCCTTTTTAACTGAGTGTTTCGTGAAACACTTTCCTGGATTATTAAGTGTCCTTCTGGAATCTGGAGCAGCATGAATTATACATGTCAATCTACTTCATTCTTTCAAATGGTGATGGGAGGGTCAGCTTGGTTAGGCTTTTGTGACGTGTTAACCAGGCAAATAGTCATCTAAAGACTGCTGTGAAGATATTTACAGATGTGATTAAAGTCCATAGTTGGGTGGTTATAAGGAAATTGATCTCTGATGATCTAAGTGGCCTCCATTGAACCAGTGAAAATCTGACGGGCAGGCCTGAGATTTCCCCAAAGCAACAGCTGAGCCCAGAGGCCAGAGAGATACATAGGAATCATGGTGCTTGCTTTGCAGCCAACCCCCTTTCAATCCCCAGCATCATGTATGGTCCCCAAGCACCACTACGGATCACTCCTGGGCACAGAGGTAAGAGAAACCCTTGAGTGTGCAACCGCAGCCATGCTCAAGGCCTCTCTCACAAACTGCCCCCAGAGTCATATAATCTGATCAACAGCCAAGATCCAGAGACTCTGAAATAAAGCTCCCCCGGAAGAGAGCAACATAAAATAAAATGTCCTGACCCTGCATGAGGCTGCCTTTACCGGGGCAACTCAGGGGGAGAGGACTGAGTTTCCCTCTGGGTCCCAGCAGAAACCTGGCAGCCAACAACCTCCAGAACTCAACCACATACATGCTCACGGCCATTGTCCACAGGCTCGAATGAGCCTTACCTATGAGGGAACCTGCAGAGAAACCCAGGTATATAGGACCCATGACTGAAATCTCCAAGCTTGCTCAGAATGGGACTGGGCCTCCTCCCCCCACCCCCCAACTCTCAAGTTTTCCAGTAGCTTGGCAGTCACACCCACAAACTCCCTTGGAGCCATGTAATCTCATCAACGGCCAAGAAGAGAGGAGCAGAGGCCATACCCATGAGTGAATCTGCTCTATAATCATATTCTAAATTTCAGGATACCTGGAGATCTCATGCTCTAGCTCACTGATGTACCAAAAGTAGCACACATTTGTTTGGATTTAACATGCACACTTATAATTTCTTATACAAGGGCTTAAATGGCTCCAGGATGAAATATAACAATCTTTGCACACTTTCCTCTTATGGTGGTAGGAAGGTGCATGGTGGTGGGACTGGTGTTTGAATAGCACTGGAGCACTGTCCTCCCATTGTTCATCAATTTGCTCCAGTGGGCACCAGTAACATCTCCATTGTGAGACTT
Organism: Sorex palustris; assembly: GCA_028565675.1. Classification (NCBI taxonomy): domain Eukaryota; kingdom Metazoa; phylum Chordata; class Mammalia; order Eulipotyphla; family Soricidae; genus Sorex; species Sorex palustris. The sequence continues at coordinate 9,377,572 of JAOXYA010000001.1, forward strand.
GTTGTTACTGTTTTTGGCATATCGAATACACCACGGGAAGCTTGCCAGGCTCTGCCGTGCAGATGGGATACTCTCAGTAGCTTGCCAGGCTCTCCGAGAGGGACAGAGGAATCAAACCTGGGTCGGTCGCATGCAAGGCCTTACCCACTGTGCTATCACTCCAGCCCTGGTGTTTGAATATTAAATATAATGAATTATCGTGAACAACTTTGTAGCACTATCCTCTGTCCTCCCGTTGTTCATAGATTTGCTCGAGCGGGCACCAGTAACATCTCCATTGTGAGAGTAGTTGTTACTGTTTTTGGCATATCGAATACACCACAGGGAACTTGCCAAGGCTCTGCTGTGTGGGCAGGATGCTCGAGGTAGCTTGCCGGGCTCTCGGAGAGGCATGGAGGAATAGAACATGGGTCAGCCACATGCAAGGCAAATGCCCTACTTGCTGTGCTATTGCTCCAGTTATTGTTCAAGTTATAAAGTGAACAACTTTATAAAAAATAAAATTAAAATAAAACAACACCTTGAGTGTGGCCCAAGGCCCTCAAAAAACAAACAAATACAGATTGAAAAATAAAACAAACAACAACAACAAACAGTTCTGCCCAGGGCACAGGTCAGCACCCAGGTCTGGCCTGTCTTTCTAATAGTTTCCCCCTAGAACTCAGACTGCCCTCACTGACTTTCGTAACCATAAAAGCCAGTTTGTATTTCCTTAAAGTCCTTAATTTGTCTAAATCTCCTTCTCTCTTCCTCTCTGGGTTGAACCCTGGCTGGTGCAGGCTGCTGAACCTTGAACCAAAGGCTATCCCATCATTTAGGCAGCAAGTCACCCCATGGTGGACATTGTTGGGTCAGACCCAGCTATGTGGGTCTGACCACTGTTACCTGTTTCAGCTGAGGCTCTGCTCTGCAGTGTTGCTGGCTGAATGGCTCTGGAATGGCAGAGCAGGTGTGACTTTCGGATGGGGAAGTCATCACGGGAAGGTGTGGCTATCCCACAGAGTGACTGTGGTACCAGGAACAGCTGCTCTGGCAAGTGTAGAGGCTTTGCACACCCCTGCCCATTCCCCGTACAAGACCGTGCTGAGAACCAGATGCATGAAGCTTCTCAGACCTTCCCATGAGCTCAGCTTTCCCACCTGTGCTGCCTGTGCCCTGTACCACATGTGCTTTCAGCAGACATGGTTAACAGCTGTTTCTCCAGCCTTCAGCTGCCTGAACTGCCCCACAGCTCCTCCCAGCTAGGCATATGCCTTAACTCCTACAGTATTTCACTGCATCATCATTGCACCTTAAGTTAATTAATGCTGACACAATTTTTTTTAAAAAACTTTTCAAAAAATGGTCATATCCTAGGTTTTTGGGGGAGGTTTTTTTGTTTGATTTTGGCATTTGGGCAACATTGGTTGTACTCAGGGCTTACTCCTGACTCTGCACTCAGAGATCACTCCTGGCAGGGCTTGGGGGACTGTAGGGAGTGCTGTAGATTGAACCCAGGTCAGTTGTGTGCAAGGTAAGGACCTTCCCTACCATACTACCTCTCTGGTCCAATAAACCCCACTTTTTTAAAAAAGGAAACAAAACGTTGGCATCATATCTTTGGTGAGGATGTGGTGAAATGTGGTACATTAGGCCCCTTATTCCTGTAATATCAGTAATGAGTCGATTTCCCCTGGGTGAGACAGTTAGAAGTGCAAGGGAATCAATCTTTAATCAGGAAGTCAAAGGCTGTCACTAAATCCAGAATGATGGGAATGAACAACACCATTGGTAGGTCATGGTAGTCATGATTCAAAGTGACAAAACAGAACCCAGAGAGACAATACAGCATGTAGGGCATTTGCCTTGCATGCGGCCAGCTCAGATTTCGTCACTGACATCCCATATATGAGTCCCAAGTCCACCAGGAGTGATCCTTGAGTGCAGAGTCATGAGTAACCCCTTTGCACCACCAGGTATGGCCCCCCAAAAAACAAAAAGTCATAATACAAAGTGGCTTCAATTATTATCTGTGTCCATCCAGTAAGGTATCTGTTGAAAGACAAACAAGGGAGCAACTCAGCAGTAGATTGTATGAAGAGTAGAAGGATTGTGAGACTCATTAACTCTTTCTAACTATGTTGAAGAATTTTTTGGAAAGAACCTGGGGAGGGTCAGGGATATGGCTCAAGGGGAAAAGTGCCTGCCTCGCTTGTTATATCCTGGGTCCTCTCCCCAGCATGGCATGGTCCCCATGCATTGCCTGGACACTGCCGGGGCCCCTATTTTTAAAAGAGAGAGAGAGAGAGAGAGAGAGAGAGAGAGAGAGAGAGAGAGAGAGTATAGCAAATGCAGATACTAGCTCTTCAACCCTGAACCCGCATAAAAAAGAGGAATCTTTGCTGACTTTCCTGAAGGAACCTTTGGTTCAGGCTCACAGTATTTACTCCCCTGATGGAGTTCCCAACCCACTGTGAAAGAGCCTTTAAAGTCTCTTTGGTGGCAGGGCAGAGCTGACACTCCATCCTATAAGACAGGCCACATGCCAACCCAGCCATCAGCATTCAGGATAGTTTCTCCTCCAGCAGAGGCTTTGAATCCAGGGATTACAGGAAGAAAAATAAAGGAACACACAGGACAATTAACGCTGCTCTAGCAATATTTTTGTTCCAATTCCTGTGAATCTCCAGCTCTGAAATTGTGATTCCCAAGGAAGACAGTTTCTGTCGATGGATAACAATGATCCACTCTGAGTCTACTGCAGTGACTAGTGCTAATGTTCACAGTGAAATAAAAATTGTTACCACTGGGGCTGGAGCGATAGTACAGTGGGTAGGGTATTTGCCTTGCAACCGGCCCACCCAGGTTTGATTCCCAGCATCCCATATGGTCCCCTGAGCACTGCCAGGATCGCCAGGTGTGACCCAAAAAGCAAAGGAAAAAAATTGCTACCACTCTAGGGAGTGGTGGGAGCAGACTACAGACTGAATACTTGTGCTCCTCATCCAGGTTCATATCTTGAAATCCTTACCCCTAAGGTAATGGTCTGGAGGGTAGGTTTGGGGTGGTGATTAACTCATGAGGGTGACCTCCCAGAGTAGAACTAGTCCCCTGTATTAAAACAAAGGACCCTATGGCTGGAGTACAGTGCGGGAAGGGTACTTGTCTTGCATACAGCTGGCCCGGGTTTGATCCCCAGCACCCCATATGGTCCTCTGAATCCATCAGAAGTGATCCCTGAATGCAAAACCAGGAGGTGGCTCTGAGCAGAGTTGGGTCTGTCCCCTACCCCAAATGACACAAACTTGCTCCCTGGACTCCTCACGTGAGGAGGGCACAGCAGAGAAACAGTCACCGGATAGAATTTAAGCCCTTATTAGATATTATTAGATATTGAATCCACCATGGGCATCATCTCAGACTTCCAGACTCCAGAATGATGAGAAATAAATGTTTGTTACCTCTAAATTTTCAGTAGTTTTGTCAAAGTAGCCCAAGGGGACCAATACAGGAGCGAAGAGAAGTTCTTTTGGAGCCTCTGCATTTCTAATTTTCTGGATGTTTCCTAATATTCCCGTAAGTTGTGGTCAAGTGCATGGAAAACATTAGCATAGTCTAACCATGCAGATTCCTCCGAAATGAAAGTGTGAGTTATCCCAGCAGCCAAGGAACCCAACCAGCCGATGTGCTTGCTGGAGGTCGGGGTGGGGAATTGAGGAATGGTAGTAGAAGTCACGTGACGAGCAGCAAAAAATTTGCTCTCATTTCCTTCGTTGGATAAGAATGCTTATTTGTTAACTGTGACTTTTTACCCCTTTCCCTTCCTTAGTGCTCTCCAATATCAAGTGCATGTAGTCCTAGTTTAGCTAACTCCTTGGGTGGCTGGGGGTGGGTAGGAAACTGAACTAGGTGAATAAACATCATCTATATGGGTAAAGTAGCCCACAAGACTTCATGTCCTCTCCTCGGAGGGGCCAGTGGGCATGTCTTCCACTGCAGCAAGCAAAGCAGCAGCATTTTAGGTGGGAGATGTTGAGACTAAATAGAAACCACGTTTTTAGTGAACAGGATGTTACTGGATGCCATGTTGACAAAGGAGTAGGTGCTTCTGGGACTTCTTGGAACCACAGCTCCCAGGGAACACTACTTCCCAGGATTTCCTTTTCTGCGTGGCTTGCAGGATAAGATTTCATCAAAGAGGATTCATACAGACTTGGAAGGAGAAGTCAGACAGTCATTTTCCCAGGGAGTAATAGCAGTAGCTAATGATAGATATGGTGGTCTCCTTCACTCTCTCTCTCTCTCTCTCGCTCGCTCGCTCGCTCTCTCTCTCTCTCCTTTTTCTCTCTCTCTCTCTCGCACACACACATACATATACACACAAACCCCTTCTCTCCACACACTCTCTGACTCTCCTTTCTCCCCAGACCTCCAGGAGGAGCAGGAGTGCCCAGCCACAGGGCCCAGTACAAGCGGGCCACTTGGGGACAGATAGGAGCAGAATACAGGCAGGGCTAATGCCCAGGATAGCTCAGGTACAGGCAGGGCTCAGGTGCCCAGGATAGCTCAGGTACAGGCAGAGCTCAGATGCCCAGGATATCTCAAGTACAAGTAGGGCTGATGCCCAGGATAGCTTAGGTACAGGTCTTAGATGCCCAGGTAATGATAGGAGTTTGAGCACAGGAGTTTCTCTCCCCACCCCCACCACACACACACACACACACACACACACACACACACACACACACACGTGGCCATGTCCAGGACTAGGAAAGTCAGGACAGGAGGACAGAAACTGCTGGAGTACAGTTGGGAGGCCTGGTGACAAGGCACGGAGCACAGGAGTCTCACCCACACGTGTGTAGCCATGTCTGGACACTGGGGAAACTGTACACAGGCTAGAGAGAACCGAGCAGGGACAAGACAGGGAAATCATTCACGAGACAGGGCCTGGCCATCGTTCACGACAGGCGAGTAGATGGTATGGGGTAGGACTGGTGACCCATTTATGGTAAAGGAGAGGTCTGGACACCCTGGGAGGGACCCAACCTATCCACTCTATCTGTACAGTAAACTTTCAGTCTTCCAAGTTTTGTTTGCAAATATTTCATATAAATCTCAAGAACCCAGCAGCCCAGGAAAATTCCACTTTTGTGCTAACAATACCTGGGTCAGCCTCATTTCAGGCAGCGTCCTGCTTGCTGTACTGTCACTCCGGCTGTAAACCTTTTACCCTTAGGTTGTTTTAGCCTTTCTGTTCTTCTGAGAGAACCCGCTCAGAGACAACAATCTCAGTTGGTTCCAATTTTCTGCAATGTTAATTGATGCTGGAATGAATCTTCATCAACACTCGACTTTCGAGGAGTGAAAGTAGAATATCAGTGTTTAACTTGACATCCTGTCTCATCTGTGGGATTTCGGTCAAAGGCCCGTAGGGTCGAAGTTCAAAGAAGTGTGTGAAAATTCTGACTCTGGTATTTCCTGCGCGTCTGCTGAGCCGCAAGAACCGGGAGTGGGGGTGAGGGGTGGGGGATGTCTGCAGGATTCCTGGGAAGTGTGTGAGGCCCAGAAGGGAGAGTAAATGTGTTAGAACTTGAGCACATTGGAAGTGCAACATAGACATGTGGACTTGCAGTGTTGCTGGGTCCAAATTGTGTGGCAGGTCCGGAAGCTGTTTACCCATCAGGGTCTAACAAGATTCTCTGTGCTCCGGACCCAGAGACTCAGCCCTGAGTGGGTCAGCGCTCTGCTCTGTGTATCCCAGCCGCGATCCCACACTTTCATAGTGATCCTGTCCAGACTTTTGTGATGAGCTTTGAAGCCTCCTGTGGGCACCAGTCTACACTCATACCCTGTATGCTGGGTCCAGCTCTCCTGGAGTTGGAGCATTGGTGCAGTGGCAAGGAGCAGAGCACGCTTGGACCCTGGCCCAGCCATCTATTTCAACCTCCAGGCCCCTGAGTCACCATCTTTATTGGATCCTCAAGAGAAGGGAAATCCTATTCCATCTGATTTTGTTTGCTGGCTTTCATTCTTTATGTTTTGTTTTTTGAGGCCACACCCAGCAGGGCTCAGGGGCTGCTCATGGCTCTATGCTCAGCGATCACTCCTGGCAGTGTTCAGGGGACAATATGACGCTGGGGATCCAACTCAGTCCTCCTGCATGCAGAACATAAGTTCAACCCTTTGAGTTCTCCCCAGCCACCGTGTTTTGTTTTGTTTTGTGTGGTGTTTTTGTTTGTCTTAGTTTGCGTTTTAAAGAACAGTATAGAAGCTTTCCCGGTGGCTGCTGAAGATGGTGGAGGGGCAGATACTGGTGCTTGATGACTGAGGCCGTCTCTTGGGCCACCTGGCGACCACTGTGGCCAAGCAAGTGCTACTGGGCTGGAAGGTGGTGGTTGTCCAGTGTGAAGGCATCAACATTTCTGGAAATTTCTACAGAAATAAGTTGAAGTACCTAGCCTTCCTTTGGAAGTGGATCAACACTAACCTCTCCCAGGGTCCCTACCACTTCCGAGCCCCCACCACTTCCGAGCCCCCAGCTGTATCTTGGCGGACAGTGAGAGGCATGCTGCCCCACAAGACCAAGAAAGGCCAGGCCACCTTTAACCGTGTCAAAGTGTTCCATGGGATCCCATTCGCCAATGACAAGAAAAAGTGGATGGTGGAAATAGCTGCTCTGAAGGTGGTTTGCCTGAAGCTCACCCAGAAGTTTGCCAATCTGAAGCGCCTGTCTCATGATGTCAGCTGGAAATACCAGGCAGTGACAGCCACTCTTGAGGAGAAGAGGAAGGAGAAGGCCAAGATGCATTACTGCAAGAAAAAGCAGCTCATGAGGCTACTGAAACAAGCCAAAAAGAATGTGGAAAAGAAGATCACAAAGTTCACAGATGGCCTCAAGGCCCATGAACTCCTGGTCTGAGTGTAATAAACTTGACTATTGTTTCTCAAAAAGAAAGAAAGAAAGAAAGAAAGAAAGAAAGAAAGAAAGAAAGAAAGAAAGAAAGAAAAGTATAGAAAGACGGAGCTTACAGAGACATATGGGAGGGGAGGGAAGAGGACACTGATGATGGGGTTGGTGTTGGAACGTTGTAGGCCTGAAACTCTATCACGAAAATGTTTGCAAACCATGGTGCCTTCAGAAAAAAAAAAAAAAGCCGGAAAAGAGAATTAGTTTTGGCAATGGCCCTTTAGCAGGAGTTATTTTGCACCTCAGAGACACCTGGGAAGATGTGGAGACACTTTTACTTGTATGTGGTCTGGAGGCAAGAGATTTGCTATTGGTATCTGCTGGTCAGAGGCTAGAGATGCTGCACATTTTACAATGTACAGAATAATCCCCACCACCCCAACGAAGGTTCATATGGTCCTAATGTCGGTCTTTCCAAGGCTCAGACCTCTGTTTTCTTTGTCCTTGGTTCTGAGTCTAGGCCCCCTGCTGTCTGCCAGGAACATCTTCAAGAAGGTTAAGTATGGCCGGATTGACTAGAAGCTTCTAGAAGTCCTCAGACTCCTCTGCTCTGAGGGGCCCTTAATATCCTAAGCACCTCAAAGATCACAACATCTCCTCCTCCTCCTTTCAAACCTGTTCAGATTTCAAAACACTGATTTGGTTGCAACCAGGCTGGCGGTTCTGTGATGTTCAGGGGCCTCTAGGGCTATACCCAGCAATGCCCAGGGGGCTATGCAGTGCCAAAGATTTAACCAGCACACACCCAACCCCCTGCACTCTCTCTCTGGCCCTCCTTCCATAGCTTAATGCTAGTTAGGACAAGACCAAATGAGAATTTTTATTTGTGGAGGGGACATACTAGGCAGTGTGCAGGGGCCACACCTGGTGGTGGTGCTCGGGGGACCACATGTGGTACCAGGATTCTAGCCAGGGGCATGACCACAGCCACCTGTTAGGTAAGTGCCATAACCTTGGTACTATCTCTCTTGACCCCAAATAAGGTTTTAAAGTAAATAAACAATTTTTAAAAGTAAATTGTTTACTTACTACTAAATATTATTATAATAGCAAAGTCCATTGGGCTGACTTCCCCCACAGTGCTTGGGGTCCACTCCCAGTTACGTGGCCCTTAGGCCTGGAGATGAAATGTTACTTGGGTTTGGTGATGCTCGGAGGGCCACGTGGTGCCTAAATTAAACTCAGTCACACATGATGCCCCAATGCACTCTCTCCCTGACCCATACTGATGTCGGTGGGCCCCATGTGTGGCTCATATGAAGTGGAAAGGAGAAAGACAATCACTTTCTCCCCATCCGCCTCTGTCACCCAGGACCCAGGGTTACTGGGTTCTTGTCTCACCTTGCAGAAAAGAATTTCAGGAGTAGACAAGCAGTGAAATAAAACAGATTTTATTTGGAGGGTTTTTGAAGGTGTGGAGGCTGTGTGTGTGTGTGTGTGTGTGTGTGTGTGTGTGTGTGTGTGTGTGAGAGAGAGAGAGAGAGAGAGAGAGAGAGAG
>JAOXYA010000001.1:9402964-9413746 GCA_028565675.1 Sorex palustris
TGGGGGGTGGGGGGTGGGGTATTCAGGAATAGATTCAAGGTCCTCTTCTGTGACTTGGGCCAGGTCGGGGGTGGGGAGTGCGTCATGACAGATTGTAAAAACAACCACAATTGTATTTCCTTCCTGACCGTACGTTTTGCAGATGTGGCCTTGCAATGTCTCCATCAAGACAGGGGATCGATTTCTCCAGCTCTAGCTTCACCACCAGGCAGCAACATGGATGATAATGCTAATACCAAGTCTAAGACTCCAGAGGACCCTGCCACTGACTTTCTCAGGACTTCAGTTCCCTGCTACAAGTAAATCCAGGCCACACGACACATCATAAGACACTACCTACCCGTTCCCCATAAGTACCACACCACATTTGATGGGGCTCAAATAGTAGGCAACAAATCATAGAGGGGAAATATATATATATAATTATATATATATATATACAAAAGTTCACATCACTCAACCTTTAACAACATGTAGTGATACTCTAAAAAATGTCTTAATGGCCCCTGCCAAAATAGAGCAATCTTCACACTGTCTCCTCTAGGGATAACTTTTTTGTAACATTTTCAGTGGTTTTCCATAACAGACAATACAAAATATATTATTTCTACTGTGCCTTGGGACAGGGATTGGGGCTTGGGATGGAAATATCCCAAATTTGATGGTGGGAAGGTGTAATGGCGGTGGGATTGGTGTTTGAATATTAACTGAAATCAAAAATTGTGAACCAGCTTATGAATAAAAAAATTTCAAACAAACAAAGAAAAAACCAAAGAAATCCAGGCAAGTTTGCTGGAGTTGAGATAATGAGTCGACCAGTTGTCCCAGCAGAGGCCACAAACATGGAGAAAGCTCCACTGAAGGTAGCACAGCAACCTGCAGGAGAAAACTCAGTTGATGCCAGAAAATCTACTGGCTGAGCCCCAACTAAACAGACACCCCATGGAACCTTGAGGTTGACAAATAAATGATTGTACTGACATCCCAGTAGTAGATGGGTGGGGTGTAATGTAGAAACCAACCAATCTCAGCTAACACAGAAGGTTAACTTGCAACAACAATTCAGTAAACACTCAGACAAGGATTTAATGTCCCCCTGGTGAGATGCAACAACTTTCACGAATTTTCTTCAACAGAAAACATTTTTTGATCATTCTGTTAGCCATTTAGGGATATCAAGCAATATAAAATTTATTGCCGTCAGCCTGCTACAGGGCCAGGCTTGAGAAAATGGAGACAATGGTGGAGGGAAGGTGACAGTGGTGGTGGGATTGGTGTTGGGATGTTGAATCCTGTAATAAATCATCACAAACAACTTTGTAAACCACAGTGTTTAAATAAAGTGGGGGAGGGAAAATTGTTATTTGAAGTCGCTGTGTTTTAAAATGATTTGCGATGCAGTAATAAATAATATCTATAGGAGTATTCTGCATCAAGACCCCTAGAAATAAAATAAATGGCACTAAGCTATCACAATACTACTTATCATGACCAATTAGAAGGCAGCTTTCACCCATAAGGAACTTAGTGGATCAGAAACTTTGCTAGTATTTCACACATATATCACCTTTCCTCATCTTTAAAATCCTGCATAGCGGGGTGGAGTGATAATACAGTGGGTGAGGCATTTACCTTGCATGCGGCCAACCTGGGTTCAATCACTGGCATCCCATATGGTCCCCCAGGCACCGCCAGGAGTAATTCCTGAGTGCAGAGCCAGGAGTAATCCCTAAGCATTGCTGGGTGTGACCCAAAAAGCAATAAATAAATAAATAAATAAATAAATAAATAAAATCTTGCATAGCAGATTTGTGTTCCCTGTGAAGTTTTGTGTTTGCCAGTGAAGCAGGTAAAGCGACAGAATTCTAGAAGATAGTTCACTTGCCCACAGCTGTTTTACAGGAATACACACAGCTGTTCTTCCAGACAAGCAGAATGGTCATGTATAATGTGTCTATACTGGACTGTTTCTGATTTTGGAGGCATTGGGAATGCTAACAAAGGAAGATAATAAGCCCAACTAGGATATGTCTTAAACCTTTTCAGTTAAGCCATCACTTTCAATACCAAAGGAAAAGGTAATGTCAATGAACATACACTAGAAAAACTCACTAACTTCAAGCACATTGTTGGGTGGGGTTGGGGGGCTCACTAATGGGAGGCAAATGTTTCATAGTCTGGTGAATATTTTCTTCTCTGATCTGGTCAGCATACTCTGTGATGGGACACCTCATGTCCTTTGGAGACCCCATCGAAAGATGAAATCAAAGGTCTTTTCTGAGATCAGGTCTAGTCACTGGACCTTGCCAGGCTGCGTCCTGCCAGGCCAGTTCCCAGCAGAGAGCTGCATGGCCCAGAGGAATCAGTGGAGACCCTCAGACAGCCCTCTACTGAGAAAGCTGAGCTGGATGGGCTCTTACAGAAACTGGGTTCCTCTTGCCATGGAGGGACTTAGCCACCTTTGTTTTCTATCACAAAATGACATCTCTTCTAGGACGTTTTACTCAACTGTGTCCAGGCTTCCATAGAACCAAACAAACTAGGGAATTGCCAAGAAGTCAGATAGCACTGCCAATCCGGAGGCGTGGGCTGGAGAGGCATGGCCTCAGCATGGCCTTGCGAGCAGGAACGGCATCTCAGAGGGATCCCTAAGACCAAATTTGAAGCATGAATAGGAGCCCGTCTGCTGGATGGCACAGGTGAGTGACACAGTGAAGCAGAGGCGTGAAGCTCAGCAAGCATCACCCCATGTGGCACAGTGCTAAGGGCAGAGGACCCTGAGCCGGGCTGGGAGAGTGGAGACAGAGAAAGGAGGGAAATGGAGAGGGTTGAAGGGAGGGGGGTTACCCAGGAAGCTGAGCCAGCTTTTGCTCCCTCGGGGGATTCTCAGCTCTGTGACATCCCTGTGCCCCCCAAAACAAATCCCTGAGGGACTCATTGTATCTTCTTCTTGCAGTAGTCTTTTTCCCAAAGATCCATCCCAACCTGTGGCTCTTCTACACGCTGTTGTGGGCCAGTGTTGTTCCTTGGAACCTAAATCCTGTGCTTCAGAGATGTTTTTGACATCTCTCTCTCTTTCTCTCTCTCTCCCTCCCTCCCTCTCTCTGTTCCCCCTTCCTCTTTCCCTTCCTTTCTCCCGATCTTTCTTTCTTTTATCTCTCTCCCTCCCCTCCCTCTTTTCCTCCCTCCCTCCCTCTCTGTCTCTCTCCATGCAGTGTCAGAGATGGAAACAGAACCTCCCACTTGCATGTGCTCCAGGCCTTTGAGCCATCTCCCCTGCCTCTTACCTAGTCTGAATTCTAAACACTTAATGAGGTTTTGAAGCAACAACCTGCCAACTTCCTTAGAATGTTGCAAGCTCAGCAGTAGAGAAGCTCCCAGAAGTTCAGTTGTTGACACAGGAATGAACAAGGCGATCTATTCTGACTAGGGACCTAGAAACATGAAGTCTCATCATCCAGAGCTATCAGGACCCCAAGTCCACCTAGTTGAGGGATAGCAAACATGAGAAACAGGAGCCACTTTCTTCTCTACTGGTGCCCGGGGCAGACGCTTCTGATTTATTGTCAATTCCTGCATCCTTCTGTACACAGTGCAACAGAGACATTCACCTGCTGGGCATTCCTGATGGTTTCCATTTCTTCCACTTCACAGAGAGAATAAAAGCTTTCTGCCAACAACACAGAAGAGTTGGCAAGGGAGAGGAGAGACTTGTCTGAGGAGAATTTTCAGGTCTTTTTTTCTACACCCAGTTCAGTGTTCAGGGTGCCCTCCTGGTGGTGCTCAGGAGACCTTGTAGTTCCAGGTATTGAACCCGGGGTGCCCTGTACATAAAGCCTAAGCTGCAGGTCCAACTTTGCCAGAGCACTCCCCTATACCACCTCTCTGTCATGTCCACCGAGGTGCCAAAGACAAACGCTCTTATGTCTCAGCTATCATCCAGAGAATGTGGATGGAGTTTTACAAGCAACGTGATTTTCTTCTGTGTTTCCAGTTCAAGCTATTGTTTGGCCATGCTTTAAAAAACAGATGTTTACTGTCCTAATAAAAGAACACATAAACAGTATATAGATCTTGCCCCAGTGCTTCATGAAACCCGAAGGAAATCATTCATTCACTCCTGGGCCAGGCGGGGTGCTGAGCACTGAGTTTATGAAGACACAAAAGATGCCTCAGACCCAGGGGGCAGAAGAACCCAGCTCTGACGTTCGACTTGAGGGCGGGTAGGGGATGAGGGAAGCTGAGAACACAGATCACCTCTCTCCCTTCCTAGAGCCCGCCACAGACCCCATGTCACACGCCTCCAATGCCGGGTGCCAATTTCCTGCACCGTCCCAAACTTCCGCATGCTGAGCTGGGCCTTCTAGTGTCTGTGGAGGAGAAACTTTTCGGAGATAAGCAGAAACACTTGGCAGAGACAGGGAGTCCCTGGGAATGAAAGAAGAACAAAGAAAGGAGGGAGAGGGAAGGCACTTCCCCCAATCCCTCCTGCCTGGTGGGGTGAGAGAGGAACATTTCCTAAACTCCCCTGGCCCCTCACCCAACCTGCCACATAGCGGACTGCCCGCATAGCACTGGGAATGCCAGCACCTCATTCTCCTGGCATCCCATCTTATACTCCTTCAGAAAAACCCAAAAAGCATTCTCCGTGGGAGCCCGCCGAAGAGAGCCGTTGCCATGGTAACAGTCGGAGGTGAATTTCCCAGAACCCCCAGCCAAACTATTCATCAGAAGGATGGGGAGAGGACTAGGGTGGGAAATAAATCAGAGGAGAGATTGTCTCCCCCGGCCCCCGACTGGGTGATAACTCAGGCCTCCCTTGCAGTGCTGCAGAGGCAGCAAGAGCCTGCTTGCTCCCCTCTCCGACCCTGGTGGTTCTCAGCCCCTGCAGTTGAGGAGGTCAGCAGAGAGTGGGGAAAGGCCCTTGTGAGCAGGAGGCTGTGAGAGGAAGGAAAGGCACTCTCATACCTCCTTCGGGTGGCTGGACCCCCCAGGCGCTGCTCAGGTAGAGGAGCCCAGGATAGGTTGGAACCGGGTCAAGGGGGGTTAGGTTGAGGAGTTAGGTTGGGGGATCAAATCAGGAGATTAGGTGAGGGGATTAGGTCAGGGGATTAGTCAAGGGATCAGGTCAGGGAATCAGGTTAGGGGATCAAGTCAGGGGATCAGGTCAGGGGATTAGGTCAGGGGATCAGGTCAGGGAATCAGATCAGGGAATCAGGTCAGAGATCATGTCGGGGGATCAGGTCAGGGGATTAGGTTGGGTGATCACATCAGAGGATCAGGTCATATTGGATCAGGGAATCGGGTTTAGGGGAAAAGGTCAGGGGATGGAGTCAGGGATGAGGTCAGGTGATCAGGTCTGGAGATTGAGTCCCCACGCACATGGCTATGGAGAGTAGGGCACTTGCTCTAACTCTAGGTCACTCTGCCCGAAGACTCCAGGGCTGCTCTCCCAGCGCTCACAGAACCTGGCTGAGCAAACCTTCCTGTGACCAAGACAGCATCTCAGGAGAGAAGATTCCCAGCCAGTTGTTCTGTGATGTCCCCAAAGGGCACCGGTATGTCCTATAACATTCCACAGAAAGGCTCCAGGAGACAGCTACAGTGAGGAGTGATGGAGAACATTGGCGAGGAGCAGCTTCTTCTGCCATGCTCTTGAGCTCCTGGGAACAGTCTTCCTGCCTGGTTCCCACTGCCCTTCCTGTCTAGACCCCACTGCCCTTCCTGTCTGGATTCCACTGCCCTTCCTGTCTGGATCCCACCACCCTTCCTGTCTGGACCCCACTGCCCTTCCTGTCTGGACCCCACTTCCCTTCAGTGCCTGGACCCCCATCTCCCTAACTGTGCAAAGAGCCAGGGTCACCTAAGGTCAGTGTCACCTGAGACTATCACCAAGGCTTCTGTGGGGTCCTCTCCTGGCCAGTGTCTCCTTCCAGGAAAGGGCCCTTCAGGAAGGAGGGCATTCTCAGGCCAGAGAAGTGGGTGGGCAAGCCAGCATCTCACCTCCAGAGCAAAGCTGGAGAGAAGGATGCTCCTGGACTCCTGTAGAGGTCCATGGTGGCCTCTTAGGGTGCACTGGCTCTGAAACCTGTATGTCAGGGTGAAAAGAGAGAGGGACAGCAACTTGATGATCCACCGAGTTTTCCACTCAGAGCAAGAGGCTGAACCAGGGCATTGAGGGCACAGTCCTGCACCTAGCCAGTGTCCTGGGGCCGGCCACCCCCTGAGCAACCCCCAAGGACAATGTTCTCCACAGCTCAAGCAGGGAGACCCTGAAGAGATTCATGGGGCCAGAGAGAGGGTGGACTGGCCGCCTAGCGACAGGTGAGAGAGAGAGGCAGGCTCACAGCTGGTCTCCACCTTGATGCTTCCCCACATGTCACTGCCCGAGTCTGGGACTTTGCAACACCCCCTTCCTCAGGATCGTGCTGCCATTCATGCTTGTTCTGCAGTGGAAAGGCCAGAGAGATCCTGCAGGGATCGGTAATTTCTCCCGGTGGGTGGTACTGAGTCTTCCCTGCTCCCAGGAGGAGGGAAATGAAGGGCTGATTAAGTCCTCGAAAAATCCCTGCCTGTGGACCTTTGAGTAAGTGCCTCGTCCATCTCCCGGGCATGCAAACAGACATCTGGCCCGCTAATCCAATTTGGCAAGCCTCTCTCAGCTGAGGGGGCTGGCTGCTGGGCGCCATTTTGTTTGATGTGTTCACTGTCGATGCAGGCGCCTAGCTCTTGGCTCTCCTCCACTGTGTTCATTAAGGAGGAGAACTCTCCCCTATCAGGAATGTTCCGGGACAAAGAGGGCAGCACCCCCTCGTCCCCACCCCAAGTCATGGTCCAAGAGGCTTTGATCTGGAGATGACCTTGCTTCTCTCAGTCAAATTCCCAATTCTGAATGAATGAGCCAAAGGGGGCAGGTCTGCAAAAGCCTTCACCCCCTGAACTGTAATGTGCAAGTGGAAATCTCTGAGAAGGAGTCATGAGAAAACATCCCAGGGATTTGAGGGAGAACACAGGGGCTGAGGTACTTGCCTCATATGCAGACAGCCACAATTTGGTACTTGGCACAATTTGGTACTTGGTACTTGGTACTTGGCACCGCATATGATCTCTCAGCACTGCCGGGAGTGACCCTGAACCAGGAGTTCCAAGTGGGTGTGGCCCAACCCTCACCACCACTCAACAACAGAGCATTCCAGTTTCTGGTGTAGAAGTCAGCAGTCATGATGTCTTTTTACAGAATGTTCCATATTTGACCAAAAATGTTTTTTTCAGAGCATCTATTTCTCTCCATCAACATTTTGTCTGTGGGTTATTGGAGTTTCTCTTTCCCTTGGCTACCAGGAAGCTCAGTTCCCATGCAGGTATAGGTTTATCCTTCACACTCATATGTGGTCCCTTATCTTTTTTTTTAAAATAAATATTTTAACGATTATAGCATGCACATTCTTTCTTTTAAAAAATAATACTCTTGGAGCCAGAGAGACAGTATGGCAGGTAAGGCACTTGTCTTGCAAGTAGCCAACCCAGGTTCAATCCCCAGAACCTCATAGGTCCCCTGAGCAGGAGTGATTCTTGAGTGTGGAGCTTGAACACAGTCAGCTGTGTGCACCCCACCCCGCCTCAGCTGGCACAGCCAGAATGAGAAGAGATGTGAGGGTAAGTACTTGCCTTGCCTTGCATACTAATGAAGCCGGTTCAGTCCCAGCAAGTGTAGAAAGTGATCACCGAGCACAGCGCTGAGAGTAGTCCCTGAGCACCAATACCCATTGGTGTGTGTGTGGGCAGAGATGAGTGTGGTCCACACATACCCCCAAAAAGAACTGATTACTTCTCACATGTCCCCAGAAATAGATCATGTAGATTAACTCCCTTTTCCCTGCCTCTGTCAAGATACATTCAATCTATTATATTACATTTTCTTTAAAATGAGCAGGACCCAGGGGCCGCAGAGATGGTACAGTGGATAGGGTGTTTGCCTTGCAGATGGCTGAGCTGGGTTCGATCCCCGGCATCCTATATTGTCCCCCTGAGCACTGCCAGGAGTAATTCCTGAGTGCAGGGGTATTGCTGGGTGTGACCCAAAAAGCAAAAATAAACAAAATTAAAATAAAATGAGCAGGACCCAAAAGGAGAGGGAGACTCTCTGAGGTGCCCACAGAAACCCTGGAATGAACCTGGATGGAATCAGATAGGGCCAGATGAGGCTGGATCAGTCTTGAGAAGATTTGATGAGTGTAAATGAGTGTGTATGAGTGTGAATACATGTGGATGAGTGTGGATGAGACTGGGTCAACATAAAGGAGTGTGAGTGAGTGTAGATGGGGCTAGATGGGGTTGGGATCGGTTTCTTCCACAGAAGGATGCTTCTCCCTGTCTATTCAAATGCAGACAACCCTTCTGAGAGTTTTAGAGGACAAAAGTTTCTAACCCAAGGGACCAGAGAAATAATATAGTGGGTAGGATGCTTGCCTTGCACAAGGCTGACACAGGCTCTATCCCCAATATCACATATGGTCCCCAGAACCCCTCCAGGAGTGATACCTAAATGCAGAGCCATAAGCAAGCCCTGAGTACAGCTGGGTGTGACCCAAAAACAAAAATAAAGTTTGTCAAAGTCTCTAACCCATGCGTGACAGGATCCTCCCCTGTCACCAGGGTATAGGCAACAGAGCAACAGTCAGAGTTGTTGAGCCCAGCCCTGCTCAAACCTGTTATATCTGGAACGACTACTGGGTCTGTGGTGAATGGCATGCTCCTGGGGTGCATGGTTTTGGGGGAGTCCTGAGGAGTTACTGAGTCTTTCAACTCCTGGTCTCTGTCCAGGGCATTTCACCCTGGCCAGGAGAGGCCCAGAGAGATGGAGGCACTCTGCACACATTGAGAGCAAGAATGTGGGGACTTAAGTCTGGGAAGAGAGAAAAGGGACTCGAGGTGAAGATCAAAATCAGAGAGGGTAGTTGTAGGACAGCAGTTTGGCCCAGGGTACTCAGAAACTATGTGATGGCCATACAGGGTCATCACTCCTCCCTGATGCTGGAACAAGGAAACAGCCATAGAGAGTGTGTTAAAGAGTGGGCATAACTCTGTGTGTTTAAACCTAATTTAGAGCAGAAGCTGAGCCAGGAGTAGCCTCCAAGCAGCTCAGAGTATGGACCCCAAAACAAAAACTAAATTTAACCTTATTGAAATTGTCTGCCATAGAGGCAGGAGGAGGGATAGGATGGGGGGAGGGCCTGAGGGATACTAGGGACATTGGTGGTGGAAAATGTGCACTGGTGAAGGAATGGGTGATAGATCATTGTATGACTGAAACTCAAACATGAAAGCTTTGTAACTGTATCTCATAGTGATTCAATAAAAAAATTTAAATAATAAACCAATAAGACCAACCTTATTTACAAAACCAGGCACTATACCTACAGGTCAGTTTGCTGACCCCTGCTGTAGATCATTGCTGTAGAGAGCAAATTCATGAAAATCTTTATAATCACATAATTATTAAACTTTGCTGCGATGGAAAGAAGAAAAATAAATTTTAGGAATCAAATATATAATCACTGATGAATTATGTATACCATGATTTTATTATTCATTCAATAGACTTTGCCGGCTCATCAACAGAATATCAAGATACATTCAGTCATAATTAAATTCAGTTGTCTTTAGTGCATTGTTGATTTTCAGTCTTATAAAAATTATTGCTTGATGTATATGTTTGATTTTGTCATTTTTGAAGATACATTTGTCAAGGCAAGGAAAAGAATATGTTATTTAATAGTGTGTTGACTATTACAACTTCCAAACTTCTTGGCATGCAGTAGATTGGTCTTTCTCAGTATTCTTGCCATGGGGACTGCAAAACTCAGGAGAGGCCTGAGCCCTCTAGCAGGGAACAGACTTGGCAGCCCTGCCCTTCCACCATTTTGATCTTCCTCCCTGAAACACTGGCATGATAGTCAAAGTTTGGCTGCCGTATTGTGACCAGAAGAAAAGGTCAAGTGAGTGACAGAAACTTAGGCCTGACACCACCAAACCAGCAAACCCAATTCAGAAACCACTTGCCTCAGATCCTTCTCACGTGAAGAGCACCAAGCACTGATTGAAGCCACTAACCTTAGAGGGGTTATAAGCAGCCACACACGAATTACCAGACAGACATTCCAACTAGGGTGACTTCTCCACACCCTCTCAGACATAACTACTACAACTACCATCACAGGCTGGTTGGCATCATAGAACTTTCACTCATCCACAAACATTCACATGCACTTATTCAGTGCCAGGACCTCAAAGAGTTTCACGTCATCATGAGGAAGTGGAGAGACGTCGGAGAGAGGACTGTGAGGTAGAGATGGCCTTGGAAACAACCAGTGTGAAGCTCTGACTGACCTATTTTGGAACAGGTCCAGAAACAAACTTCAGAAATCTGACCAATGGTGGTTTCCACAGACGAGTTCATTTCTCTGGGGTATAGAAATCAGGGCAGATAAAGCATTTCTCTATGAAATTCCAGATGTCCACATTCTTATTGGTCCACCATGATGGGGTTCTCTTGTCCACCTCATTCAGGTGGGAGAATCAAGGGGTGGGAGAAGACAGCTCTTCTCCAAGATCACAGCCTCCAAATCCCACACCTCACTGACAGCCCACTGAGCAAAAACTTATCACACCCCTGAAACTAGCTGCAGGTAAGTCTGGGATATGGAGTCTCTAGGGCCACTCTGTGCTCAGGTAAAATCAAGGTTTCTATGATATAGAACAAAGATAATCAGCTAGTTTTAC
>JAOXYA010000001.1:9473055-9488644 GCA_028565675.1 Sorex palustris
TCATCTACAATTAGTGAAAGCTTTACTTCTTCCTTTCCTTTTTGGATGCCCTTGATATCTTTTTCTTATCTAATTTGCACTGCAGCCCCTGGAGGCAGCTCCCTGGTCTTTAATATATTAAGCTTGCAGGCCCAACAGTCCCCAGCACCGCTGTCCCATGCTCATGTTGTCCTTTGAAAGCAACCCAGGATCACAGGTTTGCAACCTTTTCATACCTACGGACTGGCACCAGATATTCATGAACCTGCACTTACAAACCATATATGGGATTGGAGCCATAGTACAGTAGGTAGGGCATTTGCCTTGCATGCAGCTGACCTGAACTTGATCCCCCAGTACCCCATATGGGCCCCCAAGCCCCGTCAGGAGATGAGCCCTGAGCACCACTGAGTGTGGTAAAATCTTATTTCTAGGAAACGGGGGGCTAGCTTGGGAGCTGTTGTTTCCTGAACGATACGTCTTGTCAATGAGCCTGTGTGTCTGCTGAACAGCTTCCCCACCTCAGCTGGGTTCCCAGTTACCTGCAGTCAGCATGGGGTGTTTCCCCTGCAGTGTTGACCCCAGCTGGCTCTATGCAAACATGGGGGCAGCTGGTTTCCAATGGCCATGACAGTGACAGTTCAGCTCTGTTCCCTGCAGGTCACTTGTCCTGAAGTGAGCTGACTTTGTTCGTAATATGGCAGGGGTCCAAGAAAGGACAGAAGCCCTTCAGGTTTCTCCCTCCTTCCCTCCTTCCTTCCTTCTTTCCTTCATCCTTCCTTCCGTTTTCTTTGGGACCACGCCTGGCAGTGCTACGGACATATTCCTGGCTCTGAGCTCAGATATCACTCTTGCTGGATGCTGGGGATTGACCTAGGTGAGCTGCATGCAGGGCAAGTACCCTGCCCACCGTGCTATCTCCCCAGCCCTGTGATTCAGGATTCTAGTGCGTGGAAACAGTCGCCTCTGTGGTATCCTATTGATCTAGAAGTCCCAAAGCCAACCGGGATCCAGGCAGGAAGGGGGCTGTAATGTTCTGAAGGCCAGAGATGTGTGTAGTCTGTGGCAGGGGATGGGTGGTGGGTCTTCACTACAAACCATCAACTATTAGACAGGTAAAGAGATTGGGTTTTTTGGTGGGGGAGTTAGGGGGAGATGGGCACCCCTGGTGGTGCTCAGGATTACCGCTATCTTCAGCACTCAGGGATCACTCATGGTAGGATTCGGGGGACCATATGGAGTACTGGGAATCAAACCCGGGTCAGCTGCGTGCAAGGCAAGCGCCCTATCTGCTGTACTATCACTTTGGCCCAGAGCCTGAGGTTTAGAGGTTGGTGATGCACATGAGGACGTCACGGCTTCCAGCTCACTGACCCAGCATCACAATTCCACGGGCCAGCTCAAGCTTCCAAGCGTGGGGGCTACTTTGTGGCCCCAGTTTGCACAAGCGTGCCACGTCCTCTTCTTAGCTCACGGAGTGTCCTGCCCAAATACTCATGCCTTCCAGTCTGTGCTCCTGGGGACTTCGGCCCCTCTTTCCTCCCTCCCTGCCTGCCTCACACTTCCGTGCATGAGAAGTTAATATAGCACTCTTGGGGTATTTTATAGAGAAAATTCTGTGCGCCAGAGTTGGCACTTCCCAAGGGACAGCTGTACAAAGCGTGCGTCTTGTCACCATCATGTCTTCTCATCCTCGTGCCAAGTGCAGCTTTCTCCAAGTTCCGGCAAGGCCTGCCTGCTCGTTCGTTCTCTGGGAGAAGCTTGTGTCCACAAGGATTTCCTTAAAGTTGATCTGGTGACCATGTCAGAGCGTGACCGAGTTTCCCTGACTTAGCCCCGGAGACCTGACCCGGTCTTCTTCGGGCCCGCAGGACATTTCTGACCCATGAAAATTTGAGCCTTGGAAGGCAAATCTGAAACAGGTGTGGCCTTGAGCAAAGCTGAACTTGCCTGCCCGTCATCCGGCCCGCCCTGAACAGCTGATCCAGGAGCCGGCAGCTCCCAGCATGAGCTGGGCCAGCTCCAAGGGTGGTGGCCTGTGGGGAAGGAGGAGAGAGGTTCTGCCCTCCAATTGGGAGATTGGGGCTGCAGCCACAGTACAGCGAGTTGGGCCTTGCCTTGCACATGGCAAACTTGATTTCCGGTTTGTTCCTCTCCCCAGCATCTCATATGGTTCCTGGAGCATCACCAGGAGTGATTCCTGAATGCACAGCCAGAACAAAAAACAAAAGAAAATAAGTGGAGATATGTGTGTGTGTGTGTGTGTGTGTGTGTGTGTGTGTGTGTGTGTAGAAATGGACTGCTGGGCTGCTGGCTGCCCCGAAGCTCTAGCTAGTTAGGAGGAGAGGGTGGTCATCCCTTTGGCTGGAGACAGAGGCTGCCATGGACTTTGCAACCTTGGGTCCTCACTTCAGCTGGGCCTGTGTTGACTGAAGAATCGCTGGCTTTTATTTGAGTCTGGAAAGAGTTTTCTTTCCCCAGCAGTGGCGTTAGTCAGGAAAGTGTCGCCCATGTGCCCAGCCAGGCTCTGCTCCTTTGTGCTTTGTGGGTGTGAACTCTTACTCCCTAAATACTCCTGGTGTCCTAAGAGCGAGGGGCTGCTGTCAGTTTCCATTTATACAGGAGAAAGACAAAGGCACAGAGCGCTTGAGTAACTTGTCAAAAGTCACACAGCCAGCCGAAGATGGCTGAGATGAGATTTGCCACCAGAACTGGACTTTTAAACCAGGGCACCATCACATCTTACACCGAAGTCACTTTGTTTATGGCTAGAATTCCTCTGTCTGAAAATGCTCCGGCATTTCCCAAAAGGTGGATTCCTACAGGTTTGTGCCCTGCAACTTAAAGTGCGTATTCTCTCCCATAATCAGGAGCTAGAGCGATAGCACAGCGGTTAGGGCATTTGCCTTGTACGCAGCCGACCCGGGTTCGGCCCCCTGAGCACTGCCAGGAGTAATTCCTGAGTGCATGAGTCAGGAGTAACCCCTGTGCATCGCCGGGTGTGACCCCAAAAAGCAAAAAAAAAAAAAAAAGAATTAGGAATCACTCCCGTAATCAGTGAGATTCCCAGCCACTACTGCGGGGAGGTGCTGTGATCCCTGGCTGACAGGAGGCATAGGGAACACACCCCTCCTACCCACCCTGCCTGGCCGCCAGCCCCCTGTTCTGAGCCAGGTGCCCTCCGAGGCAGCTGGGCCAGAGCTCCAGCCTGCAGGAAGGGTGACAGCCTGATGGATTTCTAGTCCTTTCCGCTTTTGATTCTGAAACGCCGCCCCAGAGCCATTGAGGAGCATCGACAGCGGCACTTGCTTCCACAATGGAATTTTCCTTCTCTTCCTGTTTGGTATTTTCCAGTAATATTTCTATTAATGTTTCACTTTCAGAGGCACTGGCTTCCTGAGAGGTTGACTTTCTCAACCGCGGAGCCAGGAAGGACCTCATTTTCTTCTAACGCATCCAGTGCCTTTCCTCTTTCTCCAAGGGGTGCTTTTCTCTGGTTTTCCCATTATGTTGTAGAGGAAGGATCTCAAGAGGTGGGTCTGCCGAGGGAGAGGGAATTAGTCAGGGCCCAGGGGAATGACTCAGGCACCCATGTTTTCCAAGCAGCACTGGAGAGGATTGGCCAGAAAGGGGCTTCTCGGGACCCCATAGGGAGAAGTGACTTGACACAGGTGGGTGCGGCTGAGGCAGGGCAGGGACTTACAGCTAGCCCCTGGCTTGCAGGCCGGACACCAGGTTCTCTGCTGGGCCAGGTGAGCCCAGACCAGGCCCTCCTTCCTCGCCTGTATCCGTTCGACAGCCTCTGCCGAGTGGGTGCCAATGCTTGGTTCTACTCTTCTTAGGGGCTGGGGACAAACAGAAATCCACGTGGCCAGAGAGATGGTTCAAGTAGGTAGGGCACTTTGGCTTGGAAGCAGCAGCCAAGCCAAACCAGGCTCCATCCCTGAGCACAACGCCTGGAGTGACCCCTGAGCACCTCTGGGTGTGTCTCCCCGCCTCCACCCCCACTCCGCATTCATGTTCTTTCTCCTGGGAGGAATCGAGCAAATAATCTATGTTGGTGGAGACGAGGGAGAAAAGGCCAAAGAGGGGTGCTGTTCTGGGGGGTCCCTGGAGACCGTGTGACTCACGTGGGTCTTGGAGACCAGAGCAGGGGGCTGCCCCAGGTGCTCTCGGCAGTTCATGGAGACCAAGTGGAAAGGGGAGTGGGGAGGCGATGGTCAGTTTGGAGACCCTGTTTGGGTCAGCGAAGAGCCCCAGAGAGGGTTCTGTGCAGAGCAGCGACAAGATAATGTTGGACTTGGGTTTGAAGATCGCTCTGGCTGCTCCTGTAGGTAGTGACCCTTGGGAGAGTGGGGGGATGGAAAATGGCTCAGGGGACAATGGCGGGATCAGGTCTGAAGCTTCTGAAGCCAGGGTGCTAGCTGGGGCCAGGGGGCTGGGCAGTGCAGAGCCTGGGGATTGCCTGAAGACCAGAAAGGGGCAGAGGCTGGGGTGGGAAGGGTTGAAGTGGCTTCAGTTTCCCCAACTCAGGGAACTGCCTCGCCCTATTGCAAGGTGCACAGGAGCTGGCCCTGTGCAAGTGGGGGGAAGTGAGAAAGACCCCAGGGCCACCAGGGCCGCTGCTGCTGAGCAGAGAGCACTGCACACCGGGCTCCTGGGTGGTCAGGAGAGACCCATCTTTTCTGGGGACTTGCTTGGTTTCTGGGGCAAGCAGGAGGAGGAGGAGGAGAAAGAGGAGGAATGGAAGTTTCTGGGCTTCTCCAGGCCCTGGCTAACATCTAAAACTGAAACTGACCGGCAAGTTCTTTGCAGCGACCGCCTCCCTGTTGTGTTGGCCGTGCGCTCCCAGGAAGCCAGACAGCCCCCTAATCCCTCGGGTGCATTCCAGAGTTCCGCCCGCCCGCGCGGGGCCCGCGTGGCATCTGTGGAATGGCGCAGCCCCTACCTGCCCTTCCGAGCGGGCGGGCCCCGGCGGGCCGTCCTCGCAGGCCGTCCTCGCAGGCCGGGCCTCGCTCGCCTGGCTGGTCCGCACCTCGCACCTATCCTCTCACCGATCCTCTCGGTGGGAGCGCGTTTCCTCCTCCTTTCCACTTAAACCTAGGGATGTTCAGGAGAGAACATGTCCATATGTTAAAAACAAACAAACAAACAAACAAAACATATAGAAAACCCCGCTCTGGTTCAGTAAATCAGAGAAACCACCACCAACATTCACCTGGTTGTTTTCCCACCTGCTTCTTTGTGTTACTTTGTGCGTATGGCGGGCAGGCGGTGAGGAGTGAGGGAATCCCCCCAGTGAGTGAGGGAATCCCCCCAGTGGGTCCTGGGTGGCACCCCAGGACCACTCCTGACAACACTCGGCCGAGCTGTGTGTGGGTTCAGTGCTCAGGCCTGACCGGGCTGCCTGGCCCAGTGGTGCCAAGCGGCCACTAGGGCCACTGGGCGGGACTCAGGCTGATCTCCAGCTCTCTGCAGGCTCCCTTCCCCTCCACCTCCTCTCTTCCGGTGCACTCGTCTTTCTCCATGCGACAGAAATGTGCCTCTCTATTTTCTTTTTTACTTAAAGAGGTGGAAAGATTTTCTTGTGATCGGAATTTCCCGGTTGCGTAGTGTTCCTTTGGCAGCTCTGTCTTCTCCCTGGTTACCTGTCATTTGATCGTGCAGCAATGAACACTTCTGTTACTTAATTCTTTCCAAGGACCAGGATTACTTCCCCAGGATTGATTCCTAGAGAGAGAATTGTTGGGTAAGAAAGTAAAGACAAACAAAAAAAAAATTTCTTTTTTGAGCCACACCCAGTGTCTACACAAAGCCTGCACTCCAGCATGGGGCTATTCTCTGGCCCAGAAAGTAAAAATTGTGATAGATGCTTTCAAATTGTTTTCTAGAAACACTTAACAAGTTTCTGCCTGTCCCCCTGCTGGGAATAGGACTGCTATAACGATTTGCAATTTCTGGGGCTGCTGATGCCCAGGTACAGTCAATTGTATTTGTTTCCGAAAGCTGTTTACTTGTATCTTTTGTCTTTTTCTTTTCTCCTGTAGGATTTTTTTTTTTTTTTTTTTTTTTTTGCCACACACACAGCATGCTCAGGGGTTGCTACTGACTCTGCACTCAAAAAATCACTCCTGGCGGTGCTCAGGGGACCCTATGGGATACCAGCAATAGAACCCTGGTCACCGCCTTGCAAAACAAACATCTTAACCGTGCTGTATTCTCACTCCACCACCTCCTGCAGGATTCTTTAAACGTTAATTTTTTTCTTTCTCTTTGTGGGGCCAGTGCCTGGATCAAACCCAGGGTCTTGCACATGCCAGACAGATTCTCTAGAGCTGAGCCACATGTCCAGCCCAGGATTCGTTTCTTGATGACTTGTCAGAGCTGTGTAGAGTCAGGAGCACAAGCCATTGCCAGACTTTTGAGTTGGAGGATTTTTTTCTTTTTCATAGATTTGTTTTGGACCTCTGGACTTTGCATCTGACAGTTGCTGTTTACACAGAATGACACTGTTAAATAAGTTTGGGTTTTGTTTTTTGATTTCGTTTTTGTCCACACCTGGCTCTGCCTAGGGATTGGACCTGGGAGTGCAGGGGGAATGTCTAATGCCTGGATTGGAACCCCTTCACTCAGAGCCTGCCCTCAGCCCTCAAACCAGTGTTGATGTTCCTCATGATTTCTTAAGTGTGTTGCTTAGAAAAGTCTTCTTTTCTCCAAGATTTCCCTGTATTTCTGATATG
Organism: Sorex palustris; assembly: GCA_028565675.1. NCBI lineage: Eukaryota > Metazoa > Chordata > Mammalia > Eulipotyphla > Soricidae > Sorex > Sorex palustris. The sequence continues at coordinate 9,479,775 of JAOXYA010000001.1, forward strand.
TCGGTGGGTTCTCTCTCTCTCTCTCTTTTTTTTTTTTTTTGCACATTGAGATTCACAGCTGCCTGGGGTTTGATTTCAGGGCATGCAGGAGGCAGGTTTCACTGTCGTTTTTCTGAATGGCTAGTCTGTCTGACTGTCCTCTCGTGGCTTGCTCTCTGATCTGTATTCCTGCAGGTGCCTTCTTAGACTTCAATATTTTGACTCTGTCTCGCCCTGGGTGTGTTTAGACCCCATCAGCTATTATGATAATGATGGTTTCGCCCTGTCTTGATAAAATGACACCTTTCGTCTGCAGATATCCATGTGCTTATTACACATTCAGCTCCTGACACCTGAGAGAAGTAACTGGGTATTAGCACTTCATCTTTGGATACCAGAGCCGCCGCCGTGGGTGGGAAGAGGCCTGGAGAACTCTGCCCATCTCTGCCCAGGCCAGCTCCCCACTGCAGGCTGTCTGTCTGTCTGGGTGTAGTTGAGGGGACCACCTAACTGTGGCCTGCCCTGTGGCCCCCTCCCCCTGGCTTCATCTGGGCTGTCCACTTCACTGTAGAATCCTCCCACCACCCAGCCTCCCCACCACATAGATTCTGGAAGGACCCCAGGTAGGCAGCCAGCTAGGGGTGAAAGCGGTGCCCTTGGACTTTTTTTATTTTTGGTCTGAGTTCCGGGAAGCATTGGGGATTACTCAGTCCAGCACCTCCTTTCTCCACACTTGGAAACTTCTAGAAGTAAGGGGGGTTTGTCACCTCTGGGCTACGTCTCCACTCACTCTTTTGCAGGTGGACCTCAGAATTTTTCTGCTGTTCTTTGCCAGTCTAACCCGGGCTCACTGAGTTCCAGGGGCATGCGGAAGTGTGGCTGGCTGGCTTCTCACTTTCTGTACATTCTGCCCTTGGCTTCTTGGGCCTTCTTCCCCTTCCCCTCGAGGTGGGGGAGCTAGGGAAGCAAACCCATCTAACCTGACATCCCGCAACCCGTAGCCCCAGAGCCAGGTCCCAGGTAGGTCCCCCACTTCTCCAGGCCAGGGCTCCCCCTGCCCCCCTGCAGGATTCCAGGTGGTGAGGCGTGGATGAACTCCATGTCCTGGAGCTGGGAGCTTCCTGGGAAGAAGGTGACAGGTGGGCTAAAGGCTGGCACTCAGTTGGCCGTACTGACAGAGACCCCGCAGGGAGCAAAGTCCGATGCCCACGTGGTTTTCAGCAGGCAGAGAATAGGGAACCAGTCTGGATTGGATTCCAGTGGGGGAGGGAAGGGGGGGAGAGAGAGAGAGAGGGAGGTGGGTGTGGGGGGTGTGCAACATCCAGGCCTCAGCCCCAGGTTCTAGCAAGGGGGGAGGGCAGACATTGCCTGACTGCATGTTGGTGGCATGGCCTGGGCCTTCTCTGTCCCCTTCCCCTCGAGGTGGGGGAGCTAGGGAAGCTGGGCACCAGGGGTTGCTCCTGACCCAGTTGCATCCCCACTGTCCATTGTGGCCAGGATTAGAAGCCCTGGGCCGAGTCCCTGGCCCAACTCCTGGGACTCTTAGTCATTTGGACAAGTGATTAACTTCTCTAGGCCCAGGATGCCTCAGCTGCCCAACCCTGCCTTGAGCCCATGAACCCTCCTCACAGCTGGTCTTCAAGCTGGGATGACTCCCCCCGACCCCAGTACAGGTTTGGTCAAGTGTTCCGCAGGTGAGGTGCAGGGGCAGCTCCCCCCCCGCCAGGACCTGGTGCAGGAAAGGCATGTGTTTTATAACTGGGCACAGTGCCCGGGGTGAAGTCAGAGCTTTATGAATGTTGCGATGTTCTTTTGGCCACAGTCGGCTCTGAGCCTCAGCCCAACCCAGAATTTGGAGCTTCCTCAAAGCAGCCCTTTGAGGCCTGGGCAAGTTGTGAGATAGGGCAGGGGTTATGGTGCTTGCCCATGACGGACCTTGGTTCAATCCCTGCCACCAGGACACGTCTCCCAAGAACTTCCAGGAGGAACCCCTGATCATGGAGCCTAGGAATAAACCCTGAGCAATGCCAGGAGGGCTCTTTTTTGGGTCACACCTGGCAATGCACTCAGGAATTACTCCTGGCGGTGCTTGGGGGACCATATGGGATACTGGAAATCGAACCTGGGTGGGCTGCGAGCAAGGCAAACGCCCTACCTGCTGTGCTATCGCTCCATCCCCCACCAGGAGGGCTCTTTGGGCTTCCTGAACAGTGCCTGGGTTTGCCCCCTTCCCTCAGAGCACCTCTCTTTCCTTGAAGGTCAGTTTGTGGATGATTCCCCGTAGCCAGAGATCAGAGGGGATTGGCAATCTGTTCTGCCTGCTTGCTTTGTATGAGGGGACAGATTTCCACAACACTCCCTAGGAGGGGAGTGAGGTTAGGAGGAGAGGGGACCCGAGATCGAGCCTCACAGAGGGGTGCCCTGAGCTTCAGCCCCAGCACTCCAAAGAAAGGCCTGTGTCCCAGGTAGGGGAATAGATTCCAGCAGGCTGGTAAGAGGCTGGAGGGCACACCCAGGCAGGCGTTCTCTCTCCTGTCGGCCCATGACCTCTGTGCTAAAGCTGTGGAGACAGCTTGAGGGCTAGAGCGTGGGCTTTGTATGTGGGCAGTCCTCGTTCAAACCCTGGCACTGCCCCCCCACCCCAAGCGCCGAGCTGGAAGTGGCTCCAGAGCACCAATGGGTGCACCCCTCTCAGCAAGACAGCACAAAGAAATCAACTAAAAGATCCTCTCTGTGATGGGCGGTGGCAAAGGACGGGTGAGTTTTACATCCCCGAGAGCCCAGTTTGGGCTGGGCACTCACTCTTACTAGATGCTGGTCTCAGGCTAGTGCTGGCAAGTAAACACTGGGAAGGCAGGCAGGCAGGTGGCCTTCGTGGTGGAGGTGGCGTGGGAGCTGGGTCTTTGTGAATAAGGAAGATTTGGATATCGAGATTGGTGGGCCGGTGGAGGGAGCCCGGAAACAAATTGGGGCAGAGGTGTGGTGGCCCTGGAGAGCTGGCCAGAAGTCAGCAGGTCTTCCAGGCTGTGCCCCAGAGTTTGGACTGTGGGTAGGGAAGGGAGTGGAGCCAAGGCAGCTCCTGGACCATGTGCTTTGGGAAAACCCAGAGTTGAAGAGGGAGGATGGAGAGTAGGGCAGTAGGATGGAGGGTAGGACACTTGCCTTGTGCATGCAGAGCTGGGTTCTATGGTACCACATAGAGTTTACTGCCAAGCACTGCCAGGTCTGACCCCCAAAACCAAGAAATAAAAAAGGGGTGTGGGGGAGGTTACGCTGAGCTTGGAAGTGGCAGCACTTGGTTAGAAGGACATGGGGGGATAGGAGGGAGCATGGCAGGTAAGCCAGGGCGTGGCCCCAGCCTACATCCAGAAACTGACATCTGGGTCCGAACTGCATGGAGGACCCTTCCCTGACACCAGTCACTAGACGGAAGTTGACTAAACTTCCTTATATAATAATGTTTTGTTTTGTTTTGTTTTGTTTGGGGGCTACATCCAATGATGTATTTCCATCAAAGTCCCCCTTGAGGACCCTCGCGGTGCCTCCTGCCTTCCCTGCTGTGTGCTTTCAGTCCAGGTCAGGGCTTACTCTGTACTGGGGACTTATCCCTGGCATTGCTTGGGGAACTGTATCTGATGCTGACGATCAAACCTGGGCCGACCGTGTGTGAGGCAAATGCCCTCCCTGCTCTACCGCTGAACTGTTGCTCCGGCCCCCCAAACGTGTGACAAAGGGCTAGATTTCTCTGCATCGCTCCTGTCAGTAGCCCTGCTGTCCACTGTGGGGGCTTGGGAGTTACCTAGAGCACCTGTCACATTCTGTCCTGCCCAGACTGGAGAGGCACAGGGGGCCTCCAGGGCCCAGGTTCCACCGCAGAGGGACTCTCCCTGCTTTTCTCTTGCTGCTTGCATCTGCAGGAACCAGCCTGGAAGGGCAGAGCCCTCTGTGTGTGCGCCTGTGTCACAGGGTGGGGTGGTGACTTATTCTCGCAGCCCGTCACCTGACCTGGAGACCCCAGGCGTGGCGCTGATAGCAGCACCTCACAGAGTCCCAGAAGGTGGAGGGGAGAGGTCAGGTCAGGGGGCTTCGGAGGCAGGGAGTGTCTGAGGGAGCAGGGAGCTCTGGGGCTTGGGCGGGCCCAGGGTGCTGACCTTCAGGGGACATTCTCCAAGCAGCCGCTCTCTGAGTAAGTGCTTCGGAGCCCTCAGGTCCCCAGAGGAAAAGAAACATGAGCCTGGATGAAGCCTTTCACCACCGGTTCCATCAAAGCCCCCTGGAGGACCCCCTCAGTTCCTTCCGCCTTCATTGCTGACTCGGAGCATCCCCGCTGCATTCTCAGTCCAGAAGGGAATCCAGGAGGGGAGGGACATAGGCTGGTCAGTCGAGTCCCGAGTCTTCCCCTCCGGCCCCCGGTAGGCACTGGGCACAGCGGGGAGAGGCCAGGGCCATCAGCTGCTCTGGCTGAGCCATGGGCTCAGGAAGTCAATCTGTGGCATGACCAGGAATCTATCATCACTCCCCCTGTAGGACAGCCCACAGCCCTGAGTGCATGCAGGCCTTGAGCCCAGACGTTGGCAGAGGGCTGGCAGAGGGCTGGGGTCTCTGCCTCCTACTGCTTGCCTGCTCCCCAACCTGATTTCATTTTGGTGTTTGGTTTCTGGGCCACACCCTACAATGCTCAGTGCTTTTTTTGTGGAGGGGCTCTGCACTCAGGGATCACTCCTGGTGGGCTTGAGGGACCATGTGGGATGCTGGGGATCAAATTTGGGTCGGCCGCGTGCAAGGCAAGCTCTCTACTTGCTGTTCTATTTGTTTCTCTGGCCCCCTAATCTCATTTTTTGTCTGTACCTTTATTCCAGGGATGGGGGAGGCAGGTGGTCCCAAGTGGTAGTCGGGGCTACTCAGGGGCTACCCATGGTGATACTCAGCCAACTCAACCGGGGGGTCAGTGCTTGATCCACAGATGTAGTCCTGCTAGCTGTGGTCCCTGAGGTGCTGGGGATATTCTGGGCCATCCTGGCGATGCTCACAGGGAACCTTGTGGTGCTGGGGATCACGCTTGGGTCGGACTCCCTTGTACTCTCTCCCCAGCCCTGCACCCTCAGTTCTAATTCTTAGTCTCCTGCAGATGAAGGGCAGAAGCAGGCGCAGGCAGGAGAAAGCAGGAACCTCATCTCCTTCCTGGCAAAGCTTTGGTTTTGAGTATACCTCAAAGATGATGAGACATGAGGTCTCAGTGAAGGAAGCTGCTGGTGACAGCTCCTCAAGGGGACTCTGAGTAAACAGTCTGGGGTAGGTGGACAGGGGTGAGAGTGCATGGGGCGGGCGGCGGGGGGGGGGGATACCCAGAAGTGCTCAGGGATCACTCCTGGTGGGGTAGGTGCTTTTTTGTGGGGGAGGGGGTAATATCCAATTTCTCTTACCCTAAATGAGAAATGTCTTTTTCTTTTTAAATATAAGAGCTTAAAAAAATAGTCAAATTAAAAAGAAAAATTGTGTGTGTGTGTGGGGGGGGGAAAGGTCTCCCAAGTGGTGCTCATGTGGTCCTGGTGGCCCATCCCAATGATTTGTTGCTAACATGGATAGCTATTCAGGAGGAGGCCTCCTGCTGTGGTGGTGGTTCCCAGTTTTGTGCTCAGGAGACTTCCGGTGCTGCATGCACCTGGGGATGCTCAGGAGACCGTTTGACGGAGGCGCAACTGGGGTTGACCGCATGCAAGGCAGGTGGTTTAAGCCCTTTGTTGTCCCTTTCGCCTCAGTTCCAGAAAAGTTTAGGAGGGGCCACACCTGGTAGTGCTGGGGGGTCACCCGGACTGCCCCTAATCATGCTCAGGAGCCATGCGAGGTGGGAATTAAAGTCAGGACCTTGAACATAATCGGCAAGGACCCTGGCCCCTGAAAGCCTTTAAATATATATATATATATATGTATATATATATACATTTACGTGTATATACATATACATATATATATTGCTATTGTTTGTAGTTACAGTCATCAGTGCTGTATTGAGGTACTTTCTGCAGTGCTTGGGGAGAAGGGAGGGACTGTGCCAGGGACTAAATGTGTTTCCAACCCCTTGGGCCTCCCCCTCCCCGCTTTTTGGTTGTTTTTTTCGGGCTGCACCTGGCAGTGCTTAGGGCTTTTTCCTGGCTCTGCGCTCAGGGATCACTCCTAGGTTGGGCTCAAGTTAACCTCGTGAAGTGGCGGGAATCAAACCCAGGTCGATTGCCTGCATAACTAGCTCCTTACCCGCAGCACTGTCTCGGCCTACTTTGGGTCTTATATAAATATATATAAGATATATATATATATATATATATATATATATATCCATGCCTGATCTTTTAGGGAATGGTTGTTCTCGAGAATGTAATCATCCTCTTGCTCGTGCTGGGTCCATCTCTTGGCTGCCTCGCAGACTCTTCAGACTCTTCATTCCTTCGAGTTCAGCGGCTTGTCAGGTTCGATTGGGGCTCAGCCGTTTCTTGCTCTGAAAATAAATTTCAGTCGCACGCTTTCATTCTTTCAGAGAGTCATTTCATACTGGGGTATTTTTCTGATGGCCGGTTCCATGGTTATGGACGGGAAAAGGACTTCAGATCTGTGATGGATGTTGGAATAAAGCAAGAAGTACACATACTGCCTCTTCCCCCAACTTTTCTTGGAAAAAAAAAAATCACGAAGGGAAGTCAGACCTTCCTTTGCAGGAAGAGGCCTGGCTTCCTCTCCAGATCTGTATATTTGAATTTCAAAGACTTGTTTGAATGTGAAATCTAAGGTCATCTCACACTCCCCATCTAAAACTCAGACCGTGGGTTAGATTGTCATTTGTGAGCCGGTTGCTGCCACCACGAGGCGCCTATGGCATTTCCCACTGCTTGCTGCTACTTTGGGGGCCACACCACGTGGTGCTCAGCACTCTGGGGTCAGTCCTGGCAGAGCTCGGAAGACCGTACGGGGTGCCGGGGATCGAACCTGGGTCGTCCGTGTGCAGGCTAGTGCCCTACCCGCTGTACTATCGCTCTGGCCCCTGCAGCTGCTCTTTTGTTTTGTTTTGTTTGGGGACTAGTGATGCTCAGGGCATACTCAGGGCTCTGTGCTCAGGGTCCAGGAGGCCATAAATAGTGCCCGGGGTTGAACGAGGACCAATCACGTGCACGGCAAGCCCCCTTACCTTTGCTTATCTCCCCAGCCCTGAAACTTCTTGCCGTTTTAGCAGTGAAAGGAAACCTTCCTCCTTGCAGCCGGACCAGGAGAAAGCTGGAGTCCTTTGGCTGAAGGAGTTTGACATTGCCTCCTCTGGGATTCCGTGGTCGGAGCATGGAGCCTTGAGAGGCAGACCCGAATCACAGGGCAATACTTTTGGAGTTTCGCCGCAGACTCCATGTACTGTCCATCTCTATGCCCGCGATTTTGAGATTCCCCAGTCCCTGCTGTGCTGCCGGCTGAGCTACTGGTGAGCGCCGTGGCATGGGTCTGATGAAGGGGGCCCCACAGTGCGTGAACCCGGACTCAAGTGCAGGCCTGTGACCCTGAGCCTGTTGTCCAGCTCTGAGGATGTTCCTCCCTATAGCATGAGGCCATTGTGAAAGGTCTTTGCGATAATTGCCCTAAAAAATGTTGCAGGCTTGGTTCCTGGTTGGAAAGCAGAGGCGCAGTGTGGAGAGGCTTAAACTCATGGGGAGGACTTGGTGAGCCCCAGGCCCCTCGTAGGGATCTAACCCAAGGGCCAGCAATGAAGGTGACCGAGGCACTGGTAACTGACAGCCTTAGGTCGGGACATGGGGGTGGGGGGGGCGGGGGGGGGACAAAATCCAGAGCTGGAGGTTGCTTCAATATCTGGTCCGTGAGAAATGGCTGCTGTGGGACATGTGCAGAGAGTGACAAGAATTGCAAGCAGGGGCTGGAGCAATAGTACAGCAGGGAGGGCGCTTGCCTTGCATGCGGCCCACCCGGGTTTGATACCCAGAATCCCATATGGTCCCTCGAGCACCACCAGGAGTAATTCCTGAATGCAGAGCCAGGAGTAACCCCTATGCATTGCCGGGTGTAACCCAAAAAGCAAAAAAAAAAAAAAAAAGAATAAATAAAACGCAAGCAGCGCCTACAGAGTGTGGGGCTGCTCCCAGAGGCACTCGGGTTCTGTGCCCAGGTTATGCTCCCGCTCAGGCCCAGAGGTGCTGGGGCTCAGCCTTGCTCTCTTCCCACCCTGAGACAGTTTTGCAGCAGTCTTTTTTTTTTTCTTCACAAAACTGGGTATCTCTTTCCTCCCACGCACAGGTAGCAAAATAGCAGGAAGCTAACAGACCCAGAGGTGAATAGTGGTTTTCACTGGAAGAAGGGTATATGGTTTAAGTGTTTAAAGCAAACATATATATGGTTGGAATCAGAGCGATAGTACAGCGTGGGGCGTGCTTACCTTGCACGATCCCCCATGTTCTGTACGGGTCCCTGAGCACCAAGCACTGCCAGGAGTGATCCCTGAGCATCTCTGGGTGTAGCCTAAAAAACAAAAATAAATAAACACATTGTTTATGTCATAACAGAGCTACTTGGGGGCGGGGGTGGTGGTGATGGTGGTGGTGGTGGTGGTGGTGCTTCTCTGTGTTGGTGCCACAGTGCTCAGAGCTTTCTCTCCTCCCTGTGCTGTGGGGTTGTTCCTAGCCTGGCCCCAGGAAGCTCGGGATCAAGCCTATGTGCAGGGCCTTGTGCCTCGGCCTGTGAAGCTATTTCTGGTCCAAAGGGTACATTTAGAGAGGGAGAGAGAGAATAAGAGTGAGAGCGAGCGAGCAAGTGAGCTAGAGAGAGAGAGAGAGAGAGAGAGAGAGAGAGAGAGAGAGAGAGAGAGGGGAGGGAGTAGGGGGCGGGGGGGGGGTGGGGGGAGGGGT
>JAOXYA010000001.1:9488744-9507611 GCA_028565675.1 Sorex palustris
CTCTCGGAGAGCCCGGCAAGCTACCGAGAGTATCTCACCCGCATGGCAGAGCCTGGCAAGCTACCTGTGACATATTCGATATGCTGAACACAGTAATAAGTCTCACAGTGTTACTGGGCCCGCTTGAGCAAATCGATGAACAACGGGAGGACAGTGACAGTGACAGTGCTTTAATGTCAAAACTCATTCATCTTAGTAATAGTTCATTGCTTGAGCCTATATTTCCGTGGGGTTTTCTTGAGGGGAGTGGGAAAGGTTTGGGCCACACTTCCCAGTGCTGGGGACCTGCTCTCAGCTCTGAGCCCCATGGGGTGCCAGGGACTAACACTTCCCATGTAGTGAAGTGCCTTAACCTCTGTATTATCTCTCAGCCCTTAGCCTAGATTTGAACCTTCAGTTGATTTTTTTCCCTCCCCATAGCTTTCAAAACCTGACTTTTAAATGTGTGTGTGTGTTTAAAATCTTAAGCTATGAGCTTGCTAGTTTCAAATCAGCAAAGGAGATAAAGAATGTCATTCTCCATTCTGCGAATTCCTAACAACTCTATTACGTGGGCTAAGAATTTTACTGTGCTGATGTGCATGAGTGATGTATTTTCAGATTCAGATAAACGTTTTTACAAAGGGCAGTCCGCCCGTATGTACCTCTGCCCTCCACACAAGCAGAGAATCCTGCTACCTGGTAGGTGGGGCGGGGGTCACAGGCAATGTGGAGGTTTGGGGGGGGTGTCCGTGGGGGGCAGGCATGGGAGAGCCTGCCAGCCATCGGGTGCTGTGGGCAAAAGCCAGGGAGGATCTGGGAGGTCAGTCCCAGCCCAAAAGGGGAAGAACGGGGACTCTGGGGAGAGGCGGGCTTAGAGCGGGTACTGAAGGCAGGTCAGAGCCAGCTCCACCCCCCATCCCCTCCCGCGCCCCCCCCCACCCCCGTGGCCTGCTGGGGAAGCCGCTTTGTAGAGCTGTTCCAGGAGGTGGCCGGCCTCACTTCCCGCATCCCCAGGAGTCCACAGGAGATTTGGTGACTGAGCCCAGACCCAGTGCTAAGGCAGTTCCGGAGCTGTGGGGCGAGAGGGCAGGCAGGAGGCTGTGTTCCGAGGATGCGGGAGGCTGCCCGCTCAGCCGCAAGGAAGTGGGACAGGCATGACGGCTGCCCCCTGACTGACAAGGAGACCACGCTCTGCCCCCATCTCTCCGCAGGGCCTCCCACCTGGCACTCTGGCAAGACAGCAGTGTGGCATGACACGGGTTGGGTTTGGGGGAGGGTGCCTCCTTTCAGCCAACAGGGTTCCCAGCCAGGCACCCAGAATGGAACCTGGGCTTCCCACGCACTTGGCCCTTCCCACTGCCTCCTGATTGGGGGGTTGGGGGGCAGCTTCTCTGACACACTGTCCTGGGCGGCTGGGCAACTTGAGGGGGGCTCAGCTCCCGGTTCAGTGGCCAGGCCTCCTTGTTCCGGCACCCAGCCTGGTGCATGGCAATCCTTCTTGGACAGGGCCCACTCTGCTCCCCTTTTCTCTGCTGGGCGGTGCTGGGGATGAACCCCAGGGCCCCACACATGTGCCCTCCATCTGAGCCACATTCCCCACTACCCCCCATCACAACGGGCTGCCTCTCTGGTCCTTGGCCTGCTCCAGTGTTGGCCAGCCCAGCACAGTGCTCCGCCGAGAATCACTTCCTGGTCAGGATGAGCAGGGTTGGGGTGCGAGCGAGCAGGAAACAATTAAGCCCAGGGAGGAAAAGGTACTTGGGTCCTAGGAACAGGAGTCACCCTCACTGACCCTGTGCTTTCATCCCACATGCCCAAATGATGTCTGCCTGCAACCCCCACCCCCCACCCCCAGGCCTGGCGCCACCCCCTGGCACAACACTCAGGCCCCTCTCGTGCATCTCATCAGTGGACTGGGTGCTCCAAGCTGCCCTTCATGCCCTTCCGGAGGGCCTGGTCACTTAGGACCTGAGCCCCCATCTTTTCCAACCCCCCATCCTAGCCTGACCCATCCTGCCCCCCCCCCAACCCAGCCCACACAGTCCTGACACTGCCAGGGACCTCCTCCTGCGCATGTCTCTTCCTCACCCCCTCTTCTCACCCCAAGTCCTCCAGGTGGATCCATGTGGCCTGTCCAGTCCTAGCTGCCCCTTGGGAGGGAGGGCAGGCACAGCAGGGACCACAGAGGAGCTGGGGACTGGGGGAGCAGGTCCAGCCCTGCACTCAATAAGGCAAAAGCCAGAAGGAGCCAGAGCAGAGGGGAGCCGGGCAAACTGTCCCAGACCCCTGCTCCAGGAGCTCCCACCTGGGGCAGCTGCTTGCAAGGTGCGACTCCCACCCCCACCCCACCCCACCCCACTCCACTCCCAAAAGGCCACATTCTGTGAAATTGAGCCTCAGAGGAGAACGGCGTTAGTTTTCATAATTCACACCCGGAAATCAGGACAAAGGGCTGGTTTGTTATTAATATACTCGGCCTGTTTACCCTCTAGACGTGAAACTAATTTTCATCCGGACGGAGACTGTGGTAGATTCCCCAGGCTCCCGGGGCTAATGAAAAGTTCCAGGCTGCCTCGGTGGGTTCCAGCCCCAGGCCCTGAGTTCAGTTCCTTGAATACACGGATATTCTGTGGGAAGGTCCTTGGTTTCGTTAACCTGCTGTCCTCCTGCTCAGGGCGGCTGCGGCTGCAGGACTCATCGCCATCAACCCCCACACACACAGTGCAGATTTCAGAGAAAAGGAAGCCTGTTCCCAGCGGCCTCCCTGGACCCCCAAGCCGGTGTTCCAGATGAGCCACTGGCCAGTCATACAGCACTGCTGACCGGGAATCTAGGGACCTGACTTGCTCTCTGAGATCGTGGCGGGAGAAAAGCAAAGCTTCCAGTACTCAAAAAAGACAAAGAGCAAAAAGCAAACAGACAGACCCAAAGGAAAAAAATTAAAAATCAGGGAATTCTAAGAGGCCCAGGGAAGTGGCACAGGGGCAGAGCCCCACTTGGCCTTGGGTGTCTGGCCTGGGTCTGCCCACATGCATACACCTGTGCCCATTCCTGTTCCCAGCTGGTGAGGGGACCTGGGGGCCCCCCAAGCATCCAATATGACAGTTCGCAGGGCCGCAGTGCCCACCCATGGTTGTGACCACTCAGTTCCCCAGGAAGCAGCAGCGGGAAAGGTTGAATGAAACTCAATCTCCATCTTTTTGTTTGTTTGTTTGTTTTTTCCCGGGGGTGTGTGTGTGGGGGGGGGGTCACCAGGGTTACTTCTTGCTCCTTTCCCTGGGTGCCAGCTCAGAGGGAGGTGCTGGCCTCAAAGTGCGCAGGCGCATGACTGCCGGATATTCAATGAGCAGCTCACGAGGGACTTGCTGATTCCCCAGAAGGCAGCCTGGGCTTCACCCTGAGGGCTGTTGGGAGTTAGGCTGCCCCTCCCCCACCCCCACCCCCACCACACACAACACTCCATGTACCTTTCTCGAGTCCCTGAATCAGAGCACAGAGCTGGGGAGGTCCCCGGGCAGTTGGTGGGTATTGCTTGACTTCTGCACCCGACAGCCTTGGGTGGGTCATGATGGAAAATCAGTCCAGGACAAGAACTTGAGGGCCGGAGTGATAACACAGCAGGTAAGGCACTGGCCTTGCACACTGCCAACCCGGGTTCACTCCCTGGCACCCGATAGAATCCCCCAAGCCCTCCAGGAGTGAGCGGTTCCTGAGCACTGAGCCAGGAACACTTACAGGTGTGGCCCAACCCACTCCTACTCACCTCCCAAAAAACTAAAACCCAGGGTCGAGAGCAATAGTACAGGATGTAGGGTATTTGCCTCATATGGGCCAACCCAGGTTTGATCCCTGGCATCCCATATGCACGCCCCCCCCCCCCAGATCTGCCAGGATTGATTCCTCAGTACCAGAAGGAACCCCCGAGCACCGCCGGGTGTGACCCAAAAACAAAACCAAAAAAAAAGAAAACAGCCTAACACTAGGGAGATGACTCAGAGGGCTGAGCACGGGCCTTGCATGCAGCACACCTGGGTTTGGTTCCCAGCATCACATGGACCCCCCAAGCAGCACCAGGAATGCCATCCTCCCCCCAACAAGCTCTGAGCCGGTAAAGCTCCCAAGGACCACAGTTGTGGCCCCCAAACCAAAACACAGTAAAGAACGATCAGGGTGCCTCAAGTTGGCATGGGGAGATGTGGTAGGATGAGTGTGACGGACAGGGCAGATGCCACCCACCCAGTGAGACATCCAGGGACCAGATGCTTCCCGACACTGGGGGTGGGAGGGGCATGTGGGAGGTGGGAACTGAGGCTCCTTAGGGAGAGGTCACAACCGCAGAGACCAGGAAGCCGGCTCCGGCCATGCCTGATCCAGTGCTCTGCCCAGAGGAGGCACATTGGCATTTGTGATTCCAGATGTGTCCTGCGTGCATTACCAGGAAGAGGATCACCCAGGGGTTGGGTGACCCTGCAATTGTTTCAGAAGAATTGCCATTCCCAGCGGTTAGGGCCCCGGGCCCTGGGTTAGGGCCTCTCTGGCCACGGGCTGGCCAAACGGCACAGCCCTTATGGCTCAGCCCTGCCTAACCTGGATGGCTATTGAGTCTCTGCTGGACAGGTGGCCCAGCAGCTCGGTGGGGAGGCTGCCCCGGGCGGGAGCAGGCCCCAGTTTTCAAAAAGCCGTTTCCGACAGTTCACACGAGAAATTAGTGGCAAATTAAAGCCCCAGGAAACTGAACGATCTGACCTCAGGTGTTGGAACAATTGGGTGCGTGCCAACTGGCTGTTGAAAGACACCTGCCCGCCATGACGGTTCAGCTCTCGGGGTAATTGATCTGAAGCCGTTTCTTCTGATAAGTGTCGGATCAGGGGGCAGGGTGGGGGAGGGCTACAGTCAGGGAGTGGGATGGAGTGGGCGGGGGGGGGGGGCTAATGACGAGACCACCTCTGCAGAGACGAGGAGGGGACCAGCCAGCCTACTGTTGGGGTACAGCCGGGGTCCCTGCAGATGTGTGACAGTTTGCCCCACTCCTGTGGAGCGCCCCCTTTTCTTTCTACACCCCTCCTCCTTTCACCCACACAGTGTCATTGCCACACCCACCGCTGGACATGGCCCAGAGGAGAGCAGACTGGGCAGAAAGGCTGTTCCACGGGTTGGGGAGGGACGCGAGAGAGATTTTAGGGGCCTCCTTGACAGGAGGCCTGGGGGGGCCTCCCCCACTCCCTGGGGCTGAGAGCATGCTGTGACCGGCATCCCAGCCCTCCCCCCACAGGCCAAGGAATGATTTCACCGGCCAGCAACCAGGGCCTTGGGGGGCACCCAGAGGACACAGGTTTACCCGCGGGGCCAGGGCAGAGCCTGCACTCCGGGGGAGCGAAGAGATTCCTTGGGAGGGGCGCGTGTCCCAGGATGGGGAGGGGCGGTGCTGGGGGGGCTACATCGGCCTCTTTGTCTCAGCAGGAGGAGGATTTATGTGCCTGGAGCTCCCGTGGTCATGTGGCCTGTGTCGGGGACGTGAATGAAATCTGAAGTGTCTGCGCGGTGGCAGCTGTAACATGACAGCTGCTGGAGGGGGAGGGGGCGACAGGGACGCCCCTTGCTGCTTGTGAGTGAGGAGGCTTGTCTGGCAGCCCCAGCTCAGCTGTCATTCCATATCAGTTCCTGTAGGTTCCCAGCCCGTGGAGAACAGCCAAGTGCCGGCATATGATGTACTCTCGCGTGAATATGTGTTAGTGATGGGGTGTGTGTGTGTGTTATATCGGGTGCGTGCTCCCATGTATGTATATGTGTGAGTGATCATGAATGCATGTTTGTACTTAGATGTGTGGGGTTGTGTGTGTGCATGCATGCATATATGTGGGGGGGGTGTGATTGTATGTACATGCATGTGTTTATATGTATGCATATGTGTGAATGGGTGTGAGTAAATCGAGTGTGTGTGTGTGCACATAAGTATATATTTGGTGTGATTATGTGTACATGTATATATGTATTTGCGTGCATGTTGCATGTGTATATGTGTGAGTGATTGTATGTGTTTGTGTATGTGCAGGGGCTGTGTGTTTGAGTAATCATGTGTGTGTGTGTGTGTGTGTGTGTGTGTGTGTGTGTGTGTGCACGCACGCGTGCGCCACATGTATTTTGTGTCTGTGGTGTGAGGGATCGAACCCAGGTCTCAGGCAGGCGCTTTCCCACACAGCTGCACCTTCAACACCTTGGGGTCCTGCTCTGCTCCAGGCAGGCTTCTTCTACGCCCCCAGTGTGTCTGATTTGTGGGGTGTTAGGTGCAGCGCACAGAGGGGTCTGCCTGCTCCCTGTCCCAGGCTTGGAGCCCTTCCCACGGGGGTTGTGGGGGGCAAAAGAGCTGAGGGAAAGCCTGGAGTTGTTGTGTATCCAGCCCAAAACATTTACATCATTTCAGAAAAAAACCCTATATCCATTAGCAGTAATTCCCATTCCATCCTCTTTTCTTCCTCCTCAGCCGTGGGGACCTCTAGTTTACTTTCTTTCTATAGATTTGCTTATTGTGGACCTTTCATATAACTGAGTCATATAATATATGGTACTTTATGACTGGTTTTGTTTTTGCTTAGCTCAACTATTCTTGAGCATGTATTTTATAGCATGTTTCAATGCTTCGTTCCTTTTTATTGCTGAGTAATATTTCACTGTATAAAATTCACCACCCATGACGTCTTCTATCTCTAGGTATTGCAAAAACAATTTCTATAAATATTTGTGTACATGTTTTTGTATGTGTGTGTTTCAAATTTTGCCATATATTGAAATGGATTAAAAGATGGACATATTAAAAAAAAAAGCCGGCCTGTGTCTGTGCAGCCTCGGAGAGGGGAAGTGTCCCTGGCCTCTGCTTACCAGAGCGTGGTGCGATGAGGCTCCTTTCCCAGTGGACAGCAACAAGTCATGGGGACCTCCCTGGGAGGAGGCCACAGCACTCGGTGCACACACCGGGGTGCCCGCTCTGAGCTGTGGCATCTGCATAGGACCTGGCGGTTTACAAGGCTCGGTTATGTCCTTTGTCTGGCTCTGTTTTCTCAGTCTTGCAAGGTTGATGCTTGTATTCTCTCCGCTCCGCTCCACTGCACAGGATGCCGAGGTGACGCTGGGGCTTGAACCCACATCTCCCGAGGGCCTGGAGGCGCCCGCACACACTCAGCGGGCTGGGGATGGAAGCCCAGCACTTTCTGGTGGAGCGGGAGGCTCACCGTGCTCCCTGCCTTGATTTGCCAGGAGATGGGGGGGGAGGGGGGCGCTACCTACCCGAGCATGAGATGGACCAGAAGAGCAGGCGCTGACTTGCACAGGAAGTGGCATCTGTCTGTCTCTCCTTGAGGCTGGGTCGTTTTAGCAGGGAGGTAAAGGGAAGTAGAAGGACGCTCCGTGGCCCCCTGGCTGAGGGTCAGGTGCTCACCTTGATCCACTCGCCTGTGCCACTGGTCTGCTATGGCTCCCAAGCAAGTGTACGCGTGAAAAGAGTGGAGCCCGGGGTCAGGACGGTGTGTACAAGTCAAGAGCAAGCGAGACCTCTGGGTCACTTGACAGAGCCGGCAGCAGCCAGGCAGGACGTGCCTGCCCAGGGTCTGTCGGCCCCGAGTGAGCAGGAGCCCGGGCTCCCCTCCAGACCCACGTCCCGCGCGCCCCGAGCACCCCGAGCCTCTGAGCCATCGGGGAGGAATGCTCTGGGGGCTGATGTCAGGCCTCTCATGGTTGGAAGAGGACCTGCATTCCAGCCGAATCCACCAGCCCCACCAGGCGAGACTGCGCTCGGGGCTCGGCTCCCGGCAGACCTCCCCGCGTGAACACGCCCGGTTATTTTTAGGTGGGAATTTGCTGTTTTCTCTCTCGACCCACTTTGGCTTCCCTGTGTGGCTGGGTTATGTTTTCAGTCTAGCACGTATGTTGGAACTGCCTTATTTTTAGCCGGTCTTGTTTTTTTTTTTTTTTCCTGAGAATTCCTTTTTCTCCTGACTTAACACAGAACACATACCAGTGGGCTTCTTCCTTTTTCCTCCTCCCCCTCTCCTCCTCCCGCGGTTCTCATTCACTACATCACAGGCCTTAATCCGAAAAGCAAGCACAAAGCTTCATCTCATTCCCGGGGGAAAAAAAAAAGCAGCTTCAGCAAGTGCCTGGCCCTGCTTGTACCATGGGCCGCCGCTCATTTCATTCAAATCTTCTCTCCTGTCACTCACCCTGCGCTCCCCCGGCACAGACAATTAACGCCTACATGCCTGATAAGTGCTTCTGACCCCTGGAGCCCATCCCCCATTGTCCCCACCACCACCCTGCCTAGGGACAACCTGTGGATGTGAGTCCCAGCTGGGATGGGGGGCTGGGGGGAATGCCTTAGAGGGAGCCTGCACTGTCAGCCTGCCAGAGTGCTGCCGTCATGCGTGCATACATGTATCTGCGTGACGGAGCACACAAACTCATGAGCACACACACTCGCAGTCACACACACACACTCGCAGTCACACACACACACATACACATACATACAGCCATGCACTCATGTACGTATACTCACACATGCACATACATTCATGTATGCATACACCTCACACACACATAGACACACATGCTTGCTTTCTCACTTATTCAAACACATTCACACACATACACTCACGCACATACTCGCACACACTCACATATAAATACTCAGGTACGAATACTCACACTCATTTATACTCACATGCACATATACTTCCACTCACCAGTACATACACTCACACATACATTCACTCACACATGCACACATGCACATAGACACACACGTACGCGCCCTCTCTTGCTCTCACATACACACACACACACACACACACACACACACATACATGCGCACGTGCACACATACACACAGGCCCTATTTCTATCTCTGGTACCTGAACATTTGATGCTGGCTCACAGGCCTTCACAGACCCCTCCACATACCACTCTGCTGTTACTCTTGTGGTCCATGTCATACCTGGCTGCTCTCCCCTTTGTGTGGTGACAAAGCGTCTAAAATGTGGGGCCACGGGCCACGGCCTCTGGCCAACACTAGGTAAAGCACTGTGAGGGAGGCAGCCCCTGCCGGTGGAGACGCCCCATGGTCTCTCTGTTGGAATGTGCACCTCTTAGCCAAGTGTTACCCGAGCAGATGCTCACTAAGGAGCACCCCCGAGAAGACTGAACTTCTCCAGATCAAGGCCAGGTTCGATAGGAACCCCCCGTGCCTCCCCACAAGCCAACAAGGGGGACTGTCTAGCTGGGCAGCTCAGACATCAGGCGTGTGCCTAGCATTGCTGGAGGTACTCCCTAATTTTATTTATATTTTTTTAAGAACAAGCAAATGAAGACTGGCTGGGCTCTGGCTTTCCCCCACTGCTCAGGTGTGAATTCCCTCTCCCGACTCATTCTCCTGTCGAAATCCCATGCCAGTCCTGTGGGTGCAAACTGGTCCTGCTTCTGAAAACCCTCCAATCGGACAACAGAGAACTGCCCTTCAGGAAGTAGCTTTATCCACCTCCAGGGTCCTCAGGACCCTGTTCCAGAACGAGCCTGTTGGTTCTCATTGGCTGAGGGCTGGTCTTTGCTTCATGACTTGCTGGTTTTTGTTGGTTGATGGGAATCAACTTTGTTCGGTTGATGGGAAACAACTGAAAGGAAAGGATAATAAGGTCCTGGGAACTCTCCCAGGGAGGGACCTTTCCTGTGAAACCTGTGTCTCCAAGAGTGATTAGGCCATGCCTCGTGGCTGTATTGTGGGTGCATACATTCACTGAGGTGCCAAGACTTGTAACGTTATGCATCTTTAAAAAAATCGAGCACCTCCACGAAATAATGTTCAATGTCACTTATTTTCAGAGAAATGCAAACAAAAATCTGAGATATTGTCTCACACTAGTGAGAATGGCATGTATCTTAAAGACTGTAAACAACTAGTGTTGGCAGGAATGGGGTGGGAAAGGTCCCTCATTATTGTCTGTTGGCAGGAATAATGCCTCGTCTAGTGTCTGGGCAGGATTGGGGAGTGAGGGGAGGGAGTAAGGAATAGTTCCATAACTAGTGGTGCTCAGGCCTTAATCCTGGCTCTGCGCTCAAGGATTACTCTTGGCAGTGTTTATGAGGCCATATGCAGTTTCAGGGATCAAATTGGGAGTGGCCACATGCAGCCAATCTGGGGTCGAAGAGCTTTAACTCTTCGACCCCAGATCCAGGACTGTTTGTGGGAAGCAGTACGGAGACTTCTCAGAACTCTTAGGATATGGAAGTTATAGCCCAGCAGTTTCATTCTCTGCTTGGCCTCTCTCCCAAGAACACCAAAGTATTAGCTCAAAAAGATCCACGTACCCCTGTGTTCGCTGCAGCCCTGAGTACAGTCACCAGGACGTGGGAACTACCCCGTGTCCAATGGGGGATGGACAGCTAAAGAGGCTGTGATGCACTTACGTAGTGAAATCCAGTGCAGTCGTAAGCAGAGTTGAAACCACGCCACAGTTGACTGCATCTTGGGTGGAACAGAAGGCATTGTGTTAAGTGAAGTTAAGTTGGGGAGAACTAGTCCCCGATGGTCTTACTCATCTGAGGTATATAGAGAAACAAAGCAAGGGACCAGACAGCACTGAAGGATAACAAACCCTTGGCTTTGGTTTGCAAAACTCGGATTACCAAGAAGGGTGTGGCAGGGTAAAAGAGGCACAGGGACAGCGGCAGGATGTCCTGTCCACTCCTGCTGTGCATCAAAACTGTGTCTACACTATGGTAACCATGTGACCTAAACTAAAAAGAAGTTGCGGAATATCTGCACAATGGAATACTAAGCAACTATAATAAAAGATGAAATATTAAAAAAAAGATCTGCTTTTAAGCTTTTAGATTTAGTGTGACATTGAAATTTATTTATTTCTTATTTTAAATGAGTATAATAGGTAAAAAATTCAAAAAATGAAGATTATATTCACCATAAATCATTCTCATTATTACCTTTGAGATGAATGAGCTTCACTGGCAAAGAGACACTGTACTTTAGGAGTTGAAAGCAAGTTATCTGGTAAGAAGCAGGAAAAGGTTCCAATCCAAGAGTGCCTGGATGCTGGTAGTTCTCTAATACTGGGATCCAATCAGAGGACACCAAGACAAAGGTGGACAAAGAACCTAATTGAATTCAGTTTTATCCTTTTCACCTTTAACTTAGTGTTATGATTTTCCCAACTGAAAAGAGGAGATGACTTAGTGGCTGCATGGAACTTACAGTCCTTATAGAGACAGGATTAGGACACAGATTCTCAGAGAAAAGACCTTGCAGTGGGACATAGAGAGGAAGCCATCTACAATCCATGAAATGCAACCTCACAAGATATTAACCTGGCAGTATCTTGATTTTCATTTCTAGCCCCTAGAATGTCCTTTTGTTTTTAAATACCCCAGTCTGTTGGAAAGTAAATGAATACGACAAAATCAATAGCACTGTCCTAGAACTGTCCTCCCATTGTTTGTCAATTTGCTCGAGCAAGCAGCAGTAACGTCTCCATTGTGAGACTTGTTATTACTGTTTTTGGCATATCGAATACGCCTCGGGGAGCTTGCCAGGCTCTGCTGTGCGCAAAGCAAATGCCCTACCCATACATGCATACCCATACATACCCATACATGCATATATACATACATATCACTCCAGCCATATGTATGTATATATGCATGTATATACACATATGTATTTGTGTATGTTTGTGTGCATATTTTTGTGTATGTATGCATTACATGAACATATGGTAGAAACATTAATCACTTGTCACTTGTCACTTGTCATCGCATTGATCATCAATTTGCTAGAGCGGGCGCTGGTAATGATTCCATTCATTCCTGTCATGTGCTAGGGTTGCCCAATGGCTTACTGAGTGCTCTTTCAAGGTCAGGGGAATGAGGCTCGTTATTGTTACTGTTTTGGCATATCGAATACTCCATGGGTAGCTTTCCAGGCTCTGCCGTGAGGGCAGAATACTCTCAGTAGCTTGCCAGGCTCTCTGAGAGGGAAGGAGGCATTTGGGATGGCCTCTAATAGCTTTTACAGGTATTCCCTGGGGGAGCCTTTCTCTTATAGAAACATTAATAGAAAGATAAAATCAATTAAAAATTTAGAATAAAGGGCTGGAGAGACAATATGGATAAAATTCTGTTGGAATGAATAGAAAGACTAGAAATAGTTAGCCCATAATAAAATAAAGTTAAAATAAATATTTGGATGCAAGAGAATAAAAAATGGGTCTTTGATAAGTCAATGATGACTGTGTATATTCCTTTCCTAATTTATATAGTTGGAAAGGAGGAATTAAGACCTGGAAAGATAATTGGCACAGAATGAAAAGATATAGTGCAAAGCAAATTTTTTATGTGTATGTGACAGGTAAAATATAAATGTGTCCATTGAACTCCTTCACTTGTGAAACATTGACCTCAAGAGAAGGCCTTGAAGAAATTATTTTTAGGAAACATCATTTGGGAAAGAAAATATATGAATAAAATAATATTGATTCTATAATAACAAGTAATTTTAAATGATAAATGACTAGTAGCAGTGAAGAAAATACCACTTGATTCATAATACAAAAAGAACAGATCTATCCATAGGTTAATCAGATAATTAGGAATTCTGGTAATGATGATTTTATTCTGGCTCATTTTTTATTCATATTGACACTATTCAAAAAAAAAAGCATGTTGATAGTTTTCCCAATAATCTGTCACAGGCAATGTGAAAGAAAAAATGATATGTGAGGCTGGAAATCAAGTGCTAGGAAAGAAAAAAAAAGTGTTCCAAATTTTCTGCAGATGTTCTCAGATAAAATTATGGTGTTGAAAAATTGTATAGTATGTTCAATGGAGCATCCAAGATGAAAAGACAGTTCAGTGGCTTTGTAATCTGGATAAAAAAAGAATTGCAGAGCTGTGCTCATGTAGGGTGTAATTCACAAGTTCAGAACTGTCAATGGTGGAGGTAATGGCAAGGAAGCTAAAGCATTGACTTTTTAAATAACTTTTACATAAATTTACATATAAAACTTGGATAATACAGCTTCCTGATTATATTCTATACCTAGGGAATAAGATCACAGGTTTCTACTTTTTCCACATCCTTATATATTTTATTTTTCATCAGCCACTGAATGAATGCTCTGTACACATGACATGCTTAAAACACTGGATTGATAGAAAAAATATTCATAGAATCTTAATGGACATGACAAAATAAAACATCATGTCATTTACATTCTTTAATTTACATTCCCTGGAAACCAATTTGCTCAGAATCTAAGTGATTTCAACCAGATCACCACTCTGGAGACAATGCTAGACCAAGAGGAAGACCGAATCTTGAAACTCCCACCTTTCTGGACTGTTGAGAAATCTGGAAGATTCTAAGGTTTCCAAACATTTTGATTATTGGGACCAGAGCAGGTATAAGAGGTAAGGCCCTTGTCTCGCCTCCAACTGACAAGAGTTTGATACTGGTAACTCATAAGATCCACACTCCCTTCCAGTAGTAATCTCTGAGTATTGAGCCAGGAGCAAGCTTTGAATACTGCCAACTGTTTCCCACAATACATACATAAATATATTTTTATTATTATTTTGCATAAAGATGGAAGAGGAATAACACCCCATTTCAGATTTGATAAGTCATCAAATAACATTAAATGAATTAGAAGTAGAAAAAGATCAAATTAATTCCATATTTCCAGGGAATCTATATAGATCATGAGGATTTCATTTTTTTGTCAGAGAAAAAACTATACCCTTAACCAGTGAAAAGCATAAGATCTAAAAGGATAGACAAGGGCAACTCATGGTGTGCTTGTGATTCATATGACATCCATGCATTTCCCAATTGCATCTTGTCCTGCCATCAAGGTTGCCTTATTTGAAAGAAATATCATTTTTGGATATAATCCTACATCTGGATAATAACTTATATTTTATTATTCTAGGTTGTTAAGGAAATTACTATAACTTCCTCTGATCTTCACGGAACCAACTGACCCAAGTTAAAAATAATCTGCACATTAACACAGCACAACTCAAGAAGGCCTATTCTGATCACTTCTATATGGCAATAAAATATACATTTTGTTATATTGAGTCCATGATGAGAAATTATTACTTCCTATACACAAATGGGGAAATTATGGAATCTATCCCAACTGTTACAAAACTTTATCCTGTTATATTGCTTCTAAACTCATTGAACAAATATTTGAATTCCTACTATGGGCAGACATTGTTTTAGGCTTTTGGAATAGAGCAGTGAAAAAAATCAGTCAAAATTTTGCCATCATAAATCACTTGATTTACATAATAAATAGAGAAGACACCCCTCTTCCACTCCCACCTACATCCCCCACAATAGTATAAAGTTAGACACATCTGTGCTATTGAGAGGTAGAAAATGTAGTGGTAGGTTAAAATTACCACAGATAAAACATTTGTGAAAATGTTTGAAATAGAAAGTAAAATTAGTTGTGCTTCCTGATTTTCATTTTAAAGACAATATAAATTGGTTTATCTTTAAGGGGTAATATAGGTAAATGTATTTGTTGTCTTCATTGTACCAGTTGAAATATTTCTTAGACCCAAACACGGTTCTTAAGTTGTTAAATCTAGTCAAAAGTTGGCTGTTTTCTTTTATGTCACTTTTTATCTGTGGACCCAATAATATTGTTTGGGTTAAGCATTATAAATTGGGACATGACTTTTTGATAAAAATGATATGGATTTCTTTAGTATTCCACAAACAGTAGCATAACCCTTTTAAGGAAATGAAAAATAGTCTGTTTTATAGGTCATGGTAAACTTGGAATTGTATCTGCTGAAGAAATGTTAAGCTTGTTTTGTATAAATGTAAATATTACCAAAGAGAGGCACGTCAGCAGCCTTTGCAGTGAACCTTTTCTTAAAAGAGCAAACAATGATTTGTTTATCTCAAACATTCAATATTTCTACAATATAGTTCTTTCTGATAACTTGGTATGTGATAACTTAGAACTCCATTGAATATATCTATATGAAAACAATGCAAAATCTTTGCTACATATATGTATATATGTACATGAATATATACAAATCTTTGGCACATTACTGTATGCTTATTTCATAAATAGATTTAAATTCAATTCAGTCTATTAAGTATATGACTTGATCATTTGACATCCCATTACTCATTGATTTGCTCAAGTGGGCACCAGTAGCATCTCCATTCTTCCCTGTTGCGTGTTAGTGTTGCCCAATGGCTTCAGTTCTCTCCAGAAACAAGAAGATCCTCAAATCGTTCATTCAAAGTCTTGATAAAGAAGTCTGACCATCTCATAGGTGGACGGCCATGCAATCTTTTGACGTCTCATGGAATCCAGTCGGTACTGGCTCTAGTTCAGCGGTTGTCTCCAAATTGCATTACATGTCCAGCCCATCTGATTTTTGACACCTTGGCAAACAAGAAAACCACAAAAAAAAGAAGCCTATCTTCAGAAACTCTTGAGCTCATTTGCCAATGTGCATTGGCGTGAAAAGGCACAAAAGTTAACATCCGAGCTGACTGAACAGTGCAGAGAAGCGATAAAGGAAGACCTCAAAGAGAGAAAAGCAGCAGAACTGGCTGATGTGGTAGAAATTGGTGAAAGCATTCACAATGTCTGCCCATCCTTCACCAACTACAAGAACAAGATGACTGCCCTCCGACGTCCTGAAGGACCTATCACATCTTCCAGAAGGGCAATGGAGATTATCCATGACTTCTACTTGGATCCCTTTGATAGACGTGCCCACCTGCCCACATACCAATTTCCTCAGGATTGATATGTCGTTCCACACGTTCTCCCTTCCAAAATCTGACACGCCATTTCATCATGTGGCAGCACCTGGCACAGACAAGAACAGACTTACATACCTGAAGAATCTGCCCTCAGTACTTATCAATACACTGGCTCGGCTCTTCACATGCTACCTATCTGAATGCAAGGTTCCAACCCAATGAAAAACCAGCAGGACCATTATACTGTACAAGAAGGGAGACATCCACGACATTGGCAACTATCGCCTGATCTGCCTGTTGTCTATCATCTAAAACCTGTTCACTCAAGTCACCCTGAACAGGATTGACAGAACACATGATGAAGGATATCCATGAGAGCAAGAGGGGTTCCAAAATGGATTCAGCCCGATCGACCATATCCACACAGTAACCAACTATTGGGAGTTCATGATGCTGCCCTGTCTAACGTTCATCTATTTAAAGAAGGCCTTTGATTCTGTTGAGTCTGAAGCAGTCATTGAAGACCTAGCCAAACAGGGAGTTCAAACTCATTACATCAGGATCCTCTGTGAGCTGTACTACGGATTCACTACCAGGATCTCACCATTCTACAAATTAGATGTCAAGAGAGTGGTTCGGCAGGGTGATACCATTTCACCGAAACTCGTCAGTGCCACCCTCAATAACATCATGCGATGATTGGAATGGGAAGGAATGGGCGTGAAGATAGATGGTCGGCAACTACATCACCTCCGCCTTGCTGATGACATTGTTCTAATAACACCAAACATTAGCCAAGTGACACAAATGCTGGCCGACTTTAAACATGAGTGTGGAAAAGTAAGACTGCAGTTGAATCTTACGAAGACAATGTTCATGAGCAACAGACTCATTCCCAAGGTTCCATTCACTCTCAATGAAATGAACACCTCCGAATGCAGCAGTTTTGTGTACCTAGGTTGAGATCTCAACATGACGAACGACTTGGCACCGGAGCTGCACTGGAGGAAGAGAGTAGAATGGGATGCCTTCAAGAGTGTCAAAGAAATAGCTAAGAGGATGAAGAACTTCTGGCGCTGGGCACACCTCTTTGACTCCATTGTTCTTCCTGCATTAACAGACTCCTCAGATACTGGGCCTTATGAAAATAAAAAGAGAATGCTATTCAGGTCTACCAAAGAAGAATAGAAAGAGCTATGCTTGAAGTATCATGTTCATTTAAGTGAGAGAAGAAATCTGGAGTTCCTACATCTGTCAATAATTGAGAATCAGAGATGCTGTCTCATTTGTCAAGGCATTGAAACTCAGATGGGCTGGACATGTATTAAGTATATATATCACTGTCACTGTTCTCTTGTTTTTCATCGATATGCTTGAGCGGGCCCAGTAATGTCTCCATTGGAGACTTTGTTGTTACTGTGTTTGGCATATCAAATACATCACGGGTAGCTTGTCAGGCTCTGCAATGCGGGCGAGATACTCTCAATTGCTTGCCAGGCTCTCCGAGAGGGGCGGAGGAATTGAACTCAGGCCTGCCATGTTGGCTACGTGCAAGGCAAACACCCTACCACTGTGCTATCGCTCCAGCCCAAATATATATATATATATATATATATATATATATGGATAAATACCTCATTGGCCAACCTCCACTACCCGGCCACTGCTATGCTCCAGGCTGCTTTATGGATGCTTGGGCCAAGTCTCACGCATGAGTGAAGCCCCACAGAACCAGGTAATGCAGAACTTTGTGACCTTAGAATCCAGGCTTAACAGCACCTGGAAACAGAGATCTTCTGCCTGCTTCCTCCAGTCTCCGGCAACCCAGGGGTCACTACCAGGATCTCACCATTCTACAAAGAAGTGATAATTGACGTAAAGAGAGGAGTTTGGCAGAGTGATACCATTTTACCGAAACTCTTCAGTGACACCCTTGAGAATGTCATACAACAACTGGAATGGGAAGAAATTGGAAAATAGATGGCTGGTAACTACACTACCTTCACTTTGCTCATAACATCATTCTAATAACACCAAACCTTAGCCAAGTGGCACAAATGCTGGTCAACTTCCACCGTGATTGCGGTAAAGTAGGACTGAAGCTGAATCTCATCAAGACAATGTTTATGAAAAATGGACTCATTCCTGATGTTCCATTTACTCTCAATGGAATGAACATCTCTGAACGCAGCAGCTATGTGTATCTGGGTTGAGAGTTCAACATGAGGAACAACTTGGCACCAGAACTGCGCAGGAGAAGAGAGTGGCGTGGAACGCCTTCAAGAGCATCGAAGAAGTTGTGAAGAGGATGAAGAACCTTCAGTTCCGGTCACATATTTTCAACTCCACTGTTCTTTCTGCACTAACATGCCTCAGATACCTGGACCTTACATAAACAGGATGAGAACCCTATTTGGATATCCCAAAGAGGAATCGAAAGAGCTATGCTTAGAATATCACATTTCACTCAAGTAAGAGAAGGAATCCGGAGTTCCAACCTCCATGGATGATAGAAGTTCAGGGATGCTGTATCATTTGCCAAGGCATCAAAAATCAGATGGGCCAGACATGTAACACGATATAGAGACAACCACTCGACTAGACCTGTTAACAACTGGATTCCACTGGATGTCAAAAGTGTGGCCACCCACCTAGGAGATGATCAGACTTCGTCAAAACCCGAACAAACAGTTTGAGGCTCTTTGTGTTCCCCAAAGCGGGTAGGGCAGATGTGATTGGGCTACACTAGCACACAACAGGGACGAATTGAGACATTATTGGTGCCTGCTAGAGCAAATCAATGATCAACTGGATGACAAGCAATACAAGTGTTACAATCTATTAAGTGCTGTTGAAATTAGTAAAACAGACATTCTCTACTGTTATGCTCCACATCTGTTGGACACATCAGGTACTCTTCTGAGGTTAAATATGGGGTGGATGAGGTTCCCCAAAGAAGGGTAGGTGAGAACCCTCCCCACCCCAAGGGACTCAGCCCCAACAGCTGAAAACCTCTACAACACAAGGCTGCTCCCCACACCCTTGGGCTGAGCTTCACATACGAGTGAATGCATAATAAG
>JAOXYA010000001.1:9510082-9522006 GCA_028565675.1 Sorex palustris
ATGCACATCCACGCATGCACATGCGCACGTGCACATGTGCGCATACACACTCACACCCACTCACACATGCTCTTCACCTGTGACCCCCCACCTTAGGCTACTCTGGGAAACGCCAGTGTGGAGGGCATCTGTCCAGTCTCCTCGCCTCTCATGGCCAGGAAGGGGTAGTCTGGAGCTGCTCGGGATTCCCCCTGACTGTGAGGAGACTGGACAAATGGCCGCTGAGGACAGGGAACTGCCACACACACACACACACACACACACGCTCCCCAGTGCAACCCACTGAGCCCTGCCCGTCCAGGCTGCGATGTATCCAGGGCTCATGTCCAGGGCTCGGGGAGGGAAGCGGCTGGTGGCTCCGAGCTCCCTGCAGGGGAGCCCACGCTGCAGCCTGTCCCACCCCTGCCCTTCTCCCCTCTGCCCGCAGAGTTCCAGCGGCAGGAGAGCGTGCGGTCCCAGCACAGAGGCATCCAGCTCTACGACACGCCCTACGAGCCGGGCCCCCCCAGTGTCGACTCGGACTCGGAGAGCGCCGTCAGCCCCCGGCTGCGGGAGAGCAAGCTACCCCAGGACGACGACAGGCCCGCCGACGAGTACGACCAGCCCTGGGAGTGGAACCGCGTCACCATCCCCGCCCTGGCCGGTAAGAAGGACCCCGGGGTCCCCACCTGCTCTGTCCCCCTCACCCCTCCCTGGTTATGGGTGTGCAGCTTCCGTAGGTGATCCTAAAGGGCTTGTCAGCAAACCTGCCCCTGGCTCCTCCTTACCCCTGTCCGGGAGAAGCCCGGCAAAGCTCTGGCAGCTCTCCCTTCCCCAGCCATGGAACGTGGTAGCCCCAGCCCCGGCGGCCCAGAATCTCAGTGAGGATCCGGGAAAGCGAGCTAGCTCTGAGTGACCTGATGGGTCACCCGTGCTCGGGGAAGGCATGCCGGGTTGACGGGTCATTGGATGTGAAAACGGCTCCGTGCAAAGCCAGGGTGAGAGGCCACGGGGGACCCGTCTGTGACGGGAGGAGCATGGTGGTGAGGCCAGCCCCTTTCCTCAGTCCCTCTCTGGCTGCGGGCTACCCACTCCCCGCTCCTCGCCTGCCCTATCTCCCCTGCTGTGCTGGGGGTGGCATCAGGCCCTGTGTTCTGCACACGCGTCTGAGTCCCCCAAGGGAAACATGAAACGCCCGGTCGGCGCTGTTGGGGTTCTCGGGTCAGTCCATTCTGGGCACCAGGTGTGAGAACAGGCATTACCAGCAAGCTCCCTGGCGGGGTGGGGGGGGCCAATGGGAACAACCTGACACCACCTTCAGGAAGTCCTCCCTGACACCACCATCCCCTCCCAGCCCTCACCCCAGGCCTGACCTGACCTCTGCTCCTGCCATATGTCACCCAAGCGTGTGTTCCATTTTGATCCCTGTGGGCCCGCCAGAGGCGCGCTCGCTCATCACTGCCCTGGGAGCCCTGGCCCTGCCGCCCGCATGGCACACCCCTTTTGCCTGGCGCCCCCTGGAGTTTTAACACCTTCCCGCTGGCTTCTGGAGAGGGTAAAAGGGCAGAGAAAGGGAGGAAGGGAAGGTCCCAGATCATGTCTATTTCCTAAACACTTCGTGAGTCATCGCTGAGCCAGCCCGGATGGCTGATTGGAAATAGCCCCGTCAGGGTGGAGCAGGGGGAGGACAGGACAGGAAGTGAGGGCTCAGCGAGGCCCAGTTACGCAACCGGCATGGGCTCCCCCACCTCAGGTGAGAGCCCGGCAGGTGTGGCTCGTGCATCCCGCTGATGACTCTGCTCGGGGCTCCGCAAGGGCATCTCGGGCACAGGGATGGCAGGGGCCCGTCTGAATCTTCCTTTCACCTGCGGGGGGGTCTCTGAATGGGGCCGCGGCCGCACCTCGTGCCAAGCTCAGCCTTCTGGCCACGCAGATCCGACAGGCTGGCCCCGTGCCCCAGGGAACCTGAGCCCTGCCACCACTGTCTCTGGCCCACCTCCTCCTCCTCCTCCTCCTCCTGTGTCGCTCCTCTCCAGCTCCCCTGACTACTGCTGCGCACCCCCCTCCTCCCTCTCCTCCCCACACCCCCATGCAGGGCATTCCCAGAATGCTTTGGGCCCCGCATGAGGGGAAATTCACCATTGTGTTTGTTCCGGGAGCTTTCTGCTCTGTAATGAGTAACAGTTGTAATTAATGTTTAACACGTGTGAACAGCAGGTCTGCAGCGAGGAGGGCAGGGGTGAGGGGGGGCGTGTTTAAAGGAGAGAACTGGGCTAATATCTTACGGAGGGACAGGTTTTTCCAGTTGAGTTTTCTGTTTGACATATAAATGAATTCATTTAGTAACCTGGAAGGGGGAGGGAAGCAAGTGTTTAATCGTTTTGATACATTCTTGATACATTTGCTAATGAGATTGATAGAGGTGTTCCTTCAAATGCCTTTGTCTCCAGGAAACCACCCCCCCCCACACACACACACACACACTGATGTGAGTGTGGCACTTGCCGGGGCACTGGGGGCGTCTCTGGGCTACTTGTGGCTAGAGATTGTGATGCCTGGTAAGGTCAGAGGTTTGGCCTTGTCCCACCCACGGGCCCCCGCCTAGATCTGTGCCCAGCCCCTAACGCTAAGAAGCCCTGGGACTCCTTTCCGCTCAGGAGACCAACTGACCGGCCACCTGAGCTCCCCCCAGGACACTCCACGCCCTCTGCCAGCACCCTGCGGGGCGGTGGCCTCAGTCTCTGCCTGCTGGAGTGGCCAGGGCAAGGGCGGTCCTCAGGATGCCCCTGGGCGTGCGTGGGTCACTGCCCGTGGGACCCACTGCCGCCCTGGGAGTGGGGACACAGGTGTGGCCCTGGAGGCAGGGCGCCCCCTGATGGTCAGCCAGGTGGTTTGTTGCCTCATCTCACCCCTGTGGAGAGACGTGGGGCCACAGGCAGCAGCGCTGGGGCTTTATGGGTGGGTTCCTGGCCGGGGAGGCGGGTACCCCCGGTTCCTCTCCAAGCTGCTCCCTTTGATGTCTGAGGGTGAGTGTGTCCGGGACATGCAGGTTCAGGTGGCGCAGAAGGGGCAGGAGTACAAGCCCCAGGCACCGGTTGCCAGGTGCAGGCTGCCGGCTCCTCGGCTAGGGAAGGTGGCCGCAGATCTGGGCTCAGGCGCGTGTGCCTGGAGTCACTGGCTTCTGTTAGTTGTGTTTGTAGCGATCGCTGTTTGGTGGGGAGGGGCAGGAGGGGGACACTCCACGGTGCTTAGGAACGGGGGTGAGGGCGGGGTTTGCACTCCCAGCTCCGCTCAGAGGGCAGTGCGGGTCTAATCTGCTTTCACGTGCTCTAGCCCGGCGGTGGGGGCGGGGGTCCCCATGGAGCCTGGGACCCGACGTGGAAGGCAGGTGCTCCAGCCCTTTGAGTTTCTCCCCAGCCAGAAAATGCCTTTCATAGATACCCAGGACGACAGTAACACGTTTTGGGGGGGCTTGGGGCCGGGCCTGGCAGTGCTCAGGGGTCCAATCCTAGCTTCGTTCTCGGGGACTCATTCCTGGCCATGCTTAGGGGAGGATCATATGTATTGTATTGCTGGGAATCAAACCAGGGTGGACAAGATGGCACCCTAACCCCGGTACCATCGCTCTGGCCCACTAACAGGAGCTTTAAATTTTTGTTTGTTTGTGGCAGAGCGATAGCACAGCGGCAGGGCATTTGCCTTGCGTGCAGCCAGCCCGGCCGAGCCTGGTTCGATTCCTCCGCCCCTCTGGGAGAGCCCGGCAAGCTACCGAGAGTATCTCGCCCGCACAGCAAAGCCTGGCAAGCTCCCCATGGTGTATTTGATATGCCAAACACAGTGACAAGTCTCACAATGGAGACATTACTGGGCCCACTCGAGCAAATCGATGAACAACGGGAGGACAGTGTTTTGTGGTGGAACCACATACGGGGCCCCATGGAGGCAAGTGCTGGACGGCGGGAGCCCTTCTGCGCCATCCCCGGGTTTCCGGGGACTGTGTGGACAGGATTTGCAGTGAACTCACTCAGGCCTCGGAGTCAGACAGTCAGGGATTGTGTGGAACCATTCATTTGGGAGAAATGCATGCCTCTTCACGGAGTTGAGGAATGGAGCCACGCTGAGCGGCCCTTGTACCAGCCCTGGTGAGCCAGGAAGGCAGTCAGAAGACATTCGGAAGATGCTGTGGCCTCGGCATTTGGGTACTGAGTCCTTCTTTTCAGGATTTTTCTCCTGGCGTGGCCTGAAGCCGTGCAGCAGCCACGGGGCAGGGTGTTTGCCCCTGGCAGGGATGCCCCCATTCTGGGGAGGGGGGGGCTGCAGAGAAAGAGGGCATAAGCCGGCACCTGGTGCAGGCACCACCTCCGACCCCCAACCCCCGGCCCAGGCACAATGCCCTGGTGCGGGCCATGTTCCCGGGGCCTCGGTCGCAGCTGGACACCAGCCTCGCAGTCTCCCTGAATGTAGCTGGGCACCGTCTGCCCTCACAATGGGGACCTCTGTTCTCGGGGCCCGCTTCCAGCGTGTGGCCAGCCGCAGCGCCCCAGGGCCTGCGCATGGCTGCAAGGTGCAAGCAAGCACAGAGGCCTCTGTCGGGGCCCGGGAGCATGGGCCAAATATTTGCCGTGCCACCAGCAGCCGGGTGCCAGGTCCAGGGTCTGCCACCCAAGTGAGCTGGGGAAGTGGGTGCAGCCTCTGCCTTCCTAGGGGGCAGCAGCGAGGGGGGGCTTCACTTTTCGGCACCTCCCTGCTAGGTGCTGTGCCCATGTGAGTTTCGAGAAACGGGGTGCCCCGGAACTGTGGGGCTATAACATCCCTAGGCATCTCCCGTTGGGGTTCATCTCCCACCTACCCCGTAGTTGGGGCCACGGCAGGAGACTGCGGGTCAGGTGACAGGACAGGAAGGAAACAAGGTCATCAGGGGCCATAGTGGGGACAGGCTCAGGGACAGGCTGCTCTGCATGGCCCTCCCCACGCTCTCAGCCCAGCCCAGCACAGGGGGGAACCTGAACCCCCAGTTCATTGCTTCCTCCCTTTCCCTCCGGTGGTCACTCTGCTCTCCCCCACCACCCCGTTCACCCCCTTGGGATGCCTCGGAGAGTGTTGGTCAGACTGTGAACCCTTTCCCCAGGCCAAGGCACCCCACAGCACCCCCAGGTGAAGAGAGGCCACCCGGGGCCTCCTGGACAGAGGAGTGTCCAGGGCAGGGCCCCCCCAGGCTCTCCGGCCAGCACAGCAGCTACTGCTGCCCCACACACCTCACCTTCCGGCCAGTCGCTTGTCCCCTCGTGGCTGTGAAGTCACGGCCAGAGCAGCGCAGAGCAGGGACCTTGGGTTTGGAGGCACCTGCCACAGCCAGTGCTGGGACTTGGGGTCCTCCTCATCATCCAGGGTGAGCACTGTAACCCGTGTCCTTCCTCCACGGGCGGATGCAGGTTCTTTGATCCGTTCGTTGAGCTGGTCCTGATACCCGCCATGCTCCAAGCACTGGTCTGGCCTGCTTCGGCCGGGGCGGGGGCTGGGGGGTGGAGGGGAAACGCCATGTTCTTACCGGAGCAGAACAAAATCTGGCCTGTCCTCCCGGGCTTCCAAGTAGTCTGGCACTCCGGTGGACGCTGGGGGAAGAAGATGGGTCGGGGCGGTCGAGTGTGAGGCCCTGGGCTCAAGCCCCAGAAGTAGGGCCTCAAGCACCAGCACCCGGAGAGGATGCTGACGTGAAACCATTCTCATCCGACCACAGAGAGGGGCTCTCCTGGGGGAGGGGAGAGTCTCTCCTTTCCGGGGCTGGGCCCCTGCATGCCTCCTGTCACTCACCAGCTCCATAATCCAAGCCAGAGATGCAGCGCAGTGATGCCTTGCACGTGTTGAGGCGGGGGTGGGGGTGGGGTAGGGGGAGGGTGTCCGTCCTGACTCCAGGGGGGTTGTGTGTGTGTGTCTCCTGACTCCAGAGGGTGTGTGTGTGTGTGTGTGTGTGTGTGTATGTGTGTCTCCTGATTCCAGAGGGGTTGTGTGTGTGTGTCTCCTCACTCCAGGGGTGTGTGTGTATGTGTGTGTTGCCAGGGGTTTGAACCCAGGTTTCCTGTCTGCAGAGCATCTGCTTCACCACTAAACTGCCTCCTCCATCCACTCCAGTTTGAGCGCCCTGCGGGCCAACAAGGCAGCGCCGGCTCAGAGAGTTAGAGACTTTCCCCGCATCGCCCAGCAAAGGCAGAGGCCGACCCCCATACCCGGCTTTTCCAGACTCCAGAGCCCACGGTCGAGCCACGGTGCTGAGCCACTGCGGCCTCACCATTCCCAGGGACACAACCTCAGGGCCAGCAGCATATCATGCCGGGGGAGCTCAGAGATCATGGATCACGGAGGGGGGGCGGGGAGTCAAGGAGGGGTGGGACCGTAGAGGGCATGGCTAGAACAAAGGGCTCCGGGCTCAAGAGAACTTGGAACCCAGCATGGCCTGCGCCGTGGGGAAGATGTGGAGCCCAGCGGGTCATGTGGGGGCAGAGACATCCAGGAGGTCAGGTGGGCACTGGGAGAGCTGGCGTGGCCAAGGCCCAGCGGGCAGACAGGAGCTGGAAACACGTTGGTTTCGTCTGCGCCGACACGACACTTCCTAAGCCCCGTGTCTGGAGGAGGAAGAGGAGAGAAATTCCCACCTCACCCCACAGGCTGATCAGGGAGAGGGGTGTGGGGCCCCAGGCTCTGAGAGGCAGACCATATGCCACCATGCCATCCCCAGGGGCAAGAGCAGGGGCACTGGGACCAGGGCTGGGCTGGCCTTGGAGACGGGGAGCCACCAGAGCAGGAGGGAGCAGGGGACGGAAGAGTGAGGACAGTGACACCTGCCATCCTCAGTGGGGAAGGATTCCAGGGTAGGGTGAGCCTCGCCCCAGACACCCCAGTCCCGGGCCTGCCTTAGTCCCTCAGAGACCCCCAAAGGGAACCTCATCTCTCCCTGTCCCATCCCAGTGAGGGGTGGCGTCTCGGACCTCATATGTCGACAGGAATCGAAGTCGGGGGCCAGTTGGCATCAGGAGTCCAGAGCGAGAAGTGCAGGGTCGCTCCTGAGCACCACTGGGTGTGGACCACCGATTACCCCGCCCCCAATAACAAAAATAATAAAGGTTTTTTTGGGGGGTCACACCCAGCGATGCACAGGAGTTACTCCTGGTTCATACACTCAGGAATTACTCCTGGCAGTGCTCGGGGGACCATATGGGATGCTGGGAACCGAACCTAGGTCGGCTGTGTGCAAGGCAAATGCCCTTCCTGCTGTGCTATTGCTCCAGCCCCAATAATAAAAATAATAAAACCTACAAGTCAAGTCAGAGTGGGGCGGGGTCCCCCCCCCCCCCGGTCTTGGCATCTCAGCCAGAGGGAGGCAAATCTCCTTGAAACGGGGGGTTCTGGAGTACTTCGTGGAGGCTGGTCTTGGCATCCGACCAGGAAGTCCACCTGAATTCTCCTCTCCCCTGAGGGCAGGTGAACTGGGCCCAGCCCAGACCCAGTCCCCAAGCCTGGCTGCCCCCACCTGTCATCGCCGGGGGCTATTAATGAGATTCTTTCTTCCGGACCAGACTGGGGGGGGGGGTGGAGTGATTTATTTTCCCCTCCCTCAATGCAGATTTTCTTTTGCAGGCTTGTGCTTTTTTTTTTATCCTCTACAGAAAAATCACTAAATTAAAAGAATTGCCATTTTCAATTGCAGATTAAAGAGAAACTTAATTAGAAGGAACAAAAGCAGTTGTGTTTAGAGCTTTTGTTCCTAACCTGTTTTGTGCGTGCGTGTGTGTGTGTGTGTGTGTGTGGTTGGTTTTTTATTTTTTCCTCCCCCTGTGTGCTACTGAATCACTGTGCTTGGAGTTTGTGTGTTTTTAGGTGAAGTGATTTGCCTAATTAAGGCTGTCATTCATCACCACCTGTTCCTGCTAAAATATATGGCTAGATTATTAAGCTTGCAAGCGAATGTATGAATTAATTCAGTGGGGAATTACGGTGTTGACTAGGACGTTATTAGGTTTTATCCAATTTATCTGGTGCGAAAACCGATAGTTTTCCCAGTAACGCAGAACAGCAGCTCATTAAGTCTCTCTGCTCGCTCTCTGAGCACCCGTGTTGTTGGGGGTATGTGCGGGAGGGAGCAGGTGGGGGTCAAAGGGCGGGTGCAGCTTCTGCTCTCCGGGCGGGGGGGCGGGGAGAAGCTCATTCATGGGGAGCCAGACTGGTTCACTGGCAGCTAGAGCCCCTTGGCAGAGCCAGGTGCGTCTGAGGGTAGGGTAGGTAAGAGGAGGCTTCTCCCTAGAAGAGGCTCCCGAAAGGACAAGTGGGGTCCTCAGAGCAGGAGTCATAGTGAATCCCCCAGGCCAGGATCAGGAAGAGAAGCTGATCACCACATGTGGTGCCAACCACGTGCCGAGCTCCACCCCCTACCAGGTGCCATGTCTGCTGTGCCCGACTTCCACTACGGGCTCACCCACCTTCCGCCTTTCTTTTTTCTGGTTTTTTTTTTTCCTTTTTTGACTTGGCTTTGGGGCCACACCCAGCAGTGCTCAGGACCCACTCCTGCCTCTGTGCTCAGGGGACCATCAGGGATGAAACCCAGGTCGGTTACCTTTGGGGCAAGGACCTTAACAGCCATCCTATCCCTGCTCACACGACCACCCATCCCCCCCCCCCATTTTGTAATCAAGTAGCTTTTTTTTCCCCCTCTTTTTAAAGAGTAGTTCTAGGTTCATGATAAGATTGAGCAGAAGGGGGACTGCAGCGATAGCACAGCAGTTAGGGCATTTGCCTTGCGTGCAGCCAACCCGGGTTTGAGCCCCAGCATCCCATATGGTCCCCTGAGCACTGCCAGGAGTAACCCCTGAGCATCGCCGGGTATGCCCCAAAAAGAAAAAAAAATTGAGCAGAAGGCTCTGAGCGTCCCCATGATATCTGCCCCCAGGCCTCCTCTCCAGCCTCGTAATCGTATTCAGAAGTGCCTGGGCAAAACTGTCCCCAGCAAAACTTGAGAGTCACTGTCCACCTCTCTGAGAATAAAGCTAGAGTCCTTTGGCAGCCCACTGTGTGTCCCTGATGTGGCCCTAGTGCCCTCCATCCACCCCCTACCCCACCCCCACCCCCACCCCGCTGTGCTGTGTGCAACTCAGACCTTACTCCAGGGTGCGTGCGGTGCAGGGAGCCTTCTAGGAGCACTCAGCAAAGAGGGAGCTGGAGAGCCCCCCACCCCGCCCCCAACTCCGCAGGGTTGGCCCAGAGGCCCCAAGTGAGGAGCAGCTTTGTCCCCTGAGAACTGTGCAGGGTGCAGAGCTCCTGCCTCCCCCCTCCGTCCCCTCAGTCCCCAAGCATCTGCACACATCTCTTGCTCTCCTAGTATGGGATTACAGGGGCTTCCTCCGGGAGCAGGGCGTGCAGAGGCCCTCGGAGACGCAGCCCTGGGAAGGCCCCTGCCCTGGTCTCTCAGGCCATGGTCATGGGGAACTATTCATTCCCAGCTGGGCACTCGGCTACCCCAGTGCTGTGCAGCACTCCTCAGCACCCCTTGGGGTGGATCCTGGTTAACTCTCTCTCCCCCGCTCTCTCTCTCCCCCCTGCAGCCCAGTTTAACGGCAACGAGAAGCGTCAGTCCCCTTCACCTTCCCGGGATCGGCGGCGCCAGCTTCGAGCTCCTGGAGGGGGCTTCAAGCCCATCAAACACGGGAGCCCCGAGTTCTGCGGGATCCTGGGAGAGAGAGTGGACCCCGCTGTCCCACTGGAGAAACAAATGTAAGTCAGGAGAGCAGGAAGGGGGTGGGGGCGGGGGGCATTGGTGGCCCAACGCCAGCATGAGCAGCAGCGTCAGCAGCGGCCTCACCCATTGGCTTGGCCTGAGCCTTCCCCTCCCGCGGCCACCGGCAGCCCTGCCCACCACCCGCGGGCTGGCCCCGAGCGTGCCTTTGCCTCACGCTCTTCTTTGCTTTGTCGGCCACACCATGCAGTGGGGGGACAGTGATCCTGTACCTCTCTGGCCCGGTGCTCGCACCCTTGTTTGGGTCTTTTTTTTTTAATAGTTTTTTTAATGAATCACTGTGAGGTACAGTTACAAACTGACAAACTTTCCTGATTACATTTCAGTCATACAATGATGGAGTACCCATCCCTCTACCACTGCCCATTCTCCACCACCAATGTTCCCAGTATCCCTCCCACCACCCCCATGCCATCCCCTCTTGCTTCGGTCTTTCTCAGCTCCCTTCCTGGAGATCCCACACCTCCTGGGGAGTCTCGTCCCTGGCCTTCCTCATTCCTCCTCCTCCTCGGCATCAGCACCAGGGCCCTTTCCCACCCCCACCCTCCCTCTGCCCGCATCTTGCCCGTGCACAGGTCTCTGCTGGGCTCTGCAGCCCTCCAGGGCACAGACCCGTCTCTCTGTGTGCCTGTCAGTCTGTCCTTCGAGCTCCTTCCCATCCACAAACCCAGACTCCACCAAGCTGCTCTGAGCACTCGGGAAAGCCCTCCCAGAATCTCTTGTGGGGTCTCCTTTTCCCAACAGGAGGATGTGCTCTCAGTGGCACAGATGTGCAACTCTCTCTCTCTCTCTCTCTCTCTCTCTCTCTCTCTCTCTCTCTCTCTCTCACACACACACACACACACACACACACACACACACACACAGAGTCCCAGGAGGAAACAGGAACTGCCAGAGGTATGGGGTCTTGGCCCAGCCCCGGTGGCACCAAGTACAGCAGGGCTGCCCCACTCTCTCTCCCCTCTGCCCTTGCCCACCTGGCACCTTGTCAGCACCCTCCAAGGCCAGAAGCCTCAGTTCCCCTGCCCTGTGAGGGCCAGTCTCTGCAGCAGGACCCGGGGGGGATCCTGGTCTCCGCCTGCACAGGAAACGCTTGCTGGCGGGGCAGGATGCTGGGCTTCCCGAGTGACCTCATGCTGCAGCCCCCACGCCCGCCGTCCCCAGCATGCACTCCGGGCACACGCGCAGCTGGCGGGAGTGGGGTGGTCAGTTCTCGCCACCCTGCTGGGGGCACCTTGGGCCAGGCTGGCTTCACATCAAACATCAAACACCACTTTTTTCAAAGATCTCAGAGGACGTGCCGGGAGCTGCCCCCTGCCCTGCCCTGGCCATGGTCTGTGGGGGTCAGCTGGCCTAGCCCTCGCCCTCCTCCCGCCCTGGCAGGGGGCACTGGGGATGGGGGCACCAGGGCTTCCCACTCCCCGTTCCTTTCCTGTCTCCACCCAGCAAGACTCTTGGCCAAGTTCGCAGTTGGAACTGGCTCTGCCGCCCCTCTCGTCTGGCTGCCGACTCTCCGGGGATTATTCTGGCCCGCCAAGGCCTGACTCATCACCCGAGAGGCATGTTGGGGTAAAGCCCCTCTTGGGCAGAGCCAGGTGGTCAGCCAGAGGCTCCCCCACTCCTCCACCCAGGCTGGTGCTGCCCCAGAGAGGAGACACGTGTGCCTCATGCCCGTAGCTCGGGGAGTGCTGAGTTACGAGGGGCTGAGGGGCTCTGAGGGCTGCCCCAGATCTTAGCATGTAGCCACACATCCTCTTGGGAACCCATAGCCCCAGCCTCCCTTCCTGGGACCGTGGGGAAAGATGCTTGCCACCCCCCCTACACACACACACGCACACATGCACACACGCACACACATACACCCCTCCCCACACACACACTCTTGGTCATCTTTCATGCTCTTGCCACCCTTGCATACAAGCACGTCCTAGTTACAAGCATCTTTGGTGTCAGTATACCACCTTGGTCCCTCTTGTCCTCGGGCTCCCGCCCTCCCCCCCCTTGAAAGTTTCAGCTGTCGGAGCTGGTGATTGTCTGGGTGGCCCCTGCATCCTCAGTGACCAGCACCGCCCTGACACATAATAGGTGCTTTTTTTTTTTTAATTTTTATTAGTGAAACACCATGAGGTACAGTTGTAGACTTACAAATTTTTGTGCTTGGGTT
>JAOXYA010000001.1:9527563-9539940 GCA_028565675.1 Sorex palustris
TCGAGCGGGCCCAGTAACATCTCCATCATAAGACCTGTTGTTACTGTGTTTGTCATATTGAATATATCACGGGTAGCTTTCCAGGCTGTGCCATGTGGGAGAGATATTCTCAGTAGCTTGCCAGGCCTTCTGAGAGGGGTAGAGAAAACAAACCTGGTTCGACCAGGCCGGCTGCGCGCAAGACAAATATCCTACTGCTGTGCTATTGCTCCAGCCCAAATTCAAACATATCAATTGTAAAAGAAAAAGAAGTTAAAAATTGAAATAGAACCAAAAATTGAATAGGTAATAATAAGCAAAATATAGAAATCTTGATTAAGTAAAACAATTATTGGATTCCTCGCAGTATAGAGGAATAGACCGCAGTAAGGAAAAATAATCTTTAAAGGGGATATTACAGTTGTTAGGGCATTTGCTTATACATGGCCAAACTTGGTTTGACCCACTGCATCACACATAGTCTTCTCAAGACAGAGTAGGAGTAATCTTGAGCACAGATCCAGGAATAAGCCCTGAGCAGCATTAGGTGTGTCCTGACAACAAACAACAACAACAAAATAAACTGAACAAATAAAAATATAAAAGTTCAGAAACTGGGGCCATTGAGATAGCTGTTCAGTTGACGTGCTTTGCATACACAGGACTTAAGTTCAAACCATGGAGTCACATGGCTCCCTAATTACCCATTCACCAACAGGTGTAGCCATTGAGTTATATGAGCACAACCAACATGGCCATGGTCCAGCATCATAGGGCCTATACAGCTCTACATCCTTGGATCCAAGCACTGAACTCCTGGCTTAGTTGGTCAAGTATTACAAGCAGTACGGGTGGGTATACCGGAGATATTGGTGGTAGGGAACGTGCACTGGTGGAGGGATGGGTGTTTGATCGTTGTGTGATTGTAACTCAGACATGAAGGCTTTTAACTATATCTCACAGTGATTCAGTAAAATAAAAAATTACTCTTGGCAGTGTTCTGGGGACCATAGTGGGGGGCCCAGGGATTGAATCCAGGTGATCTGCATTCAAGGAATGTGCCCTACCCGCTGTCCTATCATGCCGTCCCCGTGTCTTTTGTAATAGAATCCCATTGGCAAGACACTTTGCATGCCAAACAGAGGTCAGCTACATGGATGTCCCATTTTCTTAGGTCGCCTCTTCTGGGAAAAGGGCACCCAGATTTGCGTGTGCTGTTTGTGGGAAAGGACAAGTGGCAGACCCCTCTAATTTTTCTTGGAACAAGTAATAAGAAAGAATTTGTTTTATGCCTTCTAGGGGGCAGGGGGAGGGAAACTGGGGATATTGGTGAAGGAAGATCACTCCACTGTTGTGGTTGGTGTTGGGACATTGTATGCCTGAAGCAGCTATATATATATTAGTCTTGTAAATCACAGTGGTTTCTTTTTTTTTTTTTTCTTTTTGGATTACTCCTGGCTCTGCACTCAAGAATTACTCCTGGCGGTGCTCGGGGCACCATATGGGATGCTGGGAGTTGAACCCAGTTAGCCGCGTGCAAGGCAAACGCCCTACCCGCTGTGCTATCGCTCCAGCCCTAGTAAATCACAGTGTTTTAATAAATAAAAAACAGAAAAAGAACGAATGGCAGGACTGAGTCAGAGGGTGGTAGGGTTTCCCGGGCGTCTCCCTCATTCACATCCCTTCGCACTCAGTAAAGTTGCTGCTGCCCTTTCGTCCGGCCTCTGCTCTGCCAGGACACGCCCCACCTTCAAGCCCAAGGCAGACCTCTTCAGTGTTGGACATCTGCCCAGAGGGGTGTCTGACCGCACAGTCCCTCCAGATAGCCAGTTAGTTTCCCTGGTTCCTTGTTTTGTTGTTTTTGTGTGTTGTTAGGGGCCGTACCCAGCCGTGCTCAGGGCTGACTCCTGGCGCTGCACTCGGGGATCACTTCTGGTGGGGGCTGGTCCTCTGCGTGCAAAGCCAGTGCCCCTCCCCGGTACTATCACTGCAGCCTCTACCTCCCCCACAGTCTTTAAGAACAACCATACTCTCATCACGTGGCTGCATCTGCTCACGTTCCGTTCCCTCCAACACTGCCTCTCTTTACACATTTCCCTTGACGCTTGTCACTCAGGGTTCGAGCACAAGCGTCCTATTGTGCATGTGGTGACATCCAGGGAAGGTTCCCACGCGCACTTCTCTGGTGATCATGGAGAAGCACCTTTGCATAGGCTTGTCGGTCATTTGTGGAAACTGTTCCAGGACAGGTTTAATCAGACTAGGGAGTGACAGGCCTGGAACGGTCTTGCCCTTGTAAGGAAGAAAATGTCTTCTCAGGGTAAATGATTTTGCCTTTCAGGTTCCAATTTATTTGGCTAACAACCCCCCTTCAGGAGAAAAAAATATATATATACCTGCCCAGAGGGGTTTTACACACACACACACACACACACACACACACACACACACACACACGCACCTTTTGAACTCCACCTGTATGCAGACAGGTCTCCCAGTTGTAATAAGGCCACTACTGCCCATACCCATCGTCTCCAGTGCCTCCCAAGTGGGCCAGGAAGGGCCACTTTGGGAAGCACTGAAGTAGGTGGATCCTAATGCTTTTGTACTCATCTTTTCCACATGGCCCTGGGCTCTTCTCATGAGAATGGGCGCATGGGCCCTGGAGCTGCACTTAAGGACTTCAGCTCCCCCCAGACTGCTGTGGGCAAAGGGCAGAACCCCCTTCTGCCTTGGT
Organism: Sorex palustris; assembly: GCA_028565675.1. NCBI lineage: Eukaryota > Metazoa > Chordata > Mammalia > Eulipotyphla > Soricidae > Sorex > Sorex palustris. Next base: position 9,530,280 of record JAOXYA010000001.1, read on the forward strand.
GACACGGGGGAGATACTGCCTGATTTAGGGGGCTGTCGTGAGAGTGAACACCTTGATGCCCGTGTGTGTGCCCCACCCACCAGTGGCTCATGCCTGAAGGTGCTTTCATCAGCACCAGCATCAGCATGTTAACTACATGAAAACACCAGCAGAGCACATACCTGCCGGCCTTCCCAAGCCCCGGTCTCCGTGCCTTCCCCTCCAGCAGGAATGGCACGGACTCCTCACGGACGTGATCCCACTGTGTGATGCCACCTGCTCTGAGTCCCGAGCGCCTCACAGAGGCCTAGTTCAGAGCAGACGCCCCAGAGAGTCTTCGTGGGCAGAGTGGAGGGTTGGCTGTCTGGCGGCTCCAGTTCTCCTGGGAGAACTTTGAGTCTGTTCCAGAAGGTTAATTATGTTCATGCTGCTAGGTAGTACCTTCAGACTAATTCCAGAGATTTCAGATTTTTCTGGTCTCATGACTGCTGTCTGCTTAAGTGCTATTGTAGATGGCAAAGAATCTTTTTGCAAGTTAGTAGTCATGGTCTTAAACTTTTTTAAAAAAGGAAAAAAAGTTAAATCTGGGGCCAGAGTTAGTACAGGGGTTAAGTTGCTTGCTTTGCACACTGCCAATCCCAGTCCGTTCCCGCACTGCTTAATGGTCCCCAAGCACTGCTAGAAATAATCCCTAATCCCTGAGCACTACCATGTGTGGCCCAGCCTCTCCCTCCCCCAGATTAAATATGTATTAATAAGCTTTGAAATGACATTACTTGGGCCGGAAAGATAAGTCAACGGACTGTAGCGCTTGCATTGCATGCAAAAGCCCCGGGTTTGATCTCCGGCTCTGTGTATGTTCCCCTGCCAATTGATACCCAGAAACCAACATTAAATAATAATTTCAACCTGTCATTTATTTAATTTGTAGATTAAAAATTCTTCATGAAAAAGGAAGCCCTGAAGCATCATGATGGATTCAGAAGCTCATGAGAAGAGGCCGCCGATCCTGTCCTCGCCCAAGCAAGAGCTGTCCCCTCACATCGCGAGCGTCACTGAGATGAAGCATTACTTGTGCGGCTACTGTGCGGCTTTCAACAACGTGGCCCTCACCTTCCCCATCCAGAAGGTTCTCTTCCGGCAGCAGCTCTACGGCATCAAGACCCGGGACGCGGTTCTCCAGCTGAGGAAGGATGGGTTTCGGAACTTGTACCGCGGCATCCTCCCGCCGCTGATGCAGAAGACCACCACGCTGGCGCTCATGTTCGGCCTGTATGAGGATTTGTCCTGCCTGCTCCGAAGACACCTCCACTCCCCGGAGTTCGCCACCCGGAGCCTGGCGGCCGTCCTCGCAGGTACCACTGAGGCGATTTTCACTCCACTGGAAAGGGTCCAGACCTTGCTTCAGGACCACCGGCACCATGACAAGTTCACCAACACTTACCAGGCGTTCAAGGCACTGAAGTGCCATGGGATTCGCGAGTACTACCGGGGTTTGGTGCCCATTCTCTTTCGTAACGGCTTCAGCAACGTCCTGTTCTTTGGCCTGCGGGGCCCCATTAAGGAGCACCTGCCTGCCGCAGACACGCACAGCGCCCACCTGGTCAACGACTTCATCTGCGGAGGCCTGCTGGGGGCCATGCTGGGGATCCTGTTTTTCCCGGTCAACGTGGTGAAAACGCGCATGCAGTCTCAGATTGGTGGGGAGTTTCAGTCGTTCCCCAAGGTGTTCCAAAAAATCTGGCTCGAACGGGACAGGAAACTCACAAACCTCTTCAGAGGCGCCCATCTGAATTACCACCGTTCCCTCATTTCGTGGGGCATAATTAATGCGACTTACGAATTCCTGTTAAAAATTATATGAAAGGAATCACTAGCTCCGAGACATTTTATCAGTGCATTAGACAGTTCTAAGGAGAATGCAATTTGGCTTCATTCCTAATTGGCAAAATACAAGTTGGTGTCTTAAGTCCAGGACACAGTGAATTACGGGGGCACAGCTCTCTTTTCCTGAAGCACCAACAAGTTCAGAATAAAAGGTTTCAGGAGGAAATTTTAAGGGTTTTGTTGCCTTTTTTTTTTTTGGTCGGAATTTTAGACCAACTGCCTGGTTATCAATGTCTGTGTGATGGGCTTTGCCAAGAGACAACCTCGTCCCCTGTCTTTGCTGAACTATGTTCAGTTAGAGATCAGACTTCCAGCCCAGAGGGAGATGCCTCAGGCTTGCTTTAACTACTCCAGTGCTTGTCTCTGCCCCGAGGACTCAAGAGGGCAGTTCCTGTTAAGCTTAAGCATCACGCGGTAGGACCGAGGAGCAGAACACAGCAGTAGAAGCAGCTTCTTAGGGAGAAATCACTTCTGATAACGAATCGCTTGCTTTTGTTTTGCTCAGAAAGCCCCCACGGATAGTTGGGACCCGCTCTCTCTGTGTAGAAGTGCTAGAATCGGGCAGCGAATGGTATCGCCTGTTGAGTTCTGAATGTGACCTTAAACCTTTTCGATCTGCTTCATTGTCAGAACGTGGGGAGACTTGAATTTGCAGGGTTTTTTCCCCCCCGGTCAGAAATTTCCTTTAAATTGCTTACAGGGTACTTGGACTCTGTTTCTTTGAATCGTTGCTGCCAAATGAGCCAAGTGCTTTGCATTTCTCCCCTTTGATAGTAGTTGGTCATTTTCAGGTGTCAACTCTTGAAAAACACTTTGATAAGATTTGTTTTTTGGAAATCCACTAATAGGATCCCACTTTCATTATCTTCCCCTTTCTGGTTCCTTAAAACGAGGGAAGGGGTGAAACCACAGGATAGCTTTCACACCTGTGGGGATGTTGGCTGTGCTTGTTTTACTCTTGGAAATGAATTCCTGTTGGCAGTCTTAACATTGTGGGAATGCCGTTTACCGCTTCATCATTAAAACAGTAAACCAATGAAGATGCTGGAAAGGTTCACTTTAAGTTCTAGAAATTGGAGAGCAGGCTCACTTCTGCCTGACAGACACCTTTTGGTGACTAATGCTAGTGGAGTAAAACCCACATGTCATCCTCGAGAAGTGGCTTCTCACTGTCTGCAGAGCTGCACTTGTAAATACTAGACGGTGAAGATCACATTCCAGCATCCGACCTGGCGGACACGTCTGGTCTCTCACGCCCAGGTTTCCGTCGTTCTGGGTGATTGCATATAAACATGTGCTCATGCTGACCAATCAGTCAGGCTTTCTGTTGTTTACTCTGTTTCTGGGCCGATGGTCTCCCCCAAAGAGTTCCCTCTAAATCCCCAACAGCTGGTCAGAGCAAATGAGCATCCTTCCGGCAGGAGCAGGTTGGGCAGCAGCGCCAGGCAGTGAGGAAACAGCTTTGCAGCAGCTGGAAGCGGCGGTTTACTCTAGGAACCTCCGTGCAGGTGTGGGGTTTTCCAGAAACAAACTAACACCAAATAAATGTGAGTAGCATGGTTTGGTCTATGCCATCGTCAGGTGTGAAGTGGGTCAAGTTCCATCGGTGACCTGGGCACTGCGGTGCTTTCATACAGGCGGGTGTGGGCCGGGGTGTCCCTGAGTGTTCCCAGGTGTGAGTATGTGTGTGTGTGTGTGTGTGTGTGTGTGTGTGTGAGACCCTCACTCAAGCAGGTGAGTGATGCTGGGGGTCTAGGGATGGTCTCTAGGGGGCCTCCCTTTGTCTGTACACTCCATGCTAGTGTTAGGAATCTGATTTCTAAGGCACTTAGGTGAAATCAAAACGAAGTGAGGTTGAAGTGGCGGGCGGTGGGGGGGAAGGATGGCTTGGTTTCTCCTGTCTCGGATATGTTGCTTTTTTTTTTTTTGTAGTAAACCAAGTTTATTTGACCTAAATTTCAATCGCTACAATCATACTATAGCTCTGTGAGCATTTTTTAATACACTTCCTGGAGACTAAGGCGAGGCATTCATCAAATATGTTGCTTTTAAAAATAATAAATATTTTTAATGGTTTTAACTCAGAAACTTTGGCTTTATTTATCACTTTTTACAGCTTTTGAAGACCAAACCGCAGATACTTTACCAGGGATGGTTGTCTATTTATAGACCTCTTCGATTAGACAACAAAAAAATTCAGACTGGTGGTTACAACAGCTTTGTATGAACTTTAAAAGTAGCCAAACTGTGTTTGTGATTCAAACTTGCTTTTACAACTTCATTGTGAACTGGTGTGATGGTAATTTTGAAAAGTCAAGATGATGGAATAATATTACCTGAAAAGCTTTACAAGTGGCCTTCCTGTCACAGACGGGCACAGAGGCCATTTGGGGTTCTACATTTAACACAGTAGCTTGAGCCCCCGGGAATTCCGCCAAGTCAAACACAGCCTGTATGGGGAAGCCAGTTGTCTTCATATTAAATTTGTGATCGGAGACAGTTGATGCTTTGTCTGAATAGGCAACACTCACCTTCTGGTGGGTGATCTTGTAGTTGGACCTATAATCCCCTGCTCTAGTTTAGGAACTGGTGCAATAAAAACAGTTGTGTGTGTAGTTAAGACTTAGGGACCTGAAAATACATCTACAATAGAATCAGGACAGGCTGCAGAGAGGTAAGGGAGTAATGGGTGATGGATAGGAAAGGGCCCCGGGGTGGGGTGGGGACTTGACAGAGCTGATTGGGTTGACCCACGCTGCTCAGCAGAAGGAAGATATTGTGTGCAGGCCCCATGGGCAAGGGGAAGGTGGGATGGGCCACTTTGGAAGGAGAGTAAACACTCAGACTTGGTTTCTTCTAAGGTACGAGCAGTCAGGTTTTGTCCTTGGGTGAATCAGGGCACATCAGAGACTTGAAAGATGGTTTCCTCACTTTTGAGGATTTTTGGTTTTTAATGCTCTTTAATAAATGCTTGCCTAAGTGGCTCTCAAATTGTGTCGGTGTCGGCGTTTCCCCTTTTAAGAAAGTTTCATCATTAAAAGTGGGTAAGAACACACAGCTGTTTTTGATATATTGAGTTTTGTGACTTGAGTTTTGTGACAATGAGTTAAATGAAATCTGTTCAATGTTTCAGAGTTACATGCTTCTCTCTCTTTTTTTTTTGGTGATTATGTGGAATAAAGTTTTTTAAGTCCATTCTATTTGGTCTCTTTCCTAGCACTATTGTGGTAGCTGGGTCTGGGCGGTTGTTGGTTTGGAAATTTTCTTCCCCTTTTGTTCTTGGGCAGCACCCAGTGCTTCTGGCTCTGTACTCCGGGCTCGCTCCAGACCATACGGGGTGCCGGGGAATCAGGAGTGGAACCTGTGTTGGCTGCATCTAAGGCAAGAGCCTTCCCTGGACTATCTTTTCGACTCTTACCCGTGCAGCATTTTGTTCTTAAAGCTTTATCTCGCAAAATAAACGTCACCAAGGCTGCGCTGTCTCGGTGATTCTGTTTATCAGCCCTTGCTGGGAAAGGTCTTCCAGGCCATTTAACGTCAACTCCAGAGTTTGGGTAGTCGGGTTTCTTCATCATCTGGCAGCTTCCTTAATAGTGCACTACTTTTGTCGTCTACTACTACTTAGATCATGATGAAATCAAGCCTCAGAAGAAATTGGAGGAACTGGAATGATAGCAAAGCACTTGCCTTTCATGCGGCTTACCCAGGTTTGAGCCCAGGCACCACCTGAGCCCCATCAGAAATGATTCCTGAGTGCAGAGCCAGGAACTAAACCCTGAGTACTGCCAGGTGAGGTCCCAAGTGCAACCATTTCTGTTGGTGCAGTCTAATGTGACATCCAAGCATGAGACACCTATGTTACTCCCTGGCATCAGCGGGTTAATCCCAAACTGGACAGCTGTAGTTTGGGGCTGTGTATTAATCCGCTGCGTATTCACAGCGAGCATGGGTTCTGTTAGTGTGGCTCACCTCCCGCTCGGGCAGCACAAGTTGCCAGGCACATGGTCCCGGCACAACAAAAAGGAAAAGTTCACTTGGGGTAGTTGGTAGGTGTGTGTTCATATAACAGATAGGAAGCCCGCCGCCCTGCATTCTGTGGTCCCAGGCGGCTTCCCCATCCTGGCCTGCAGCTGCTGCCAACAGACGCATGAAGGAGGGAACAAGGCCGCCAGGCTGGTTGGTAGTCAGTTGCTATTTTTCCCATTCTCCCCATTCCAGTCTCACACTGCCCCTCATTCCCATCTGCTGTCCCCCAGGCTTGTCTCTGTGTTCTGACTCACCGACCTGGTTTCTCTCCTCTCCCCTCTAAACCTTGGCGGTAGTAACCACATGGTAGCACAATCAACATAGGAAAGCCCTTGATCTCCTCCAGCAGCCAGGGCTCAAGGGGAAAACACCACCTAGGGGTGTTTCTCCTTTTCTTAGTCCAAGAGCCCATTTACTCCTTAATAATATTAGTTATTTTGTATGGACACAGTAAGAGATACATTAAACTTATTGGGTGGCTCTCCTGGGGGCATCTCACTATAAATCTCAGACTACAGTGCTTAGGCCAGATTAGTTTTTCCTAACCCTGGCAGGGTTCGAATCTAGTTACTACTTTTTGGATCATGACAGAATTTATCCATGACCATGCTCTTAACTTACAGTTAAGTATTATAGCGCTTTGACCAGGCCCTTTTCGATGCCAGGGTAGCTCATAGTTTTCCCTGGGTCCATCCAGTCCTTCGTTGGGACCCTGCTTTTAGGGTGCTTGGAAGTAAGGGCAACTGAGGCTTAAGTCGAGAGAACAGATGCCCAGGAGTGAATATTATGTGGAGTCAATTAACCCGCAAGTTACAAAAGTATAGCATTAACTGTCTTCCCGTGCCTATACAAAAAGGACATTGCTCTGAAGTAAAGGACTTAAGGAGAAGAGAAAACCAGTATTTATAAGTTAACAGTCTGATTAGGAGGTAAAGGTGATTGATTGGTTGGGGAAGCAGAGTATAATGAAAGAGGTTACAAATAAACATGGAATGGGAGCACTGTGATGGGAGTAACCCAATAAACCTAAGCTTCCCATGGCGAGGCAGAAAGGACAAACCAACGTTATCTACAGGTAGGTAATGCAATTGTGACTATCCTGGGCTCTCTACTTGGGAGGGATCGTGTACAACGCCTGGGCTCTTAAGTTATATAACCACAGCTGGGTTAGCCGGGAAATTACTTGCATTCCTGTTTTTCTGGGGGGGGGGGGGGGAGGGGAGACAGACCCTGGTTCCAGCTGAATCCATTTAGTGTCTGGAGTTCTGTGCAGACATTTTCTGGTGGTTGGGATCCTACCTAACCATGCTCAGGACTTAATCCTGGCTTGGCTCAGAGATCACTCCTGGAGGGTCTTAGGGGACCAGATGGGATGCCATGGATTGAACCTTGATTGACTGGGTGCTAAGTAAATGCCCTACCCTCTGTACTATCTCTCCAGCCTCTAAAGTATGGAGATACTTTAGAGTAGCACATATTAGGGCAGAGAGGGAATCTATACCTGTTGGTGCTCTGGGTTGCGGGGGTTACTCCTGACTCTGGGCCCAGGTGTTGCTCCTGGTGGCACTTAGGAGATCCTGCAGTGCTGATGATAAGCCCCACTGCATGCAAAGCATGGTCCTCAGTTCACTAAGCATTCTCTCCAGCTAGCATTTTAGTTTTTGGGTTTTGGGCCCACAATTGACAGTGCTCAGGTGATCACTCCTGGCAGACAAGAATGGAAACTGGGTTGGCCATGTGCAAGGCAGGCTTCCTACCTGCTGGACTATCTCTCAGCACCCAACTTTCGTTATTTTATTCCATCCCTTTCTGTTCTCTTCATTCTTGTGATGACGGGGGGCCGTGCAGGCCATGGTGCTCATTAAGCGTTACACTCCTTTGGCCGAAGTGCTTGTATGTGTGCTCACTGGGACTTGCATTCTTAGTTGAGACTCACGGGCTATGGCTGTGTCGCTCACAAGAAGCCTCTCAGGGTGGTTTTTTTTTTCTTCTGCTTTTTTGGGTCACACCCGGCAATGCACAGGGGTTAGTCCTGGCTTTGCACTCAGGAATTACTCCTGGCAGTGCTCAGGGAACCATAAGGGGTGCTGGGAATCAGGTCGGCCATGTGCAAGAAGGCAAATGCCCCACCCGCCGTGCTATCGCTCAGCCCCCTACCTCTCCAGTATTGACACATGCTCACCATGGTCACACTTCCAGGCCCTGGTGCTCAAATACCTAATTTAAATTGTGATACTTTGGGGGTCACAGCCCTTTTTTGTGGTGCTGACATACACCTGGCTGCCATGTGGCTGTACTCCTGGGGAGTCACAGGAGTAAGCGCTGGACACTGTCAGGTGTGACCTACACCCTCTGCCTCCCCAATAAAATTAGTTAAAAGCTTGTAGAAGGTGGTGTTTTAATTTTAGATTTTTGAACATATTTGAATACAGTTTTCCATGAATATCTTTACTAGAAGGTAAAAGATACTATAATACCTTGATTTTATGTCAAAAATAGTATCTAAGTAGGTTCAAGCTATATATTCTGAGCCGACCGCCAAATGAAAATAAAGACCCCTTGCTAAAGAATTCCAGGATAGAGCCAGAATGATAGTACAATGGGTAGGTCACTTGCATGTTGAACTGGTTTGACCCTTGCACCGTGGTTCCCTGAGCTACGTCAGGAATGGTCCCTGGGTGCAGAGCTGGGAGTACACCCTGATCACCATAAGTGTGGCCCCAAAACAAGACAAAAAAGATTCCAAGATAATTTCAGCACAGGGTAAAAAGGTCTTTCTTGGTGCTGGGTCCTATCTGAATGCACCTCAGACACCCATGAAGCCAGCCCAACATCTAAGGCAAATTCAGTTACAGAGCTATGGACTACCAAGATCTTAGTTATCTGTCCCTTGCATCCCCAGTACTGAGTTAGGCCTGTAGTAGGCCTAATGTAGTCATTGTTGAATGACAAAATGAGTCTTTGGCAGGTTTCCAAATCAGAAATGCTTCACTTTTTGTCTTTGGGCTACACCAGGTCGTACTCCTGCTGCATGCAAGGTGAGTGCCCTACCCACTAAACTGTCTCTACGGCCCCAGAAATGCTTAGCTTTTTTTTTTTCTTTTTTTCTTTTTGGGTCCCATCCAGCGATGTTCAGGAGTTAGTTCCGGCTCTGCACGCAAGAATATACTCCAGTATATTATCTGGAACACTTCCAATTTCCTAAAAATTTACCAGAAAGCAGAGTTTGCAGTAAAATTTAAAAGAAAATTTAAACCTTTAAACCTCCAGAACCTTTAATGTAAAAACCATGACATCTAGATGAGAAACTTAGAAAGGCTGCACTTTCTAGCTTAAATGCTTTGAACCAGATTTAAATTTTAAAAATTATCTTATTACCGTGATGCCCAGGGGTTACTCCCGGCTCTGCAGTCAGGAATTACTCCTGGCAGTGCTCAAGGGATGATTTGGGATGCTAGGGATCGAACCTGGGTCAGCTGCATGCAAGGTAAACACCCTACCTGCTGCTCTGGCCCCATGTCAGAACATATCTTACCTGAAAGAATACATTCTGTTCAGCATCATAATAAATGATGGTTTCCTCTTGTGCTGTGTAACTTGTACATATTTTGGCTTTGTGGGAACTTGAGATCACATACACTAAAAGTTCATTTGATTCAATCAACAAATTATTTATTGAACAACTACTCTGTCAGATCCTGTCCCAGGCACTGGGGATACAAGAATAAATAAGACAGTCCCTGCCCTCAGGAGCTTACAGTCTAGCATA
>JAOXYA010000001.1:9541696-9560965 GCA_028565675.1 Sorex palustris
ATTTCCACAATATTTTTCCCGTTCGTATTCGATATGCCAAACACAGTAACAAGTCTCACAAGGTTACTGGGCCTGCTTGAGCAAATCGATGAACAACGGGAGGACAGTGACAGTGACAATATTTTCCTAATGAAGTCCCTCTTTGTTTTCCTAAATTTTTTGGTAAAGCCTCTTCTCAGGGATGTAACAAGAAATAACAAAATGTCTATGTTCTTTGGGTTTCTGAGATTTTAAAATGAACTAAAATAGACTTGTTTTCTGCTTCAGCCACTCCATTTTCACGACTGAAAATAAAATGGCACTTGATGTTCCTGAAATCACTCCACATAGCATTATCATACTGTTCTGCAGAAAGCCTTTTAAGACAGAAGTATAATTTATATCACGTTTACCATATTACCAATTATAATACATCTGCCAATTACCATGAATAAAAATGACTGAATAAAATGGAATAAAAACATCAGGTTAGATTTTTATACTCTACGTGAAATGGGGCCTCAAAATTGTAAGATGCAGTTTCTTCCACTGTGATCGCATCCCTGATGTCCTTTCATTCCTTGATTACTATTCTCTGGTAACATTTTGATTGTGAAGGTGCTCACTGTGCTTTGTGGTATATATATATGTGCTCAAAGAGGACAAAGGTCATTATGTTGAGTTTATCAGATCTCAATTTTATTGATTATTCTTGGGAGTGCTGGGGATGGAGCCTAGGGACCCACACCCGCAAGGCAGGCCCTTACTGCTGAACCACATCCCTAGCCCCTGTTAGTTTTCAATTCTCATCTGTGTAGCTCTAATTTCATACTTATCCTCGACTTCCTTTAGACATACTTTGAGGTTTTTTAGTTAGGGATAGACTCTATGTATGGCCTATAGCTTATGATAGTAATCCTAGTAGGAACTGTTCATCTTGAAAATATTCTCTTGCATGGTGAAAGCCAGCCAGCTCTGTAATAAAAGAGCTCCCAGAGGATTCTAAACATGTACATAAACAGGCCAGTGTTTATGTACAAACTAAAGGGCCTAATGGAGGAGCGAGTATTAGACATTGGACCACAATAGACTGAGCCTGAGTCCCAGTGCTGCCACCAGCTGGCCACGCTCTGACTTCAGGCCAATCACTGAAATCTTCTGACCCTCCTTTTACTCAAAAACTAGAGCATTCTCTTGCTCCCCTACCTTGTAAGGATTTTGTGGGGGTTAGTAGTACAGTGTGTGCACTGTCTGACCCGTGATATCCCTGACAGGGATTCGAGAACTAGAATCAGACTGAATTTATCGAGTTGGGGAACATGTCAATCCACCATTTAATGTGAAGTCCTCTTTAAAGGGGTGCAATTGATGAAATTTTTTTATACAGAAAATGAAATTTTCTTTTATCAGTACATATTTTTAATGATTGCTTGTGAATAATACAAACAAAAAATATTTTTTGCCTCCAAAACTATTTCTTTTAAATACGTATTTTAAAAATTTATAGTACTTCCTGCTGGTTTTTCACTGTGCTTTGTGGTATATATATGTATTTTTAGTTTGGGGGCCACACCTGGTGGTGCTTAGGACTACTCCTGACCCGGGTTCAATTCCTCTGTCCCTCTCGGAGAGCTCAGCAAGCTACTGAGAGTGTCCAGCCCGCATAACAGAGCCTGACAAACTCCCCGTGGCGTATTCGGTATGCTAAAAACAGTAACAAAAAGTCTCACAATGGAGCCGTTACTGGTGCCCGCTACAGTGACAGTACTACCTTAACCTTAAACTATCTCCCCAGTTCCCGAGGAAATTTTTTTTTTTAACAATCACCTAATTTTTAACATTCTGTCCTTAGAGCCCACATTGTCCCAAGGGAGATGCCACCCGTATGGATGTGTGTGAATGGTCGTTTCAATAGGTCCTACAAAGAAATACTTTTTTTTTTTAAGTTTTTTTAATTCCTCCTACCTCCTTTACTTTGGGGCCAAACCCATGGTGCTCAAAGGCTGCTCCTGGCTTGGTGCTTGGGAGTTACTCCTGGTGGTGCTGGGGATTCACGCGGTGTCAAGGATCAAACCAGACCTCCGCAGGCAAAGCATGTACTCCAGCCCATCGAGCTACTTCTCTAGTCCCAAAATGTCATTTTTATTCATGTACTTGGTTAAATTTTTCTGTGATATCTTTAAATGTTTTTTCCTCTGATGGCTGAAATTCCCAGCATCTAGTTCCATGCCTTTCTATTTAATCTACTGCTTTAAAGGGTATTCACGATAGTACAACTAAATTCTTCAAAAATCATCGTTTTAAACCGAGAGAATATATACAGTACGAGTTGCCCTGAGCAAGGAATGAGGGGACTTGAATTCATGTTCTGACTCTGCCACTGTTTTACAGGAGGGCCTCAGGCGAACCACTGTTCACACTGGTCAAGTAATGAAAATGAGGCCATTTCAGTTATCTTCTACCTCTCCTTGTCATTTACTTATTTATATTTAAAAAAATTTTAATGATAGAAAAGCCTTCTGGGAGTTGTGTTAAGCACCTGGTGGGTACAGGAAGTTTGTTGTTTTTTTTTTTTTTTAGGTGTTACTTTTCCAACTGTGGGCCAGGATCACTGGAATAAAGATTACTTGGGATTGGTTTTCTCCCTAGCTTAAGTTAGAACCTCCACACTGATCCCCAAGAGTCCCAATGATCTGAATGTCCCCTAATGTCTGAGAACCACCTGCCTTAGAGAATGAGATCTGAGAGGGAAGGTGTGGCCCGCGGTGTGTGTTGACTCTAGCAATCCCTTCTGAGCTCAGTGCCCTTCTCCGAGGGGACTGGAAAAAGGCCACTCCCCTCAGCAGACCATCCGCCCCGTGCCGGGGGCCCTGCTCAGTTTGGCTGAGTCACCGTGTTCTGTGAACATCACAGCAGAAGGCTTCAGATTTGTTCTTGTTCTTGGTCTTGACATTCAAGTCACAAGTTACCTCCCCTCACTAACGAAAGAGAGTTAAACTGGCGCTGTGGGTATACAGGAAGAAAGATGAGTTGCAGAGGCTCTTCTCCCTAACTTACCTCTCCATCCGAGACTAGAAAACATCACCAGGTAGGAGTCCAAGAAGCTGGCAGAGAAGACAGAAATCTAAGTCACTTTGTTCTCATCACTCTGCGGCCAGAGAGAGTACTAGTCTAATAAATAAATCATTTTCTATACAAAAGGAACGACCAAAGTCCATCCCTTCTCCACTTTTCCTTTCTAATACGGTCCATAGGATCAAAATACCAAGTAAGGATACATGCTGGGAGTTTTTAAAATTCATTAAAAAAAATTACAGAGAGGTGGCAATCTTTTTTCCCTAGAATTTCACAACAGAATCCCTCTTGCTGGGAAAAAAAAATTGACAATTTCGACAGAAAAAAAGACATTTTGTCTCCAGGCTATCCAACAGCAATGAGAATGATGCCATTGTCTGTGCTCATTGTCGAGAGATGTAATAGCAACTGTAAAGGCCCAATGTACTGAGAAGTCAAGATAAAATTTCTTTTATCAACAGCCAGTGTGCCAGTATCAAACTTCTGGGCTTTATTCAACACTACCACAACCTAAACTCCTGCCAAACGTCTGTGAAATTCACACTGAAACAACAACGAAAAGGTAAAAGTCATGAAGAGAAGTCAATCTGACAAGAGTCACCATGCAGAGGAACCGGAGAGCTGGAGTCTGGTGGCCCAGGTCGCAGGAGCACAGGAATGCTGCAGACGTGGCCGTGTCGGAGGCCGACCCGGCGACGCCCCCACGAAGCCTCACGGCCGCGCGCTCAGCTCACAGGGATGTACGTTCGTGGACCCACAAGAACCAGGATCGTGACCCAAACTTATTAGATCTTCTACAAAGAAAATACTTCGGCTAAAATTGAAGTAATTTATAAGTCACATACCAGAGCAGTTCCTTGTTTGGATGTATTGTTGTGCCTAAAACTTTGGCTGATACAAAGAAACCCGTCCACTAAGGCACCCTGAGGCAATCTGACAATGTGTTGGAGAGAATTTCGTTGTCAGGACCACGTCATTGTGAGAGTACAGAGAGCGGATGACCCGCAGGGCACTGGCTTCTTTGGGCAAACAGTCAATAAGTTCACTGCATTGTTTGTCAAATCCCAACAAGCGAATCCCATAGCCATGCGGGGAAGAAATCATCCTCCCATCTGGGCTGAAGCAAAGTTCCTTGATGTAGCCCCTGCCTACGTTAGCTTCTTCGATGTAATGAGTCAGTCGCAGAGAACAGCGAGGGGAGACGGGTCGCACCGGGGCCCCTTCTTGGAATTCATAGACACAAGTCCACTAGAAGCAGAGAAGAGAAACAAATCAAAGCTATAGCCTCCCAAACAATGCTATAATGGTATTCCCTAATTTTTTCTTTTTGGGCTTTTTGGGTCACACCCAGTGATGCTCAGGGGTTACTCCAGGTTCTGCACTCAGGAATTATTCCTGGCGGTGCCTGGGGAGATTCTCGGGACTGAACCTGAGTAAGCCACATGCAAGGCAAATGCCTGCTCCACTGTGCTATCACTCTGGCCCCTATTCCTTACTTTTTAAAACAGACCACTGAAACCATTCAAAATTACCCAAACCAGATTGTTGCATGAAATTATTCAGATGAATACTATCCCTGGTAATAAAATTTGTGGGTCCCATAAGCTAAGATTATTCTATAACAGTTTTGTCTTTTATTATCTTCAGGCATGTTGGCTGACACCTGGTGGTATTCAGGGGTCACTCCCAGTAGTGGTGAACTTGGGGGGACAGACAGTACAGCAGGCAGGGCCCTTGCCTTGCATGCAGCTGACCCAGGTTTGGTCTCCAGCATCCCATTATGGTCACCTGAGCACAAGTAGTTTCTGAGTGCAGAGCCAGGAGTAAGCCTTGAGCACCACTGGGTGGGCGAACAACCCCTAGTCCCCCAAAAAGATACCAGTGGGCTCAGGGGACCACATGAAACTGGGAATGGTACTCTGCAAGGCAAATGTTTTACTCCCTGTACTATCTCTCTGGCCGCAAGTCTTTTATTCTCTAAGGCCACTGTAATCGCTATATGATAATTCCTTTTCCTGACAATAACCTTGGCAGACAAAAATTCTAGGTTTAAGACAGTCAAGCCCTAGAATGCCTGTACTGCAGAATTCCAAAGCTCTTCTCTAGAACTAATGCCATCTTCAGAAGACGCCTGCTTTCCAGAGTAATGACGACAAGCATCTGAGACTCTCCCCCCCCCCCACCTTTCACCTTGTTTTTTCACTTGTTTAGTTTTGGTTTGGGGCCACAGCTGGCAAAGTTCAAAGTACTTGTAGCTTGTTGCTCAGAGGTCACTCCTGGTTGCACACAGGGGACCATATGTGGTGCCAGGGATCAATCTGAACCTCTTGCATGCAAAGCATGCACTCTACCTCACTGAACTCTCTCTCTCTCTCTGTCCAATTTTTCCTGGCTTTAAAAAACTGAGAAATGAATTTTTTTTTGTTTTTTGTTTTTTTTGTCACACCCAGCAATGATCAGGGGTTACCCCTGGTTCTGCACTCGGGAATTACTCCTGGGGAACCATATGGGATGCCAGGGATTGAACCTGGGTTGGCCACATGCAAGACAAATGCCCTACCCGCTGTACTATCACTCTGGCCCAAAAAGCATAATATTAAATTGGCTTATCAAAATTTCACCTTTACCATCACTGGGTGTGACCCAAAAATCAAAAGCAAAAGAAAAAAGTTTCTCATTTAGCCAACTTGGCTGAAATTTCTCAATTACGTCTGCTATATGCTAAAGGGCTTTACTTAACATTGAGAGATAAAGGATGCAAGAATTTAGAAGCTGGTAATTCCCAATGTGCCATACTCAGGCTGGAGTGGAGGAAAGAGAAAAGATTTTTGTTTGTGTATGTGTGTCCGTGCGCTTCTGTGTGTGTGGTGAGGAAGGGGGGCTATAAAAACCGACAGTGTTCAGGGTTTACTCATGGCTCTGTGCTCAGGGATCACTCTTAGCAGGGCTCGGGGTGTTGGGGATGGAACCTGGGTTGGCCATGTGCAAGGCACATGCCCAACCCACTGTACTGTCTCACTGGTCCTAGGAAAAGGGCTTTTAAGGGAGACATAGCCTGGGCACACATGGAAGTGGCAATCTGTGAGCCCTGTGGAAGGCGAAGGGCTGCAGTCCATACCTCCTGGTCATCAGTATTGCTTGAGCACCGGAGAAGAGTGGCCCAGCCTTTTGGGTGCAGCTGTAAGGATGTGATGCAGTTTCCACGGTCTCGCTCACCAGGAACTTCCGGGGTTAAGACTTCAAGACTATTTCGTGGGGAAACTCCTATAATAAAGAAAGTTAAAAGGTGGATACTAGTTTTGCTCCAAAGAGTAAGACTTTGTTACTCTTACTCTGAGTCAGAGCTCATCAGGGCTTTGATTGCTGGCAGCCACCCCCAACAGTGCCTTCATTTATATTTGTCTGCTCCTCAAGACACCACATAGGAAAGAACATAATACCCCTCCATGGATGGGGTTGGGGGGCAGTGACAGTGTCCGAGGGGGAGGTAAAGGAAGGAGTATGACCAAAGAATCCAAGTTCCAGCATCAGGAATCATCAGGGATCTAAGATCTACTAAATACTTTTTTTTTTTTTTTTTTACTTTGGAGCAACATCTAAAAAGCTCTTTATCTAGAAAATAAAGGGCAGTTTTCTTCTTAAATGAACTGGTGCTCTTTAGTCCAGAGAAAGAACTGCTGAGAAGCCATGAAGACTGAATATTTTGGTAGGTTTCTTTTTGTCTTGGGTCACACCCAGCAGTGCTCAGGATTTATGCCTGGCTCTGCACTCAGGGAGCATTCCTGATGAGGCTCAGGGGACCACAGGGGATGCCTGATGCCAAGGATCAAACCTGGGTCGTTTTCATGCATGGCAAGTGCCCTACCTGCTGTACTACTGCTTCAATTCCTCAAACGAAAGTTTTTTTTGTTTTGTTTTGTTTTGTTTTTACCACACCTGGTGGTGGTGTTCAGGGATTGCTCTTGGCTCTATATTATACTCCTGGCTCTGTATTAAGGGATCGCTCCTTGTTGGATTTGGGAGGGTGGGGGGACATATAGGGTGCCCAAAGACTGCATTTATATAAATAAAAGGCTAGGAACTATGGCTCCCAAGGAGAGTACTAAACGTAACAAACAGACCTTTGACTTTGGAGGTGAGGGAGGATAACCTCATAAAGGGGTACATGGAAACAAGAGCTGGAGAACACTGACTATTAACATATTCCCATCAATTTCCTTCCACCTAGCCCTCAGTGAAAATCACTGCCAAAGGAAGTCAGTAATACATCACATTCCTTACAAAAGTTTTTAAAATTTATTTTTAAATTAAATTTAATTTATTTTTTGCTTTTTGGGTCGATAGCACAGCGGGTAGGGCATTTGCCTTGCACGCAGCCGACCTGGTCAGCCCAGGTTCGATTCTTCCACCCCTCTCGTAGAGCCCGGCAAACTACCGAGAGTATTTCGCCCGCACAGCAAAGCCTGGCAAGCTACCCATGACGTATTTGATATGCCAAACACAGTAACAACAAATCTCACAATGGAGATGTTACTGGGCCCGCTTGAGCAAATCGATGAACAACGGGAGGACAGTGCTACAGTGCTACTCTTTTTTGTAAATGAAAAATTGTCTATCTCAGTCTTAGTCTCTCAGGCTGGTTTAACAAAACACCAGGAACCGGATCACTTATAAATAACAAACATTTATTTCTCACAGTTCTGGGAAGTTCAAGATCAAGGTACTACCAGCATGGTTTCATTCCAGTGAATGATCTCTTTTTGGTTCGCAGCTGTGTCCTCAAATGGCATAAGGGATGAGGGATCTCTCCGGACTCTCTTATAAGAGGAACACTGATCCCATTCATGAATACTCAGTCCTCAAGACCTAATTCCCTCCAAAGATCACACTTTTATTGGAGGAGGAGCTTCCACTCAGTGCTCAGAGAGCCTGGGGGCTACTCTTAGCAATACTTGGTCCAGCTGTGCAGGCCAGACAGTCTTATGCTGGACTGCATGCTGCAGTACTGTGACCCCAGTGGTATTAAGGGCTGCCAGGGCTATACTTGCTGATGTTTGGGGAACCATGTGGTGCTGAGGACTGAGCCTGGGACCTCTGCATGTGCACATGCACTCCAGTCCTCTGAGTCATCTCCTTGCCTCATTACCTCTTAAAACAACTGTCTTTGGGACTTAGCATTAAACTGAATTGGTAGGGGGGTACATTTGGGGGAATATTTTCATAGCAATATGCATGGGCAAAAAATCTGAAAGTGATTCCAACAAGATATTAAAAGTGCTTATCTCTGCTGAGTGATTTTGAATTCCTTTTAATTTAACTTGATATTTTACAACTATATTTTCTCATTTGGGTATGATAAATACCTATTTATACATATTTACATTTTTTTTAAGAGTCACAGATTCTGTGAGTTAAGAGTTTAAAGTAAAGGTTTTCACTTATAGATAGCAACAGGTTTCCCCAGCGTCCAGGCCATAATCTGAGGTCTGGGCTAAGCAGCACAGAGATAAACACAGCAATAATTTTAGGTGGTTTTATGGCTTACAGTCACCCATTGATCTTCAATGACTATCCCACTTCCCCCATTCAAAGCATCATTTTCAAGGGGCATGCACAAGTAGACACATATAAGAATTTATTATTCTGACCCACAAACCATTATTGGGTCATATGTGCAGTGAAATGGAAAAATAGTGACACAGAAAGCAATCTAGAAAGCAGATCCTCGAAAGCAGGGATGAAGAACAAAGGTGGGCCAGGGAGAGAGCTGAAGGGTTGGAGCCAGGTTTAATCGCCAGCACAGATTAATCCCTGATCACCAGCTGGAGAAACCTTTGAGCACTGCTGGGTGTGGCAAAAAGACTAAAACAAAACAAAAAGAAAGAAAATAACAGTAACAGTAGCAACAGCAACATTTATAATGGACAGGGTTTCCTGCTGTTAGGTGTACATATCTGTTCCCAGACTAGAGGTTCAGTTTTTTGGGATCAGGAATGATGACATAGTCAGTTTTATGTCCCCAGAACCTATATACAGTGCTTAGAATATGACAGGACTGCGATTATTTTTTGACTCCTGTTTCATCCTCTTAAGAAATGGACTTGACGGGGGCTGGAGCAATAGCATAGCGGGTAGGGCGTTTGCCTTGCATGTGGCTGCTCTGGGTTCGATCTCTGGCATCCCATATGGTTCCCCAAGCACTGCCAGGAGTAATTCCTGAGTGCAGAACCAGGAATAACCCCTGAACAACACTGGGTGTGACTGAAAAAGAAAAAAAAAAAGAAATGGACATGTGGACTGGAGCAGTATTGCAGTGTATTACACACGGCCGACCTGGGTTTGATCTCCAGCACCCCATATGGTCTCCTGAGCACTGGTAGGAGCTATCCTTGAATGCAGACCTAGGAGTAAGCCCTGAGCACTGCTGTGTGTTGCCCCCAAATAAACAAACAAACAAAACGAGAAACTTTTCTTATTATTAGGTTGTAAGAGATTTTAAATTTTACTTTGTGTATGAATCTTGTCTGCCAAATGCCTGCCAGAACTCGGCAACAAAAACCTCCAGTTCAGCCTACTAAGGCGAAATTCTGTAGGTATCCTGTGAGATTTTTGAATTCATGCCTTCCTCTCTCTCTACTTTCATTTTTCTGTGTGTAAGGGACTCACAAGAAGTGCGCAGGGAGTTTAGGGGAACACTTATGGTGATACTTGGTCAACTGGGCCAGACAGTTCAATGCTGGACCTGGGTTCTTAAAGGTCATCAGAGTCGCCTTGGTGGTACTGGGGAAGGGGACCATACTAAATAAATATGTAGATGAAAATATGCAGGTGACTTGATTTCAAACATGACTCAGGGCCCTGCGCATGCGAGTATGTACTCCTGGTCCCCAAGCTATTTCCCCTGCATGTGAGCATGTATCCCTGGTCCCCAAGCTATTTCCCTAGCCCTGACTTGGTTTTCTTACAAAGTAGTTTCTTTTTCTTTTTTCTTTTTTTTTTTTGTGGGGGAGAGTAATAGGGGGCTTGCGCCACATGCAACAGTATTCAGGGGCTGCTCTTGGCTGTACTCAGGGGTCACCTCTGGTGGCTGGAGAATCATATGTTGGGCTGGGGATTGAACTGGAGTTGGCTGCATGCAAGGCAAGTAAGTGCCTTAAACTCTGTACTATCTCTCCAGACTACAAAGCACTTTGTACTGTTTTTGTACCATTCCCAGGGGTGCTCAGGGTTTACTCCTGGATCTTTACTCAGGATTAACTCCTGGTGGTGTTCAGGGGACCATATGTGCTGCTGGAGATCAAACTGGAGTTGGCCAGGTATAAGGCAAGTGCCTCAACTCCTACCATCTCTCTTGGCTGCTACAGAGTACTTTTTAATGTATATCATTTCACTGATCATCATGACAACTATTCAACAATGCAAACGGAGTCATTTTCATTTAAGTAAAAGGAGCCAAGGGAGATGGTTAAAAAGACTGAAGTAAATGTTCTGCATGTAGAAATGCTGGGTTTGATCCTCAGCAATGCAGTCTTCAAACACTGCCAGTTGTAGCCCCAAAAGGAAAAAAGCAAAAAGACACTGCCACCCAGGAAAATGAAATGACCTGATCAAGAACACTGAGTAAATAAATATGCAGGTGACTTGATTTCAAACATGACACTTACTGAGAGCATGTCTCACAGCCCTCTTTCCTTGGTACAGCACATGTTTAATACCATGGCTCATCAGTGCTAATACACATGAAAACAATGAGGTGGAAGGGCTCATGCTAGACTCTATGGGAGAGATGATGGAACACAGAACCCAGAACAGGAGGAACTTGGAAGGTAGTTCTCTCTGAGATGGGGTCTAGAAGCTGGGTCTACTAGGCAGGCAGAACCACGGCTCAGCTACGAAGTCCAGCTCTCCCCAGAGACAGGGAAAGCTGGGCACAAGAGGCCCTTCCCTTGCCATCTCAGTTGAGCTTATCAACACCATAAGTGATTGTTTACAGTGCACTGAGATGGTAGGGATGTACATATGCCATCTGATTCCATTAGAACCCTCCTTAAAGTAGGCACACTCACTCTCATTTTCCCAGTTCATGAAAAAATTAAAATTTGGTCACAATGACACAGCTGAGATGGGGTGCATACTAGCTCTTCCCAATTTTAAATCCTTTCCACTCCCACAGACTCCCAGAGAGAATGATTAGGACCACACCCTCCTCCTAAAGTCCCTACACCCCCTTGCTACCACAATGGCTCCCTCCCTGCTTTCCTAGATAAGCCCCTACTCCCAATCTCCACAAACATGCATAGAATTCGCCCACCTCTCTAAAAACTCTTCAATTCTATCTTCCCCCCCAGTTCTAGTGCTCAACCCCTGCCCCATTCACAGGCCCGACTGCAATGTTCTCTTCTGGGAAACTATCAACTCCCATCAGCCAGTGCTTGTGAATCCTCCACCAAGATGGTCAATAGAAATAGGAATTTAAGGAAGTCTATCTGCTCAGCACTAGGGAGAGTCTGGGCAGAAAAACGTTCTAACTGCTGGAAGAAAGGTTCCCCTCTCTGTGACCCTCGATGTCTTTCTGTCAGTCACACAGGACTCCCTCCCTCTGTACTGGCCTTTTGAAGGAAAACAGGGAAGACTGTGGAATCCAGCTGCTCTTCTTCCCTGGCAATCTGACCTTGACCCGAAGTTCCAAGGGGGAGCCCTAATAGAACTGCTCATCCTTTTCCTCCCAAGACCCTCTCAGGGGAAGAGCTGAAGGAAAGCGCCCAAGAGGTGAGTCTGGGAGTGTAAGTCAGTCTGTTATGACTCTGCTGGGAATCAAGTCTGTCTAAGAAGATTAGCAGGTCGGGTGCAGGAGGCATTACCACTACTGCCTATCCCCATATCCTGTCCATGTTTATCTTGATTCCATCCTCACCAGGAGCGGGTGGTGGCTCTCACAGCACCAGGAGACAGGGTGTATATCTATGTGCATGGCTGTGTGGGGAGGGGATGGGTTTGGTGACAGACCCCTGCATGCCACCATCATAAACTTGGGGCAGGGGGAGGGGTACAGTCTTTGTTCCTAGACATGCCCCCTCCTCCTTGGTCCACACGACAGCAGGTTCCTTAGGCAGGCCCAGAAGGGAGGGAGAGGATCTGCTTCCAGACAAAACAGCACGCGCCCAAGGCTCTGCTTTTCCCATCTCTGCACCACAGCACCCCCGCCAGATGGATGAACGGATCCAAATCCAAACTCACCCACGCCTAACCTAGGCGCCCCCTCCTTCCCTTCCCCAGCACCCCCTCGGAAAGACAAAGCCAACCCTCGGAAGCCAGGGCACAAACGAGCCCGACGGTGTGATTCTCTCTCGGTCCTCGGTCCCGGCCCTGCCCCTCCCCCAGCTCGGGGGGAGCCATACCTCTGGACGGAGCCTGGAGCCGGACGGGAGCCTTCGGTTCCTCTTACTGCCCCCGAGCTCTCCCTTGACAGTTCCCGCAGAGGCACCGCTTCCCCGGACCGCACGGGAAGCCGGGTCGCTTTCCTACGAGCTGATTTCGGCTAATACAAAGGCATCGCCGGGATTGCAGGGAGGCTGCGCAATCCCGGCCCCAGTCCCCTTGCCGCCGCTGGTGCCGCGGTGACGTTGCTGCCCCGGGAAGCGTGGGGGAAGGGAACGGGGCGGGCGGACCCACGGCACCGCTCAGCCTCGTTCTGGCGCTCCCCGCGGGCCCTTCAGCCGGCGCAGGGGGAGGGGAGGCCGGTGCGGCTGCCCGGGGCGGCTGGGCTGCGCAGAGGACGCGGGGACGCTAGCCAGCGCCCCTCGCCCCGCCTCGTAACGGCAGGGAAGAAGTCAGGGCAGAGGCTTTAAAGCTTCCTTCCTTCCTTCCTTCGGCCCCTCCTTGCAGATCCAGCCAGAAACCTCTCCCGCCTCGGAGCGCCCACTGTGAATGACTCCTTGTTTTCTAGCCTTTTTCCACTCGCTGAGGCTCCAGCGATCGCCAGTGGGGATGGAGCCTGAGGACCAGGTCATCGTTCTCCCCAAAGGAGCTCTTACTTGAGCTCGTGTCTCCCGGCTGGCCGCAGTACTGGGTGTGACTCTGTGATGGGGTGAGGCTTGGTGATGGGTTGTAGAGGCTGGGGACGCCCCCCTTCTACTCCCCCCTCCCCCAGGGACCCGTGCGGTGCGCCCAGAATCCTTCTCTCACCTGGTTTCTGGTGGGTGCTGAGTGGGGCCTGGGGGCCTGTGGGGAAGCAGAATCCACTTAACTGGGCTCACGGCTCAGGTTTTCCTAGGAAAGGAAGGCTGAGGAGTTGTCTCTTTAAGGTCAGGGGGTAAAAATCTCAGTTCTGCCTGGGACCCCTCCAGTTCTGCCTGGGGCCCCTCCATTGCCCAGCTTCATTCACCCTCCTTAGTTCTGGGTCAGCTCTTGGGGATTCACTTAACCGGGGTTAGAGCCAGATATACTGAGTATCTAGCCAGTTGCCAAGCACTGGCATTGCTCAGGGCGCCTCCCATGGGAATGGTATGAGCTTCACCCCCACACCCTTGACTTTGAAATCCCTTAGAAAAATCCCCTTGAATTAACTAGCCAAGACCACAGAGCCATCTCAGGTTCTGGAAGTGATGGACTTTCTTTGCCCTTCTTGCTTCTTTTGTTCATCATGAGATCCACGTGCTCACTATAGATATGCTGGATGAACGAAACTGTAAAGAGAACAGAAGGCGCCAAAGGTCCCCAGACTATCTCCTTTTCTTTACTTGTTACTTTACTTTCTTTACTGGCCATGCTCCCTTGATCAACAAAGCCCATAACCAGGAAGAAGGGAAGGGGATTCCTAAAATCATTTAGGACTGGAGAGATGGTATGAGGTTAAAATTCCCTACCTTTGCATCCTGCAGTCCCTGGTTCTAACCTATGAGCATGGTCTATGAGCATGGCCAGAAGCAGTCCTTAAGCACAGAGCCAGGAATAGGCTTGAATGCTACAGGGTGTGGACCAAATTCTCAACAAAACAAAACAAGACAAAACAAATCAAAGTGACCACTAGTGACCTTGAAGGAAAGTTGAAAGGAACAGAAATGGTGTCACTCTACTTCCCTCTCCTCTAGGATACAGATCTTACAGCAAGTAAAATAAGTCAACTCCATAATCAAGTACTTGCAGTTCTAGCCCCTTGTAAGACTTTGGGACTTTCAGGTCAAATTCAAGGTCTTTGTCTCTGAAATTTCTATGAGGCAAAGCCATGCATTGCATGGGAGAGTCACTACTTAGGAAATGTTCTGAACTGCCTAGAAAGGTTTATTTCACTGCATGACAGATCATACTTCATCTACTTGCTAGTTTCTACTGCCAATGATTTACAGAGCCCTTGATGAAGGATCAAATTTCTTTCTGGCTAGGAAAATAAATACTGTAACAATGTGAATGCCAATTGTCTTTAATGATCTTTCTTACTTGCATAATTTACCTCCTATACTTATTCTTTATTCCTTAAAGTACCATCTTTTTCAATGTTTCAATATTTAATAGTTTTCCATTATCTAGAGAATTAAGACCAGACCCACTATAAGGTACTTCAAACCTACTTCTTTTTTTGGTTCTTTTGTTTTGGGGGCCACACCTGGCTGTGCATAGGGCATACTCTTGGCTCTGTGCTCAGGGATCACTCCTGGCAATGCTGGGGGGGCATGTGTTGGGCCGTTTGACGGTGAGTGCCCAATGCACTGTACTGTATGTCTGGTCTCTTCAAATCTATTTCTTAAGTTTATTTCCACTTTTCTGCCATTTTAAATTCACATTTCCCTGCTTGTCCTATCTATCTTTAGAATTATCTAAAATCTGAAAGACACAGATCAACTTTTCATCAAGTCTTCATTGGTCTTTTGGTCTTCTGAAGCCCTCATTGCAGGTTATCTTATAGATAAGAAAAACAAATCCCACAGGGCTAGAGAGAACACAGTGGGTAAGGCACTTGCCTTGCAGTCGGCTGATCCTGGTACTGCATATGGTCTCCCAAACTCTGCCAGGCATGATCTTTGAGCACAGAACCAGGAACAAGCCCTGAGCTCAGCCAGGTGTGGCCCATAAAACAAAACAACAACAGCAACAATAAACCCCTAACATCTAGAATCACTACCATTTCATAAAAGTATAAATCACTTCTGATTTCACTGAGTATTGACACAAACTTCATCAGAAGCTAGCATTAGTCCAATGACAGGTTTTGATTAGATTATAGGTCACTTGATATGGTTAGTTGATCTTTTTTACAGATCAAATTTGTCTTATCTCTCTTCTAGACGGCAAGATCCAAGTTAAATTAATTTTTATAAACCTAACATACAACATATATGTGATTTTAATTTTGTTTCCTCTGTCACCCAACAAATACTTTGCATATAGGAGTTGAATAAGAGTGATCTAAAAAGAGGTATTTCATGGGTTAGTATTCAAATCTGTCTCAAAGAGCTTAGATGAAAAGACCCCTGTTTTCATGTGGGGGAAGAAAAAAAAGTCAAATAAAGGTTTTAGATGAGTTGGAGAGATAGTACAGTGGCTAGGGTACTTGCCTTGAAAGCAGCTGGCCTGGGTTCAAACCCTGGCACCTCATTTGCTTTACTGAGCCTGCCAGGAATGATCCCTGAATGCAGATCCAGGAGTAAGCCCTGAACACAGCTGGGTGTGGCCCCAAAACAAAACAAACAAAGAAGTTTCAGAAAATAAGGATTAACTCTTTATGAACTAGAGTTAGTCAAATCAGTCTTAGTCATGATATAAAAAGTATAAGTAAATAACAAAAGTAAAAAAGATGAGGACTTCATAAAGTGAAAATGTTTGTACGCCAAAGAACACCATTCAGATAGTGAAAAGACATAAAACATAATTTTAAAGACAAAGAATATGAACAAACATTTCTAAAAAGGACAACATACAAATGGTCAATAAGCATTTTTGTTATTGTTTTGGGGCTATGCACGGTGGATCTCTGAGACAATTCCTGGTTCAGTGCTTGGGAATCACTTCTAGTGGTGCCTGAGGGATCATGTCAAACTGGAATAGATTCCTAGGCTCCTGCATGCAAAGCACGTGCTCCAGCCCATTGGTCTTCTCCCAACCTCACAATAAGCACATTAAAAAAATAATCTGAGGCCAGAGTGATAATACAGCAGGTAGAGGCTTACTTTGCATGTGGCTGACCCAAGTTTGATCCCTGGCACCTCATCTGGTCCCTTGAGCTTATCAGGAGTGATCCCTGAGTGCAGAGCCAGGAGGAAGCCCTGAACACTACAAGGTCTGGCCTCAAAATAACAACAACAAAAACATCTCAACATCAGGTGAAGATGTAAAAGCAGAAATTTTATTTACTGTTGCCTGGTTCAGTCTCTATGGAAAAGATTCTTCAAAATATTAGGATATAATTTCCAGATGACTCAGCAATCCCATTTCTTAGCATCTACCCCCTCAAACACAAAAACATTAATTTGAAAAGATATATGTACACCTATGCCCAATGCAGTTCTTATGGGATATGGAGAAATCCAAATTCCAAAAATAGATTAACAGATAAAGAAGTTGTGATGTATATACACAATGGAATACTATGTGGCTCTAAGAAATGATGAAATATGAAATCTTGCAGATCACTGCAACTTGGATAGAACAGGAAGGTGTCATGTTAAGTGAAATAAGTGACAGGAAAAAGGACAAATATGGAATGAAACATGGCATTTGTGGTATACAGAGAAATAATTATATAAAAAAGGGGAATAAACTGTATTGGACGATGTCTAACCCTTGGCTCTGATTACAAAACTAAGAGTACCAGTGAAGAATTGGACTAGAAGTAACATAAGGGCAGTGGTGGAGGGTCTTGGGCACTTTGGTGGTGGTGAGGTGCAGTAACTATACATTAAAACCATGAATGGTGGGGGTTGGGGAAACAGCACAGTGGGTAGGGTGCTTGCCTTGCATGGTGCTGACCTGAGTTCAATTCCTGTCATCCTATACCATTTCCTGAGCCACACCAGGAATAATTCCTGAGTGCAGAGCCAGGATGAAGCCCTGAACAGAGCAGCTGGGTGTGGCAAAAATAACAACAAAAAAAGAAATAAAAGCAAAACACAAAAACGGACAACAAATGTTAATGCTATTGTAAACATGTCACCTAATAAAATGTTTTTTTTAAATAAAACCAGTTGTACTAGTAGAAGTCAAAAGACATTGAAATAATTTTTAAAAAAATTTTATAATGTAGGAGCACTGCAATTTATTTAGCCATTGATTAAGCTGATTGAATTGGGCATGAATTCCACATAAAATAAGTTTTGTTTGAAAGACATTCATAGTTGATGAAAATAAGATTCAATTTGATTACTATGGTCAGAAACTTCAGGTTTTGCATTTTTGTCTTTGGGCCACTCCTGGCTGTGCTCAAGGTTACTACTGGCTCTGTGCTCAGGGATCATTCCTGGTGGTGCTCAGGGGACCATAAGGGGATCAAATTCAGGTCAGCTGTGAGCAAGGCAAGTACCTTAGCCTATATTATCTCTCAAGTCACAAAACAGTAAGCTTTAAATAAATAAAACCAAAGAAAATGAAACACAGAAGAAAACCTTTTACATCTAAATTCACGTATTTTTAAAAACATCTTTAGATATTAGAGATGTGCAAATCAAAACTAAAATATAATTTTATCCTACTACAATACCTAAAATAAAAGACAAATGATGACAATGTGAAAGAAAAGAACTTAAACAGTGATGGTAATGATACAATCACTTTGGCAAACTGTAGCAACTCCCCAAATTAAACATGAATTACCATGTGACCCAGAAGTTCCGAGCTTAGACATCACTATCACTCCCAAATGAAAACAAGTTCATGCAAAAGCTTACATGTGACTGTTCACAGTGAAAAATGGAAGTAACCCAAATGCCTATCAACAGATAAATGGATAAAACGTGGGATATTCATAAAATGAAATATCAAGCAATAAAAATGAATCGTGTAACTGAAACATGCTATGCAAGGGATGAACCTTAAAAACATTATGGTAAGTCAGGCACAAAAGGTTACATAGTATTAGTATTGCAACTATATGAAATGTCCAGAGTAGGCAAATCTATATGGAGATTAAAAAGTAGATTTGTGGCTTCTGGGGACTGGGGGGGGAGGGCAGAAATGAGCAGTGGTTGTTAATGGGTATGGGATTTCTTTTAGGGATGATGCAAGCACTGTAGCACTGTCCTCCCGTTGTTCATCGATTTGCTCGAGTGGGCACCAGTAATGTCTCCATTGTGAGACTTGTTACTGTGTTAGGCATATCTTCATTGTGAGTCTTGTTAATGTGTTAGGCATATTTCCATTGTGAGACTTGTTACTGTGTTAGGCATATTTAATACGTCATGGGTAGCTTGCCAGGCTTTGCTGTTTCGGCGAGATACTCTCGGAAGCTTGCCGGGCTCTCCAAGAGGGGTGGAGGAATCGAACACGGGTTGGTCCGGTTGGCCGTGTGCAAGGCAAATGTCCTACCCGGTGTGCTATTGCTCCAGCCCAGGAATGATGCAAATGTTCTCAAATTAGTTTATAGTGATGGTTGCACAACTTCTTGCATATACAAAAAACAGTTGTTACATACTTTAAATAGTGAAGCAAAACACACGTCAATTACATCTCAATAAAGTTGTTTTTAACCAATGGCAGTAAAGAAACAGTGTTTGCTCAAACATTAAAGTCTTTGAAGATTGCAAAAGGGTGAAGTTGGGGTGAAGTGGTGGAATTCAAGTATCCCAGAAATCAGAGGTGTCACTGGACTTTCAACCCAAGGACCTCAAACACAATTTCACATTTCTTCTGTCTTCTCAATATCAACATTAAAAAAAATTATATGAACTTAAAAAAAATGAACTGTGTGAACTCCACTTTCTCCTTAACCATTTCCTAACTACCAAAAGTTGTCTTCTTGTAATGCCTGAATTATCCAAAGCAGAAAACATTTTAACTTATATCATAGTTAAAGGGTTGGAGCGATAGCACAGCGGTAGGGCGTTTGCTTGCGGGCAGCCAGCCTGGCCGAGGTCCGGTTCGATTCCTCTGCCCCACTCGGAGAGCCCGGCAAGCTATCTAGAGTATCTCGCCTGCACGGCAAAGCCTGGCAAGTATCTCGCCCGCACAGCAAAGCCTGGCAAGCTACCCGTGACATATTCAATATGCCAAACACAGTAACAACAAGTC
>JAOXYA010000001.1:9810736-9821104 GCA_028565675.1 Sorex palustris
CTGAAGGCGCCATGAGGCTGCTGATGCACTCGCCTCACAGGTACAGATTGACCTGCTGGCGGCACCATACCCCCGAAGCTAACAAACTTTTGAAAAAAAGAAAGAAAATGATATTGTTAAAACTAGGCCTCAGTGTTACATCAGCTAGTGTCATAATGGGCATGTGCATTTGTACAAGAATCTACTAAGGATATATCCAGATAGTTCCTATTGCTCCATCCATTTGAATGGATGTTCTTAAAGCACTCTAGTCAAACCAACTAACTCTTAACTCCAGTCTCAGCAGTCAAGCTATCAATGTTGAAAGCTGACAAATGAATACATTACTCATTTATGCACCATTTATATCCTAATTGCATTTTGGACAAGTGACCTACTGGTATTGCCATAAGAAAAAGTAAAGAAGAGTTTCATTTAAGTTTAATTTGTTCCCTTAGAATAATAGACTGAATATTTCAAGTTTTAGAAAGGAGTCAATAGAATGTTTTTTCATTGTATTATTTCATTATATGGAGAAGAAAAAAATGCTTTTGCATTCCCTTTTGGGCAGAGGAGAAAGTTATATATAATAGTTCATAAAATGTTACAGAAAGGATTTTATTATTATGGGTTCTGTGAAGAAAATAATACAGACTACAAATTTTGAAATATTCTTTCTACAGCTGTGGTCAGAAGGATAGGATTAATTAACTTTGTAGCTTATAAATATCTATTTACTCTTATCATGTTGAGAAAATTGTTACCTCAAATATAAGATTTCATTTGAGTGACACATTCAAAATCCTTTTTTTTCTCTCATAGGTGGTGGGCGTGTGAAAATTGAGAGTGTAAAACTGGATTTCAAAGAGAAGGCCCAAGCTAAAGTGGGTTCACTGGACAATGCTCATCACGTTCCTGGGGGTGGTAATGTCAAGGTAAGGAGCAAGGTCACAAACCAATCCTGTAGTCTTTTTTTTAAATCCTGTTTAACACTCTTCTTCAAAATGGGTCTCACAGTCAAGGCCTTAACATGTGGGAAGTAGGGGTGACTGAATTGAGTAGAAGTGACATTAGTACCAGTTCTGGGATATAGAGAAAGCACTCGGGGGCCATTTAAGATACATGAGTTTGTGAGCACTGATGCTTGTCTTGAACAGATTGACAGCCAAAAGCTGAACTTCCGAGAGCATGCTAAGGCCCGTGTAGACCACGGGGCTGAGATCATTACACAGTCCCCCGGCAGATCCAGCGTGGCATCCCCCCGACGACTCAGCAACGTCTCCTCCTCCGGAAGCATCAACCTGCTTGAATCTCCTCAGCTCGCTACTTTGGCTGAGGATGTCACTGCTGCACTCGCTAAGCAGGGCTTGTGAATACTTCTCATTTAGCATTGATGTAATAATATTTAGGCATGAGCTCTTGGCAGGAGTGGGCTCTGAGCAGGTGTTATATTCATCCTTTCCAAACCATAAAATAAATAATCTCATTCCCGAACTGTAGTCATTGTTACAATTTTATAAAAAAAAATTGATTAGCATATGCAGAAACTGACTTGATTTCCATTTGCAACAGGAAGACACTGGCTTTACATGAGTACAATCGGACAATTACTTTTGTTCTGCTCTGTTTTGCATGGAATATTATTATTTAAAAAATTTGCATTTTTACCTTTCATGTGCCTGAAGGCTATCCACTACATTCTGAAAGGCCTTGTTAAAAAAAAAAATCCAAGCTGCTCATTTCACTATTCTGTTGCTGGGTGAAAAGATACAAGTTACCAATTGTAACTTACAGCAGGTTACATTCAATCAAGGAGTCTGATTGCAGGATGGGAAGAACATGTAAGAAATAAGTTTTTTTAAGGTGTTATTTTGTATAAATGGGAAGAAAGATTCAATTAAGTTATTAACATTTGGGACCTGGATAATTATTGCAGAGTATAAATCAGTCCAATAAATTATTTAACTAATTAAAAAATAGTTCCGAAGCATTTGAGCTGTGGTTGAGGAAGTGGTGTATACAAGTGCATCTCTTAGGAATGAAGCACTTTCATTAGGATGGACTCATGTCTGATTAGAATGTCAGTTGATCAGCTAGATTTGTGTCCACACTACCAGTTTCATACCCCCTTTCCATCTGTTTGATACAGTATTATAGATATAAATATATATATATTTCTCTGTGGCCATTTGTGATACTTCCTCATATACTTGAATATTATACTTCCTTATTCACAGTATCTGTGTCTCCTGCACCCTTTGGTGTTGCAATTTTAGGTATGTGAAAGTAGATGTTAGCAGGGTTCTTTCCCTATTTAAAAAAAATACATTGAAAACGATAAAAAGTTTTAGCATGAAGTTGCTTTCTGTAACAACTCAAAGCTGTAACCCTGTTTTAGTGCCAGATACAAGTCTCTCCCTTGATGCTAGAGAAATTTATTTTTCTTTGCTTTCACCAACATGGAGTTTGTGGGGGTGGGTCCAGTTATACATAAAGGGTTTACAGATTGTTGGTTTCAGATAATGGCCTTATCTTCTTTTGAATCACAGAATGATCTGGGTTTTATTTCTATAATCATTCATGAAACAGACTTCTTTGGATTTCTTTTTGGTTTTTTTCTCACTTGCTAAAGTTGAAATTAGTAAGAATTTGAGACTTATTATTCTATTCTTTTAAGTCAAACCTGTTTATTCTCTGATGGGAGATGTTTTGCTTTCTTACCCAAAGTAAAGATCTCTTGATCAGAAAGGGGGAGAAAAAAGATTGTATTGCTTAGGGGTCCCACCTGGCAGTGCTGAGAGGTACTTTCTGCTTGATGTTTGAGGATCATCCCTTAGCAGTGGCTGGGGAATCACAGTGCCAGAGTTTAAACAGGGGACTCCTTATGCAAAGTATATGCTTCAACCTTTAAACTGTAGCCCTGACCCCAGAGATGCAGTATTTTGGGCAGCTATAGCTACAAAACATTGAGATGCAGATATCAAAACAGTTTTTTTTTTCAGAATTCCAACATTAAATATAAGTAGATAAAACTGTTCTGACTTTAGACACAGTCTAGAATCACAAATCAGTTGACTCCTCTCACCGATCATTCATCTTAATTATATGAGTAAGCAGTGAGATAGCAGATGGCTGACATTAGGTATTGAGTGACTAGGCTGGGTGGATTCCTTTCAGTATTTTATCTGTTCTTTTACTTGCTCAGGACTGGTAGGTTGGATCTGGATAGTTAAAGGCATAAGCACCCGTAGATTATTTCTTTGAGCAAAATCAAATAAAAAAGAGGGGGAAATGATCATGGACTGAGGCGATAAGAAGGATAGTAGCATCTACGAACTAAGAGATGCAAAAATATAGACCTAGGTGGCATTCCTTGACCCCTGGATATTGCAGCCAATGTGATTTTCACCTCTCAGAGCAAATTAACACCATTCTTCTCAACGAAGGTTTTGCAGAGGCAGACATGTCCAAAACTCTTTATAATTCAGTTATTTTATACAAGTCAAAAATGTTAGAAGCTACTTAAGTCTTTGGGATGTTACTAGTTCTGCCTAATATGATATTTGATTCGAGCAATGTGGGAATTTCATTCTTTAGTTTCCCTTGAAATGAACTAGAGAACAGAAGAAAGAACAGAAGTGTGGACACTGATAGTATACTCTTTCATGCTTGAGAGTGTTAGAACTTGACTAAAGTTCTCTAGAAAGAACTGAACAGCTGGTCAGAATAGTTAAGCACTGAAACAAGTTTCTTTTTCAATTGGAAGAAAACATTTAAAACTTAAGTAAACATTAAATATTAAAATTAAGCTTCTTATAATGTGTCCAAAATGAAATTATAAGGCATCCAGTTATTATGTGGCACTATAATGTTGATTTATTCTCACTATAAGTTATACTAAGTAAAAAGTCTCAATTCACATGGGAGTGCAGTTCCTTGTAAAAATTAGCAAAAGAAACTCACAGTGTACAGAAAAAGAGAGGAAAACACAGGCTAGAGTCTTCTTGTGGGAATAAGGGGTGAAACCTATCTTGCTTTCACTCTCAAGATTAACGACACAAATTAAGCTTTTAGAACACCACTTTTGTGGGGGCATCCATACGCTGATCTAGAAAGTAAAGCTTTCTGGTTTTAATTCTAGATCTATCAATGCCAGTTTCTCTCTGGCTTTAGCCTTTGAGAACCTGTTTAAGGAAACGTAACAATCCAGAACTGACAGGAGTTGAAAGGTCCACTTTTTCCATGGAACTCCTTCACTCTGGGTCTCCTGCAACCAAAAATTGGGCACTGTACAATGATGCAGGAAAGATCCGAGTTTTTGATGAGTTTCAAAGACCTCGTTCACTTCAGAACCAACTCTCTCTGGATTCTCCTGCTGCCTTCCAGCAGGTGATGGGTTGCAGTCCCACCCACAAGCAAGACACCTGTGTAATAATAACTAGATTTGGCTGAAGAAGGTGGAAGGGAGAACTTTGCTAAGTAGAAGCATAGACTCGTGTGCTCATGAGCTTTTCCACACACTTACATGGTTTATGGCAGGAAACAGGATCAACAGCCCATCACGCAGCCATGTCAGTATTAAGAAAGAATTTATCTCAATGTAGAATTCGATAGAAGCTGTAGTTATGTATTTTGGCTCCGATTTTTCATGTGACCAAAAGGTAGAAAATTAATGAGACAGTGTCCAAGTGCTCCCCCATCCAACCCAATACAGGAAGGGCAAATTCATGGCATAAAAGGCTAGGTTTCAGCATTCTTTCAAATATAGATATGCTAAAATCAGTATTAATGTGATTTGTTTATGTTTTTGTTTTTAAACCCAGGATTTTTTGGTCTGAGTGTGTGGGTTGAGGCCAAGTCCCTCTGCAAGAAAAAGTTTATTTTTAAACTCAGAAATGTCAATCATAGAAATCTACTTCAACTTTAGCAAAAAGAAAAAAAAATCAACAAAAAGTATACTCTGTATGCTGGGATTCCAAGGTTCCAACATGCCACTACAAATCTGTGGGGGGATTCTTTCTTCTGATAATTCTAGAGCCTGTTACCATAGAAAGGCATTTCTTCAATGGCTGGTTGTAGTTAGTTCATGTTTTTCAATCAGAATTTGCAAATGTATTTGTTGCTGTATAGTGATTGTTTTGCAAAATAAAATTGCTTGTCACCGAATAGTTTCAGATCATTTCTTCTCTGATGAACAGTGTGGGTACACGTGTGTGTGTGTGTGTGTGTGTGTGTGTGTGTGTGAGAGAGAGAGAGAGAGAGAGAGAGAGAGAGAGAGAGAGAGAGAGGAGAGAGAGAGAGAGATCTGGGGTTACTCTGTCCAACCAACCAAATAAATTGTGAAAGAAACTACAGCCATTTGCTGTATTCCATCTGGTTTGGGTCCTTTGCACTACCCCCATGAACAGGATGCTATTTGTTGCAAGTGACAGAGACACAAATCCAATTGACTTTAGCCTGAAAGCAAATTCATTAGATCAAGTAAATAACTAACCCAGAGTATCTGCCTCAGGCTTGGCTGGATCCAGGCAATCAAAAACTGTCATTAAAAATCTACTTCCAATGATGGGTCCAGACATTCAGAAGAAGAGATCAGGAATTTTTTTTCTCAACTCTTAGTTCTGTCTCAGCATTGCCGACCCTTTCATGACAGTATTAAGGCTTCTACAACCTTGGGAGCAGGTAGATCAGGCACAGAATAGTACCAATACTGAGAACTACCATTCAGATTAATACTCCAGGGTGAGAAGCCTACTTTGCAGGCTTGGACTTGTGCCACCATCATTGTCTATGACAATGAAGAAAAAAAAACAGAAAGGCAAGCTCCTCCCCACAAGAGGCAAGCAATTAAGGATGACTTCTGGCCAATAGCCACTCAATCTGGACAGAAGCTGGGTAAAACAAACCACCCAGGAGATATCAAAATTTGGCACATGACAGAGTTAGCCCTGAATTACAAATCTGCCCTTCAATTAGCAGCTGTGATGATTACTAATTGACTTAATATGCTCTTTTACCAGCAAGATAAACTCCTCTGTCTGTTTCTTCTTGCGGTGCCTGAGTAAAAGCTTTATATAAACTCAGTTTACTAAGGTCAAAGAGATAAATTCAGTGGATAAAGTGCTTGTACTGCATGCTGCTGACCCAGGTTCAATCCCTGGCTCTTCATTTTGTTCCCTAAGACTTGCTATGGGTGAATTCTCAGCACAGAACCAGGAGGGAGACCCAAACACAATCAAGTGTAGCTCAGACCTTCCCCTAAAACAAGTCCTCAATTTAAAAACTTGTGGGACCTACAAATGTAAGCTTCACTGGTCACCAGTATCGGATGAGTTAGAACTGAACTGTCCCCCTCATAGGAGTGACGGGAGTCAGGCTACAAACAGGAATCTGAACTCCTGTCTGGCTGGCATTGATTAATAATCTCAAGGGAGCAGTCTGAAAGCTCTCCTTTCCTCCTGAGTAGCAGAATCCTCTTGGAGGCATTCTCTAGATGGCAGCCACAAACCTCAGGGCACTGGGCCTGTAAAAGCTCTTTACAGGAAAAAATGGTTTTCTGGAGCACTGTAAAGAGAATCCACAATAGCCTGGTAAGTGTTTCAGCAAGCTGCTACATTTATATGTTCAATTAGATGAACTTGTTGTATATAAACTGGTGACTTGTGTATCTGTTACCCCAACCTGGGTCCCACCAGCTACCTCTAAACAGATCTCAGCACAGTTTCTCAGACTGCTGAATTCTGAGGCCTAAAAAAAATGTATTTCTGAAACTGCTGGAATTGGGAATAAAAATGGGTACCTCTGGGTTTTCAAAAGTTTATAGTGGGGCCATTGAGATTAGGTAAGGTGCTTGCTTTGTATATGGATTCAAACTGACCCAGTTTTGTTTTGGTTTTTTTGTTTGTTTTTTTGTTTTGGGGTCACACCCAGCGATGCACAGTGGTTACTCCTGGCTCTGCACTCAGGAATTACTCCTGGCAGTGCTCGGGGGACTATGTGGGATGCTGGAAATCGAACCCGGGTCGGCCGCATGCAAGGGAAACGCCCTACCCACTGTGCTATTGCTCCAGCCCACAAACTGGCCCAGTTTTAATCCCTTTCACCCTTTTATGACCCCTGAGCCCACCAGCAGTGATCCCTGAGAAAGAGCCAGAAATAAACCCTAAACGCTACTGGGTGTGGCACCCAAAGCCAGGTAAACAATCAATAGTTTATACGGCTCATCTCTTGACATTGTTTTAAAAATCAGAAGTTCCTGGTATAAGGTTCTAGTCCTTCAGGGGTGAAGCTCTTTGAGAAGAAGCTCTGAGTTTTGTGTTCTAAGTTGATAGATACCATAGAGAGAAGCAGATATGAAAAGATCATATTCTTGCCTCTCCTATCTGATTTCAATAAGGTTTTCTTTGCCTCATATCTTCTTGTCACTCAGTCAACCTGGTGTTTAGTTGTTTTGTTTTGTTTTCTTTTGTTTTGTTTAAGAAGAAATTTTCCCAGATATAAAGATGTTGATTCAGTTTAACTTTGGAGGTAAGCTCAGAATTATCCTTCATCACATTTTGGACAGAAAAGAGACAACGAAGATAAAGTATAAGGTGGCCAAACAACTCTTTATGTAGCTAATAAAGATAACAAAATGTTCTTCTTCCCTTTTCTGAAGAACTTACTTGAGGAACAGTGAGTGACCCAGATAATTCAGAACCAGAATGTTGTCAAAAGTGCATGACCCAATAATTTAAAATTGATTCAAAACAAAGCCTTTCACAAGTTTATCTTAAGTGTGCTGAAGAAGAATCATGGATACCCCCATTTCTCCTCTCATGCTGTTTCATCACAAATACACCACAGCTGTTCCACTTCTATTCTTAATTCCATAACAATCTCTTGCCCCAAGTATGGTTAACCCATGGTCTCCAGATGTGCTTAGTTTAGCCAGCATGATGTTTTCAAACTTAAAAGTTCACACATCACCCACCTCCTCCAAACAAGTGTACACAAGACCAGATTGAGGGTTTTAAATTAATTTGTTTTTTACGGTAACATTGTTTTACAAGAGGATGTTTTAGGACTATGTTTTTCACATAGGCACAAATGTGCATTACCACATCACACTCACCAGCAAAGTACTATATTCCTGTAACATGACCATTAGGCCTTATCCTCTCCATCCTCCCTGCCCTCTTCCTCTGATACACTTAGTTATATTGAAGAATCTGCCAGTACTAGGATTTCACTGCCTCATGATAAAATTGGCTGGAGTTGGTTCATGGATACCTATGAGAGAGGGATTTGGGCCTTTCATTGGATTACTCTTCACCTCTCCTATGCATGCCTATTTATCCAAATCTACTTTATTCACTATCACTCATTTCTGTGGACTTAGGTTCTAAAGATTCAGAGTGGATAGCCTCTTTTCTAATTTCTTCCTCAGTCTGTGAAACAAAAATCACCGAAGAGAGGCGGGAGAAATAGTACAGCAGGTAGGGTACTTGCCTTGCACACAGTCCCCCAAGGTTCTAGTCTCAGCTTCCCATATTGTTCCCCAAGCCTGAGAGCAGTGATCCCTGATTATAGAGCCATGAGTAATCCCTAAGTATCAGCAGGAACTTACTCCAAAACAAAATGAAAATAACAAACAAAATCCACAAAAGAACAAGCACCACATCTCAGTGGAGGAGGGAAAAAAGTCTTTTGTGTAGGTGAAATCAGAATCTTCAGGACTGGAAGCCTAGCATATCAATATGTAACAGGTTTTTTTTTTCCTCTCATGGAAGGGAGGGTTAAAAAGAACTTTCACTAATACATTTGTCACAGCAACTGATAATTTTCATGTCCTTGTCTAAAGAAGAAAAAAAATACCTAAGATTCTCTTTATCTATACTTATTAAACATGAATAGAAGGAGAAAAAAAGCAGCCAGTTCTGCCTCCTTGCTATTCCATTCAAGGATAAATAAAAATTTCATCATCAGTTTTGCAATGGCAAAGTTCTCATTCAGTAACCCTGAACATATAGAATGGCTGTCTATTACTTTTAGAAATGGAGGAAAGCCATAGTGAGAAAGTTGTCTCACCCAGCCAGAAAAGTGGCATGTTTCTTAGCTTTGGTCTGATTTTCAGCAGATACATATCTTAAAGAGAGGTTGCTAAAATCTCAGAGCTAGGACAAATGGAGACGTTATTGGCACCTGCTCGAGCAAGTTGATGAACAGCAGGATGTCAATGATACAGTGATATATCTTAATTCAGCTGAGTAAATTGTTAGAATAATGTAAAAAGGGAACCCACCTAGGTGGCTTGGTCCTTTTCCATCAGACTGCCCAGACCTCAGTTCCAGTGCCTCTGCGATTAACACCTGGTACAGCAGAGAGCTTCCAAGATTTTTTTTACTTTTTGGATCACACCTTGCAATGCACAGGGCTTACTCCTGGTTCATGCACTCAGATATTACTCCTGGTGGTGTTTGGGAGACCATACGGGATGCTGGAAATCGAACCCGGGTTGGCCATGTGCAAGCCTTACCCGCTGAGCTATCACTTTAGCCCCTTCCAAG
The DNA here is from genome assembly GCA_028565675.1 of Sorex palustris. Taxonomy (NCBI): domain Eukaryota; kingdom Metazoa; phylum Chordata; class Mammalia; order Eulipotyphla; family Soricidae; genus Sorex; species Sorex palustris. The sequence continues at coordinate 9,820,264 of JAOXYA010000001.1, forward strand.
ATTTTTTTACTGCAGCTCCTGCAAAGCCTTTTGTTCTAGACTGAATCTGAGCAGCACAATTCCTTCAGGGATTCCGACTGACAGATGAGTCCAGCTATCTCAAAAAGCCCAGATCCACGCTATCATCCATGCACCGAGTGTCCTGCTACCTGTGGAGCAGCCTACATCTCCCCTGCCCACCTCTTTTCCTCCTTGCTTTCCTCTTACAGAGAGTCTAGAACCCTGAAGATGTTGCCTTCTTCATTGGACACAAATTCCTGCTTTAATATAAACCATAGCTGACATGTTATCAGTCTTCATTCCCCAGTCAGTGCCTCTATCACGTGATTGCTTAAAGAATCTGTAGCCTTCACCAAGCATCAGCTGGGACAACAGACAGTGGACTCTGAGTGTGGGCTGTGGAGAATCCAAACAAGAGGTGATTGTGAGCCATGGTAAGCCAATGGAGTAAACTGAGGCTCACAAGTGCCTTAGGCAAAGCCTTTGTATTATCCCTCTGAAAATCACCTCCATCTGAAATCCTCCCAAAACCCAGCTGCTGGATTAACCACATTCTTTCACTATATTCATTTTATACTTACTTGGTGATTCTCTGTACCAGGCATCCTTCTAACATAAGTTAACGCTTATAAATACTGAAATTATCAGTGTTTCCATTCTAATAATGAGAAAACTGAGGCAAGGAACATTAGAATTGAACTCAAGCAGTCCAACAATAGGTGTTTCATCTGATCTAATAGGAATAGTTTGATCTAATGAAAACGAGGTAAAGGCCCTCCCATTGATCATCGATTTGCTCGAGCGGGCCCAGTAACATCTCCATTGGAGACTTTGTTGTTAC
>JAOXYA010000001.1:10040291-10050545 GCA_028565675.1 Sorex palustris
AGTAACAACAAAATCTCCAATGGAGATGTTACTGGGCCCACTCGAGCAAATCGATGATCAACGGGAGGGCCTTTTTTATTAGTATGCAATGAAATTATTTATAAAACTGGGAAAGTATTTTAAAATATTTTTAAATCATTAGAATTCACATATACTCTTTCCCACACTTACATCTATAGTAACATTAAAAAGGATTTTGTTTTTTCTACCTATTAATATTTCAAGAGTCTGTAATTATTGAGCCCTTCAGATGCTGTTTTTAAATAGTGTAATTTTTATAAACTCACATGAGGTTTGAGAATTTTCTTGAGATTGACTTTCGAGGTTAATGTTGGACTTTTGGGGAGGCATAACAATTCTACTAGATTGTTTCTTCACCACTATCTCCTTCAAGATAGGTACTTTAATTTACTTTATTCTGTAACCCCATACTGTTGAAGTTTAAATGTACAGCTGAAGCTTAAATGCTGACCAACTGAATTTTTAACTTTTAGCTTTAAAAAAATACCATATGAATAAAATTTTTCATACATATTTTAGCTTGAGACTGTTTCTTCAGGAGAAAAGAAATGGTCCCTATTAATATATGTTAAAATTTAGCTAAAAACTTTTATTTACATTACATTGGCCAAGACTAGGCCACAATCATCCTTAGCTATAAGGAATACTAAAAATCCAATTATTATTCTGAGTAGTTAAGTAAATTGATGAATTTTATTAAACAAAAGACAGAAACTAAAATCATGGTTACATGATTTTAACAATGGGGATTATTTACAAGATTTATTCTAGTGGTACTTGTTATATGTATATATTCTGGGTATAACTGCTGTTAATTACCATTATAAAATAAACTGATACTGTTAACCAACTAAAGAATTGTCTTTTTACAATGTTCAGGAAAGTATAGGAACATTTATTTAAAATTACAAAAAAAAGTGCTAACCTCCCTTTTTCATATATGGATAGAACATTATGAATAAAAGGTGATAAAATCTGGATATTTACCATATAATTAGTTTTCTCTTGCAATTTTCCAAATCCAGGAAACCCATTAGCCAATTTGAAACTATCCTAAATAATTATGGAGACAAGTGAGGGGCATCTAGGAAAAGGCCTTTTTTTTCCCCTGCAGAGAAAGTGAAGCCCAGGAGGCTGAAAAGGAATGGATGGAGAAATAAGAGAAAACCAGGAGACTCTTGCCAATAAAAAATGCAATGTATAGAGGATGTGATCAACAATACCATAAGCTGCATAAGATTCAAACAAAATAAAGCCTGAAAAGTATTCATTGATTTTTTAACATTGCAATGACATTCAAATGCATAAAGTAATATATATAGGGAAAAAATAAAATATTTTTTAAAACACCTATACTCACCATCCTACTTTAAGAAATAGAACAATACCTTTGAGGCCTTTTACTACCCTGCCTGCCTGAACCTCTGGCAGAGATTTCTACTTTTCTCCCATTTTCTGTACTTCCCATCCTTGACTTCCTGATTTTCACCTTAGTATATATGCCAGGCTTCCATGCATCTAAAAATGATATCATCTGGCCAAAAGACCATGAATGAATTTGTGTGTAACTGCCTTAAGGAGGCCATTTTACTCCATTCACTGCTACTGTGATAGCACAGCGGTAGGGCGTTTGCCTTGCGTGCAGCCAGCCCGGCCGAGCCGGGTTCGATTCCTCCGCCCCTCTCAGAGAGCCTGGCAAGCTACCAAGAGTATTCAATATGCCAAACACAGTAACAAGAAGTCTCACAATGGAGACGTTACTGGGCCCGCTCGAGCAAATCGATGATCAACGGGAGGACAGTGTAGGACAGTCTATCTCTACCTTAATGTTCACCGAGTCACTCTTCACAATACTTGACATGTAAAAACAACCAAGGTGTCCATTTGCAATGAAAGAATGAAGGTGTGCTACTTACACAAAGTGGAATACTACTCAGTTATTAAAAATAAAGATGTAATCGAGCATATTAGTGATGACACAGGCGTGGAACTGGAGAGGAATCTTGTTAAGTCCAAAAAAAAAAAAAAACCCTGATGATTTCATTCCAGTGTGGAAGATCAAGAAACAAGCAAATGAACAAACAAACCCAAACCCAAACCAACCTTTAGATTCTAAGAGCAGAATGGCTATTACCAGAAAGGAAGGAGATGGTGGGGGGTTGGGGGGGGAGAAGAAAAGTAATAGGGGATTGGATGGATGACAGCGAATGGAAACTAGGCTGGTGGTGGCAGGTGTGGTGTGAGATATGTGTGCATTTGTCAAGACGTGAACTCATACTCCTGAAACTTACCCAGTGGTATACATTAAGGTTATCACAAGAAAGAAAACGAGTAAAATCTCTCAGTGAGGCTTGCTTCCTTCTTTCATTCCTTCCTTCTTTCTTTCTTTTTTCTCTCCCTTGAACCACACCCAGCAGTGCTCAGGGTTTCCTCATGGCTCTGTGCTCAGATATTACTGCTGATGGTGCTCAGGGACCTTCTGTGCTGCCGGGCCTCGAACCTAGGTCAGCTGTGTGCAAGGCAAGCACCTCACCTGCTGTATGACCTTCTGGCCACATGATCCCAATCCCTTCGAGCACAGAGCAGACCCCTCAGCCAAGGCCCAGGATGGGTTCTCAGCACGGCCCATCAGGGGAAAGGTTCTATCTCCAGGACCGTCAGTACCTCACGTGATTCCACTTTCACGCTGACCTCATTGGGGTGGGAATCATAAGATTTCCGTTTCGACCCTCAACATTTCAAGCTTCATGACTCTGGACAAGTCCTTTCTGGTCACTGAGCCCCAGGCTCTCTGGTCACGACCCCAGCCTGTGGTGCTCTAGGTTTAAATGAAATGGGACAGGGGACAGGGCCGGCACATGAGGGGCTGAAGAGGAACACAGCGTGAAGCAGACACATGAAAAGCCGTGGCCCAGGACCAGAAGGCTGTGGCGGCTGCTTCCCGGTGGCAGTACCCAAGGGTCTAAACCTCCCTCTCTCCTCTCCTTGCGAATGTCCTAACCAGACCTCGGCCCAGGAGTCTTGGACACCACACACCTTCCTTTCCTGCAGGACAGTCACCACTCTGGAAGCTGAATTCTCCTGCATTTGTGCATGGTAGAGACTTCATCTGAAGCAGAGAGAAAAGTGGAAGAGAAAGCAGGCCAGCTCCCTGAGCATGGCTGGTTATGGGAATGACTTTGTGGCCCCTTAGATCAAATTCACTGTGATCATTTCCTAGCCTTTTCGAGTTACCAGCCACAGGGGAAACCTCTACGGACCTAAGGCAATATTTGTCCAGTCTTTACTCCCTGCCCGACACTGCAGCATTTCACACTTGGGGTGTAATTCATCCCTGAGGACAGCCCAATGAAGGAGCCACGGTGATGATCAACCCAATTCTCTAAGTCTCTAGAGACAGGCTAAAGAATGTCCCAAGATCCTGCAAAGTCATCAGATGTGGGCTCGCCCCAAATTCTAATGGTCTTCATGAGGCTGTACCCCGAAAACATATGCATGCAGGCACCCTAAACTGTCACCTCACTTTAAAAGAGAAACGAAGACCCAAGTCAAATGTCCTCACTCTCCATGGCACAGCACTGCCTTTGCGTGTGTGGGGGGAAGTATATCGAACTGTCTGGAACCCCGGTGGTTCTGGTGCGAGCAAAGGGACGGAACCAACGTGGCCACAAAGCCCTGGAGGTCGACACTAACTCTGGACATTGTGCAAGTTTTCAGGAAACCAGGCTTACGGCTCTGCATGACTTGTACCAGGGCCCAATGGTAATTCAAGAAGGCAATTCTCTCTGGCTCTGCCATGTGTCCAGGTGGTGGCCTGGTTTCCGGAGGTGCCCTCCTCCACGGCATCACCGAGGCCAAACAGCGGGGGATTCTGGGCTGGGGGCTCTGGTTCTAAGTCTGGGAACTTGCCTGAGGCCGGAGATCTCGTGAAGAAGTGGGGCTGAGAGCTGATGGCATCCCAGCTCTGCTGGTTCAAAGCTTTCTCTCACAGGACCATGCTAAAATTCTCTCTCTCTCTCAGCTTAATTTTTATAAATGTTACACATTGAGATCGAATCCGAATGAAGTAACTGTAGAGATGTTAAAACGTCAATGTTTAAACATACATATGTGCACACACATGCGCGCACACAGAGTCAGACACCACAGTGGGTAGGACACTTGCCTTGCATGAAGCTAGTCAGGGTTCAATTTCTGGCATCCTCTATGGTCCCCGAGACCTGCTGGGAGTGATCCCTGAGCACAAAACCAGGAGTAAGCCATGATCACAGCCAGGTGTGTCCCCAAAACAAAACAAACCACACACACACACACACACACACACACACACACACACACACACCGATTTACTCAGAGTACTGGAGAACTCCAAACCTTAGGCTAGTGGCATTTGATCACTGGTATTTGCTAGCTTAAGAGAAAAGTTATTGCTCGTTAATATATGCAATGCCTGGGTTATGTAGCGGTCCTACTAAAAACACCTAAGTATCAGTATATAAATATTCTTACTACACCGTTTTCTTCCCTGCCTTAGCCGTCTGTGATGCATTTCTATTTTAACCAGTCCACAGGTGTAGTAAGGCTGAAAAGCGCTACCTTTCACAATAAATTGTCAGACGACTAACAGTTTTCATGTCATAGGCAAAAAAAAAAAGGAGTTTTTGTCAGCTCAATAGTCACAAAACTATTGAGGTGGGTAGAATGATTCAGTAAGTTTTGTGGCAGTTAGCATAAAAGTAGAAGACAGGGCTCTTTTCCCTGAAGTATTTACTAGCAAGCGGGAAAGAGCAAACAAATACACGTATGCATCACCACCAAATGTCATTTGCTGTCTGCGTGGAGAGATAACTGGACACAATTTGTTTCTGGGAAGCACTGAGCAAAATAATGGCTTTCTCTTGCCAGAATCCAGGCTCCTAATGGTGCCCAGACCCACAAATCTAAGGCAATGGTTTTTATCGTGCACAGCCACGAAAGAGTAGGCTGTGGCAGCGTCGAGCAGGGAAAAATACCCCCCGGAGATGAAACACCCTCGAGAGCCAGAGGTTCGAGAAAGCAGGTGCGCTGAGCAGAGATGACCTCTCTGGCTCTGGGAGTCTCTCCGCCTTTAACTCTGCAGCCAGCACCAGGAGGCTATTTTTAACACTCGGGCTCTAGACAGTGGAGTCTGGTTAGAATGAGATACCCGAGTACGCAGGCAGCAGCCAGGCGCCAAACGCTTGGAGCTCACGTAGAAAGACTTGCTGGTGCCCGGAAGAGAAGGCGCTCATGCGAACCTGGACCACATTCGCCCACAGAGTCCTGGGCATGGGGTCAGGCGAGGGCCAGTTCAGAGGAAGCATCTTCCTTGTCTTTGAGCCTCGCCAGCATCTGGGCCCAAGAGCTATTTATTAAGTACTCTTGGAGGAGGCCTGCCCGGCGCAGGCGGAGAGGAGGGAAGAGGAGGAGGGAGGGAGGGAGGGAGGGAGGCTGACGGAGGCTGGACGGGGCTTTACGGGGCTCCTTCGCTGACTCCGTGCCGCCCCATTGTGCTTCTAAGAAAGCAGGATTCAGCGGGCGTCAGAGCGCAGGGCTATATTTATCCCCAGCCAGCTGCCCAGTTGCTGAGCTTGTCACAATTACAAACAGCAGGAGAAGGAGCTGCCTTCCAGAAAGACCATTTTCTCGTGGTATTTATTCTGGATTTCTCGGGGATGATCTCAACATTCTTTTTTTTTTTTTCCAAAAAAAAATTGGATGAGAAGGTAAAAAAAAGAAAAAGGGAGAAGAAAACACAGCTCAGGGGTGGCGGGTCCAGTTCTCTGGAGCCACAGGGAAGAGGTTTGTTTCTTGGAGGTCCGAGAATAGAGTTAAGTCCACCCCCCACCCCTGTTCCTCCTTGGGCGTGGAAACACACCCCCCATGTCTGTCATCCGGGATGCTGTGGTTGGGCCTTCCCCGCCTCCGAGCACAGCCAAGGCCAACAACACGGGAGCAGAGCTCTGCCGGCCCCGACCCGGGCGGCACATCTGGGAGACCGGGAAAGGCCGATTGAGTTCTTAGTGCCGCACGCCTCCCCAGGGCGCCCTGAGCAGAGCTACTGGTCTGGCCTGAGTCCGTCTCGGGGAGGAGGAGCAGGGGAGAGGGGGGTTCACTGGCTTCTGTCTAAAACAACTTGGACAGCATATTCTGGCCCTTCAAGTGTAACAAACCTATAATCCTACCAGCCAGCCCAGACAAAAAAACAGCATCTGGGAGTGAGGGGGGATGGGGGATTGTATGCGCCTCAAAGCAGGTAACACAGGACACCCACTACCTACCAGTGAGTTAGCTCCTGTGGCGATTCGGCTGAACTTTGTTTTTTAACAAGGGCCATTCCCATGGGTGCAAAGGGGCCACTGGGGTCACATCTGGCAGTGCTGAGGGGAGGGGAGGTTCTGGGGTGCCAGGGATCAAACCCAGGGCGTATCCAAGTGCGGCAAGTGCTCCATCACATTCTGGTACCTCCTGGTCCCTCAGTTTACCTTCCGCAATTTACTAGAACCTTCTCAAAGGGCCGCAACTTACTAGAACCTTCTCGAACCTTCTCAAAGGGCCGTGTTGTGGCTCAAACAAGTGAGCAAGGATCTGGAATGAAGCTCACAGTGGGAGCTATCTGGCCAGCCCAGAGCTCAGATGTTATTCTCCCCATTGTTACAAGAAGGAGAAACGTCTGAAGATGTAAGGATTTGTAAAGTAAATTAGAGTGGGATGATTTTTCAGAATCAAGCGTTCACTGTTTTACAGTGCAAAAATATCAATGATGTGAACTTTGCGCTTTGAGATTTTGCCTCTCCGCCCCTTCCCCCTCTGATTCCTATTGATGATTCTATAATTAGATAATAGAGAATTCGATCCTTCGAGCGACTCTGCTTCCAAACACTGTGTTAGTTAAACAAAGGGTAGCTATTAATTCTCAAATGAAATAACCATTTAGAGCCTTCTGAACCACTTACGCAGAAAGAAAACCTAATGCTCTTTTTTTTTTTTTTAATTTCTTCCCTTTTCTTCCTCAGGCTTCACTCAGGCACAAATCAGGGTGGACTGGCTTTCCGGTCAATGAATGGAAACCGAACCCCATTAGCCGAGGAGACCTGAGTCTGAACAAGAAGGAAATGAAGGGAAATCCATCTCAGAGCCGCAGGGGTGCGATCCCAGACTGTGGGCCCCGGGCAGAGCAAGAGCTTATTGCGTTGGGTCAACACCTCAGGCTTCAAGCTGAGGAAGAATTGCACGTTATCCATTGAACCTGCCCTGCAGCTCATCTCTGAACCGAGGGGCAAATGGCATGCAAAAAGGGGCAACAACGTGAGGCCTGACTGGTCGATATAGTGGGAGGGTCAGGTATAACGTCCCAGATTCCTGAACACATGCAAATACACATACTCGCACAGGTATGGATGCGTGTGCATTGTATATTTATTTGTACATTCGTTCATGTTTTGACAGGGATCAAGTACGTAGGTTTTGAGTCTCCGCTCTCAGAGCTGGGCCCCTTTGATTCATTTCTCTTCCTTCTTAAACTACCATCCACACAGCAATTTCCACCCGTGATGTCACCCACCCCTCCCCAGTTCTCGAAATGTCTCACTTATCTCTTCCCCAGAAAACTGAAGCTTGCTTTTTGTTCCATACTTGGAACACACCCCGAAGATTCTGATTAAGTGGGTATGGGTCAGAAATGACAGCTTTTTAGAAAAGATCATCCAGTGAATTTTGTTTTTGGCTGGGTTTGAGATCCACTGGATAGAAAACTCTTGGGAAATTTCTAAGTCTGACAAAAGACATGGTTTCTAACAGGAGCCAATTGATACAGAGTGTTGTGTGCCTGTTACTTCTGTGAGTTTTACATGGAGCAATTCGTTCCTTGGTTTAGATATTTATTTACTAACTGAATGAAAGACTGCTGGTGTCAAAACTGGGTTTTGGGGTTTGTTTCTTGGGCCATGCCTGCTGATTTGGGGGACTGAAGCCTGAGCTCCCACATGCAAAGCCTGAACCGCACTTTTTGTGCTTCTCTCTGGCCCTAAAAAACTGGATCGGATCTGGTTTCTTCCATCAATTTCGTGTAACCAAGGAGATATAAACTGTTTCCATCTACAGTACAGAGAAATTCTCTGCAACAGCACCATGACCCACCTGCACTTGTCTACAAATAAGAAAAAGATCCCTAGTAACAATCCCAATTGACAATGCCTTTCCTTTGTCCAACTGACAAAGTTCTCATTTGACATATATAAGAAGACATATATTTTAGACAGTCTTCCCATGGCAGAAAGGCTGTCAAATCCATCAGCGTTTGAGGAAGTTAATTTTAGTTCTGCTCTCTTTCCCCTAACTCCTCCAAAATAACAGCAAAGAGATTTTTTTTTCTTTTTAAGCAAAGGAAAATACTTTTATTTCAGAACCATGAGAGAGAAGAGCGTGCCCATTAACTTATAAAGAACACACTTTGGATCAGGAGGTGTGGGTGACTCAGAAAGGAGTGTCAGCAGCAAAGACATTCTGTCTGTCTGTGTTTGGACCACACCCAGCTGTGCTCGGGGTTAACTCCTGGCTCTGTGCTCACAGGACCATATGTGGGTGCCGGGGACTGAACCAGTGAAGACCATGTATAAGACAGAGGAGGAAGAGACGGAAAGAGGGGCCGGAGCAATAGGACAAGCAGAAGATGGGCATCTGCCTTGCACATGGTTCGATCCCTGCCACCCCATATGGTCCCCTAAGTCTGCCAGGAGTAATTCCTCAGTGCAGAGCCAGGGGTAACCACTGAGCATCTCTGGGTGTGGCCAAAAACATAAACCAAAAACGAAAAAAGAAGAGGGAGAGACAGGAAGCGAGGAAGAGGGGAGAGAGGGCAAAGAGAAAGAGGGAGGGACAGGGAAGGGGAAGGGAAGAAGAGGGAGAAATGTTCAGGAATGAAGAATCAGCAGCAGGAACAGGCATGACACTTAAGAACTGGAAGTCACTGACAAAAGCATCAGATAAACACCAGAGAGACTTGGGGAGCAGGAAATCCAGCACGGGACAGGAGGGTGCGGGGCACAAAGGGTCTGAGGGTGAACCCTGGGCAAGGGTGGTGAACTGCCTCAAGTCTGCACGGGGTGTCCGGCACTGTGGGCTGAGAGGGCGAAGGACGGAGGGACCGCAGCTCTGGGAAAGGACCAAGAACCCAGGGTACTGTGGCCTGTAGCTTTTGCATCCAAGGACGCTCTTTCTCAAGTAGATGGGCCTAAGCACAGTCTGGATGCAGAATTGTTAGGTTCCGTACATACTGGAGGGAGTAAGTAGACTTCATTTGTGAGGAAGAGTACGGTGGCTGTTAGTCAACTGAAGTCTCGTTAGCTCAATATTTGTAAAATACTCTTTAAGCCTTGAAAGACTCACTTGCTGTCCTATTAACACACATTCCTGTTGGTCCCGAGGCTGGGGAAACAATGTCAAATGAAATACCGGGGACAAGAGACTCATTTATTCCCAGTCACCTATAAGCTCGCTCTCATTAAATATAATTTACAATTGCATTTTTTGAGGGGTACAGAGGTTTAAGGCCATGTCCAGTTGTTGTCAGGGGTCACTCCTGCCTCTGCTCTCAGGGATCACTCCTGTCAGGCTCAAGGGACCATATGGAGTGCCAGAAATCGAACCCAGGTTGGCTACCTGCAAAGCCATACCTGCTGTATTATTACTATTGCCTCTAAAATGTCATTCTTATCTACTATGGAAAACTTTTGGTTGCGGTACCACTCGAATCTGTTAAATTCCAAGATAAAAAAACTTAAGTGTTGAAAAGTCACACACCAAGGTTATATGCTCTGAAAGTATGTCTACAGATTTGAAAAATAAGTCTAGGTGTGTTTAGGCATCGATAATGTCTATAATATTTTCTCTGGGATGAAATGCCCCTGAATAATTTTCTCATTATGTCTGTATACAGCATTGAACTCAATAGTATTAAACAAATCCTTCTTTTTTATTTAACTTTACTGGAAAGATTTACAGAATTATATATTGCTCATATTGGACTTTATCACGGAGGTGACATGAGGACCCAAGTATGAAGAACTATTAATGTTACTGTTTTGTAAAATGTGGGGGTCCTGGCCCCTCGTTACAATTGTCCAGAATTCTATTAATCAGGGGCTGGAGTGATAGCACAGTGGGTAGGGCGTTTGCCTTGCATGCGGCCAACCTGGGTTCGATTCCCAGCATCCC
>JAOXYA010000001.1:10332399-10346183 GCA_028565675.1 Sorex palustris
CTACAGCTTTGTAAGGGTTTATCTCACAGTGATTCAATTAAAAATATTAAAAAATAATAAAAACAAACAAAAAAAAGAAGTGCTAGAGGGTGGAGGAAAATAGAATAGATAAGTGTTAGGAGAGAAGGGATTCAGTATCAGTTGTAGTCCAAGAAGTAAATGATTGGTGTGTAAAGTGCAGAATGAAATTATTTGTTGACTTGGTATTTTTTCACATTTCTACCCATATCACATATCCAAATGTAGCTGTATGGAATTCTAACATGGGCATCAGTTGTACTTATGTGAAAACTTCCATAAGTGTTATCATGTAAGTTCCTATAAAGTTTGAACTAAGTTCTGTTTATTTCTTTGTAGCATAACTTATTGATAAAGATTGATGGGAGAATTATTGGCAATGACTTGCCTACTGTACTCATAATTATATCAAAGATTTCCAATAAGGAAATAGATGTAGTATTAGCATAGCTCTTTGCTCATGAAGTCACTCCAATAACATATATTGTGGACATCTTTTCCAGGCATGCAATGGCTGCATCATTTCAGTCGGGGGTCAGATTCCTAACAACCTGGCAGTCCCTCTGCACAAGAATGGTGTCAAGATCTTGGGCACAAGCCCGATGCAGATCGACAGGGCTGAGGATCGGTCCATCTTCTCAGCTATCTTGGATGAGCTGAAGGTGGATCAGGCACCATGGAAAGCTGTTAATACTTTGGTAAGGAGAAAAAAAAATTGCGTCTGATTTTAATGTTCTTTTTTGGATGGTCATATCTGAGTGTTAACTACTGAAGATGTTAACTGTAGGACCGGAAGATTGAATTATGTTCAGTAATATGACTTTAAAGTTCCTGTAGATCCATGGTTGCAGCCTGATTCAGTTGATAGACGGTTCTCATTATAACTGAGACAACAAAAAGTTCAAACTATTCTTTGAACTAAGATTGATGTTTAGAATTAGAAACTAGGAGTTCTATTTTGATGTCAGTTTTCATGATGTCTTTGAAAGGAATAAGCACTGGATACCACTCGATCTAAGCAGAGCTTTTTACATTTTGTTGCCTTTTCATCTGTTCTAACATGTTGTTTTCTATTAATTAGAATGAGGCATTGGATTTTGCAAAGTCCGTGGGCTACCCATGCTTGTTGAGACCTTCCTATGTTCTGAGGTAATATATTTTTTCAAAAACAACGATTTAAAATCCATAGAACACAGACCGGCAGGTTATATGCTAGAAGCACTTCACTTTGATGTGTAGTTTTGTTTCATTTGTCTCAGTGCAATACCTCTAATCATTCGCTTTACCAGACAAAACGGTGTATTGTATCTACGAGAGTACCAGCTATCCTGATGTGTAGTTATTAGTAAATCCAATATCAATCCCCAGGCCAGCCGAACCAGAAGGAGAACCAATGCATAGTTTTACAGCATGTTGTTTTCCCTTCAGAGAATGGTAACATGAAAAGTCTACAGTTTGAAGTTTTAGAAGTGTGGTTTAGGGCTTCTCCTTGCCAACTGAGGGAGAGTGATTTTACATTATAGAAGAGGAAACAAACAAAAGACAATCCCCAAACCAAAAAAACTAAAACAAACCAAGAAACTGAGAATATCTGTTATCACCATCTGCTTTTCAGTAGCTAGATATGATTGCATATCTTCACTGTTATCAACATTTACTGATGGTGACTGGTTTGTATTTATGAGCTTTTGAGATCTTATTTTTAATAGATGAATTATACTGGTGAGAGTCATGGACAGTGAAGTTCTTTTGTATTAAACTTTGGAGGTAAGTTCTATCATCAGAGAGGAAGTTGTGAATTATCACTATCTTCAGATATCACCACATATAAGGAACTATTTCACCAACAAGGAATAATAAGAGAAACAAACTTTGCTATGCACAATTTGAAAGTGTAAATGGAATTTGAGATGGAATCCTTTAAAATAATGAAAAATTTCAAATGAGGTAGAAAACTCCATTTTATTTAAATGACATTATATAAAGCACAGTCTAATACTACTTGAAGTATTAATGCAAGTTAATTTAAACAACACACAGATACTTAAGGGAGGGTTGCAGAAGAAAACTGACAATGGAATTTTTTTTTTCAGCTCTAAAATCTTTACCCTTGTTCTAGCTTTCCATGCTGTGAGTTATCGACATTATTGTCTTAGCCTTGTTGTTGTAAACAGATGAAGGAATTTAAAGTTCTTTGCGCAGCAACTTGTCATAGGGCAGAAAAGATAAAGCAAATGCAGCTTTAAATGGAATAAATGGTGTTATATTCTTCCTTATTTCTTCACCTCCTCATGCCTCCATTCCTCCCTTTTTATTTTGAAAATGTCAAAATTAAGTAGCACTTTTTCTTAACAATTTAGAAAGAGGGAGTTGTTTACACTGTTGGCAAATGTTACAAAAATGATTTGGAAATGGGATTAAACTATTCCAACAAATCATCTGGGTACCTGTGGATTGAGAGAAACCATCAAATTCTAATGAAACAGGGTTAGGGAAATTAGGCAGATAAATCCTGCTGTGGTGTCACAATGATCTGAAACTCAGAGAGTTAAAATAGAAAGGATAGTCCTTGATGAGATGACATCTCTAGACTTACTTTTGGGTATTATCAAAAGGATCACCTAGTTGGGTTGATATTTAAACTTTGGCTGATTGTGCTTGGGGAATAGTGGAATAAGTCATTCTCAACGATTTAGTGAGTAAATCGTTCTAGGGACTTAGAAAGTGATTTAGTGACTTAAGTGACTTTAGTCGCTCTCAATTTAGAAAGGAACAACTTCTTTAACCTAGACTGGAACTGGAGATTGTGTGGAATCATTCTGAGAATCAATCAGGTGTAGCTGGCTTTATTCCCAAAGTGGTAAAAGAAACTGAATTTGTTTTCTCTTTCCTTTCCCAGTGGATCTGCCATGAATGTGGTATACTCTGAGGATGAGATGAAAAAATTCTTAGAGGAGGCCACCAGAGTGTCTCAGGTAGCGTTTGATTTCCTTTTTGGTGACATTTTCTTCAATTTTTAGTTATACATAAATATATATATGTGTTTGTGTGTGTATATATAACATATATGTATATATGATATGCCAGACACAGTAACAACAAAGTCTCCAATGGAGACGTTACTGGGCCCGCTCGAGCAAATATATGATATATATACATATATATTAATATGTTGTTCAGTCTGTCTATTTTATTCTCACCAATACTCTGCTTATAGAGATGACAAGTGAAGTTAATGAAATTTAAATCTTAGGTTTGATGGAAGAAAATGAAGGCTGGTGTATATTTGATCAAAAGAGACTTGTTTGGGAACTTCCAGGCAGAGGGTAGATCTGTTGGCAAACGTTATCTTATCTGTTCCTAAGGTAGATACTGGTAGAGGTATCTCTGGAATTGTTTGCCTTAAGGGCTTCCTGACTTCACTTCTTATGGACCAGTGAAGTGCAGGCTTTCCTGAATTTTAATCCTCACACCTGGAGAGGCTTTGCCTTAGCCAACTCTGCAACTTTAGTCTTGCATCTCCTCACTCACCTATTGTTTACTTTCTCTTTGGTTGTCAGTTCATAAAAAATGTTTATAATTTTGTGGTGACTCTACCACCTTCCTCTCCTGCCCCAGCTTTTGCTTTTCCTTTGGCATTACCTCTGTGTGATCCATTTAAGATGTACCCAGTGGGCTTATTGATCTGCAGACCTTATACTGAGGAGGATGAAAGTAAGGTTTCCTTTGTAAAAGCTTTCAAAAGCTAGTTGAGACTGAAAAAAAGAAAGCAAACAGAGAAAGCATAATTCATAGAGATGAGTTTGATGTTTGGCAAGTGGAATTTGGAGGGGGCTGAAGAGGGAAATCAGGGGCATTTCGAAAAGGTATAGAGAGCAAGATCATTCCCACACTCACGAAAATGGGCCTCCCTTCCATTTGCTGGTGGCTCCCCAGGGACATTTGAGCAGTGAAGAGAGTAAAGATAAAGAATCTGCAGAGACAGTGTGAAAAGAGACAACCAAGGGAATTTTGAATTGACTTGTGTGTGGAAGTCCGATAATTGGGGAGGAATCGCTCCAGCAGGCCACTTTCTATGAATGTGCTTTGGAATGACACAGACTCTCTGAGTTATTCTCTGTTCAGAGTCCAGCCATACTACCAGGAGCAAGGCCCAGCTGATTTCAAGCGTGTGCTGAGACAAGTGTCCTTTTTATCTGCTTGGAACACTAGATATCATAGGGCCTCAGCTTGGTAGAATATTTTATTTTTGATTTCCATCAATATGGTTAGATCCCCCTCTCTCCCCCCCAAAAGAAAACAAAAAGCAAAGGTTTACACTAGATTTGCCCTGTTTGAGTTCTCTCTCTCTCTCTCTCTCTCTTTTTTTTTTTTTCAGTAGGGAGAGGGGTTGTACCATACCAGGTTGTGGTTAGTCTTGGTTGTGTGCTCAGGGATGACTCCTGGGGGGTCCAGGAGACCATGTGAAAACCCATGTGAGGCATGTGCAAGACAAGTTCCTTACTCCTGTACTATTTCCCCAGCCTCCATAAATTGACCGCTTTTTGGTTTATATCTCCCTCTGAAACAGTAGTAGAATCTGGGCTGCTCAGTTTTATTGAAAGTAAAACTAGTGTTTATCATTTGTCTGTTTATGTGTTTCATTTAAAAAAATTGTGTCTGGGGACTAGTGAGATAGTATAGAGGTTAGAGAGCTTGATTTGCATTTGGCCAAGTCAGTTTTCATCCCCAGCACCCCATGTGTCTTAAACTCCTGTTTCCTACCAGAAGTTATCCCTGAGTACAGAGCTAGGAGAATGCCCTGAGTACTACTAGGTATGGCTCCCAAACCAAAGATAAATTAATTTCACATTCATACTTATCATATGCGTCTATATTTAACACACGTTATACATCACTTTATTCTTAGTGTCTGGCATTATATTCATGAAAAGACATAGTCTCCATTATCAGAAAGAACATCGAAGGGCAAATAATCACAATTAAATATAGTGAGATTTGTAGTAGAAAAAATAGAAGATGCTGAGGGAGAACATAAACATTTTGGAGTCTAGTTCCTGAAGAGGGTACTTTTACATAAATTTAAAATGATTAATTCAGAGTTAATTAGATGAGCGTGCCAGAGATAGTGATGTAAATAAAGATTTGGAAATAAAGAACTTCATTTTAATTAAAGCTTTGAGAACGAAGGTAATGACTGAGGCAAAATGAAAAGGAAATTTTTACCTCACCCTGGGTATCTAAGTGCAAAATATATGTAAAATAAGTTTACAAATGAAATATTTTCTGATAATAGATCATTAAAAACTTATTTTTTAACAAATTAAATTCAATTTAATGTTAATTAAATGAATTGATTTAAAACAAATTAAACTTCATTACTTCAAGGAAGTTCAAGAGACGGGGCCCTAGATGGTGACTGAGGTCGGCCTCAGGATGGGTTTCTTTCTGTGCTGCTTTCATGCTCCTGAGCTTCCTGTGGGATAAGGCTGAATTCAATCTCCACCAGGACCATAGGCTTATGATTCCTGCTGACCCCTCCATCCTGCATTTCTAACTTCCTCAAAAAGCCACTTCAAATAAATCCTCAACTCTGATCAGGCCACGGAAGCTAGGACAGCTGACAAACTTGATCATTTTTAAAGTTATACTGTTATAGAATCAAGTACTTCATAGGCCTCCACTTGGTTCTATCAGGCCTGACCCAATAAACATTCCATGTCAAGACAAATGAAAAGAAACAGAGCTGGAAAGACATTTTTAAAAAATATTTATTTTGACTAAGTTGAAACTGGTCTCACAGATTTTTGAAGCAAAGAATGTGTAGAAATTTATCTTATTTAATGACAAATTTTAATACTAGAGAGGATTATTTGTGGTATTCAGTATTGGCTAGTTTAAAGTTCTCCACAAAATTCACTTTAACTGAATGTAAAAGAATAGGTTACATTAAGTCTAACATATATATATATATATATATATATACACACACACACATATATATGTATATACATGATGAATATGAGAGAGAGAAAAAGGAGTTTTGTTCAAGGTAAAAGAGCTAAAGGAAGAATTGAAGGAAGAGATAATATTCAAGATAGGCCTTGATGAATAAGGTGTGTTTGGAAAATGAACTGAGAGGGAAAGGTGGTATGCTTATTTGCAAGAGAAGCAGGAAAAAAGTCAAAGAAGGTTCTGGTAAGAAATGGTCAGTTTGCTGTTGTCTCTGGAATAGAGTATAGATAACTGCAACATGAATATCTTTACTGAACCTCTTTATGTGGTCCAGAAAAAAGCAAATTGGATCAGATTGTGGAGGGCATCACGTCATTTTGAAATGGGATTCAAGACAGCTGAAAAAGGAAGAGTGTTTAAAAAAATAGATTTTTAAAAGAAATTTGAAAATTGATTTTGCAATTGCAAAGGTTATACTCTGGAAGTGGTTTAAGTCATATTGATTTCAGGTAAGGCATTCCATCTTGGACCCAATAAAACTAAAATGCTAAGTCCCTTCACAACTGCCATGTAGGGAGCTGCTTTAGAGCTTGGGAAAGATAAGTACAGGAAGAAAAAGCTTGAACCAATAATATTTTATTATAGAAAAAATAAATAGAGGGCTAGTTATGACAGTGGAAACAGAGGGAATCATTTGCCCTTTCCTTTGTTGCTCTTTTTGCCAACTCATTTTGAAATCTAAGTTGAAGATCTAAAAAATCTATGTTCAGTTCACTGAGTGCTCAAAGCTAGAGAAAAATGAACTGCACCAATGAAAGCTGAAAATGATTTTGTTATTACATAACAAAGTGGTTAATAAATTTGAGGAGGGAGTGTGTTTAGCATTAAGGTTTTTATGAGTATTGTCCTGATGTTTACTAAAGGTACATAATTTACTTGGTATTATAGACATGATTTCAGCTAAAAGTTTTGCCCTTCTGTTTACCTTGGTGATAGGAACACCCCGTGGTGCTGACGAAATTTGTTGAGGGTGCAAGGGAAGTAGAAATGGATGCTGTCGGCAAAGAAGGAAGAGTAAGTACTCCATTCCCATTTCCCCCATCCCTACCCTCCCATCCGTTTTATCTCCTAGAAATTTTAGAACATAAAATATATCAGAGTTCATGATTTCTACACAAAAGTTCTCTGATAGTAGTGGACAAACTGTGTGGCTGAGAACAAAAGATTCAAATTCACTAGCAATCCAGTTGCTGTGCCCTGGATATCAGATTTTCTGTGTTTCTTACTGCTAGAATTCCTCTTTGATGATATTCAAAATTAATTATCATCTTAGACTCATTTTTCTTTGTGAATAGATTTTCTCCCTCATTTTCTTTGTGGGTTTGCTTTTATGTTTCAGTGGATATTATAAAAACATCCAGTACTTTTCTTTCTGAAGTTCCTAATTGAATCCCCAGTTTTTCTTTTTTCTTGATTTCCCACCTCCTCTTTTTGTTTTATTGGGTTAATAAAAGCAAAACTAAACAGAGTAGGGCAGATGAGGATAATGACAAAATTGGCTTGCCATATCACATCCTACATTGTTAATGCAATGAACGCTTCCAACTTCAGGGAGAAATGAAAATGTGAAGAATGCTTCCCTTTAGTTTGCTAGTTGTACTAATAAGACACCTGTGATTTATCTTGGATGTTAAATTTTAGAGAATCCATGATATTTTATTTGCATTAAGGGAAAAAAGTTTTCTTCAACTTTTACTTTTTAAATAGTTCAATGCACTACTGAAAACGTTAAATCATTTTTTCTTTGTCTTTAAGATTATTTAATATATAAATTGTAAGGATGACTTCCTACCCTAGAATCTAATGATCTTGGGGTAAAGCACATTTTGAAGACTTTAGTTCAAATCCACATTCCCTCAAGAATGAGAATTTTCTACAGAGATTAACTCATAAAGTTGTTATCTATTTATGTTTAGATCTTTTTGTGATGCAGAGTAAAAAATATAAGATTATAATGCTGGAGAGATAGTGCAGGAGATAAGGTGGTGCCGAGATAAGGTGCTTGACTTGCTTGCAGATGACTCAGGTTCAATCTGTTGTTTTTTATATATAAAACATATATCAATATCTTGAGCTGGAGCGATAGCACAGCGAGTAGGGCATTTGCCTTGCACGCAAGCCAACATGGCCGACCCTAGTTCGATTCCTCTGCCCCTCTGGGAGAGCCCGGCAAGCTAACGAGAGTATCTCGCCCACACGGCAGAGCCTGGCAAGCTACCTGTGCTGTATTTGATATGCCAAAATCAGTAACAATAAAGTCTCACGATGGAGATGTTACTGCTCCTGCTCAAGAAAACTGATGAACAATGAGAGGACAGTGATGACAGTGATGATCAATATCTCATTTTGTACTAAGTTCTGCTCTGTGGATTTCTAATCTTGTCTCCTTGTCTCCTGAGCTATATAGAATATATTTACTATTTCACTGCTTTAAACATTTTAAGAATTTGACATGGAGGTATCTAAATTATTGTTCTCTCTGTGTGACCAAACCTATGTGGAAATGAAGAATGTGAAACTGATGAGGTATATTCACACTTTTCAAGCATTGTGTTGGTAAAGTAATGCTAGTTAGATGGTCTTCTTTTTGGTCATGAGTTGCTGGAATATCCTCTTGTCCTAAACTTCTCTAGTCACTGACCCTTGCTTCTCATATCCGATCACCTCTTTATGAAATGCTTATTTACTCACATATTTATTTTTTAAAAAAATATTAATTGGGATCCTGTGGTTTACATACTGTTAATAATGAAATCTCATGCATGTAATTCCAATAACAAACCCATCATCCATATACTCACCTTACTCATATAAATTTTTAAATAGTGAAAATTGAAAATGGACCTAGTGCTTTAGATATACTCAGATGTTCTTCAGAGCTCAATGGGACTATTACCTCTCCATTTTAAAGCATCATAAAATATTTTAAGTACTTACTATAGAATAAATATTGTGTCAGACACACTGTGTTCTTTTTTATCCTTTAAAAGATTCTCTGAGTCATATGTCATTATTATTCTCATCTTAGCAGAAGCAAAGGCTAAGTAGATAAAATACTGCCTAGGTATCAGAGCTCAAAAGTGACAGCAAGGGACTGGGGCTCACATATCGCTCTGTTTCAAGTCATTTATAAATCTGATAAACATCTGTAACTTGTCTTACACTCTGTCACTTGATTCCCAAAGATACCCATATTATTAATATTCAGCCTGTAGTGACTGAGACCTAAATAGAGAAGGGCTTAAAATCCTGAAGAGGGTAGGTACACTATGCAATATCTTCCCGTTCATCAATTTGCTCGAGCGGACATCAGTAATGTCTCACAACAAATTGTGAGACTTGTTGTTACTGTTTTGGCATATTGAAAACATCACGTGTAGCATGTTTGAATATTTGTAAATAATCTGAATCTCCTACATCTGAAACATGACAAAATATGTTGCTTGTGCTCCCTTCTCTCAAATGCCAATTTAAGTATCTTAGACTTTAGATTTCAGGCCTTATTTTATCTGGTCCAGTGAAGCTACGGCATTTTGCTTGCTCAATAATATTTATCCCATTGCCTTTTCATTTCCAGTGTCTAAAATAATCCAGAAGTCAAAAATTATGCAATTCTAGCATCTACAAAATTCTTTAATTTCCTATTTATTTTTAAACACTATTCTGAAGTGGTTTAGGTTCCCCCTTTCCTATCATTCACACGAAAATAGTCCATGAAATAGGGGAAAAAATGCCTTGCTACTTTCAGTTGCCCCAGATACAATCTGCCATTATACCAGAAGGATTGAAAAATCTGCACACACAGCCCTTTTCACTAGACTCCTCAGACAGACACTTAACAAAGAAGCTGGTCAGTCTTCCAGGCATCTGTTAGAGTGGTGGGATGGGCAAGAGAGGACTGGTATTGACATTGTCTCTCTGATGTGTCTCTTTGTCAAACCTTTTGCCCTAGGTTATTTCTCACGCCATCTCTGAGCACGTGGAAGATGCAGGCGTCCACTCTGGAGATGCTACTCTGATGCTGCCCACACAAACCATCAGCCAAGGAGCCATCGAAAAGGTTATTATTTACAAATATAAGCGGAAGGGGGGAAAACACAGAGAAAAGATTTTTTTCTAACTGTGCAGCAATGTAGAGCATGTCCCAAGTTCAATTTTCTTATGAGGGAAAGCGTCCTTGCTTTCTGCAGGGTAGTTAAGATAATAGTTTTCTTCATTGTCCTTCAGCGTCTGTCTGGCAGTGTGCTCATCACGCAGTGGTTTCTAACTTTAGTATGAATCAGAATCACCCGGGGAACTGTTAAAACACCGATTGCTGAATTGCAACCCCTATTTTTGACGCTGCAGTTCTGGGCAGATTCCCAGAATTTACATTTAAAGGAAATTTCTGAGTGAGGATTTTGCCGCTGATCTGGGGGCCACATTTAGATAATGGCCTCTGCTGCTGATTCTGATTTAGAAGAGCCACTTACAGGTGAGAGACATATAAAATAATGTCTCTAAGAAGCCCGTGTGCAGAAGTCATGTGGGGATCTTCTGGAACTGAGGCTTTCACTCTCCACCCTGACCTTGACCTCAAAGCTGCACTGGGTGATATGTCTCTTTTGACCCCTCTTTTAGAACTACTGTTTCAGAGATCTTCTCAAGAAGGATGGTTCTGCCTCCATGCTCTGTATGCGCCGTTAGGTGCATTGTTAGAGGTGATCGCCATAAATAACTCCTGAAGGTGTTCCTTGAGTTTTTAGATATATTACAGCAGGCTTTAGTTTTTTCAGTGAGCCATTCCAAGTTCTGCTGTCAGATACTAGGCAAGCCTGTCTATCCATTGCTCTGGATTCTAAACATCTTTCCTTACAGAATATAAAGACAGTCCGATGCTTTGTAAAACCATGAATATAGTAAAATTGTATCCTTGGAATTTAATATGCGTTAATTGTGATCTATGACCTCAAGATCGTAGGTTTTCTACATACCTCAGAACTCAAGATATCATGGGTCAAAATTGAAGAACTACTAATGTAATGGGGTGGGGGAGACTGAATTAGGGGCTGAGGAGCCCTTTACTCCTAGGAAACACTGTCCTTTTTCTCATGGGTGCCTGCTGATTCTAGGGAGATGCAGAAATTCCTCTATATGGCACGTGGGGCCTTCCTGCAAGGAAGCATCATTTCCTTTTCACCAAAATATCTCCCCTTGTAGCATCCAGGACAACAGAAAAGCGACAAAATAAATCCCACAGGTCTTTTTACAGGGCTATGTAATTTCAGGTCCTTTACTTGTCAGCAGGTAGATTATTGGATTGATGTGGAGTTTGAATTCAGTTTCTGATACTGAAGCAAGTAGACAAAACATTTTTATTTATGCCTCGCAGAAAAACCAGAGTATATAATTATCAATGCATTTAGAAAGAGAATCCTGTAAACTTATTTGGTCTTTTCATTGCAAGCCTATTGTGAGTACTTAGTAAATATGAGTATTTTGTTCATAAAAACTTAATGGAGGCTTCTATCATTATTGCTATGAGAGATGTAGGTGTTTCAGCTTTTTGAAATAAGGAAAGATATGCTCTTGAGTGTACTGTATTATTGTTCCTTTGATCTAGGTGAAGGATGCTACCCGGAAGATTGCAAAGGCTTTTGCCATCTCTGGTCCATTTAATGTCCAATTTCTTGTCCGAGGAAATGAAGTCTTGGTAAGAAATGCCAAATATTTGAGAGTGCATGTTTGCTATTTTAGGTCATGTTGATTTCTGTCTCTTTTTTAATCTCTGGAAACACAGCCACAGAACAACTGAGACCTAACCAGTTATTTGTATGTGAGTGTGGGATGGTAGGTGGCTTTTAATGCCTGCCTTATTTGTAGGCACAGGTTTTAAGCAGTGTTATCAATATGTCAGTATATATTTTCTAATGGTGCTATATCTATAAATACATGTAATCCTAACATAAATTCCAGAAGATAGTTTGGAGTACAGTATTTGACCAAGGTTTTTCCTAATGTCTATACATATAAGCAAAGGTTAACAAATAGAGGAGACACTTGAAATAGCAAATGATAGGACAGTAAATAGTAAAATTGTAGGATTTATTAACTACAACATACTAGGATTTGTAATAAAACTAAAGTGATTTAAGATAGTGTAAGAATTCTATGGATAATCAAATAGGTCAATGGAACAATCAGGAAAGTCATTATAGACCAGCCATACATTAAGACTTGATTTATAGATATATTTGATTTATGAAATAGGATGTTTGTCTGAGTAAATAATGCTGGGTCAGTTAGGCTTCTGAATAATAAAAAGGGGCTTTGCCTACATCGTACATAAAAATTATTTCCAGTGAACTAAATACATAGATGTGAGACTAAACTATTTCAGAAGATATATAGGAAATATTTTATGTTGTAACATCAAAAATAATTGTTAAGAATGAAAGTAATAAAATGTGTAAAAAAAGTGGGTAACAAAAGATATTACTGATTTATCATTGGAATCAGTTTTATCAATATGTCAGTATGTATTTTCTAATGGTGCTGTATCTATAAACACATGTAATCTTAACATAAATTCCAGAAGATAGTTTGAGTACAGTACTAGGAAGCAAAAATAAAAATAGGAAACAAGTATATATCATAAATGGAAAGTGAATTTACTAGATTCATATTAAGAAATTATATTCATAATAATTTCTTGCTGAGTGATAAAGCAAACCATAGAATGGAATGGTATTTGCAACCTATATAACCTATAAATGATTTTTATATAGACATTTAAGAACTCTTATAAATTCTAAGGAAAAACAATTCTATTTTGGGGATAATTAACTGGGTTCAGTCCCAGGTACCACGGGCTCCTGAGCATTACTTCAAGTGATCCCTGAGCACAAAGCAGGAGTGACTTCCAAGCACCACTGTGTGTGGCCTACCCCTACCCACCCTTCCAAAAAGTGAAAAACAGGCAAATTTATATTATATTTGTAAAATATATGTGTATAGGGCAAGCATAGAAGTAGTTACTATAAAAGTCAGAATGACGGGTAACTTTATGGGGAGGGAAGTGTTATAAAAGGGTTTTGGTGTACTAGGAATGTTCATTTAATCTGGTTAACAATTATTAAAAGTAATACTCCGTTATATATGCTAACCTGTACATTTGTCTATATAGTTTGTAATGAGTAATAGGCAATTTAAAAGTTTTAGAAATTGACAAATACTTGGTACCTTGAGGCTGAAGCCATAGCACAGAGGGGCGTTTGCCTTGCACGAGGCCTACCCAGGTTCAATTCCTCCGTTCCTCTGGGAGAGCCGGGCAAGCTACCAAGACTATCACACCCACATGGCAGAGCCTGACAAGCTCCCTGTGGGGTATTTCATATGCCAAAAATAGTAACAACAAGTCTCACAATAGAGTGACGTTACTGGTGCCCACTCGAATAAATCGATGAACAGTGGGACGACACTGCTACAGTGCTACAGTGCTATTATTAATTGATTTGTGATTTGCTATTTATTGTAATGCTGGGAGCTGACTTCAAAGCTAAAGCCAGAAAGTGGATATGATCTGAACTCCTAAAACCAACCCCATTCTAGTTCACTCTTACCATTTACTCAGCTTCTGTTTTTGATATAATAAATAGGAAAAGTGCCTTTCTCTGAAATTAGATCGATTTGCTCAAGGTAAAGGCCCTCCCGTTGTTCATCGATTTGCTCGAGTGGGCCCAGTAACGTCTCCATTGGAGATTTTGTTGTTA
>JAOXYA010000001.1:10388676-10404706 GCA_028565675.1 Sorex palustris
AGTATGAGTAATCATATTGTGAATCCAAGTCCCTTAATAATAATTGCTCTAAGGAAAATACTTTTCTTAGAACTTGTATATTCTAAAACTTGTATATTCTTATCTGTTTCTTGAAATATAAATGACTAAACTTTGTCTTTCTTAAAAAACATATCAGTTGTATGGAAAAAAATTGTCAGTCAAGAAATCATGGAATGTTGAATGCATCTAAGTTTAAAGATTTTCTCTTCTAAACAAAAACATAAACATGTTGCATGTCTGATTAAACTCATTAATAATTTAATTAAATAAGCTATAGATTTGGTAACAGAAGGTACTACATGTGTTTGATTTACTAAGCTTCAGAATCTTTTGAGGAAAATCCTATATATCAACAAGCAGTACTGAGCCTCTAGGTTCTTGATTATGTGTACATTTACAACAACATATGCTTTGGTGCTGGAAAAAATGTCTGGGAAGAAGCCAATTAATTTAAATTCTCCTCTTATTCTTTTCATATAAAAGCGTTCTGAAAACCACAAAACTTTAGATGAAATCCAAAAAGACTAAATAAAACAAATAAAATAATATGAGTAAATAATAAAATATTAATTCAGTTAGCATAGAAACTGGTTATTTTGACAGCTTCTTAAATCTAATTATACTGAGATATAATTTAACTACCATACAGTTATTTCATTTAAAGTGTACAAGTAGTTTGTATTGTATATACTGAAAGCTATAGCAGCACAATCAATTTTAAAATATTTTAATGACAAAGAAACCGCATAACTTTTGAAGTAACTTCTCATTTTCTCAGAACAATCCCACTTTTAGGTGCGATTGCACTCTCTTCCTCTAGAAATGAATTATAATGAGTATTTATAAAATAAAATAAGTCTAATTTATTTTGCATAATATTCCCAATGTTTACCTATGCGAGACATGAGTCAGTATGTTATTCACCTCTTATTGCCAAAATAATATATGTTACACGAACATACTAGCTTTCATTTATACAAACAAAAGTGACTGGATATCTGAATTTTCATGTTTTGTTATAACAATTGCTACAGAAATGAGAGTGCATGTTTTTTGTGGAAATATATTTTATTTTGCAGGAATGAGCATATAGCTAATAGAATTGCTAGGTTTTATGATAACTCTTATGTCTAACATTTTGAGAAACTGCCAGGGTGTTTTCCAAAGCAAATACTCTTCTGTACTTCTTTTAGTGCGGGGTCCAATGCTTGATACTGTTATGCCCTTCTAAGTTTCTCTGAGGTTGTTGATGTGTGTTTTTGTTTTCAAATGTGCTGCCTCAAAGAACACAACCTTGAGAGCTTACAGTTATGCATGGATGGCAGTGGTTCAAGCAGGGCTTTCACTCTCTATTCCCTTGATCTCTCTTGGTTGAACTGCATACCTCTGATGGGATCACTCCCAGTTGCCAGATTTCAAATTGCAGATTTAGTGTTCTGTTGTTTTCAACAGTGTCCAGAAGGATGAATTGCTCCACAGTCAGATCCAATTAAACTTCATTCTCTATGGAGGTATATCTTTGAAGCTAGGCTTTGAGGTTTATTCTAATCCCAGAAGGAATCTTCTTAGCTCAGTCTTTCCTCAATCCTCCTCATTACTCTTATACCTGTTTTTCGGACCGTGGATCCTGTGGAGCTACCAGTCTCCTTTTAATTGCTTGCAAGTAAAATCTCTTCATCTCTGCTCCCAAGCTAAGGGCAAGGACACAGTGACTGACTTCTTAGAAGTAACAGCTCTTCCTTTCAAATAGAGCATTGTGTGGGGATTAGCCTTTGGTCTTCTTGGTTTTTGTTTTCAGGAATAGAAACCCTTCTCTAGACAGTAAGAAACTAGAATCCTAGATCTGCTGCAACTATAGTGGGCTTGCCACCATTTGAGTAAGGGCTCAGTGAAAGAGAGGCTTTTTACATAGCTCAGTTCCTCTTGACAGGAACAGACCTTTACCAACACACTGGGGCATGAGAAGTTGAAGCAATCTGCTTTAATATGGGGAGATAGTGTGACTGCTACAGGTAGAGTCATGAAATTTGCTTATCAGTGGATGGACATGGAGAGTATCATGCTAAGTGAAATAAGTCAGAAAGAGAAGGACAGAGATAGAATGACTACAGTAATTTGGGGAGTATAAAATAACATAGTCTGAGAATAACACCCAAGGATAGTAGAGACAAGGGCCAGGAGGTTTGCTACATGGTTGGAAGCCTGCCTCATGTGCTGGGGGAGAAGGCAGTTGGGACAGAGAAGGGATCGCTAAGTTAATGATTATTGGAAGGATTGCTAGGGATGGAAGATCTGTGCTGAAAGTAGCACCTCTCCCACCCACAGCATAACTCAACTTCAAACTGGGTGAAGAAATTCCTGTGCTCTTGGTGTTGTCTGTTTAGAGTTTCCATCGGACTGAGCAGGTAAGTAATGAATCAGAATGGGCTGGTGATGCTCAAAGTACTACAGACTCCAGTTTTTCTTACCAATATTGCATAACTATTCTTTTTTAAATTTTTAGATTTTTTATTTTCATAAAGTTGTTCACAGTAATTTTTTACACTCAATTTTTCAACAGCAATCTCACCACCATTAAACTTTCCCACCACCATTATTTTAAATTTTTCCTCCACCAGCCAACCCTGCACAAAAGGTACTAAGTAATTTATTTTGTATGGCTTATTATAAATATTTTGACCAAGATCATTCGCCTTCTATTGTATACCCCAGGAAATGTTACATGCTACTCTTTTGTATCAATGGCATAAAGTATAAGATTTCTCTCCAGGAATTCTAAAATTTAATTAAGATGCTAGAGCTAGAGTTATTTTTTTAACTGGATGATGATCTTGTGGTGTGGAGGTTTCTCTGCAACATGCAGAGATTTATTTGTGAGTCTCTGCATCATGACCATTACTGTGGGCTGTGGGCGTGATTGCCAGAGACCCAGAAACACTGGGAGATTGGAGGAGGGGAACCATTCCTCACTTCATGTGGGCCTGGAGATTTCAGTCACAAGTCCCACAAAGCTAGGTTTTTAGCAGATTCATTCTCATGCAAGGGCGGTTTGGGACATGCCTGTGAAGATCACCATGACCATGATGATGATGATGATGATAGGGTTCTGGAGGTTTTCAGCTGCTGGGGTTTTTTGGGGGCAGGTGGAGGGACACACCTGCCCCACTCCAAGGCTACCTGATGAAGTCAGCCTGGCTTGGGGTGAGTGGATATCTCTGCAGCGTGCTGCTCTCTTCTGAGATTTATTTGTGAGTTGCATAACTTTTTTAAAATGAGTATTTCTTCATTTGGTGTGCCTCCACAGGACCATAGGACCATATTCAGAGGTAAAATCATTTTCAATAATTTTTGCCAGTGATAGTTGTAAAGGAGACCTCAGAGATTTTCATATTGCTATTCCAGAAGTATCTATATACATGCTCTCTTGAGCAGAATTTGCAATATGGTAATTCAGTACAAAAAAAAGTAGTGATTATAAAAGAATGAGAACAGATACTTTACAAAGAACAAAATTAGTTTTATATCACTTTTTTTCAAAAAAACCTGGTTGCAAGAAGATAAATAAAGTATTACTAAAGTAGCAATTAAAAAGAAAATAAATACGCAAGCAATTTATTGTCACTCTTATTTGTCAGTAGTATAAGCTGAGCCAACAGGCACATTAAAAAGTTCACTAATTATAATGAGGAAAACGCAAATTAAAATGACAGTGAGATATCATCTCACACCAGTGACATTGGCTTATATCAAAAAAGGCTAGAAAAGCAAAGCTGGGTGGGGATGTGCTAAAAAAGAAAACTTCATTCACTGCAGTGGAAATACAAAATGGTTTAGTCTTTCCAGTCTTTATGAAAAGCAGTTTGTAAACATCTCAAAAAAAATTAAAAATAAAACTACTAGATGGTCTAGAAATTCCACTCAAAGAGCACAAAAATATTCACTCAAAAAGATATTTGCACACTTATGTTTATTGCAGCTGCTTACAATAGCAAGTATCTGGAAACAACTTAAGTATCTAACAATAACAACTTGATAAAGAAGTTGTGGTTTTTATCTGCCTATCTATATAATGGAACACCCCTCCACTATAAGAAAATATTATTTTTTGCCTTGTGCTACAACTGAATAGAAAGTATTATGTTAAGTGAAATAATTCACAAGAGAAAAGACAAATTAGATGATCTTGCCATTTAGGGAGGTTTAGGGAAAGAAACATGTCGGGTACTTTTCGTGAAATGACTACTCAACTAGAAACTACTATATATAAAAAAGAAAGTGAATAGATAAAAGTTCAGTAAAAACTCTAAGATTCTGATAAAAAAGTGAGATTACTATGAAAGAGGGGTCAGGTTAATGAACAGAAATGCCTCCATGGACAGTTTGAGGACCAGTGGGTATGATGTGGAATCATTGAAACCTAAAACGTAAAATTTTGATTCTCTTATGCCAATACTATATCAAAAGAAAAATACCAACAAACCACCTCTGCCACCCTGTAAGCTCATCTATAGGCCTTGTTTCAGAGAATCATAAATAAATCTTAAAAGAAATTAACTAGCCACAAAACTTTCTCGGGCACTCTTGTTCCTGGCTGAGACATCTGGGGCACGCTAGAAACCTGCTCACTCACACAAACCAAAGTCACTGCTATGCCTCTGACTGAACTCCATCACCCCAGGATAAAGTGAATTTAACCTGGGAATTTAACCTGCTGAAAACCTCGGTTACATGTGTCCCTGTGGCAGAAATCTTCAAGCCTTCTCGGAGTCTGGATGGAATATCTCCCCCTTCCTCCCTGTACTTCTGGAAGCTTTGGCAGTCAAGAGCACATTCCAAATCTGCCACCCAGTTATAAATTTAACTCCAGCTGAACTGCCCTTTTAAAAATTCTGGATATTTTAGAGCATAGGTCTGCATTTGTGGCCACACAGCATCTCCTAACTTTACAACACTGATAATCCAGTAGTAGTACACCAGATTGGATGGGATGAAATGCAGAAGCCAACCAATCTTGACTAACAAAAACTCAAGTAAAACTCAACTAAAAAAAAATCTCAATTAACACAGATGACTAATAACTTCTTAGTAGTCCTTTTGACAAGGATTTAATGTCTCCATGGTGAGGTACATTAATTTTCACTAATTTTCTTCTAAGGAAATTTTTTTTGTCAGTCTGTTATCAATTTATTGGTAAAAAGCAATATAAAATAAATTATTGTGGTCTTGCTATAGGAACAGGCTTGAGGGGTAACTGGGGAAGAGAAGACTGTAGTGGAGGGTAGGTGAGAGTGGTGGTAGAATTGGTGTTGGGATATTAAATACCTGTAACAAATAATCATGAACAAGTTTGTAAACAACATGGTTTAAATGGTGTGAGGGAAAAGCACCTTACAAAAAGTGATTTTTTTTTTAAAGAGTAAAGATTTATTTTAGAGTTTCTAACCAGCACCGCATGGTCTTAGTCAAATAGCTTCTTTATCAAAAACTTGACTCAGGCAGTTTATGCTTCATAAGTGCCATTGTATAAAGAATTTATTCTTTTGCATCTAAAGAACACAGGTTCCCATTTTATTGCTCATGATTGACTGGCATCTGTATTCAACTGCCTCCCAAAGGTATTCAGTGATATTCCTCACAGACTCTGCCATAAGATGGAAGCCTATTCCAAGCACAGGAGGAGAATGTCTCTCAAATATTTTGTCAGCTCAATATAATATTGTCAAGGAAGGTGACATAGCATTATCTTTGGCATATAAGGAGAAATTATTAGAGCCTGGCCTTTGCATGAACTATTATGTATTTTTGTTGTTGCTTTTTGGGGGACCATACTCAGTGGTTCTCGGGGCTTATTCCTGGCTCTACACTGAAGAATCGTTCCTTGTGGTGCTTGGGGAACCATATGAAATGCCAGAGATTGAATCTGGGTTGGTCAGGAGCAAGGCAAGTGCCCTACTCATTGTATTATCCCTTTGGTCCCACATGAAATTTTATTTTGAAGAAATAGATGCCATGGCAATGCAAATATTCAAGGGCATAGTTTACTGGAGTATTTTTAGCATATAGCAATCATTTCTATACTGTTTAAAACAATATTTAAAATACATATTTGTAAGATTTCATAAGGAATTTCTTTGATGTCGGAGTAGTTAGTGGAGGGTTTCTAGTTGAGCAGTCAGTTCACGAAAAAGTACCTGACGTATTTCTTTCCCTAAACCTCCCTAAAGCAAAAATCTCGTCTCTCAAGGCAGTGCCTTGACCTTTATGTACTTGCTCTGTAGGTTCTGATGGGAATCACAAGACCAAATTACAATATACATTATTTATTTTCCATTTCTAGTTTACATTCTGTGGCTTCGTTCTCCAAGGAACAGGGTACATCCTTGAAAAC
This sequence comes from Sorex palustris, assembly GCA_028565675.1. Lineage (NCBI taxonomy): Eukaryota > Metazoa > Chordata > Mammalia > Eulipotyphla > Soricidae > Sorex > Sorex palustris. The sequence continues at coordinate 10,395,086 of JAOXYA010000001.1, forward strand.
TTTTTGATCAAAATTCAATCATTCAAAGGGTAGAGTTAAAATTTGGGGAAAGGTAAAATGGAAAGAGAAAGTGGAGCAGGACTGGGCTACCCAAGGGAAGACTTCAAGGAATAGAGGTATCAACAAGAAAAAGAAAAATAGGGTCAGAAAAAGAAAAGGAAAAATAATGATTTTACAGTCTTGGTTAGAGCTCTGTAGCAAATCAAAAGGTGAATAAAATCAGCTTAGTTATTTACCCCTACACCCACTTTTGGAATTTCCAGCTAATCAGTTAGCAAAGCACTTAAATGTTTTGGAGCCATGAGGCTCAGTTAAGGGACATTACTCAATATGAGCACAATAGGTTTCATTCGTCAATAGGATATATCGTCAGCAGTGACAATAACTAAAATCTATTAAGGCAGCTGATAACATATCAATGTGACACAAAAAGTCTATTTCTATGTATGGATTTTATTTTAATTGTTCTGTCTTTCCACATGGTTCTAGTATTTGGTGGACAGCAAGTATATGTCAGCACAGAGGCTGCAATTGGCTTTGATTTCCAAAAGCTGATTAATGGTGGGCTTCCTAAGTAAGCAGAAGTTCCCAATAAAATTGACTCTAATGGGTGCTCCGGGTGTTGTTATTACACAGCTGCAGACAATAAGCCAAGAGAAGGAACAGCTGATGTACATCTTGAGATCAAGATAAGAGGTGCTGCTCCGAGCTATAGCTTAATAGAATTGCAGATATTTTTTAGTACTTATTGTATTTGTGTTACATTAGTTGAACTGACAAAAGTATTAAGAGAACCATGAATCTAATGCTCCAAAACTTGTTGATTAGAACAGGAAACTCTTACTCTAGTCAATCTCCTAGTACACTATTTCTCTGTGTTTTTTTCCAGCAGTGACTCCCAAACTGTTTTATTCTTGTGACTCCCTGTCCTGTAGGATGACCCTTTAATCTAATGCCATCGTACGCATTTATTTGATTTTTCAACTGGGGCTTCATTGGACTATCTTGGGACCTACAGATGCCATATACCCTGCATCTGAGAAACACTGTTCTATCCACTGTCTGCCACTTATGTGGGGGCAGCTATGTAAATCAGAAAATATGCTCATATATTTTTATGCTTAAATTCTATATTGATTTGTTTTTCCTTTTAGGATGAATTCCTTTTTACATTTCTACTTTGCTGAGCCCACACGCAGGCAACTCTTGCCTAGATATCCCACACTTCCTGGCTGTTAATGTTTTTTTTTTAAATCTGATTTATTACACATGGCTAACACATGATATCATATGGTCCCCTGAATCTTCTAGGAGTGATCTGTGGGTGCAAAGCCAGAAGACCCGAGTATCACCAGGAATGGTCCAAAAGTCAAAAAATAAACAAATAAAGCATCTTATTCATGCTTCAAGTTTTTCCTACATGTTGCTTCTCACACTACCAATTCTCTCCATTTTCCTTTTTTTCCCCTTATTGATCCTAGTTATTGTTTATCGCTCAGAGTGATGATGCTTGTAGATGGTTTCCTCATCCATAAGGATCTTCATAAATGCTTTCTCTTACCTTCACAGTAAAATAAATCTTCCTAATACATGGTCTTAGAATTTCTGAAACTATCTGTGGTCTACAACACTTAAGACATTTGGGGGCATATTTTTGAGTTACCTTCCCTGTTAGATATAAAATTTCACGAGGGCATATGACTACTGTGGGTCCTGCTGCTTGTTCATTTGGTACCATGCAGGTGCCTTAGTTTTTACCACTCAGGTTGAGTTATTAATAAGAAAATTGCAGGACCACTAACTGCCAGTTAGTTGAATATGGAAGTTATTTACATTAGAGCCACAAATAGCCAACCAGTTGAATGTGAAAGTCATGAGCAAGTTATTTAATCTCACTAACCTTATTTTCCTTCCACGTGAAAAGGAATGATATCTTCCATAAACAGCTTTCTGAAAATTAAATGTGATCATGCATATCAATCTGTAGGAACAGTATAAAAACTATGGTTGATGAAGCACAGATAATTTGGATGTGGTCTTTGCATGATATGGAACTCATTATCTTCTTGTCTTTTTATTTCTTTTCTTGATGAAAAATTTACTCTTCATGTCCCAGTGTAATGAAAAACATAGCATTTCACAACATACATAATTCATTTAGTTTATTTTTGACAGTTGTAGCTAGAATCTGAGTTTCTTTTTCTCTCTAGATTATCAGCTTTTATCCTTTATAATTAAGGGCCATGAGATCTAAATCTACTTCCTCCTATGGTCATGTGTGGACAATCCTGCCATATGGTAGGCAATAAAGATTAAGTCTCTTGTGTTATTCCAGTGGCATAAAAAGTGTTATTTGCCCACTTTGTCTTTTTCTTATAAGTGATTAGTGGTATATAGAGTAAAAGAATATAAGATTCAATAAACAACTTTTTTCTAATTAGTTTTACTAAATTTTAGTGAAAATATTCTTTTTGCTTTTGTTTTTGGGCCCCACACAGCAACATTCAGGGCTTACTTCTGCCTCTGTGCCCACAGGTCAGTTCTGGTGAGTCTCTGAGGACCATATATGGTGCCAGGAATTTTACTCAGGTATTCACTACCTAATGTATTATTATGAAATCCCTAAAAATAGTTTTTAATGAAGAATATCTACTATGTTTTAGGAACAACAAAACTTCAACATTACAGCATATATTTCCTTGAGTATTAATACTGTTAATGACAGCAAATATCATAATTTATGCAGCAGGGCTCTTTACTAAAAAATGCTCTGTGTATTAACTTACCACATATTGGAACAGGGATTCTAAATACTTTCTTTTTAGTAATAAGAACAAAGAAGGAAAGTGACTTGTAAGCAAGCAAGAAAGAACTTGTAAGGAAAGCTTGATAAAATATCCATGGTTAATTCAAAATGAAACCCAGAGCCACCTATAAAATAAGACTGTTGTCTTATTATTATAATAATTCCCTGTGCTCCACTCTGAGAAAATAGGATGGATCTGGAATGACTTGTTTATGGTTGATTGTGCTATACCCACTACATTGTTTCCTTTTTTAACCTCCTTTTGTATTTCTCACTAAAAATTACATCTCCAGTCAGACAGAAATATAGCACCTGTCCTGACTTCCGGCTTTCCCCTGCAAAGTTGCATTTGGTAGATTCAGGATCAGATTCTCTGGAGGCCAATCAAACATGGTAATCAGCCTGCCCAGACTGACCCAATTAAGTTTAATTAGTTGTGTTTTTTTTTCCCATCTTTAAATTTCTGAGCCAGGTGGATTTTATGGTTTTTTTATTAAACAACGAAGAAAAGCTGAATCTCTGGAATTAGTTGGCCTCTCAGGTGCTTTCTATAGGTAATAAAACTCCAGGAAATCTTCAAGTCTCCAGAAGGAAGCCAAACACACTAAAAACCAATTTGACTCCTTGTTTCTTTGTCTCTTTCTTTTAAACAGAGAGTGTTCCCTTCTCAGTTTGAATGAATATCAATTCCATCCGTTATCCTTGCCAAAACACTGTGATACTGGTGAGGCCTTGGAGTCTCACCACTGCTTAGATAGTGCTTTTTATTTTTTAAATTTTGGATCACCCTCCAATCCTTTTGTTAGGATACTGAGGAGTTACTCCTATCTCTGAACTTAGGTATTACTCCTAAAAGTGCTCAAAGGACCACATTGGATGCCAAATACCCTACCCTCCGAACTATCTCTCTAGCTCCTTAGATAATCTTTTTGCAATAATTATCTCTGGGGAAGTTAGCTGAATTAGAATATAGGTCATAGAGGATCTTACCCTCTTTTACTGCTCAGAGTGGTAAGGAAGATGGTAGAATGAGAGCAGAGTTAAAGTGAGTCAAAATATAAATTAGATGGAGAATGGGACAATGTTACAGTATATTTGCTTAAGGGAAAATAAGTGAAAATAATTATTAGCAATGGGGGAAAATAGGGATCATCAAAGCAGCTATGTAGAACTAATGTCACCTTGAACAATTTTGTGGAAAAATTTATATGGATATTTCTTTTTTTGAAGTAAATAGATTTTATCTGGAGGGTTTTTGAAAGTATGGAGGGAGAGGGAGTGAGAGAGAGAGAGAGAGAGAGAGAGAGAGAGAATAATGCCCTCAAAAGAGAATGTGGGCTTCTGTAAGGGCAGAGAGAGCTCCTACAGATATCCTAGCATTTGATAGATAAGAAAGCATAAAAGTATACATCTCAAGAGGGGAGATGTGGGCGACACATGTGTTCGGGCACTACATGTGCTTGGCCATGCGGGCACAAGCAGCACATGGACTCAGGCAGCATATGCACTGGATAGTTCTAATATTAAGTGCCAAGGCACTTATAAACATATTTTACTTTATTTTTCTCAATTTGTACAATATAACTGTCCGGTAATTATTATACATTTCTAATCGGAAGACTTCTAGTTGCCTAGCCTTCTAATGTGCCCTCTGCCACTTTCATTCTCTTGCTCGATGTGTTTCTTTGGTTTCTTCATTACTTTTCCTTTTTCTCTTTCCTCTCTCCCTTTCTTCTCTCTACATTTATTTTTTTCTTTCTTTATTTCCTTCTTTAGTTCACTATATTCTCTCACCTTTCTTCCTTGTCTCCCTCCTTTGTATTATTTGTTCTGTTCCTTCTAAAATCTCTAATTAAATGCATTTTAGAATTTTCTGTCCCTCATAATCACCAGGGAATAATGTTAATATCCAAGTTCTTGGCCTCTGCACCAAGAGTCTGATTCTGCACATAGATGCTGGTGTCTTAGAACCTGCATTTCTGTGATTAAACTGGTGGTGCTGCTATTTCTAGTATACTTTATGAACCACTTTCAAAAACAAAAAGCTACAGCCTAGATTATCCTCTAGTATCTGCTTCCAAAATAAAACCAACAAACTTTAGATCAATTCTAGAATTTGTATAATTATGTCCTAGGTGATCTTTGTTGTCATTTTAGGTAACAAAAATTGTGTTACAAATACTTAAAAATAAACATTTGATAGCTTTTTGATGAACTGTTACAATATTAATACTATTAATCACAATTACTCTCAAGATTGGAATGTCTGAAGCTCCCAATTGGGACAATCCATGAGCTGTGTATAATGCTGCCATGGTGAATTGTGAAGTTAGAAAATTAGAAAAGCCTAAAGGATTGCAAAATGTTTCACCTGATTTAAACAACTTCTAATTTTATGTCTAAGATAATTGCTTTTCAAGTCTGTTTTCCTTTGCTTCTGCTATCATTTGCACTATTAAACCATTGCCCCCTGATACATATTAAATGTGATTTAGTTACCCTATCTTTGGGAAGAGATGCTAACATTTTAAAGGGCTGCTTTCCTGGTCGCTAGGAGAGAACCAGTATATTGTCAAAGACAGAGCTTCACTAGAGGCAGAGGAAGGTTTAAGATCACAGGAGCACAGAACAGTGATAAAGAGAAATTCCTGAAAGTATTTTTCAATCCTAAATTTGTGCAAAGTCGTTTCTAAGCATCTGATCACCCTTTCCTCTTAGAAATATATCTTCAGGCATTTATTGCTGATGATTCTTATAATTCTTCTTGGCTTCTTGTCTAGATCTTTCTCTCCAATCTCTGAATATTGAAATCCTGAGGTCAATTTTCTACATACTCACATCCAAAGTGATCTTATCTTACAAATACTTATTCATTAAAATGTATATATACTAATGCATTCTGAACTTAATCTATACTCCTCACTACTTATCTTAATGGAGGCTTCTATAATGGTTTGTCTACATAATAACTATATTTAAATGTCTCATCTCCATCTCGATTATACCATGGTCATAAATGGCATCTTGTTTTCCTCTAGAAATTGTTTCTCTCCTGGTTCTTTACATTTTAATAAAAGTGTTTCTATTTCTCCAGCTGTTTAGGCCCAAAATGTTGGTATCATTCTAGCTTTCTGTTTTTTTTTATATCTCAAATCTATTAACTTTGCCTTCATATTTTTTCTTTCTATACTTACCCTTGTCCACTCATCAGTTCCTCCCCTAGACTGCCAAATAATTCCCCTAGTTTTTCTGCTTCAGCCCTTATTCTCCTATAGATCTTCTTCACTGAGTATTCAGAGTAATCATATAAAATGTGAATTTCACGATGTCTCCTTTTACTCAAAATCTTCAAGTAATGTCCCTTCATTTGCTGGACCTTTATATATGTTAGTATAGAATCATTATTTTTCAATATCCCTTATTACTTATCAAGTTCGTGAACCTTTGGCGACTTGGTAGGTTGTGATGCATATAACAATGTAATTGCAAAAATTCTCTTGAAAGTGGGAGCAGGAGGGCAGGAAGAAATTTCTGCAGAAATCATTGCATCTGTTTGTATAAGTTTATCGACAGATATATATGTTTTGGAACCACACCTGGAAGCCCTCAAGGTGCTGACTCCTGACTCTGCACTCATAGATCCCTTCTGTTGTAGCTTTGGAGAATATATAGGGTGCTGGGCGCTAGGGACTGGACTTGGGTAGGCAAGTGTGCAAGGGAAACTCCCTACTCTCTGCACTATCACTCCATCCTCCACTGAATATTTAAAAGCAGTGGTAGAGATATAAAATGTCAGGAAAGTGAATTAACCAACGTAGAAAACATTGCCCATGGGAAAAAGTTAAAAAAAATTTTTAGTAGCGGCAAAGATAACTAATGATCCCAAGTATTAATTTGTTCCTTTTTGTAATAGAAACAAATTTTCCTATTACGTTTTCCCTTTTTGCTATGGATACCTGACTTTAGACTGCCTAGTTTTCTTTGATAGTTAAGACTGACCTTATAAAGGGCAGGAGTGATAGCACAGCTGTAGGGTGTTTGCCTTGTGTGCAGCCAGCTTGGCCGGCCGAGCTGGGTTCAATTCCTTTGCCCCCTTGGAGAGCCTGGCAAGCTATCGAGAGTATCTCACTGCATGGCAAAGCCTGGAAAGCTACCTATATTCAATATGCCAAATACAGTAATAACAAGTCTCACTGTGTGTTTTCAAAAGTCTGGCAGTGATCTATCTCTCCCGCCGCCTGTGTTTGGTAGTCTCGTGTTGCTTCCCCCACCCCAGGGAGGTAGATGGGAATGGGCAGGTGAAGGATCGAGTGAGGGCCACGCTGTTCAGTATCAATTGTAGTTTATTCCGATCTTTACTCCCCTGCTGCTTCTCTCTCTCATGCCTGAGCCCCTTCTCACCTCTGACTCTGCCCTCTGTAGCCCGAGCCAGAGGCCAAGCCTGAGCCTGAGTCTGAGCCTCGGCCTCCTCTTCAGTCTGAGTCTTCTCCACTCCCTTCGAGCTTACAGTCTTAGTTTATATAGCAGTCAGCAAAGAGAGGTAAAACGACTCCTTGAGGAGATTAACTCAAGGATAAAATCTCATCTAAAGAGGTTATTTCAGATTACTAGGAGATCTGCTCAGGGGTGAGATCCAACAAGGGTGTGTTTTTTCCTCAGATAGTAATCTACTTAAATAGTTGTAGTAAATCTACTTCCAATATTTCTAGCAATGTCATTCTGTATGAACACAGTAAGAGATATAAACTTACAATTTGGTTCTTTCTGAGGACATCTCACCACCGCAGTCCTCAGGCCAGGTTAGTCCTCCTAGCCCCAGCAGGGTCCTAGTCTCGTCGTTACTTACTTTTGGATCAGACAGCATTTGTCCATGATCATGCCCTAAACTTATAGTTGAATGTCATGGTGCTTTGGCCTGGCCCATTTTGATGCCAGGGTAGCTCACAGCTTGTCCTGCGTCCATTCAGTCCCTCATTGGGACCCTGCTTTGGGCATGCCAGGAACTAAGGGCAACTGAGTCAAGAAAGCAGATGCCCAGGAGTAAATATTCGGAGTTAATCAACTCCCAAGTTACAAAGCATAATATTAACTATCTTCCTGTGTCCATACAGAAATGACATTGCTTTAAGGTAAACTATGCAAAGGACATAACTTACAATACAAGTTCAGTGTCCTTAGAAGGATCTGTTCTTACAAGCTAACAAAATCTGATTAGAGAGAAAAGGTGATTAACTGGCTGGGGAGGAGAGCACAGAGAAGAGTTTACAGATAAGCAGGAATGGGAGTGACTAGGGAGCACTGTGATGGGTGTAACTGATAAACCTACGCTCCCTGTGGCAATGTTATCCTACATTCTTGGGTGTGCCTTTCCATCTTGTGCGTGGATTCTAAAGTCTACGTGCCTTAAGATTTACCTTGAATCTTGTTCCATCCAGGAAGTCTTCCTTTTCCCACCTGCAGCCCGTGGTGGCCCTGGGTCCATCTATTGCCTCCTACTTAGGTTAGAATATGCTGAACATGTTTGTCTCCTGGAATACAGCATCCATATGGTCTTTGATTTCCTATCCATTGTTGGGGTGCTTGAACACAGCCATGGATCCTAGTTTGTATTTCATGATGCCAAATGCCCACTGCCTAAGTAGCACTTCTGTACAGTATTACTCACCTTCAGCTGAATTCTGACCTCAGCAAGGAATGTCTGTACAATCAGTACCTTCCCCTCATCTACCCTTTCCTTTAAATTCCTTTATAAAGTTTATCCTCACAATCCGTAGGAGTCATGCTTTACAAAGCAGTAAACTTGACAAGTGTTCATTTGCACGTGGCTGACCCAGGTTTGATTCCTTCGCCCCTCTCAGACAGAGACCCTGGCAAGCTACTGAGAGTACCCCTCCTGCACATCAAAGCCTGGCAAGCTATTTGTGATGTATTTGATATGCCAAACACAGTAACAAGAAGTCTCACAATGAAGATGTTACTGGGCCTACTCGAGCAAATCGGTGAACAACGGGAGGACAGTGCTACATTGCAGTTCTACCCTTCATGATCAATGATACAGAGTATTTTTCATGTGCTGTTTGGCCATTGGTATGTCTTCTTCAATTCTGTGTATCGCTTCTCATTTTTTGACAGGGTTAGATGACTTTTTCCTTTTCTTAATTTTAATTGTTGTTTATTAAGACACCATGATTTGCAAAGTTATTCATAATATGGTTGTTTCAGGCAAACAAAGTTCCAACAACAATCCCACCACCAGTATCCCCTTCCCCCCACCAACATCCCCAGGATCCCTCCAACCCCCAGCCTGCAACCTTGGCAACTTGCTCCAATAAAAAAGGAATGACAAATAGAATTACTAGGAAATAAATCAATAGTTAACTTAAGATATATTTTCTATATAGAACCTTTGTTCTCTACTTTCAACCTTTCTTTATCTAGTATAGGACAACCACAGGCACCGTTAATGGGTGCCATACTCAATGACACGTTATGAAGTTTCTCCCATCATTTAAAGGAGCTCTTGTGATGTTTCTTGCAAAACTGGTTTTAGGGTCATGAATTTCCTAAGCTATTGCCTGTTCATGAAGCTCTGTATTGTTCCTTCAAATCTGAGTGATACTCTAGCTGGGTAAAATATAATTGGTGAGGTGTTCATTTCACTGAGATTTTGTACTTCATATTCTTCTGGCTCATAGAGTTTTATTTGACGGATCTGCTGTACATAAGCAAAGCGGAGGCGGTGTAGTTGCCGACCATCTATCTTCACTCCCATTCCTTCCCATTCCAGTCATCGCATGATGTTCTCAAGGGTGGCA
>JAOXYA010000001.1:10476590-10491430 GCA_028565675.1 Sorex palustris
AGGGCATTTTTGAGGACAAGAAATTTGACTCTTTTAGTGTTTCACTCTCAAATTGGTCTTTGTACATCATTTTCCCCCCCCCATCTTCCTGAGGCAGCCCTGGCCTGGCAGGCTCTTGCTCCCTTTTTCAGTCTTTTGTTATACAGATTGCTTTGGTTGTTGGTGTTATTGGTTGTTTTTGTTTTGAAACTCATCTGTCTCAAGCACTGATTCTATTTGACCTTGATCTTGCCTATCCTACCCCCACAAAGTCTGTTTAATGGTAATTTCTGACTAGATAACTCTAGTCAAAGGCATATTTCTTTCACACAACTAAGCTCAAGGTTCCCACGTGTAGTCTCCTGACTGTTGACAGGAGTACAGAACCAGTAGTAAGACCTGAGCACTGCTGGGTATGACCATAAAAACAACAATAATTATTAGTTTTAAAAATTTAATTCCCAGAAACTAGGAGCAGTGTCCTAACAACGTTGTAGATGTCTTTTTCAAAAACCCCATATCTTAGAGCCAGAGAGAGTACAGGGAGTGGGCAGAGCACACTTGCCTTGCACATGGCCAACTCGGGTTCAACCCCCAGTACTCCATATAGTTCCCCAGCTTCACTAGGATTGATGTCTTAGAACAGAGCCAAGAGTAAGCCCGGAGCATTGATGAGGGTGACCCCAAAACAAACAAACACAAAAACAAAACAAATATTCCATATATCACACAAGAGAGACAGCTTAATGGGCCTAGACACATATGCTGTTTGTAGGAGGTCCAGGTTAATCCTCAACACGTCATGGTTCTCCAGGAAATTGACAAGAGCGACCCCCATGCACTGCTTTGGGAGAAATCCAAACCGAACAACTCCCATTTCTTCCCTACGTACTTGATTTGATAATGCTCCCTCTCACCCCCAGCAGAGAAATGCCAACACCTCAGATGTAAGCTGTGGCCATCAGAAGAGGTGATCACAGAGCCCATCAGATTGTTTATAAATTTTGCATCATTTTCCCTTACTCCACATATCCAACTCCACAAACCCTGCCTAATCTGTTCCCAAATTAATCCCTGATTCCACCCACTTCTTTCCATTTTACTGTGCTTTCCAGGCAGTGCCTGCATCATCTCCCATCTGAGCCATCCGACATCTTTTTTTTCTTCTTCTTTTTATTTATTTATTTATTTATTTTTGCTCTTTGGGTATACCCGGCAATGCACAGCGGTTACTCCTGGCTCATGAACTCAGGAATTACTCCTGGCGGTGCTCAGGGATGCTGGGAATCAAACCTGAACCCAGGCAGGCCACGTGCAAGGCAAATGCCCTACCTGCTGTGCTATTGTTCCAGCCAAGCCATCCAACATCTTAATGTCCCTTCTATCATTCCTACCTTCGCTCCCTAACTCCTTCACATGGTCCTAGCCAGTGTATCTTAAAGGCAAGGACTACAGAAATGACATCATCCTGCCCTCCCTCTAACAATGGCCTTCCTTTGCACTTCAGATAAAATCTCAAGTTCTTAACTAGCTTAAAAGACCCTGTAGGACTGGCCCTCGCCACCCTACAATCTCCTCCGGAGCCACACTCCTCCTTGTCTGCTGCACTCCAGCTTCACTGGCTTCCTTTCAGTTCTTCAAATAGCCTCTCCTCTTCAAAGGCGACTCCTTTTCAAGTTTTAGCGTCAATGGCATTTCTTCAGAGACTCCTTCCCTGGCCAACCTCACCAGCGCCCCTCTTTGACTCTCCTTCACAACCTTGTGTTTATTTTCTCCATTACATTACTTCTGCAATACAGCTGTCTTTCTTTCTTTCTTTCTTTCTTTCTTTCTTTCTTTCTTTCTCTCTCTCTCTCTTTTTCTTTCTCTCTTTCTCTCTCTTTCTCTTTTTCTCTCTTCCTCTCTTTCTTTTTCTTTCTTTCATCCATTTTGTCTCTATCTCACACTACTTCTATGCACCAATATGAAGACAGTGGCCTTTGTATAAACAAGGAAGAACAGAGAAATATGAATAATTTAATTTATCTAAGATCTCAAGAGATAGAAAGAAAGATAGGGGGAGGAAGGGAAAGAAAGCCATCAAATTTGATTTAGTTAGGTTAATATAACTTTCTGTAACAGAAATCAGTGGAATACTTATCCCAAGAACGTACACATTTAATTAGATTTGTTAAGTCTTAGTAGCACAGTGTGTAGGGCATTTGCCTTGCACACTACTGACCCGGCTGACCCGGGTTCGATTCCTCCAATCTTCTCAGAGAGCCTGGCAAGCTACCGAGACTATCTTGCCCGCACAGCAAAACCTGGCAAGCTACCCGTGACATATTCGATATGCCAAACACAGTAACAGCAAGTCTCACAATGGAAACACTACCGGGCCTGCTCAAGCAAATCGATAAACAATAGGAGGACAGTGCTACAGTGCTATACCAAGATAAACAGATAAAAACATTTACATTTTTTAAAAGATTTTATTATTGAATCACTGTGTCTAAACCCTTCCAAAGTTGTTCATGATTAGGTTTCAGTCATACAGTGTTCCAGCACTCATCCCTCCACCAGCACCAGTATACTTCTCAGCACCAGTGTCCCCAGTTTTTCTCCCATCATCTCCCACCCCCAACACTTTTCTTCTCTTTTTCTCTTTCCTCCATTTATTTCTTAGTTCAGAAAATTGCTTCTGAGTTCTGGGGCCAGAGAGATAGTACAGTGGGTAGGGCATTTGCCTTACATATGGCTGAGATTGGTTTAATCCCGGTATTTCACATGGTGAAAGACCCCTGAGTCTTCCAGGAGTGATTTTGGAACACAGAGCCAAAAGCAAAGCCTGAATACCAACAGTGGTATCCCCAGCCACTCCCCTCCAGAATGTATTTAGTTAGTTAGTTAGTTAGTTAGTTAGTTTTAGTTAGTTTTTAAAGCTAACTGTAGGGTTGGAGCAAGTGCACAGCAGATAGGGCACTTGCCTTGCACATGGCCGACCCAGGTTAAATCCCTGCAGCCATATGGTTCCTCCAAGTTCTGCTAGGAGTGATTCCTGAGTGCAGAGCCAGAGTAACCCCTGAATATTGCTGGATGTGGCTCCAAAATCCAAAAATAAAAATAATAAATAATTCCGTAATAATGAGAACTAGAAACTGGCACAGAATAAGGTTCAATGAAACACATCTGTAACCTCAAACAAAAACTATAGAAAAGAGCAAAATCTCTGAGGATTTCCTTTGTGTTTTTGTGGGAAAGGTGAGTTTGATTTTAGTTTTTAGTTTGGGGTTATACCCAGTGGTGCTTGGGAGTCACTCCTGGCTCAGTGCATGGTGGTTGCCTCCAGCGGCACAGGGGAACCAATTTGAGCTTCCTGTGTGCAAAGTAGGAGAGGATGAGCAAAAATTTAAGTAACTCAGCACAAAGGAAGAAAGAAGATCAAGCCTAAGGATTTTGCATTGATCCAAAATTGTATGTCACAACACAGAACCGAAACAGGGAGTCAACCTTATTTCTGTCAACAGGCAACTGGAAGAAGATATCACAGTATGTATAGTCAGTGGAATATAGGATGCTGCTGCTTTAAAAAAAAAAAAAGCTGAAATGATACCGTTGGAACAAAATTCAGGGAACAGGAGAAGATTATTTTATTTGATAAAGTGAATAGCAAGTGTGTGAATATAAATAACTAAAGTAAATTGACTAGTCAAAAAGAAAAAGGAAAGAGAAGAGAAGAGGTGGAGGGAGGCGGAGCACCAGATAATCAAGACGATCCTATTGGTCATTTGAAATCTCACCTGTTTAGGAGGGAGTCAAACAACAGACAGAGCGAAAGGGCAGAGATAAATTTGATTTAAAACTAGTCTCTCTCCTTAGAATATAAAACAACATAACATGAGGCTGACACCTAAGGACAGTAGATACATGGGACAGGTAGGTTGCTCCATACCTGGAAACCTGCCTCATGAGCAAAGGGGAGAAGGCAGTTGGAATAGAAAAGGAATCACTAAGAAAATGATGGCTGGAGAAACCGGTCGGGATGGGAGATGTGTGCAGAAAGTAGATAAAGGACCAAACATGACAACCTCTGAGGGTCTGTATTACAAACCATAATGCCCAAAAGTAGAGAGAGGTTATGGGGAATCCTGTCTGCCATGGAAGCAGAGGGAGGGTGGGAAAGGGGGTTATGACAGTGATATTGGTGGTGGGGAATGTGCATTGGTGGAGGGATGGGTGTTTGATCGTTGTGTGATTGTAACCCAAACATGAAAGCTTGTAACTATCTCACAGTGATTCAATAAAATTTTAAAAAATCTAGTCTCTCTCCAGTCCAAGCCCTATTTTTACACCTCTCCAACACACACACACACACAAACACACACACGCAGATTGATGACAGAAATAGCAGCTCTCAAACATGTGTGCAGGAGAACCAAAAGGAAATCAAAGGGGCAGCAAATACTGAGCACCAAGGATTTGGTGAGGGACACCTATGGTTTAGCAGCATGAGAACTGAACTGTGCAGATTAGGCCAGCATGGCCCTGCACATCCTGGGTAGCCGCCCGAAAGGAACAGCAACCAGCGCTGCCTCATGTAACTGCATGTGCTGCTAATCAAAGCACTGACTGATCACAAAGATGTAAGGTGCTTTGGGACTACAGAGCATGGGAGGTAGAATTGAGGAAATTTGGAATTGATCGCATGACCCGGAAGTAATAGCTCAGAATGGACCCTGAAACTTTTTTACATTGGGGTATTTGGCGATATCCCAAAGATAAAGACCTCAAAAGGCACCAGTCTTGGGGGGAGAGGGGAAGGGAGATAAAATTGATTTTCTACTTGGTCTTACCAGCTTCAAATCAGAAAAAGAAATCAGAAAAGCTGGCAAGCCCTGCTAGAATGGGGGTGCTTCGCTTTAGAACTAGGAGGGGAGGCTGTGCTGGAGACAGGGGGACAGTTTTTGATGGGAAGATGGGAACTTCATGCAGGGACACAGCACAGAGAGAAGAGCAGCATTGGAGAGATCATACAGGAGGTCAGGCACTTACCTTGCACGCCGCTCAATGTCACGTATGGTCCCCTGGGAAATAGCAGGGATTGCTCCCGGGCACAGAGCCAGGAATAGATAACCCCTGAGCACATCAACAGGTGTGGCCTCAAAACCCAGCCCCACCAAAAAAAAAAAAGAAAAGAAAGAAAGAAAGAAAGAAAGAAAGAAAGAAAGAAAGAAAGAAAGAAAAAGAAAAAGAACAGCATAGTGCAGGGGTGGGCAGGAGTCAGAAAGTCCAAAGCGCAGAATCAGTACACTGCTAGGTGAGAGGAAGAGAAGGAATGTGAGCTGAGCCCACCTGAATAATGGAAGCAGAGCCCCAGCAATGCCCCCCAAGCCTCTGAACTTTCTCCCCCGCTGCATCAACAAGCTGAATTCAAGTCCTCTGTTCCTCCGAAGTCATACAGAAGCCAAGTTGAAGGCCCAGGGCAGGGTGAAGGAGGTGCTGTCCTTGTCTGGCTCCTCTCTCCTGCTCCTGCGCTTTGACCCTAAATTGACAGGAAACAAGCCAAGATTCCTTGGCGACCCTGCCTGGGTTCTTAGCGAGAAGCCGCTGATCTGGATGCACCAATAACAAGAGCGAACATCCTGCCTTGTCTTTCACCAAGTTTACAGTGATGTCATGTGGAGATGAGCCCATCTTCTAGAGCTCATTCTGAGAATGTCACTGTGTGAGTGGAAGTGGCAGGGGTTCCCCCCGCCAAGATCATCACCAGGATCCAGTTAGTCATTGTGAATCTCGCCTACCTGGGGTGCAGCCAGAGAGTGAAAATAGCTGAAGGCAGGGATGAGTCAAAAATAAAATGAGTCTCTCTCCAGCCCTAGTCTTCTTTTTGACCCTGGACACAGAAATCTCAGCTGGAAGGTGGAAAGATAGTACAGAGTTAAGGGGCTGGTCTTGTACATGGCCAGCCTGGTTCTATCTCTCCCCAACATTGCATATGGTCTCCCAATTGCTGTCATGAGAGATCGCTGAATTCAGCGCCAGGTATCAACTCTGAGCACAGATTCAGGATAAACCCTGGGCACAGAGCTAGTTGTAAACGATGTGCACAGAGCCAGAAATAATCCCTGAGTGGCTGTCACTGTCACTGTCCTCCCGTTGTTCATCGATTTGCTCGAGTGGGTCCAGTAACATCTCCATCGTGAGACTATGTTGTTACTGTGTTTGGCATATCGAGTACATCACAGGGAGCTTGCCAGGCTTTGCCGGGCGGGTGAGGTACTCTCGGTAGCTTGTAGGGCTCTCCGAGAGGGGTGGAGGAATTGAACCCGGGTCGGCCATGTTGGCTGCGTGCAAGGCAAATGCCCTACCCCACTGTGCTATCGCTCCAGCCCAATCCCTGAGTACAGTCAAAAGTGAGCACTGAGCATAGAGCCATGAGTTATCCTGAGCACAGAGCCAGTAGTAAACCCTGAGCACAGGGTCAGATGTCTCCCTGAGCACAGAACCAGGAGTAAGCTCTGAGTATGGAGCCCGGAATAAGGCCAGACCACTGCCAAGTGTTGCCCCAAAACCAAAAAGAGAAGAATCAGCAGCTTGTAGAGAGAATTAGACATGCATGGATGGAGAACGTAGAAGAAATCATTAGGGCCACAGAGACCATTAGCGAGAGACACAACACAGAGGCCACCAGCCAACTGATGCGTCACTGAGCCTCAGACACCATGGCTGGAACCACATGGGAAGTGGACTTCACCCTGGACACTGTGGTACCTGACAGCAGAAGCACCGGATGAAACTGTGAGATAAAGAACTGATACAGAAGCCCGCATCGGCTGGCTGTGCCCTGTGCCCCTTTTCCACACAGTTCCCAAGCACCAAAAACAGTTGAACCAGAATTCACTGTGACAAAGTATTGTATCTAGACTCACAAACTTTTCCCCAAGCTCCTGGAGGGCAGATCAGCTGTGGCCTGTCCAGTGGAGATGCTCAAAGGGCCCTGAATGGAGAATTTCTGAAAGGATCCAGAAACTAAGTATGTAGTAAGCACTGCAGATTACCTGACCCCTGCCAAAGTTTGTGAGTTATTGATTCTAAAAGAAAGAATGTCATAGGTGTGGTGTTGGAACTAGATGTTTGAGAAACCATTATTGACGGTGTTGTAAACCACAGAATCTCAGTTTCAAAAATTATTTGGGAAGAAAGAAAATATTTCAGATTGAAGCATGCAAAAAGTCTACCCGTGGGAGAAATATCGCAAGGGAATTCTAGCTTTCATACTTTGGGAGTAATCTTTCAAGGAGTTGTGAGACATGGTGAAAATTAATTTGGGTCTAGCCCCTCACCTTCCAAATCATTTCTGTGGAACTTTTCTTTCCTTTATTCTCTGAGTTTTCTGATTAATACACAGTGGGATACTTTGTAGTTTTTCAGGCATGTGAAATGGAGCGGGGAGAAAATGGCCCAAGTATTTTCTTTAGAGAAAGACATTTTGAAATTTAGTGTTAGAAAGAAAAGTCATAAAATAGTTTACCCATTTTTTTCAAGAAAGATGATTAGTTGCATTCATAGTTATTTTTATTAAGCATCTTTTCATGAATAGTTCGTTTTTCTCAAGTATAGAAATTGACTTTTTTTTCCGACATGTCAAAGTATCAATCAAAATTCATTGTCACATGTAAATTCTGGAAATTATAACTTGAGTCTCATCAGTGGAGAAAATTATAATAGCCTGTGTTACACTATATTATTCTAACAATGCTTGCTTATTCATCGAGATTCTTTAAGTGTGTGTGTGTGTGTGTGTGTGTGTGTGTGTGTTGGTACTGAAACAGATCAAGACTGAAAGATCACTAGTATATAATGATTTCAGTGACCAAGATCTCAAGCAAGAACCCATCACCAAATGTAATGAAGAAAGAGTTTTCTTCATTTATTTTCTATCTCACAGGGCCTTTAAAGGCTGTAATTCCTAAGACACTGAGATTCTCCCACTAGCTCCACACTATTTCTCAACCCATTCTAATTCTTTCCCATAAACTGCCTTTCTCTCCTTTGACCCTGTCTCTGTTGTTTTCTCTCTTTTCTCTTCTTTCAACACATCTATATACACAAGCACACAGCATGGGATATTTAAGCTTACAAAAATGCACGTATCAGACTCAAATACATTTATTCTAAAATTTGATGGCAGACTAATCATTTATCATTGCACAGGTGCATTTTATGGTTTATAACTAGTTACACGATTTTTTTAAAATTTTTATTAGTGAGACATCATGAGGTACAGTTGCAGACTTACAAATTTTTGTGCTTGGGTTTCAATTATACAATGATCAAGTACCCACCCCTCCACCAGAGCGCATCCTCCACCACCACCCTGTGCATCGCTTGGTGTGACCCTCCCCCCCAAAAAATACAAAATTTTCTTCCATGACAGAAGTATTTACTTACAATAATATATTTTAAACAAAGATAGCACATCTATGGCATGTAAATGAAATTTTAGAACTTCCTAAATGGCTTCCTTACTGTATTTACCTGGAGACAATATTTTATCTAAGGTGCTCTTAGCTTGCCAAAATCACTTAAGAAGATAGAAATAGCACTAATTTTTAAGATCAAAATACCATATGACATAGGTATCTCTATTAGATATAATTCGTGAGTCTTTGAGCACAATTTACATTTTTGGAAATGACTTAATGTTGAACTAAAAACAATACCAAACTAAAGCGGCATCAAAAATAAATATCTAGGGGCTGGAGCAATAGCACAGAGGGTAGGGTGTTTGCCTTGCCCGCGGCCAACTCGGGTTCGATTCCCAGCATCCCACATGGTCCCCCGAACACCGCCAAGAGTGATTCCTGAATGCAGAGCCAGGAATAACTCCTGAGCATCATCAGGTGTGACCCAAGAAGCAAAATAAATAAATAAATATCTAAATTAAATGTCCCCTAGGAGATATATTAGTATAGACATCATTTTCTATAATGCTAAAAAATTACTTATTAATTAATTAGTACTTATGATGACTCAGAGTATAATATGTATTGAATATAAAAAACAAAAAAATGCAAAAATTGCATCAAAATAGCAGAATATCTCTATCCCCTTTTTAAAATTGTACTTATTTCTCAACACTCCAAATTCAATACCGTCTAATTATCTGCCTATTGCAAGCCAAAATTCAGGTATAGTTAAGGATTTCCTTTTTATTTTTTGTTTAAGCAACAATGTATCCTGACTGATACCTCACAACACATAAACATACATACCTACCCCCTACACAATAGGTTTGGCAGAGTCTATTGGTTGGTTACCTGTCTTACAGTAATGCTTCAATTTCTCACTAAAAAAAAAACCCTTTTTTTTTCTAATTTTTGTTTCATATGTGAATCTACCATGTTTTGTAGGGAATCTAGGGGTAGTTCTTTGTCCTCGAGATTAAATATCAATAAATTAAATCCAATAATGGCTTCCTTTGTTGAAGTCAAAACGAAAGGTAGAAATGAAGCTAAAGTACACTAAAGAAGGCAGACTTTTCAGAATATTTTGTTTGTTTCTGTTTAGTTTTTATTAAACTTTGGGCAATAAGGTCACAATAGTGTTCAAGTTTCTGGATTCAAAATTCCTTCTTTCTGCATGAAAGTGCCAGTGATGTTCCCCATCCTTCCAATTCCCCTTCCCATATCATCTAGCCAGTGTTACTTCCCTCCTGCTTTTGACCCATTATTTGGGTATGATTTGGGTTCATGTTGTTACTTCCCATAGCCATGCATATTCTTAGGACCCTCCACCTCTTTTCCAGTGTTACTTATAGTCAACCTAATTGTTCCCCTTACCTTCTCCCCCAAACCTGACACTCTTGGACATTCACTATCTAGGGATTGTTATAAATTGATAAGGTCCGTGCCTTAAATTTGTTTCTCTGTATATCTCAAATGAGGTCATGATCAACTTCAAATGCTTATTTCTTAGTAAGTGGCACAATAATGGAGTGAACTTTCTGCAAGGGTGTTCATTTCTCCTCTAATCACCTTTTTATTTTATAGTATAGTTTTATGAGTTTTTGTATAGTGCACATACGTCTAAGAAACAGTTTTGGAACAATGTGAATATTGAATAATTCTCAGATTGATAAAGTTCAAGTTTCCCTCCAACACAAAAGTAAAGCATGTCTACTCAAATTCCATTATTATAACAGATTAGGATTCTTTAATATCAGGATTTATCTGTAAAGCAACGTAGAGAGTACACAGGCTTCAATCACCGAGCTCTTGTCATGGAATTGCTATCCTGTGGAAATTGTACTTTTGGTTAATTGCTCTAGAGTCCCATGTCTTCCATCAACATCCAAAGAACTGTGATAGACTAATTTGTTAGTCAAGAAATACTCATAAATTTCAGGCTTGTTCTCTTCGTCTCCCTCCCTCCCTTCTTCCTTCCTCCCTCCCTCTCTTTCTCCCTCCCTCCCTCCTTTTCTTCCTCCCTTCCTCCCTTCCTTCCTCCCTTCCTCCCTTCCTCCCTTTGATATTTCACAATGCCTGGTAAAAATATGAGAGCAGAGCTATGGCAGACAGGACTAAGGACAATAGTTAATACTCTATGGAAGAAAAATAAAATATAGAGAGAAACTTAGATAATGTAGGTACTGCTATGTCTGTAATAAAATCTTTTCAAATCATTCTACTTCTAAATGTGCTTTAATTGAGATTACACATTTTGTCTTCAAAGTCATTTGGGTCAGGTCTGTTAAATAGTGGCAAAAATTTAAATCTAAATGATTTAGGAAGGCAGAACAGTTTTGAATGCATGCATACTGACATCAAACACAATTAACACCAAACTAATTACTACATAGTTAACAGTAAACATTTTGAGTATATATTAAAATTTGATCCTTAAACAACAACCCTCAGAGATTCATGAAGCTAAAGTAGTTCAACTAATCCATGCCAAAAGTAGAGGATCAGTCACCTGACAGCATATTCTGTATTCTGAAACCTGATATAGTGTCTGCCAAGCAGTTTTTATACCCAACATTTATCAGGGCCTCCTCTGACCCTGACGTTTGTGCTAAGAATTTATCAATGGTTTCTCACATATATGGGGAATGAATTTGCACCAGTTACATAAGGTTCTGTGCAAATGAATACCAGGGAACATTCTGGCTAAAAGGGAACTCCTTAATTTGTCCCCAGACAGTAATTTTAAGATAGGGTTTCAGATCAGAATCGAAAGTTATGTTCTTACTAGCTAATGCTAAAAGTGAATCTGCATTGCTTGTTGTGAACTAATTAACTCAGCATATATATTCCTTGGATTATAAAAGATATTTTGCTGCACTGCTATATAACTGAAAGATTAGTATACTTTTCTAGCAATTTCTCAGACAACAGGTCTTTCTAGCTTGAAAGCTACTCTATCCTCCACCTAAATCTAAAGACACAGTGCAGAAGCAAGCCCCCAGGGCTATTAGATTTTTAGCCTTGCACAGTCAGGAGCTTGGAGACTAGTTTCAATAGGAAGTCGTTATCACCTAACTTTGTGTCTATCTTCACCTTTTGTCATAAACATATAAATTAGCACACAAAATTAAGGAATCAGAAAATACAACTTATTTTGATGTTTCATATTCTCAAGGGACTTACAAACTTGTTTTTTGGAACCGATTTACATGAAATGGAAATGGTAACCAATTGACTTGAAATGGAACATTTCTTGGGATATAACATGCTGTTTGAGTTTTAACTACTTATATTTGTTGCTCTTATAATCCCTAGACATTTTTCCATTATAAAATGTATGAGTGAAATAGATTGATACTATGGTTTGGGAAAATATTCAAAAGAATTAGAAATATTCAAAAAGGATTTTAAATAAGAAGAGGAAATATTTTGAAATTTAAAAAAAATGAACTAAATTATATAAAAGTTTCTCTTTGTATTTATACAGTGACAGGAGTGGCACCAAAATATAAACTACTTCTCAATTCTAATGTAATTTTTAATATAAAGTGGTTATCACTCACTACCACGACCCAGAAATGAAACATAATCCAAATACATTATCTCTTTCAATACAGTTTTGACATATATTTCCTTAGTGCAATTGTTTTCCAGAGAGCCTAGTCCTAATTATTTAACACTTTCAAAATCAATAAATTATTGGAAGGGAGCACAGGCCTATGAGTGGGTGAAATTTCCCTATGAAATGGAAGTTGTGTCATGAAGCAAGAAGTTACAAGAAGATATCATTTAATAATAGCAAGTAATATTTTAAAATTACTGTTTAGAAATGTATTGCTATGATATTAAAATGTCTTTATATAAATGCCTTGTCCTCAATTTAAAAGGACATTGGTAAACCCCTAGGACTGAACAGGCCTTTTCTCTACCTAATTAAATTAAGTGCAGTGTACAGTGCCTCTGCAAAGATTAACAGAATGCATTTCTTGTCAGTTTAAGTGTTGCCTGTGGCAGTATATTTTTTTCTAATTTAATTAAAAGCTGTTCTTTTATAAAGAACAAGCTTGCAGCATAATTCCTCTTACGTTTACATTTCTAAAGGCTGCTGGGGAGAAAGTAGTATGAGAAAAGAAAAAAAAAGGACTAAAGACTAGACCTGAACCAAGTTGTAGATACCCTAAAGGAAGTTAACACAATTTCCTAGTTTTCAGAAAAATTTTACTTCAAAATATTTTTTTGAATGCGTGGAGAGATGTTAGCTATTTGGGAGGACAATTTTTTATAGTGGTCTTTTAGACCATATCTCAGTCTTAGGCTCTGTCAGCACCTTTAATAAAAAAAAAAAATTAAAAAAAAAACAGTACTGAACAGGAAGCCTGAGAGTTAGGACAGTGGGTAGGATGTTTGCCTTGCTTGAGCCAACCTGGTTCCATTCCTGGCATCCCATATAATCCTCTGAGCCCTACCAGAAGTGATTTCTGAGTGCAGAGCCAGGAGTAAGGCCTGAGCACCACTGGGTATGATCTAAAAACAAGTCAAAACAAAGCAAAAAGATGTATGTCAACTTGGTCTAAATCTAAATTTCTACTTTAAGGAACTTGAGCATTTTAATTTTAGGAAAAATCATGAAAAGATATAATGATTGAAAATAAATCTATAAAATAGAAGGCAGGGATGATGGAGAAAATACAAGAAACCAAAGTTATTTCTTTAATAGGTGAACATAAATTAGAATGCTAGAACTAGTCAGGCTTCTTCAGAGAAGCAGATCAATAGAAGACCTGGTAAAAAGTTTAAAATCTGGCAGCAAAGCTGGTCGACAGAAAATAAAGTTAAAGTTTCAAATCCAAATATAACCATAGAACCAGGAAAAGCCAGTGTTATAAATTAATTCTTAAGATTCTCTGCTTGCGATAGAGTAGTTCCTCTTGTTGAATGTAAAGAAGTCTTTGGTCGTACAACTGATTAGATCAGGCCAACCATATTATGAACAGCAATAGGCCTAACTCAAGGTATACCAAGTAAAATATAAATTTTATTATAAAACAACCTCTGAGAATACAATTCTGACCAAATATCTAAATACAATAGTCCAAACAAGTTGACTCAAAAAATTTACCGTCAAATGAGAAATTAGGTTAGTAGGAGGGAAGAAGGAATGAGGATGTAGGAAGTAGAAAGAAAAATCACAAAGTGCCAAAATAAGAAAGGGAATAAGGGCCATCAAGGCCTTATATAAACCTATTAAAATTATAGTAGAACACTAATGCAAAGAATTGTGTATCTCAAAAATTGGCAATAAAGTGTAGGTCTTCATAAGATGTTCAGGATAGATTTTTTTCAGAAGATGTGTCAGTTTGGCATTGAGATTATTTGGTATTGAGGTCATTCAAGGTACTTTTTAGCCTCACAAGACATTTTTACTGCTTCATTAACTACCTAAAAGGTTAAAAATTCAGAGCATAACCAAGAATTAGAGTTTTTAATCAAAAATAACCTTTCTATCTGAAAAATCTTTCTATGTGACAAGGCAAGAAACTAATCCCAATAGTTATGACATTTTCTTCTGCCCTTGAAGCCCCAACTTTCATATATATATATATAATATTAAAAATTATATAAAAACACCTTGCCTTTTTTTTGATCCATTCTGGATCAGCAGGGTGAACATCAACTGTGTACCATTGCTCGGGACCCTCAAGTCTGAATTTTCAAAATTTTATATTTATTTCTCTCTAAAATACCTTTACTATTATTGCAACGTGAACTGATCATTTGTTACTTGTTCAATAGTGGCTCATATGTTACAGATTAGAGTTTAAAAAAAATGAATGATGCTAGTTGCTTTCTACTGCTGATACCAACCAGCAAGGAGCAATGTGTCACTACTCTCATTTAGTGTCAGGTTTTCATATCAAATTCAAAATTTATTTGAAATTGTGAATGAATCAAAATGCTCTACATTAAAGCATGGAACATACACAGTGCATCTTAGCAAAGTATATGATTCCTATTTAGTGATAGAACTATTTCCTTGTATTCTTACTGTTAACCTTCACTATTAAGCAATTTTGAGCAAACCTGTATGCCTGTGTGTGTAGGGCACTGTGGTATATTGAATCTGGTGTATCTGAATGAAGTTTGAGGTTCAGTATCGCCACTGTCAAGATACATGGCATTTCATATATCAATCCTATGTGTTTAAACCATATATCTCATGAATAAGAACAGAAATATGGTTGTTTCTATAGGCATGCTTTATATGATAATTTTGACCACAATACGGTTGGTCACGGTCACGGTCCTCCCGTTGTTCATCGATTTACTCTCGCGGGCTCAGTAACGTCTCCATCATGAGACTTGTTGTTACTGTGTTTGGCATATCGAATACATCACGGGTGGCTTGCCAGGCTC
>JAOXYA010000001.1:10629533-10646149 GCA_028565675.1 Sorex palustris
CCAGAGAGGCCATGCCTCCAATTATATAGCTGAGCCGGAGGTGGTTTGTGGGTGTATCTCCCACATACCTAACTTTTAGTCATTTACTTTCTTGATAAACTTTACCCTAAGTTTTTGGGGTCTGGCCAAAGTCACAACAGCAATTTCAGGGTATCTGAAAGTCTGATGTTGCCATCAGGCTGCTGATGCACTCAACTCACAGGTACAGATTGACCTGCTGGCAGCACCATACCCCCTGGTTTACTTTCTTAAAAACTATTTTGGAGTTTTGATAGGGATTTCACTGAATCTGTGGAGTTTTGAGTAAAGTGGTGATTTTAACAATATTCTAAAAATCCATAATCCTAGAATATTTGAGTGTCTTTCTATTTCCTTGTCTTTTTTGTTTTATTTGGGGGCCACCAGCAATAGTTCACAGGATTTACTTCTGGCTATGCTAGGACTGAAATCAGGGTTGTGAAAGAGAAGTGTCTTAATCTCTGCGATATCTTTTCATTCACTCTCCATGTCTTCTACTTTACAACATCCTATAGTTTTCACTTTATATGTCTTTTTTTCTTGGAATTGGTATGGGGGTCACTTCTGACAGTGCTTAGGGTCTGGAGTAGTGTTGGTGGTGTCATATGGCACTAAGGGTAGAGCACATGCCCTCATACATAGCAAAGTATTGCTCACTTGAGGCACATCCCTGGCCCATATTATGTAACTCTTTGGCCTTCTTTGTTCAATTTATTCCCAGGTATTTTGTACTTTTAATGTGATTACAAGTAATTACATGAAAGATAGATATGGAAATATAAGGTACTAGAATAAGTGAAGAAAACAAAAACTTCAAAACACCCAGAAAATAAAGGGGGAATGGCATTAAATACTCATCTTTATTAATTTCCCTAAATGTCAATGAGCTTAACTCACCAATCAGAAGGCAAAGAGTAGACGGATGTATCAATAAACAAATGAAAGTCTGCCTCAAGTGCCTCTAATGCTGGGGGGAAAGGCAGTTGGGATAAAAAAGGAATGACTATGACAAAGATAGTTGAAAATGATCACTCAGGATAAGAACTGCATGCTGAAAATAGGTAAAGAACCATTCATGATAACCTCTCAGTAGCTATTTTGTAAATCGTAATCAAAAGGATGAAGAAAGAGAGAAAGAATAAAAGTGCCTGACATAGAGGCAGCCTGGAAGGGTGGAGTAGAGTGGTGGGAAAGATACTGGGGACATTGGTGGTGGAAAATGTACACTGGTGGAGGGATTGGTGATGGAACATTGCATGGATGAAACCCAATAATGAACAGTTTTGTAACTGTGTATCTCACAATTATTCAATAAAAAAGAAAGAAAACAAAATCCAAATTCTCTGCTGTCACTAGGAAACCCACTCAAGCTCCAAAGATAAACACAGACCCATGGTAAAACAATCCTAATTTTAGGAAAAATAATTCAACAATACACTAAAAGGAACCATAGCAACAACCTTTCAAAAGATCACCTATTTACTAAATTTACAACCACCTCTAACTAAAAGACCATTTCTGCAGAAGAAGACTGCCCATTTCAGAAACCAATTCTATTTTCTTTCAGCCTCACTATTCTGCACAGTGTTTAGGATCCAACAAAGAAATTATAGAAGACTTTGGTGGTAGAGTGGAAAGCATAAAACATCACACACAAAAAAAGAAACACATTCTCACGTTGTTAGGAGGGGGAAAATCATTAAAGGAACCCAGCTAATAAACAATCTGATGTGAATGTTAAAATACAAACCAGCAATATGTTAAAGTATTTCAAAGAAAATGTACAATCTACAAACAAATGAGGGATTTCAGAATTATGGGAACAATTAAAAAATCAAATGGAGGTGATAGACAAAAATATAGTATTAGAGATAAAGGATTCTTTCTATATTTTGTCATATCTACCCTTCTCCCCTTTACTTCCCTTCCCTGTCACTGTCGATGTTTTTACAATGACCAGGATTTGCACACATGTCTGGATGTGACTTGTGCCAGAAGTCACACATCAGGCTGTGGTGCTCAAAACTTGATTGAGGCTCTCATAGAAGTTTGTGCTTCTTTCATTTCAGTGCCTGCACATGTGCTCACTGGAGGATGCTCTCTCAGTAGAGACGTGCAAGTTACATTTTTGGTGTCCATGCTGCCGTGTTCACATATGCATCTGCCAAAGGTTGCACTTCTGACCATGACAGGCATCATTTTAGTTGTGTTTCTGGGTAGGAATCACACCCCTTTCTGTGGTACTATTATTCAACTGATTATGTTACAACAATAACTTGCTTCTAGCACCAGGAATCAGAGACAGCATAGCTGCCTAGCTCAAACAGCAGAGCAGCCAGCGTTAGGTTTAGCACATGGAGGGATTTGAACTCATAACCATATATTTGCAAGGCAGGCACTCTCAGACTCTGCAATTCCTTCTAATTTTATGGACAGCCTAGATATATGAGAATATGAGAATTTAAATATAAAATACCCAAGTGCCAAAAAAAGAGGAGAGAAATGAGACAGAGGTAATAAAGGTAATAACTTCCCTCACATATTACAGATCTTTGTTTGATCCCCAGAACTGCAAGTTTCCCTGAGCATCATCAGTAGAGACATTTGAGTACCAAGAGAGAAAGAGTAGGAGGAGAACAACAAACAACTAAGTGGGCCACAAGAAAAATTACTATTAAGAAGAGAATTCAGTGCCTACAAGCCATCAATGCAAGAAACATTAAAAGTAGATATTCAGGCAGATAGAATATAATACTGGATAGAAGTTTGGATTTACACAAATAAAACAAAAGTAGTTAGTGTTTGTAATACCTGTAAATATAATTTGTCTTAATTTTTTATTTCTTTAAAACATAATTAGTTATCTAAAGTGAAAGAAGAATAAAAATAAATTGTGAGATTTAAAACATACAGTAGGGGGCAGAGCAATAGTACAGCAGATAGGGCATTTGCCTTGCACATGCCCAACCCAGGTTAAATCCTCAGCACCTCATATGATCCCACCTAAGCACAGAGCCAGGAGTAACCCCTGAGTATCACTGGGTGTGACCTGAAATAAATTAATTAATATGACAATAGCAGCACAAAGGGTAATAGGAACATTGGGGCCTTGGGTTGAATAGTGTGACCACATGCTCCCCTGACCACCATTAGGAGTGACCCCTCAAACACTGAGCTATGATTATCATCAACCATCACTCTAAAACAAATAATAATATAAAGGATACGAAAGAAGAAATAAAAATGCATTGTCCCAATTTTCTTATACTATATTATCGAATATATAAGTTCTATACATATTTATATATGTATTTATACATATGTACATGCAGACATATTTTAATCCCTAGAGCAATAACTACAAACTAGAGTAAAGCAGTAGAACTGTTAAGTATATATAGCCAAATACTAAACAACTTTAGCTCCATAATGGAGAAAAAAAGATGGAATCTTAAAAAAATGTTCCATTAAATCTAAAACAGGTAGGTAGAGAGGAAAGATGGAACAAATGGAGAACAAGTAACAAGAGAGTGAATTTAAATCCAACCATATAAAACATTTCATTAAGGAGAGATATTACAGTGGATAAGGTGCTTGCCTTGCACACAGCTCATGCTAGTTTGACCCCCAGCACTACATATGTTCTCCTGAGTGACCCCAGGGGTTATCCCTGAGCACAGACTCAAGAGTAAATTCTAAGCAGTGACAGGTATGACTCAAATACAGGGGAAAAACTGCATTACATGTAAGTTATATGAACCCAAATTTTAAAAAAAAATTGCTAGGTTAAATTAAGAGAAAAACAAAGCAAAAACAGACTTTATTTATGTCGTATCAAGGTCATTCTAAACATGAAGACATAGATATGTAAGAAATGAACTGAGAGACAAAGAAAAATTATACATACAATAAACATTTTATGAAAACTGGAATACATTACTCTAGGCAATGAAGCCTTCAAAACGAGGACCATTGTGAAAGATAAAGAGATCTATATAATTACATCGTTCTTATTGCTTTGGTTATACATTTTATACTTACATGCAATATAAACCTTCAAGTAGATTTTCCATTTCTCTAGCTTTTCTTATATGAATTTGCACAGTAATCAACTACACATAAATGCAGTGTATAAGTATTTTTAGTAATAAGTAAGAAAAAATTAAAAATACCATATAACTCTCTTGCTACTCTCCATCAACTAATGGATTTGGACACAGTATCAGTTGCTGTTAGTGTTGCAAAGAGGTGGCCTACCAAATTTCACCCCTACAACCATTAGAAGTCTCATAGTTCTGATCGAAAACCACACAAACACCCACAATCTTGCCAAAGAAACTGGTCACAAATCTAATAAATTCTTAATATCCAATACACACTTGCAGTAAATTCAAAGGACAGAGCAGCAAGATGAGCTATATTATAAGTGGGCAATCAGCAAAATCCAGGCTGCAAGTGATGCTGTAGTAATGATTAATAACAGTGGTAAAGACTTGCCGGTGCCCCAGTTTCCTCTAATGGTAAATGAAAAGAAAAACAAAAGAATGAAAGGACACTATAAATTAAAAGAGACTTAGAAACCAATGAAAATGACAAGACCAAATGATTTTTTTTCCAGATGCAACAAGAGATTACTATCAAAATGGGGTGACTTTGGGGTGAATGAGACAGAGACAGTGAGAGAGAGATAATGATAGAGTGAGACAGACAGACAGATAGACAGACAGACAGACAGACAGAGAAAGAGGAGGGGGAATTGTAGCAGGGAACCTGGAGGAGCTCTGGGCTGGTGGCAGAGTTCTGTTTCCTGGCCTTGATGGGACCTGCAAGAATTTTTCTCTCACAATAACTCATTAAGTCATACATTTGCTTTATGTGAGTTTTATTTTCTGTGTCTTAAAACTATATAAATTAAAGGGTTAAGAAAAATAAGCAGTACAAACTCAAAACTGAAAATAATTTATTTACAAGAAGGATTAAAATCTCCCCAAGATTACTCAGAATAAATTCAAGACAAATATTTAAACAAGGAAAAAAGAAGAATCACTATTCATGACAAAAGGATGAATGGTAACAAATTTTTGAAAACTGAAATGAAAGGCCAGAAACTAGGGCCTTAATTGTGGAGTCCTTGATACTTCTTAACCAGAACTGCTACTGTATGTTTTGACTCAAAGTCCAAGGTTGGTAAAAGTACTCAGAGAACATACTGACTTCTTAAGAATTAAGATTTCCATAAAAATAAGTCATATCCTAGGGTACAAACATGATTGATCAAAGGCCTGCTGATTAGTAAGTACTGCAGAAGCTTGAAAAGAAGTAGGAGTGCCCTAGGGGAGAGCAGCAAATGGGCCCATGCCTTCCCCTAGCCTATGCCTGGGTCTCTGCCCTGATGTCTGCCTGACCCACCCTCATTGCCACCATCCAGGCTACTTTGGAGCTGCTTTGTTGGATGCTGCTCAGAGCCTAGTGAAAGCTACTTAAAGCTAGAGAATATATTATTTCTTCTTATTTTGCTCTAAGATCAGAGGATACGATTATTGTTCTAAAAGACAAGCAATGATATAGAGTATACATTCATTATGATTAAGTGTACCTGTAACAGAAACATCCCTATTATCGGTGGGCTAAAGAAAATGGAACTTTATTTTTCCATATATTCAGGAATTTGAGTGGCAATTAGCTCTGGGCTGCAAAGGCGTTCCTTGGGCTTCTCTGTTGCACCTGGAATAGCTTAAAGACATCTCATGGCACAAGATGGAGATGGAGAAGGAACCATCAAATTTGTGCTGCCGATGACTGGAAAGAAAAAGGAATGTTACTTTAGGGACAATTTCAGAACTGGAGAGACAGCTCAAAGGATTGAAGTCCTTGCTTTGCATGTGGGAGCCCAGGTTTGTCCCCAGCACTACATAATTGGGAGTGACCGCAGAGCACTGTTCTGGGAGAAATCCTGGAGTACTCTGGATTAGTCCCCAAACCAAACCCAATCCAAATGGACTCTATTATGGGGTCATATAAGTCACTTCCCTCATGTCACTTGATCATAACTCTTTGTGAGGACCCTGGGAGAAAAGGTCTCCGTTGGAGACAGATGTTGCCCAGGTCTTGTGTGATGGAACTGGGGTCATTAGAAAGCTTATCAGTGGGGGATACAGGAAGGACAATGGGACAACGGTAAAGGGGGGGTTGGGATGTTTTATACATGAAACTCTACCAATAATGGTTTTGTGAACCATGATGACAAAAAAAATACTAAAAATAAAAATGAATGTCAGTGCTTCCTTCTCTCAGTGTGACAAGGAATTTGTGAGAGAGATGGGGTTGGGGGTTCTCTTCCCTGTTCTGGCTGCTGACAAAGAGGAGATGAACTCTTAGGGGGCAATTTTCTCTTACTGCTTTGCAAAGCTCTGCTTTGCAGAGCCTAGCAAGCTACCCGTGGCATATTCAATATGCCAAAAACAGTAACAATAATGGGTCTCATTTTCCTGATCCTGAAAGAGCCTCTAACATGGCAGAGTTGGGAAGGACTAGAGGAGAGGCTGTTAAAATCTCAGGGCTGGGATGAATGGAGACGTTACTGGTGCCGCTCGAGCAAGTGGGATGACAGTGACAGTGCAGTGCTACAGTGCTTTGCAAACCTAGATCTGGGTTTCTCAGATCAAGGGTTTCCCAGCACTGGGAGACGGCATGCTGAACAATTTTGAAGCAGAGGACTAGAACGTCCAACATTCTCTAGCCTTGCACTGAGCCAGTGGAGAACCTTGTTGTGTTTCCCCCAAACTCCATGCCCCATTTCTCCCCGGGCAAAGTCAGAAAGAGAAACTCGGGTTTTGTTGCCTTTGGGCATTTGTTATACCCACATTTTGTTTCTTTCTATCCCACATATGAGGGAGGTCATTCTGTGTCTGTCTCTCTCTTTCTGACTAACTTCACTCAGCATGGCACTATCTAGATCCATCCATGTAGCAGAAAATTGCATGATTTCATCTTTTCTTATAGCCATGTAGTATTCCACTGTGCATATGTATCTAGTTTCTTTATCCAGTCATCTATTCTCCGATACTTGGGTTGTTTCCAGATTTTGGCTATTGTGAAAAGTGCTGCAATGAGCCATAGGGGTGCAGATGTCTTTTCTGAATAGAGTTTCTGTGGCATCCATTTTTAACGACTTTCCATTGGCAGAGAAATAGAAGAGAAAGGTTCACAGCCTCTTTGGTACATGAGTGTATTCCTATTTATTAGTAATTAAATTCTACATCAATTTATGAGCTAGGATGCTGCTGATTGTCTTTAGAAAAGAATGCTTGCTCCTGTGTCTAGGATCTCGATGAAGACAGTATCAGATGTGTTCATTAATAAGTAATATCAATACTATGCCTTTGAAGAGTGTGGATTTTTTTTAAGATCAAAGAAAGAGCATTCAAATATATAATCTCCTTTCACAGTACATATCATTATTTTAAAGCACCTCTCTAGGGGCAGGTTATTCTGTGTGTGCAAAGTCAGGAAGGGTGAGTCTAATGAAGACACGCCTCAGGCGACCCAGCATGGCAGGGCCTAGGCATGTCCTCTCGGGCCTTTCCCTGTTTGCTGACAAACTAAAGGGAGACAGAAGAACATGAAATGATTTCAAACTCTACTGGGAGTACACTTACTCTCACAAATGAGGAAAACCAGGGAAACGAGGCTGCTCTGGGGGATACTGCTGCAGATTCTGTCCAGAGAGAAGCAGATAAATTCAATGACCTCAAGATCTGAAGGTGGCCACACTGGAGGCCATCTCCTCTTGGACCAAGCTCATTGTAGTTTACAGTTTTGCAGTGACTCTTCCTGCCATCAACAATTTCTCCAGGTGTGTATCTTCATTTTCAGGAAGATCATTTTTAAATGTTCTCACCCAGTCTTTTCTTCTTTCTTTCTTTCTTTCTTTCTTTCTTTCTTTCTTTCTTTCTTTCTTTCTTTCTCTCTCTCTCTCTCTCTCTCTCTCTCTCTCTTTTTCTTTCTTTCTTTCTTTTAAAATTTTGGCCACACTTGGAAGTGCTCGGGACTATTCCCTGCTCTGTGCTCAAGTATGACTATTGGTAGTAACTGCGGGACCATGCAGTGCTGGGAATTGATCCCAGACCTTCTACAGGCAAAGCACTGAGCTCTCTCTCTCTCTCAGTTCCTTCTTGCCTAATCTTTTCTCTTTTCCTAGTTGACTTCCTCTGGGGTAAAACCCATTTCATTTATTTTATTGTATACTCTAAAGGCTAGACTGTGGACAAGAAAGGGACCTTATTCTGACTTGTTAGAGGGCCATTCACACATACACCCTTCAAGTTCAAGTCAAGAGAAAAATTCCCTGGGGCTGAGACTGCCTCTCTGTCTGTGTTGTGTAATAAGCAACCACCATATTTCCATTTCCCTAAAATGCAGGTTTATGTCACCTCCCCTTGATGGGACAGATTGCTTCAGAAGCTCCTACATGCAATCCAGTGAGGCGACAGGACACCGTAGGTGGTGGTAAATTCGTCCACCCTGATTACTCACGAAGCAGAAATTACTAACTGGTGATTCACTATTTTAATTTTTCTACTTCCAAGGGTACGTTGAAAGACCAGGAATCTAGCTAACCAGTTGGTTTCCCCACCTTGATGTCACAGCCATGCCCCTGGGGTCACTTTGACACCTCTTTCTTTCTTTCTTTCTTTCTTTCTTTCTTTCTTTCTTTCTCCTTTTGGGGTCACATCTGGCCGTGCACAGGGGTTACTTCAGGCTCTGCATTCAGGAATTACTCCTGAGGGATCATATCGGATGCTGGGAATCAAACCCAGGTTGACCTCGTGCAAGGCAAACGCCCTATCTGCTGTATATAGCTCCAGCCCGACACCTGTTTATTTCTTGCTGGACTCCAGATGCCTTGGAGAATTAATCTCTTCTTAAGTCTTCACTTGATCTTTTGAAAAGTGTGACCTGTGTCATGCCTTGCACACAGTGGGGTTCTCACTGCACAAGGAATGTGCACTGGTTCCCTAGCAGCCATCCCTCTCAGTTACAGTTTGCTCTATGTAAACTGAGGTATTGGCAAATGATGGATCATCTGAATATCCTCTCCTTGGATATATCTATTTTAAATTTGCTCCCATCTGCATGGCTGTTTCTAAGCAACAGAACTATATTTCCCTGCACTCCTTCTCTGACCTCTCCACCCCACAAAGATATTTCTCCCTGAGCCTGCAGCATTTTGTTATCTCAAGTCATATATATTTATTCATTATCTGGTACTCTCAGGTTGCTACTTAGCTTTTCATAAATGTAGGTCCTATCCTTATGATTAGAGTATGAACTTTTCAAGTGAGTTAATATCTAAAAATACATAAACATTATGCTATTAAAAAAACTCTTGTAATTCTATCTAGAGGAAATTCTGGGCTTATAGAAAGGAGAAGAATCAAGGATGACTTCTGCATTTGTGGTTTTGGGAAATCGTGCTTGATGCTGTCATTCATCAAGACAGAGAATTCTGCCCACAGAACAGGTATGGAGGTGGACAAAGAGGAGAGCAATTTGCTGTAGTACCACATACTCAGAAGGTTCTTAAAGAAACATTAGTAAAGTTGCAATTTTGAGATCCTGGAGGTCAAAAGAATATATTTTGTCCAAATTTTCCCAAATGATTAGACATAGTTTTGGAATAACTGGTATTACATGAGAGAAGCAGAGTGAGGAGGGAAGCCTATTCTACAGAGAAACTAAGTTGTGAGGAATGGCTGGAAATTTGGAAAGGAACATCCGGAGAGGTAGGAGAAAGCTTTAAGTCTGGGTTTGATTCTGGCTCAGTCCTTCCACAGAGATAGAGAAAATAGAGCCAACCTCTTGTCATAGAAGCAGAGAGCCCAAGAGACAAATTTTGGAATGTGCAGAGTTCTTCGGAAGAAAGAAGCACTCACACACTTTCAATGTCAACTCTATCATTGCTCTTTTTGCTGAGTGCTAGGCAAGTATCTTACCTTTGTACTATCTCTGACCCTTTCTTTTTGCTAAGTGGATCCCCGTATGCACACACCCAAGTTAAAACAGCCAACAAGAATTCATCATCCATTCTCATAACTACAATGAATCAGACTTTAAATTTGATCTGTAATAGCCAAGAAAATACAATAGCTTAGCAACATAGAAAAATAAATATTTTGTGTGAGGGAGTTACCTCATTCATTCCTTATCATCTGGGTAAGATATCATTGTCTATCCACTCACTCCTTAACATTCTTTTTAATGTTTTATTTTTAATGATAGCTTAAGTTTTTTTTTTAGAAATTCCTATATGTGTAGGAAAGTTTTAAGAGGCCAGAGAGATAAGGCCAATCAAGGTTTGATCCCTGACACTTCTGTGGTCCCCTGAACTCAGCAAGGTGTGACCCCTGAGCACAGAACAAGGAGTAAGACCTGAGCACTGTTGGATGTGGCTTCAAAACATTAAACAATGAGAAAAAAGGTGAACTAAGGAGAATGTAAGGTCGTAGTTGACACAGAGCTCATGTTCTGGGATAATGCAGCAAGTTAGTTCCTCTGTAAATCATCTGAGATGTTCCTCAGAAAAGCAAACACAGGGATTTGGAGAGCGGCTGAATGACTAAAAGCCTTGCAAGCGTGAGCCCATGATTTCTATCTCTGGTGCTCGATGGCCAGGGTCCCCCAGCTCCACCACATGTGTGATCCAGGCACAGTCACATATGTGCTAGCACAGTCACTAAAAATATGTAACCACTGCAGCCAGGAGTGTGACCTCACAAATTCCCAAACTTGCACTCACTGTGTGACTCCCAATAAGTGTCACATCCAAATGTGTGGACCTCACAGCCACCCATGTATAACACTGGTTACTGTGGCATCTACAAAGAGGGAACCCACCAAATGCACAATTTCTATCTGACTCAGGAATTGAATCTTGGGTCTATGTTAGAAAGAAATGGAAACAGAGGTTGATACAGAAATAGAGGTTGACACAGATATTTATAGCAGCATGATTCACAATAGCCAGAATATAATGTCCAGCAATGGATGAATGGATGAACAGAATGTTCATATTCATTAGATGGAATATTTAACCAGTCACAAAAGTACCAAAGTTTTGATTCATACTCCTAAGGATAAATGTAGGAAATACTACTCTGGGGTAGCTGTGCCCCAAAACCATAAAAAGTTAACACTATTGCAACCATGTTCTTTAATTACAATAAAAGTATGATGTTTAAAGAAAGAGACATGTGATTCCATTTATATGAAAGAACCACACTGCCCCTTCCTTAGAGTCAGAGAGTGGCTACATTTTTTTTCTACACGACGATCACGACCATCCTGTTGTTTGTCGATTGCCTCAAGCAGACCCCAGTAACGTCTCCTTCATCCTAGCCCAGAGATTTTTTAAAAAGTGCCATATTCAAGGCTCTTTCAGGGTTAGGAGAATGAGACCCATCATTGTTACTGGTATTTGGTATATTGGGTATGCCATGGGGAGTTTGCCAGACTCTGCTGTGTGAGCAAGTTACATTAGGTAGCCTGCCAGTTTGTCCAAATTAAGAATGCGATAATAAGATGTCCTGTGGCCGCGAATGCTGGATTCTATAGTCTCTGGGTCTTGGCCGTTGATGGGATTCTGATAATATATTCCAAATTTAAACTTCAAATCAAACCCTGTGGAATATAGAAATTGAACATAGAAATTGGCCAAACCAGGACTTCTCTATTGCCATGAGACAGCCAGTTGGTAACTATTTACCAGCACATCACTAATTAAAATTAACACTAGCATATCTCAGTAAAGAGAGAACATTTTTTCTTAGACAACATTCCTTTTTATTTTTGTGCAGTGGCTTTCAAGCGGTAGTGGGAGATTCTAGTGCATGTAGGACACTCCGAGTTATACTGATAAAACCAGGTCAGCTGGTTTTAATGCTTTGGCCCCACAGTGTGCTGCTTAAAGTCAATGGTGCCAAGGGTCAGTAGAGCCACAACTGGCAGTGTTGGCAGTTATGAGGACCACACCCACTGACGATCAGAGGGTCATGTGATACTCAGGCATGAATGTGGTTCTAAAGTATGCAAGGTATGTACCCCTAATGGGGTATGTCCCCAGCCCTCTGTGTTTTCAAAAATAATTTCAAAAATAATTTCAAAAATAATTTCAAAAATAATTGTGTGTGCTCTCTCTTGCCACGTGCCTTTGGTGATCCTGAGCCAAATCCCCACCCCAGTCGGCCACTGCCACCAACAGATGCATGAAGGAGGAAACAGGGTTGCCAAGCTGGTTGGTAATCAGTTGCCATTTATTCCAATCCTCATCTGCCGTTTTTTCCACTCTCCCTGAGCTCCTATTCCAGTCTCACACTGACTCTCATTTCCATCTCCTACTTGCCCCAAAGTTTCCCTGTGCCCAGTCTTGCAGCCTTTGTCAAAAGCTCACCTCCAAGGTGGAGGGTACCAACTATACCTAGGTCAGATAGCACAATCAACATATGTAAAGACCTTCCTTCCTAGGAAGCTCTCTTCTAAGACAAAGATCTCATCCTGCTAGGAGATACACTCAAGAGGGAAATTTCATCTAAGGGCTTGTTCCCCTTACCTTGGTCCATATACATTCAAATCTTAAATTCACTTCTTAATAAGAGTAGTCATTTTGTATGGACACAATAAGAGATATAGCAAGCTTTAAAGGTGGCTCTCCTGGGACATCTGGGAAGGTGACAGTGGTGATGGGATTGGCATTGGAAATTGAGTATCTGTAACAAATCATTTCAAACAACTTTGTAAACTATGGTGTTTAAATAAAGTGGGGGAATATTGTTAAAATACCATTTAAAGAACTACAAAAACTCTGTAGTAGTTGGGGCAGCTTAATGTGAAGGTTAAATGGATTGATCATATTACACTTCTACAAAGATATCATGAGAGTAGATAAATATCACAGGTATATGGGTTTCATGATGAGTGTCAAACCAAATATGAAAATGCTAATGCCTAATACCAAAGTTTTTGACATGCTCATGAGGTAGCTTAAATAGATGAACAGATTTTGTGTGTTCGTTGTAGTTTATCTCCTAATTTTAAAACACTGGATCAAATTTGAGCAATTAAAAGGAATAGGAAATATCTCATAAAGGAGCACTTTGCATTCTGGTTTGGTCAGATCCAAAAGATGTGAATTCTTGGGACATCAGTCCCTGAAGAGCAGCTTGTCGATTTGGTGCAAAGGTCACAAATGAGTTTATTCATATCAACAACTTAAAAGTCACCCACAGAGCTTGCACCAACAGGTGCATTAAGGGTACAAATTCATATTTTATTAGAAGCTGGGAACAGTTCGTTCTGCTGCCAATTACTTATATCATTGTAAAAATTCACTTCAACTTCAAAAATGTAAATCAAGAGAATAAAAATTATTTTGGGAAGTTCCACATTCAGAATGTGTTGTTCCTCCCTGAATAGTAATTAGGGCTGGAACGATAGCACAGCAGTAGGGCGTTTGCCTTACAAGTGGCCAACATGGCTGACCCGAGTTTGATTCCTCTGCCCCTCTCAGAGAACCCGGCAAGCTACCGAGAGTATCTCGCCCTCATGGCAGAGCCTGGCAAGCTACCCATGACGTATTCAATATGCCAAACACAGTAACAACAAGTCTCATGATGGAGACATTACTGGGCCCGCTCGCACAAATCGATAAACAGCAGGAGGACCGTGACCATGACCGTAATGTTCGTTGCATTAAATTACACATGCAAACTTTTTGACATATGAATGAATATACCACAGGCATGTACTCTCAATTTATTATTTAATTACTATTCAAAATGTACATCCATCACTTTGACACTATAAGCAGGAGTAAATTGAATACTAACAATAACTATAAAAAGACTTTAAAATTTCTCTGCAGGATAAATCACATGCTGTTCAGTATTAATTTTAATATAAAAATTTGGACAAATAATAATAGTAGTAAGGTCAATGACATAGGGAATCACATATGCATAGCATATTCAAGGCCCTGATTATATTACTGTTGATTTGGCCCTGGTAGTCACTGAGCTTCGCTCATTTTGAGAAATACTACATCACCAGTCCAAGTACTGATCAAACAGTTGTGCAAAGCAGAACTGAGCATTACCAAGAATGGCCCCAGAACTTCTCATAACTCATAAGTATGGCTCTTGTAAAGTATCTCTGTGAAGCATACAACATAGGGAGCATTCTTATTGATACCATAAATAATATGAGGATAAATAAAATTATATATATATATTATGACTACATATATATGCTAACATTTTCTTCTGCATATAGAAAGTCACAAGAATTTAATGAGATGTGTACTAAAATTCCAGTTGTAAGATGTGAAAACAGACATATAGAGAAGTGAAAAAATAACTTTACCACAAATGATAAAAAAATTGTTTATCCAGGAAAAAACTTATTAAAAAAAAAAACAAGATTTCACTGTAGACAGCTTGATCCAAGAAGCAGGGATCTAAGCTTTTATATTGCATGGCCATACACATAAAACAAGAGTCTATAAACTACAAAATTATATGCAAAACTAAGAAATAGAAGCATCAATGACTGGAAGTTTGCTATGTAGACACTGGGTTTTTTCAAGAATTAAATGAAGAAGAAACAGTTATTCCTATCATTTAATGCTTATAAATGAATTTCTTGTCATTTGCTGGATTCTCAGACAAGGGTGCTTCTACAGAAACTCTACAAACTGAGAATTTTAAATTCAGTTATGCATTTTCAACAATTTAAAGATCTCCTGACATTTAACTGATACTCAATACATTTGTAGTGGATTATAGGAATTAGGCCAAAAAAACGTGAAATGCTGTCCACATAGAATTAGTTTTTCTTTGCAGTAAGGGTGGCACAAATTTGAAGTCTCTGATATTTGTGATTGTTGGAAAGAAAACAAAACTTGCAACACACAGGCTAACCCGAAACTGTGATTCTAGAATTCCAAGGATGCGAGTGAGGATACCAGTTACACACTCTGTAGCTGGCAAGGAGAACCTTTTCTTGTTTCTTTGGTTTGCGCATTAAACCCAGGTCAGTCTTAAGAAAGGCAAGCACCTTAATCACTATACAATTTCTCCATCCCTATTTTTATTTTCTTAAAAATATTTATTTTTATGTTATTTACAGTGGTTCACAAAGTTGTTTATAATACAGTTGTTACAGGCATCCATTGTTCCAACACCAAACCTACTACGAATGACAATCCTTTCACAACTGCACCCATTTTTCCTACCACTCCCCATGTCTGCCCATTAGTGGGCACAAAGTAATTTATTTTATATTGCTTGATACAATGATATGGCTAATAGAATTATCAAAAACTACTTCAGTAAAAGAAAATTGGTGAAAATGTTTATAACTCACCACAGGGTCATTAAGTCCTTGTCTGAGAGTTTACTAAACTATTTTTTGTAATAATTGAGCCTTTTGTGTTTTTTTTCTTCTTAAATTTAGCTTAGTTGGCTTCTATTTTCTGTTCTCACTTTGTCACCACTGTGTGAATTTATCCATTGACTCAGCTTTACAGATTTGTGACTAAATCTCAGAATAGATACAAGCAAACCCACTAAAATTCATGGGTTACACAGGTCTTTCAACTGAACAGTTTGGGGCACCTTTGGGAGAGGTTTTGGTCAAGCTCCCACCAAGCTCTGGCAGCTGCACCCACACCCCACAGATGCTGCCATGTCAGGCCCAACACCGCTGCTTCAGGACTAATCTCTGCAGGCACCAAGCTGAATAAACTTTTAGGGACACTTGTTTTTAAGCGGAGAACTCTAGGGTCTTTTCAGAGTGGGGGTGAGCTTCTCATTGTCTCCCCCTGTACTTCCGAAAGCTCTGGCAGCCACACCTGCATGCCATGGCCACTTCTGTGTAAACTCATCGGAATTTATGGAGCAAGTGGCTGTGTATGTCACAAAACCTCCAAATTCCACAACACTGACATCCCAGTAGGAGTACACCTAATAAAACATATTTCTTCCAATAGTTTATGTATCGCTCTGCACAAGATTTCACAATTGCTTCCAAATTACAGGACAGTTACCTCGAGACTCCAAACTTCTTTTACAGAAAGAAAATTAATAAGACAAATAAAAAGGGAAATTAGAGAGTCTGAGAAATCACAGGCTTTCTTGTTAAATAAAAAGCTTATTGGCCTGAATCAAGAGAATACTAAACACACTGCAATTCTCCCCTCTCGCTGACCTCTTGCCAATATGATTAGGAAGGGACTACTGAATCTCATAGTATCCACACACTCACAGAGAAGTCTACTTAAAATGGATTACTTCTGCAACATGGGCAGCCGATCAATAAAGATGTGGATTGCAATGAGAATGGAGATGACTGTGGGCTAGAGTAGTTATCCTCTGTGTCTCTTTAGAAAATTAATTAAAAATCAATGAAGTGTGCAACCTATTAATATAGCAACCTCCAGATTAACAGATAGAAGTTAAGCCTTTCTCCGAGCATACATGGTGTGCAAATACATTCAAGCACTATAGGGAGGTTGTAGAATGTCTGACAGTTGAGCAGAAACAGAT
>JAOXYA010000001.1:11075322-11100919 GCA_028565675.1 Sorex palustris
CCCTCCCTCCCTCCCTCCCTCCCTCCCTCCTCCCTTCCTTCTTCCTTCTTCCTTCCCTCCCTCCCTCCTTTTTCCCTTCTTCCTCCTTCCTCCCTTCCTTCCTCCCTCCCCCTCCTCCCTTCATCCCCCATTCCTCCTCCCCCCTCCCTTTCCTCCTCTTCCCTCCCTCCTTCCCCCCTTCCCTCCTTTCTTCCCTCCTTCCCTCCAGCGTTCTCATCCATCCCGCCACAGTGCCGGGCTTCAGTGCTGTCCCTCTGGGCTAGAACTTCCCCCCAGACTTTGCTCCCAAGGGTGTGGCGCCCCTTCTCTGCCCTCAGGTGGCCCTGCAGCCTGACCTCTGACCTCCAGTTGTGAAGGTTCCCGGGTGTCCTGGTATCCCATCCCCTGGGTGCGGGGGGGGGGGGAGCTGAGTCGATGCGGGCGGGACTGGGAGGGCCCAGGAGGCTCTCTGGGCCGGCTGTGCTGACCCCCGGGCGATGGGCAGGCCGTTCCCACAGCAGCTCACCTTGGCCTGGGCAGGAGGGCCATGAGGCCTGAGTCCCAGCATCCACATCCGTGGCCCCATGCCTCCTCCCTCCCCCCTTCTCCTCCCCCCCCCCTCCCCCTCTCCCCTCCTTCCTCTTCCTCCCTCCCCCCTCCTCCCTCCTCCTCCTCCTCCCCCTTTCTCCCTCCTCCCACTCCTCTCCCTCCCTCCTCCCCCTCCTCCCCTCTCCTCGGTCCCTCTACCCACGTCCCGGCGCAAGTCTCCCCTTGCAGCACCGCGAGTCCCTTCCATCTTCTCTGCCGTGCGGGTTCCAGCTCCCGACGCCTTGGTGCGTCTTAGGGACGAGTCTGCCTCCCCCAGGACACGGTTTGGAGCTGGGACGTGGACAGGAGCGGGAGAGACCCCGGGAAGGGCAGCGGGGAGAGTCAGGCTGCCAGGGCCTCGTTCTGGACACATGGAAGGGTGAGGCCCCGCGGGATCCAGACGCTCCTTACGGGGGTCCGGGGGCTGTGGCAGAGGGGGGTTTGGGCCGCAGGTGCTCAGGTCACGGCGACTGGCGGGTGTGCGGGGCATCAGGGCGAGGCCGGGGAGAAACGTGTCCTGTGCGGTCCTGAGTGCGCCCGGCGAGGTGTGGACACGTGTGTGGGTGACTCGGGCGGGGACCCGGAGGGGCCTGGTCTTCCCTCTCGCTCTCTGGCATCATGTGAAGCCCCAGACCCTGATTCCACCCAGGCCATCGCTGCTCAGCCCCCCTCAGCGGCAAAGCCATGGCCCAAGGGCCACCAGGTCCGTCCTCTCCTGGCTCCGCCCCTGGGCAGCACCGCCCCAAAGTGGCCTCCTGAGACCGGGGGTTCCACTTCTCTGCCAGACCCATGGGGGTGCGGGCCGGCCGGTGCCCCATGTCCCCCCGCCCCGGCCACTGTAGGGGACCGAGCCCTGAGTGGGGGCTCGCTGCTCAGCCTCTTGGGTGCCGCGGGCTCCCCCTTCTGTCTCCCTCGCCAGGCTTTGTGCGATCAATAACTCTCCGATCAACTGCCAACACCTGCATCTCCTCACCCATTCAGGGGCCAGGACCCGCTGGCCTCGGGGTCGCTCTGTCCACAGATGCTTTGGTTCTGCAGGGAGGGGGTTCGGGGATGCCCTCCCCTCCCCTCCAACTTTGCAGCCATCACTCCCCCCCGCCCCCAGCCCCAGTGGGCCCCTGAGCCGGCCCGAGGGACGGGCGTCCACACAGACGGAAAGGTGTGTGGCCAGACCGTCCAAGGTCCCTGCACACCGGCCTGGCGGACGCCTGCTCCGTGGTGGGCAGGAGGGGCCCAGCTCCTGGGGTTTCTCCGTCCCGGGTCCGGCCGTGGGGGGCGTCCGCAGCCATTTTCCCTGTGTGCGAACAATAGGCTCCCCGGCTGCCCAGAAAGACATCGGTTTGAGCAACATGATTTTTTAATAAGTCAGCGTTAACTTAAAATTGTATTTTTACAATAAGTCAAGTTCTTTTTATGGTGGATTATCACATTATTATTCTAAATGTGGCCTCTTGTTCTGGCCAAAAATGTTCCCTGTAAGCAGCATTTGCTTGGTTTTAATAAACTTTTAAGTTGTCCCAGAAAGACCGGAGTGACGAGAGAATTAGACTCATTATGCTTTTATTTGACTACAATACTCTTAGCCGGGGCTCTCGCTGACCCTGGGCATCTAATTAAGGCGTTTGAATTAATCCGTGCCGTAACGGGGTTGGAGATGGTGAATCCCAGTTGCAGCAAACATGGTATTGCCCCTTTTGCGAGGATTCTTCGCTCTTATTTTTTTCCCAGAACTAATCACTCCCTAATCACTCAGGGCCCCAAGTTTCGGTTCTATTTTCATTTTCATCTTCTTAACAAAAGTCCCGAGTTCTTCCAGACCCGTAACATCGACGGACGACGAGAAGAGCGAGTGTCCTGGGGTGGGCGGGGTGGGTGGGGGACAGGCCCGAAATCAGGCGTTGGGGAGATTCTGTGGCTTCGCGTCTGTCTCTGTCCCCAGGGTCCGTCTTTCCAGACGAGGGCTGGGCCATCGCTCAGAATATTCCAGCAATGCCCGGCCCTCTGCCTGCGCTTCTGGCTGGCCCCGGTCAGCGCTTCTCTGTCCATCTTGGACATGGACAATGATGTCTCTGACGAGTCACAGCTTGCAAGAGACCCCCGGGACCCTTCACACCCAGCAGCCCCCATCAGGTCTCCGGGCCCGTGGAACTTCATGGGAGGCTTCGCTTCCTCCTGCTTTGACACAGTTCCCTCACTAATCTCTCCTCTTTGTTCTAGACGGTTACGCAGCCCCCGTGGGCGGGCGGCTTCCATCAGCCGCTGGCCCCTGAGAAACGGACCCTCCTTGGGACGCCTGTCGCCTAAGGGAGGAGATGAGAGGAGAGAGAAAGAGACTAGAGTGAACTAGAACAAAGCCAAACAGGAGGGCGAGGGCTGGATAGGGGAGAGAGGGCCGCGCCTGCCTCCTGCGGGCCTGGGGGCTGGACATGGGCGGTGGTGATGGTTATGCACTTAGACAGGAAGTAGAACCGCAGAGGTAGTTTGGAAATTTCCAGAACAGAGGTGATGTGCTCAGCCCATCTATGGTGGGGTCTCGTGAGCACCCCCTGAGTTGCTGGAGGGACCCTTGGGGTGGGGGGGGAGGGTGGACACGGGGCCCAGCCCCCGCCTGGGATCTGCGCGGGTTCCAGGATCCGGCCAGGTCGGCCTGCGCCGTGGTCCCGAGGTCCCGGCTCCCAGCTGGACAGTCGTGTCCACCTTGTGGGTGTTCCGGGCCCAGGCAAGTCTGTGAACCTGCAGCCCTTCTCATGGGGGTCTTGCAGACGGCCGGGTGGGGGAGGGGCATCTTTGCCCGCTGGGGGTGGGGTTGGAGGTGCCTGCAGGAGTGCGGGGCACGGGGGGTGGGCAGCTTTGCCCAGAGCAGGCCACATTGGCACCCTGGAGTCGTGTGGCGAGAGCAGCTGGCGTTCCCTCTAGGCTGCACCCAGCGTGCCTGGGACACTCCTGCACTAACCTCAGGGGTCAATCCTGAGGCTCCGGGGACCCCTTCAGGGTTCAGGGACAGGCCCGAGCCAGCCGTGCCGGACACGTGGTGTCCCCTCTGCAGGCCCCAGCAGCGGGGCTTGAGAATAGACGGGTGGTCAGTGGCTGGGACAGGAGGGACCAAGCCTGGACCTACGGCAGGTGTCCCGGGACCCGTCACTTGAGTCCCGAGTCACTCCTGTCACCCGTCGCCTACCCTGCGGCACCTGATCCAAAGGGAAATACC
This sequence comes from Sorex palustris, assembly GCA_028565675.1. Taxonomy (NCBI): domain Eukaryota; kingdom Metazoa; phylum Chordata; class Mammalia; order Eulipotyphla; family Soricidae; genus Sorex; species Sorex palustris. The sequence goes on from JAOXYA010000001.1 coordinate 11,079,098, forward strand.
AGGTCCATCCCCTACTACACGGAAGACACCCATGCCTTACCTGCTGGGAGTTCAGAGCACGTGTGCGCCCCCCCCATGCACACACACACAAACACACGTGTGTGCATACATGCATGTGGGCACACACACATACACATAAACGCATACATGCACACCAGGCACATGCATGCACACATGTACACACGCACTCTGATAGAACACACACATGCACACACACGTACGAACCCACACTCCCACAGCATTGATTTTGCTGAGCGAACAGCACAGCTGTGTGCCGTGACCACTCACTGACCTGCCTGCCCTCAACCTCACGGGATATTCTCATGCTGCCTCTCCCAGGCCTGGCCTAGGGGTGTGTCCAGAGACCCCCCCACCTAGGCCCACCTGGTTCCCAGGGGCAAACTGAGAGAGGTGCCTGAGCTGGGGACCTGTCCACGCTGCAGCTGGCTGCTGCCTGGCACTGGTCCATGGCACAGCGGGGATGCCCCTGGCAGGACACCCGTGAGGTCAGCCTGTCCACCCAGCACCGGCCACTGACCCAGTCCCGGCAGCACGTGCTCCTCGCTGGCCTCGGGCTGGAGTCCCCCTGTGGCAGACGTGGCCTCGGGACGTGGCCCAAGATCTCAGGCACCTCCCAGGGGCGCGGGAGGGAGGGCTGTGACCGTCCCCTCCTGCCATCCGTGTCCACTGCTTACAGAGGGTCCCAGGAGCGCCAGGTCTGCGGCTGGGCCTGGACGCTGCTGGGGGACACGGTCGTGATCGCGCACGTCATCCCAGGCTTCACTGTCTTCCCCCGGGGCCAGTCACAGGAGGGGTCTGGGTCGGGGCCCCGCCGGCTCTTCAGTCCTGGGGGGTGTCTGTGGCCGTCCCCTCCTCCTCACGCCGGGCCACGGCAGCTGGGCTGTCTTGGGCAGTTCCGTGGGACTGTACAGCTGGTGGCGGGTGGAGATTCCTGGAGCGGCCGGCGTGGCCGGCAGATGGCGCTGTGAGACGGGGAATCCGCCCGAGCACCCGGCTTGGAGGCGGGTTGTGGTTGTTTCTTTTTTAAAGAGCCTTGATCAGAGTTTGTCTGGGAGCCAGAGTCCCAGCCTGCTTGGGCTGGCACCTGGGGGCGGGGGTCTGTGTCCTGGGTCTTGGTCATTGCCCCACCGCCTTCCCGGGACCCCAGAAAATCAGAGCCCCTTGTCCCCGCCTGGGGTACACCCGAGGAGATGCTGAAGTCCCAGCTGAAGTCGGGCTGAGGGCTGGCGTGGGTGCTGCCCCTGGGCTTCAGCCCTGCCCCGTAAGCATCAGGGTGCCGGAGGGTCCGCGGGGAGCCCTCGGGGTCCCTGGAGGGGCTGCTGCTCCCTCCATCAACGGCTGGTGGGTCTCTCCTGCCAGCACGGACGTAGCCAGGCCAGGCTTGCTCTTGGGCCTGAGTTTCCAAAGTTCTAGGAAAGTGGTTTTCCACACGGGTCTGCTGTGACGGCTGTGGTGTAGATGTGGGGAAGCACAGCTTCTGCCATGCTTTATTTTGATTTGATTTATTTTTTAAAACTTTTTAATGGAATCACTGTGAGGTAGACCCTTCCAAAGCTGTTCGTGGTTGGGGTTCAGTCCTACAGTGCTCCAACATCAGTCCCTCTGCCAGGACACATTTCCCAGCACCAGGGTCCCCGGGCTCCCTCCCATCACCCCCAAACCCAGCCTGCTTCTATGGCAGGGCTTTTCTTCTCTCTCTCTCTCTCTCTCTCTCTTCTCTCTCTCTCTCTTCCCTCACTCTTCTCTCTCTCTTTCTCTCTCTTCTCTCTCTTCTCTCTTTCTCTCTCTCTTCTCTCTCTTTCTCTTCTCTCCCCCCCTCTCTCTCTCCCTTTCTCTCTCTCCTTTTGGGCATTGTAGTTTTCAATAATGATACTGAAAGGTCCTCGAGAATATCCCTTACCAACGTTCAATCCTCAGATCTTGTCCAGCGTCTGCCCGACCTCAGTAAGGAGAGTGCAGATGCAGCAGTGTGGAAGGGACGAACAGGTTTGCTGCATCCCCTGTTCCCTGAACGAAGACGGCGCTTCCAGGGAGGGCGGCGCCGTGTGTGGTGACCGAGAGTGGAGGCAGCGGGCGGACGGCTTCTCCTGGCCGCTGGGATTCCTCGAGGGAACCTTTGCTCTTTAGGGGCTCGGCCCGGTCCCAGAGCAGGCTGCTGTAGAGCCCCCTTCCTGGCCCGGGCCTGCCCGGTGACGGTGAGCCCCGACGGCAGCCCTTGGTCTGCACTGCCGCGTGGCCGAGGCCCGGGATGCATGAAGAAACAGCAGTGAGGTGCTGGGCGCATTCTCAAGCACACTCACGGTCCCCCCACAACCCCAGAACAGCCGACAAACACGATGAGAGCTGACCCCGCCAGCCGGCTGGCCGACCTTCCACTCCCAAGGAGTCCCCGGAAACGGAGGAGTTGGGACCTGCCCTTATGATCCTTTCTCTCAGCTGTGTGTGTCTGGAGGAGCTCACGGTGGAGTCGGCACTGACCAGACCCAGCGTCTCCATGCTGGGGTGGGCGGAGGAGGCCTTGGTGGGCATCCTGGAAGCCTCTTCTCCGAGTCGGGGGGTCCGAGTGAGACTGAACTAACCCGGCATCGTCCAGATGCGGTGCTTTCTCTGAGCAGGCTCAGGGCACCATGACCTCATGTCCGCAGGGGGAGGGGAAGGCCGGCTCGAGGCACAGGAGTGACTCTCCAGGGCTCCCCTCCTCCTCCTCCTCCTCCTCCTCCTCCTCCTCCTCCTCTTCCTCCTATGCCTTTGGCTATTTTATTTGGTCTCGAGCTAGCAATGAATTAATTTATTTATTGAATCACTGTGAGATGGTTACAAAGCTTTCCTGTTTGCGTTTCAGTCCTCCAAGGACCGAGCACCCGTCCCTCCACCAGGGCACATTCCCCACCGCCAATGCCCCCAGTCTCCCTCCCGCCACCCCCACCCCAGCCCACTCCTGCCTCTGTGGCAGACACATCCCCTCTCACTCTCTCTCTACACTGGGGCATTCTGGTTTGCAATACAGACCCTGAGAGGCCGTCGCGTTGGGTCCTTTATCTACTCTCAGCACACGACTCCCTTCCTGAGCGATCCCTCCGACCGTCACTGACTCAGTGACCCCTTCTCCATCCCAGCCGCCTTCTCCCCCAGCTCATGAGGCAGGCTGCCAACCGTGGAGCAATCCTCCTGGCCCTTGTGTCTACTGTCCTTAGGTGTTAGTCTCCTATAGCAATATTTTATATTTATATATGCAATCCTTCTACGTCTGTCCCTCTCTTTCTGACTCATTTCATTTAACGCTAACGTTTCCTAAAGGAAAAGTCATCTGAGTTCCCCCGGTTCTGCTGCGCCTGACTTCTGAGGTCCCGGGAAAAGCTTGCAGGCGGCTCTCTCTTCTCGTGCAAGCCCTCCCGCATCTCGGAGACACATCTCGGAAACAAAGAGGGGCGCTCACGCGAGGGTGCGGGCACGCTGGCACGCGAAAGGGTGTTTTGCTTGATCGTCACGGTGTAGAGATGTTCAGAAGGTAACAAGAGTTAGAAGAAGCTGAGGGTGAGCCCAACTTTTTAGTCCCCAATAAGGAAACGAGCCAGGCAGAAGGCTGGGTCAGGGTTTAGGCTATTTTGCTCCGGGATTCTCAGGAAACAAGGCCCGGAGCAGAGGCAGAGACAGGTTATGGAGAGATGACGGATGAGCCGGCAGGCGACAGACCCACTTTGTCTAATAGGTGACAATTAACACACGAATCCTAGATGAGGCGGCAGTTGGGCGATGGATCATAGAGGCGGACAGACAGACACGTGCTGGGATGGCCTCGGGACGGAGGTGGAGGACTCGGCGCTCCCGTGGGGATTAACTGCACGCCAGGCGGTCAGTGCCGACACTGTCACTGTCACAGGGCCCGAACCTCAATGGTGCAAAGAGAAACCGAGCCACGGGATTCTGCGATTGACATGAAGTTTGGAGATGTGCCTTAGCCCTGCCAGTGGTTGAGTTTGGGGTCAAGTATGACAGCCTGTGGATTCTGGATGGAACTGCAGGTGCCACTCGGAGTGAAGCCGCCAGGAGACAGAGGGGCTCTCGTAGGCGGGGCTCCAAGATACGGTTGGCTGCAGTGCTTGCTCGTGCACATGGCTGCATGGTCAGAGAAAGCAGATCTCGGCAGTCCTCATGATGACAGTGACATTGCCCTGTGGGTACTGCCAGGCATCAAATGAGTGGCCTCATGCCTGGAAAGCAGGCACTCTACCACTGAACCACATCTCCAGCACCAGACCGGAAATTGTTTAAATGAGTCCTTTTTAGTAATTTGGTAGACTCTAACTGATCATTCCTTTCCTATCAGAGAGTACTCTACAACTGTAAGATTTGAAGCAGAGGTAGAACTTAGAATTAATTTTATTGGGAGGGATGGTAAACTCAGCAGATCTCAGGAATTACTCTGTGCTCAGGAATCACTACAGATAATGTTCAGAGGATCATTTGGGGTGCTACAGCTCGAACCCACATTGGCAGCATGCAGGACAAGCACATTAACTCCTGTAATATCTCTGTCCACCAGAGTTCATATATTTTACGCTGGGAGAATAATCAGTGAGGTATTTTTGATTAGATTAACTTTATCTAAACCTTATTTTTTAAAAATTTACTTAAAGGATTAGTTCAAGAAATGTGAATATTCAGTAAACAAAAACTGATGCAGTGTCTTATTTCTGCACTTCTGAAAAGGAATATGGGACAGAGTAGAAACAAGGGGACTGATTTCAGTTTTTCTAAGGCTGACTTTATAAAAAGGCAATAGCATAGAATCAATGAGGGTGCATGTCTGGAGGAATGTTAAAATAGATTTCATAGGAAGAGATGAGAACACCGGGTTATGGAAATAGAGTCCTGAGGGAGAAAACAGGATTGGTTTAGATCCATTGAACATGGGAGATACTAAGTTGGAAATATTCAGAGGTGATCTAGAGAGATGAAGAAAATGAACTTTTGCTAAAAGAATGAGGGAAAAAATCAGTTATTTACGATGGCTATTTGTATTGAGTCTCAACTTTGTGTCAGACAGCAAAAGTCACCATGTGAGTGCCTCCTCCTACTGAGAGGATAGCGTAGCAAAACATGTTAAATACAAAACTTGCTGATTGCTAACACCCAAGCCCTTCCGTGTTTATTTTCTCTTACAGAAAGGCTAGTTTACAGCTAGCTTACGCTTACATTTTTATCGATCAAATGAGTGAAAGAATATGGACAGCCTCAGGTAAATTATCTCCTATTTCACTGAAAGCTTCTTTGCATGATCTTTCTTTATTTATTTTATGACTTTGCATAATAAGGATTCACACACACAGTTTAGCTCTCCTTCCTCCAGGCTGGTTACCTAGCTGTCCTAATCACTTAGTAATTAAAATAAAAACCACTCCAGATAATTGGCAGTCTTCTTTAATTGAAAACTTGGATAGATAATCATTGGCCCAAGGAAACGTCCCTCTCTTCTACAGTAATATGAACTACCATCTGTCTATTAAATTAGTCATTGTAAAATATTAACACATAAATGACTACAATGGGGACAGTATAAAAGTAGTGCTGGCATTTAATTTATTATTTTTTTCTTTTTGTTGACTCGCCAATTTCTTTCTGGGGAACAATAATTGAATATTCTCAGGCTGATAGGGGAAGGAACAGTAACTTTAAAAACACAATACAGATATGCTTAGCAAGTGTGTAAAGTATACATTTGTTGTACAAAGATGCTTTTTTATCCAGTGGATAATATAAGCCTGAAACCAAGAGTATAGAACAAACCAGATAAAATTATTCAATTCATCATTAAAGCTGAGGGTTCTAAAAATCTTTATATAATGCTGAAGATGAACTTCCAGAGGAAAGAAAAGTAAGAGACTGGGTGGGTTAAAAAGAAAAATGAAATTTAGTTATCTGAACTCTTAGAAATTGTTCACTGGGATAGAAGAAACTTGGAACATGCTGCCTACTATCTATTGAGAGAATACTTTAACTTCTAGTACATATCAAAAATACTGGGAAAACTCTGTTGGTGGGGATATGGTGAAAATAGAACCCTCATCCACTGCTGGTGGGAGTGTTGTGTGGTCCAATCCCTACGGAAAACAGTATGGAAAGTACTCAGTTAACTCAGAATTGAGCTTCCGTATGACCTAGCAATTCCACTTTGGAGTACTTAATGCCAGGACAAAAAAAATCACTCATCAAAAGGCTGTATGCAAAAAAAAAAAGAAATAAAGAAAGAAAAAATAAAGAAAAGACTGTTTGCACATCATTATCATTTTAGCACTCAGTATAATAGCTAAGATGTAGAATCAACCTGGATGTCAATTAACAGGTAAGTGGGTCATGAAGAAGAGGTATATATTCAAAATGGAATATTACAAAGCTGTAAGGAATGACAAAATTATACAATTCACTACAACTTGAAAGGAACTGAAAGACATTATGTTAATGAAGTAATCCAGGAGAATAAAGATAGAAAGGTGTAGAGGATGGGGAGAAAGTCAGATGAGAAGCAATGGAGGCCAGGGAGGTTAAGATATAAAGCTGTTGTTAAGGAATGCTAGAGGCAAATATATAGACGACATTGTCAACAACACTGAAATCAAGGGCTAGAGCGACAGCACAGTGGGCAGGATGTCTGCCTTGCATGTGGCTGACCCGGGTTCGATTCCTGCATCCCTCTGGGTAAAGCCCGGCAAACTACCACGAGTATCCCGCGTGCATGGCAAAGCCTGGCAAGCTTCCTGTGGTGTATTCAATATGCCAAAAACAGTAACAAGTCTCACAATGGAGACGTTACTGGTGCCCCCTCGAGCAAATGGATGAACAATGGGAGGACAGTGCTACAGTGCTACAGTGCTACTGAAATCAAGAGATCCAAAGTTTAACAACAGAACTTAGAAAGGTACCTGTTAAGAAAGCAGGCTGCGGGAGGTGGGTGAAGAATGGAATATGTGAGGGAGCCTGGGAACATTGGTAGAGGAAAGATGACCATGGTTATAGGATCAGTGTTGCAATACTGTATGTTTAAAACTCAACCAGGAATAACTTTGTCAATCACGAAACTTTAATTTGAAAAATCTACAATGTAATTCTACTTGATTAGTAGGAGTAATGGTCATACATATTGAGAGACTAAATGAACAAATATAGGAAACATGAATTGAAGTAGCTGATTTTGTTCCTCTCTGAAACTAGTCTGATAAGGTGAGTGTCTTTGTAGTCACACCTGTGTACTTCAAATAATAATAGGAATTAATACCTTCAATTGGACAAGGGGGAGAATTCGGATGAATTCACATAAAATGTGAATTCCGTTCACATTTTATGGCACAAAATAGGCAAATGCAGTTTGAAAATATTCTCCTTTCCCAGGCAAATCTATTTCTTCCACTAAAAAATGTTCCCCTGAAATTCTATTTATTTCATAGAGATCAGTGATTTGCCTTTTTACTAGCATGAAGTGGACTTCATGAGATGTATAACTGAATTTGAGTTTGCGTTGATAATTTACTATACAAAGTCAAACCCTGATCTATGTAAATACTCATCAACTGATTAAGCAGAAATAGCTTAGGGCATTTTCTAAGTCAAACTAACTGGAAAGCTGTCTAAAATTCCAGGACAAAACAGAAATGCAATACAATGAGGAAATCTCCTGATACCAGACTTCTTTACTAGCAAGAGAAGGTAAGATGCTGATTGAATTGTGAAACTGTATTTGTAACAAGAAAAATTTAGCCTGGGAAATATATCTACCTCAAAAAATTTGTTATGGTCTAAAGAGTGTCATATTTCTTTCTTCTTAGATCATAGAATTTACATCTCTGCACGATGAAATATATATATATATTAGTTTTTTTCTTCATTGTACCTGATTTAAATTGTGCAGTACTTTAAACCCCAATAATACCATTAAATTTTCATATTTAAATACAAAGAAAAGCCTCTAAAGAAGCTTTATGAACCAAATAAAGAGGAAAGTATTTTAAAATCTAAAACTATAAATAGAATTTATATATTGAGAATATATATGGAATTATATATGTCGAGAAATCTGGAGTCTCTCAAAGTGAAACAAAAACGTGAATACTTTTCAGTTATTAAAATATCAATTTCATTCTTTTATATTTAATTTTAATATGGCTTTATTTTTCCCTATGAGTATTTGCTATACAAACACAAGAAGCAGGGAAGTCATGCTATTTCTATTAATTAATGAAAAGCTGTAATTTTTCTAAAATATATATATTCTCATGTATTTTTGCACTGCATATTCCATAATATTATATTAATGTGGTACATCTTTCTTCTTTACGAATGTACAGCTATGATTATACTAGAATTTATATAACCCAAATAATCAAGATAGAAAATATATCAAGCTTAATTTTTACCTTATATGTACACTATTATACACTACTATAGAGTAGATATTAGAAAGTGTCTCTCTCATATATGTGGGTAGACAAAGATACATCACCTTTAAGATGATTAGGTCATGAGGGCAGAGACTTCATGAATAGTCCCTATTGTCCTTATAAAGAAGATTCCAGGGAGTTCCCTTACTTCTGTCAAGGACACAATGAGTAGACAGACAGTTAGGAATAAGTAAGTCCTTAACAAACACTGACTTCTCTTGCAACCTTTTCTTGGACTACCCAGATTCAGAATTGTGAGAAACAAATGCTTTTGTAATTTAAGCCAGTGTTTCTTAAATTTTTCCTAACTGGCTACCACTGGACTTGTTGCTTTTCTGTGATGCTCAGTCCTACTGGTTGGCCACTAATATTGTGTCACGGCACCATTTGTGCAATTTTTACCTAGTCCCTTGGAATATTCCAGGAGCGCAAAGGATTCTGGAGAGGCTCTGGTTGAGAAATGCAAACTTATGCTACATTCAAACGAATGTTACTCTGTTAAGGCAGCTCAATGAACACATACACAAACACATAACACTCATAGAGGTGTGGGAAATCATTACCCTAATAAAAATCCCAAGTTTGGGATACCACCCTGTGCAAAACAGTGTGAGTCTTTTAGAATATGATTGGGGAAGCAAAACTGTGCCCAGGAAAGAAGAGAACAGATAACAGGGTCAGAAAAATTCACCCAGAAAAGAATAACATAAAACTGTTTAGGATATTATAAATGTATAGGGCATCATAAGCAAGAATAGAATAGGAAATTGTCACAACTTCCCTCTATATTATAAGGGTCTGGCTTTTCATGTACAACTGAAATTTGATGTGATTACCAACGGTCCCTGCTGGAGCGATAGCACAGCTGGTAGGGCGTTTGCCTTGCAAGCGGCAAACATGGCCAACCCGAGTTTGATTCCTCCAACCCTCTCGAAGAGCCTGGCAAGCTACTGAAAGTATCTCGCCCACACGGCAGAGCCTGGCAAGCTACCCATGACATATTCGATATGCCAAACACAGTAACACAAAGTCTCACAATGGAGATGTTACTGGACCCTCTCGAGAAAATTGATAAACAATGGGAGGACAGTAACAGTGACAGTGACAGTGACCAACTGTCCCTAACATCTTTGTCAACTGAAACAATCACTCTCTTGGGTTGGGGAGCCATATTGTACTGAATAAATAAGACACTGGGGGCAGTTGGTGGGTGGAATATGGGGGATCTAGGTGGAGGAGGCCCCAGTCCCAATCCGAGCAGGCGTGGAGATCTATGCCCCGGGTCCCACACACCTGGGTTCCTCTGCTGGTTCCTCCATATGTGAGGCTCATCCAAACATGTGGAGAGTGGTCTTAAGCATGGCTGTGGCTAGAACCAGAAGTCTTCAGCTGCCGGGACTCTGCTTGGGGTGGGGCGGGAAACTCAACCCACCCTCCTCCAAGGGACCCCAGTGAGGACAGCCAGGCACGGAGGCAGGAAACTCCCCCAGCGCTGTGTAATCCCATCAACAGCCAAGACCCAGAGACTATAAAACCCTGCTCCGGAATGCAGCCAAGCTACCAGTGATCTATTAGATATGCAAAACTTTGTGTTACTGTGTTTGGCATATCAAATACATCACAGGTAGCTTGCCTAGCTTGCCGCATTCCGGGATTAAATGCGGCTATGTGACATCTTATTATCTAGTTCTTACTCTAGCGAACCTGACAGGCTACCCAAAGTATCCTGCCCACACGAGAGTCTGGCAAACTCCCCGTGGCATATTCAATATGCCAAAAACCAGTAACAATGATGGTTCTCATTCTCCTGACCCTGAAAGAACCTCGAATGTGGCACTTTTTAAAATCTCAGGGCTAGGACGAAGGAGACGTGACTGGGGCCTGCTCGAAGCAATCGCTGAACAACAGGATGACAGTGATACAGAAATAAGACACCAGTGAGCTCCCTCACAACTATTGGGGTGACCATAAAGCCTGGGGAATCTTTGTATGTTTGCCTGTCTCCTTATGTGTTTGTTCAATCTCTGGGATCAACCCCTGCTGGATGATGTTTGAAGATGCCAATCTGATTGGTTTTAGGTATATACATATGTGGACATGTGTATATCTACATAGATCTAGATGTATATCCATATATGCACATATAACTTTTTAAGTTAATACAATATATATACATTTTATTCTTTTACATACTCTAGAAGTTAACATTTTCTAAAAGATATACAACCATAGATTTTCTCTATTGCCTGGAGGAAAATGTTTGTGTGGAGTTCATGTCCTATCTTCCCCAAAATGTAGGTCTCCTGAATAAATATTTATGTCTTTATTTGCGTTATACAATTTTTGGAAAGTGATGGCTTAGCATACATAAAATAAAACAATTCCTCTGTAAAAAAAGCACACTGGTGTTAAACTAAGCTTAGGTCAAATTAAATTCACATTTGCTATGGATCATCAAATAAATTTAGTACTACTTAGCAACACTTTAAGTTATTTTCAAATGTTTGTAATTTTGCATTTATACAAAGCACTTTATACACATTATATTACTTAATTTCTACAGTACACCTGTGAGGTAAGCAACACTTTTGTATTTTCTTTTTTTTAACACTTTTGTATTTTTCATACATTGGCAAATAGAATATTAACAATTTGACCAGGTTAATGTCGCTCACAAAAGGCTGAGCTATATTTTTACCACAAGGCTAAGATGACTTGTGTTAAAATCTATCTCTACTATTACAGAGAATTTCCCCGATGAAGTTACTGAGAGCAGAGTCTTCTGGCTGTTTGCCAAACCCACTTCTGCATACACAGCTTGAACATATTTCACATAGAGTTGAGTACGTCAGTGAATCAAATTCTAGCCAAAATATGAGCAAAAGTAGCATGTGTTACTTTAGACTTAGCTCCCAGAAACTTCCCAATTGTGATCACCAAGACTATTATCTCCATTTGGCTGCAGACCTGCCTCAGACTACATTGGGAACCATAAAGAGATGGCCCGGCCCTAGATGGCAGTTCAACCACAAACAATGAACTGCCATGCATTGGGAAATAAAACCTACTGGCTTCAGCCACCAAAAGGAAGTGCTTTTATTTTCTATTTGTTAAATGTTGCACCTTAGTTCCAGAAAAATAATCACTGAGCCTAACCTATTTTTGTGATCTCAAGATGGCTTTCCTTTTTTAATTTTTTTAGATTTTTATTTATTTTTTATTGAATCACTGTGAGGTACAGTTACAAAGCTTTCATGTTTGAATTTTAGTCATAGAATGATTGAGCGCTCATTCCTCCACCAGTGCACATTTTCCACCACCAATTTTCCCAGTATCTCCTCTCCCCCCATCCCAATCCTTCCCCTGCCTCTGTGGCACACAATTTCCCCCATACTCCCTCTCTATTTTGGGGCATTTGGTTTGCAATATAGATACTGAGAGGCTATCACATTTTGGTCCTTTATCTACTTTCAGCACATATCTCCCATCCTGAACGATTCCTCTAACCATTCTTGACCTAGTGATCCCTTCTCTATTCCAGCTGCCTTCTCCCCCAGCTCATGAGGCTGCCAACCATGGAGCAATACTCTGGGCCCTGTCTCTACTGTCCTTGGGTGTCAGTCTCATATTGTGTTATTTTATATTCCACAAAGGAGTGCAGTCATTCTGTTTCTGCTCCTCTCTTCCTGACTCGCTTCATTTAGCATAATACTCTCCATGCCCATCCACTTATAAGCAAATTTTATGACTTCATCTTTCCTAATCGCTGCATAGTATTCCACTGTGTAGATGTATCAGAGTTTCTCTAGTTATGTTTTCTTGGGCACGCAGTTTGTTTCCAGATTCTGGCTATTGTGAACAATGCTGCAATGAACATACAGGTACTGATATCATTTCTACTGTGCTTTTTTGCACCTTCAGATATATTCCCAGAAGTGGTATTGCAAGTTTATATGGAAACTCAATTTCTAGTTTTTTAAGGAATGCCCATATTGTTTTTTAAAAAGGCTGAACCAGTCGGCATTCCTACCAACAATGAAGAGAGTCCCTTTGTCCCCACATCCATGTCAGCACTGGTTGTTCTTGTTCTTTTTGATGTGTGTCAGTCTCTGTGGTGTAAGATGATATCTCATTGTTGTTTTGATTTGCATCTCCCTGATGATTAGTGATGTAGAGCAATTTTTTAAATGTGCCTTTTAGCCATTTCTATTTCTTTTTTGAGGAAGCTTCTGTTCATTTTTTCTTCCATTTTTTGATGGGGTTGGAGGTTTTTTTTCTTTGTGCAACTCTACTAGTGTCTTGAATATCCTGGATATTAACCCCTTATCAGATGGGTATTAGGTAAATGTTTTTTCCCATTCCATGGGCTCTCTCTGTATTTTGGTCAGTGTTTCATTTGAGGTTATAGAAGCTTCTTAGTTTAATGCAGCCCCATTTGTTTTTGTTTGTTTCCACTTGCTTGGTCAGTGGCGTTTCATCCTTAAAGATGCTTTTAGCTTCAATATCATGGAGGGTTCTGCCTACATTTTCCTATATGTACCTTATGCTGATGTTGAGGTCTTTAATCCACTTTGACTATTTTGTGTAGGTATCTGTCCAGTTTTCCCACCACCATTTGTTTAAGAGGCTTTCTTTTTTCCACTTCACATTTCTTGCTCCTTTATCAAAGATTAAGTTGTCATGTATTTGAGAGTCTGTGACAGAATATTCAACTCTGTTCCATTGGTTTGTGCGTCTGTTTCTAGTCCAATACCATGCTGTTTTAATTACTACTGCTTTGTAATAAAGTTTGAAATTGGGGAAGGTGATGCCACCTATCTTCTTTTCCCCAAGGATTGCTTTAGCTATTCGTGGGGGTTGATTGTTCCATATGAATCTCAGGAGTATTTTGTCTATTTCTATAAGAATGTCACGGATATCCTCATAGGGACTGCATTAAATCTACATAGTGCTTTGGGGAGTATTGCCGTTTTGATAATGTTAATCCTCCCTATCCATGAGCAGGAGGTGTGCCTTCATTTCCTAGTGTCCTCTTTTATTTCTTAAGTAGTGTTTTGTAATTTTCTTTGTATAGGTCCTTCACCTCTTTAGTTAAGCTGATTCCGAGATACTTGATTATCTGAGGCATTATAGTGAACGGGATTTTTTTAATATCTCTTTCTTCTCTTTCATTATTTGTATATCCAAAAGCCAGGGACTTTTGGGTGTTGATTTTGTAGCCTGACACTTTACTATACAAACCTATTCTTTCTAGGAGCTTATTTTTTGTAGAGTTTTGAGGATTTTATAAGTATAGTATTATACCATATCATATCATCATATATAAATAGTGATAGCTTGACCTCTTCCTTTCTATCTGTATGCCTTTGATATCTTTTTCTTGCCTAACTGCTATGTCAAGAACTTCTAGTACTATATTGAATAGGAATGGTGTGAGTGGGCAACCTTGTCTTGTCCTCAATCTTCAAGGGAAGTCTTTTAGTTTCTCCCCATTGAGAATGATGCTTGCCACGGGCTTGTGGCAGATGGCTTTGACTATATTGAAGAAAGTTCCTTCAATGCCCATTTTGCTGAGAGTTTTTATCAAAAATGGGTGCTGGATCTTGTTAAATGCTTTCTATGTGTCTATTGATGTCACTGTATCACTGTGATTCCATTGTTCATCAGTTTGCTCGTGTGGGCACCAGTAATGTCTCACAACAAATTGTGATACTTGTTATTACTGTTTTTGGTATATCAGATACACGACGGGGAGCTTGCCAGACTCTGCTGTGCAGGCAGATACTCTCGGTATTTGCCAGGCTCTCCAAGAGGGGTGGAGGAATCGAACTCAGGTTATGATCATATGATTTTTATCTTTTCTTTTATTGATATGATAGATTATGTTGATTGACTTGCGGCTGTTAAACCATCCTTGCATCCTACTTGGTCATGGTGTATGATCTTTTTTTTTTTCTTTTTAATTTTTATTAGTGAAACACCATGAGGTACAGCTGTAGACTTACAAATTTTTGTGCTTGGATTTCAGTTATACAGTGATTGAATACCCATCCCTCTAACTGAAATGAGTCACGTGCTTCTTCTTATGGGAAGAGTTGTTGAGACCCCACAGTGAAGGTGTCTAGAAAGAGGAAAATGCAGGTTAACCGAAACAGGACATTGGATCTATGGATTCAGTGGAGAACAAAGTCCGATATCTCTATGCACTCAAATCCAGAGGCAAGATGCTCTGAGTATGTGTTGCGTGGATAGAGGGGTGGACAGAGACGTGCCATTCAGGGAACTCTTAGTTATTATGTGTGTGTTGTTTCTGCATGCCGAGTGACTGAGACAAAAGCATAAGGCAGAGACAGAGCTGTACTGGCTAGTGCAGCATAACAGTTTTCCGTATCTGTCTGAAAAGCACCTTTAGAGAAAATCGCGAAAGCCCATTATCTCTTTCAAATCATAGAACCTCACTCTACTTACCTTTAAATTTCATGCAAAATACACTTTAAAGTGGATATAATGTATTTACCCAGTGATAGCATGTTATATTTTATTTCTCACTGCCCTCTCTCCCTCTAAAGTTTATTTTAAATTACAAGGATTATGCATAGGACAGGATATATGGAGATGCTTGAAAACTGACAATGGGAAATCTATAAACATGTTTTATTTTATTTCCAAGTCTTGAGTGTAATGCAATCTCTCTCATCGATGGATAATAGTGATGAGGATAGCAGGTGCTCAAGAAATAACTCACACTTAGGAGCATGTACTCAGGCATCTCTGCCATGGTACCCCTCCCTCTTCATACTCACACTAAAAGGTAAGTAATCCCTATGACATGGCATAGCCAGATAGAGTCTGAACTTGAACTCGGTCTGCCCCAGAGAGCTTCTCCTTTCTCTTTTTATTACAGAGAGATGAGATCAAGGGGGAAACAAAAACATCTAATCCACATATTACTTGGTAACAGAACTGTGTTTGCAGGCTAGCCCCTCCCTGGGGTCCTCTTAAAACAGTTCTGTCAGATTTGCATTTTAAAAAAAAAATCCAAATGAATTTTATAAATAAATACTTCAGCAAGGAGCAGCTTTTCTGATAGCAAAGATCATCACCAGGAGACTCTCCCAGTCTTTATGGGGTTGCCCCCTTCCAGGCTCCAGGGCTTCCAGAACAGGGAGGAAGCCAGCATGAGCCAGGAGGGTGGGACGTACTGGTTTGGGCTCCAGTACCTAGTGTCATCGAGTAACGATAAGAGAAGCCATGGACTTCAGACCAAAAGGGACATGAGGCAGGGAAGTGCTAGATTTGGGACAACGCTGGTGAGAAGGCCAGTGCACGGGTTGGTGGACATAAACTTTGCAAGGTCCTATTGTAGAGAGTTTGGAATCAATAAAGAGAAGAGCCTGGCAAGGCATGGCACAAACTGTTTGCCAGTGCTTGCTCTTGATGGCAAGAAAGAAGGACAGAATCCCGAATGACACAAAGGCCTCATAATTAGGAAAGAGGAGTATGAGCCATACCTCTGCCTTCCACCCTCTCCACTCCCTGTGTATCTGCAGTGCCCAGACTGGTACCTCACTCCTGGTCTGTCTCTACCCAGAAATTCAGCGTGGTTGGGCTCTGCATTGCCACGATGCCCACTTCCTCACCCTATGGACTGGACAGTTTTGCTGGGGATCAGAGTGCCAGTCAAGCCACTGACTAGACTCTTCAGTATCTCCAAACAGATTTTGCCTCCTATTTTTGTTTCTGAATCAGACCTGAGTTCAGCTTCCAAGGCCAGAAACTGTCACTTTAAAGAAGTAAAGTTATTTTCAACAAAGTCTAGACCAATGGAATAGAGACATCCTGTGTTTAGTGCATTTAAGAACCAGCCTGTATCCCTCCTCTGTCTCCATACCAACACACACAGCTTCTCACTGCAAATTTGTGGGGTGGGTTTTTATAAATCCACCTTATGGGCAAAAGAGTAAGTAAGCTCTCTGGGACTAAACTGATCATGAGAACAGGATTCAGATCTGGCCAGTCTGTGTTCTAGATCTGGGCCTTGGGCCAAGTCTCAGGAGTCAGACCATCCATAATGTATTTCCAAAACACACTGAACATATTTGACAGGAAGATGACAAGGTAGCTTCAGCTTCTGGGGTCCTCAGAAAGTTATGAATTACAGGATGCTTCTTTTGTCGCTCAGTAGTTGGCCTTTCTCCCAGCTCTGTCTAACCCCTGGGCTATTCCCTCCTTCTGCTGCCCTGCTTCTCAGGCAGGACCTTGTTCATATCTGATCATTAGTCAACTAGATCCAGGCTACTTAATGACCAAAAACATTAACTTTGAGAGTCAGACTGCTAGATTACCCTGTTCTGCTACTTCTCATGCACCTTTGGACATGTTATTTTGTTGGGGAACAGTTTTCCCCAAGTTGCACATCGGGTCCCAGCAGACGTGGGGTAAAGGATGAAGGATGACAGATATGCAGAGAAACCCCCTCAGCAAGCAGCCAATGGCTGTTCACTTTATTGTCAAATACACACATATTTTGTAGAGGGTCTCAGCTTACAGGAAAGCCCAGTCACATCAAGTTTAGCTTTCTGGGCATATCACCTTTCCTCCTCTGCTTTGCCCCAGTCTAATCCCATTCAAGGCTAGATGTTGTGGTCAGGATGACCTGCTAAGCATACGTGACAGTTTCTGTGTCTGGGTGCATGTGACTAGGAGGTTGAGTGAGGCTCAAGGTGAAAACACCCGGTGCTGATACCCTGTTCTTGCCAACTTTTGCCCAGACACTCCCTCTTGCAAGGCCGCTTCCAGGCCGCTTTGCAGTGCCTGTCTCCATGATCCACATCTGGGTGACCCTGTTCTGCTACTGGACATGTTATCTAACGTCTCTGTGCTTCAGTGTACTCATTTTAAAATGCAGATATTCAAAGTACCTCGCCATGAGGTACTCTTTTGTATCTGTACAACGACTGAGTATGGTGTACCTTAAAATGCATAGAACAGTGGGTAACACCAAAGAGTAATGTAGGGCCAGATAGCGTCAACATCCTCATCAGTGGGGACCTGACAAATATTCTTCTCTGCTTCAGAGTGATAACATAGCTGTAGAGCATTTGCCTTGCACACAGTCGGCCAGGCCGAGCCAGGTTCGATTCCTCCACCCTTCTCGGAGAGCCCAGCAAGCTACTGAGAGTATCTCGCTCACACGGCAAAGTCTGGCAAGCTACCCGTAACGTATTCAATATACCAAACACAGTAACAAGAAGTCTCACGAAGGAGACGTTACTGGGCCCGCTTGAGCAAATCAGTGAACAACAAGAGGACAGTGCTACAGTGCTTCAGACCCCAAAATAAGTAAAAAAAAAGTATAAGGACAATACATAGAAAACAAGAAAGTACATAAGTAGATAAAAATCCTCGACCATTGTGGAAGTGTGAGGCTGACATAGGTATCATTTATGATATTCAAGTGCTCATGGTTCAGGAGAAGGAGCTGCTGCAGATAGGATGCAGAGGACAGGTAACTAGATGTAGGTAGAGAATCTGGAAGAAGCTGAAAGTTCTTCTCTTTCTGAACACCAGAACCCTCTTTTGGAAACCCTTTCTCCTTTTTAATGATTTTCATTCGCTTCCAGTATTATAGCTTGGTACCTTTCTGTGTGGGCAAGATTTATTGCACTTACAAGTTTGGGGGATGGGACAATAGCACAGCAGGTAGGGTGTTTGCCTTGCACATGGCTGACCTGAGTTCGATTCCTCCATCTCCCTTGGAGAGCCCAGCAAACTACCCAGAGTATCTTGCCCGCACTGCAGAACCTGGCAAGCTACCCATGGCATATTCGATATGCCAAAAACAGTAACAACGAGTCTCACAAGGGAGACATTACTGGTGCCCGCTTGAGCAAATTGATGAACAAAGGGAGGACAGTGCCACAGTGCTACAAGTTTGGATCCATCTCACCACCAAACAGATGTTCTACCCATTCCTTCCACCACTGTATCATCTCGTTGGTAACCATCACCAGATTTCAGAGTACTGTTGTGTTTTACCAGTTCATTTGCTTTAGTTATTCATATTCTACATATGAAAAGTAATTAGCCAGTAATTGTTTTTTCTTCCTGGATTATCTCATTTAGCATAATAGCTTCAAGTCCTATTCATTTTTTCCCAAATGGCATGATTTTATCTTTTTAATAGCAGAGTTGTATCCCATGAGTATTTATAACTCTGCTTCTGTATCCTATCATCTCCTGATAGGCAGTTAGATTCATCCCGTATTTTGACTACTGTGAATAATGATGCTTGGTGAGCATAGAGGTGCAAATATCTTTTTATATTAATGTTTTCATAGCCCTTGGATAAGCGTCAAAGGGTGGTATCATTGAGACATATGGCAATTTAATTTTTCTTTTAGGAAATCTCCCATTGAATTTTTCCACATAAGCTGCACCAACTTAAACTCCCAGCTGTATACCAGTTTCTTTTTCTCCGAAACCCCATCAACATTTGTTGTTTCTATTTTTTAAAATTTAGGTCATACTCTCTGGTGTGAAGTGATAGCTCATTGTAGTTTTTATTGCATCCCTAATAAGTTATATTGTGAAAATTTTAGGTTGGGACCAGATGCTGTTCTCAGTACTGCATGTAAGGAATTGCTTCATTTAATTCTCTTACTCTTCAAAATCTGTACCCACACCTTTCAATCTGACAGTATAATAGTGCCTCTCTTCTTCCCTCTGGCTGTTGTTGTGATGACCAGGTTAAACAGTGTGAATTCACACTCACACTTTTCTGCAGTGGTGGCGCCTTTGGTTCTGGTCTGCACACACTCAGTCTCATGCTCATGGGGGGGTCCCCTTCCGTGTGTTTGCACACATACTGGAGGGGGAGAGGGGGATGCACTCCCTGGCCCCTGCTGACACAGCCCTGGGTGAGGTGTGCTGGAGACTGAGCACTTGCTCAGGACTGCCCAGCACCCAGACTCTGTCCACCGGTGTACCTGGATAGTCCGGATGCCAAGTCAGGGCTGCTGTTGGCACTTTCTCCAAAGAGCCATGCCTGGGCCCAGGTTATTTTGCACTTTTTTGTTCCATCTCTCTGGCCTTGAGCTAAAAATCCTGTGAGAACCACAGCAGTGGAATTGATAAATTTCTAATGTCATTGATGACCAGCACTTAGACACACATCCTAGGGGCGGAGGAGGCTGAGCTCAGCGCACCTGTCAGGTTCTGGGTGGCTGGCCTCACAAACGTCTGTGATGGCATATCCCAGGGTTTCCAGAAAGCCGCTGGTTTTACCAGTGCACAAGAATGCCTTCGCAAGTGGTCAACTCATATGACTGCCTCCTTTCTGTCTCAGTGGTTGTCTTGTTTTATTTATTTATTGCTTTTTGGGTCACACCCGGCGATACACAGGAGTTCCTCCTGGCTCTGCACTCAGGAATCACCCCTGGTGGTGCTCAGGGGACCATATGGGGTGCTGGGAATCGAACCCACATCGGTTGCGTCCAAGGCAAACACCCTATCTGCTGTACTATTGCTCCAGCCCCTATTTATTTATTTTTAACAGAAACTATGTTGAAATTAAACTGGAAGGGGATACACCTCGTGCCAAGCAGAGAAAAAGAGGCGGAGGGTGGGCATGTCGTCTGACTGTATTCCTCTTGAACTGGTGCCTGTGCAAACAGGCCATTGCGCTGTACCACCCTGGCCTCTACCAATGTGACCCCACGGCAGAGAGAAACGCACACAGATGGAAGATGAAGGCATCTTCATCCCAGGTTCCTCTTTGTGCCTCAGTCTCTGAAGGGCAAAGAGTGAGGGGGGCAGTGGGAAAGTGTGTTGGGCGGA
Source organism: Sorex palustris (assembly GCA_028565675.1). Taxonomy (NCBI): domain Eukaryota; kingdom Metazoa; phylum Chordata; class Mammalia; order Eulipotyphla; family Soricidae; genus Sorex; species Sorex palustris. The sequence continues at coordinate 11,099,389 of JAOXYA010000001.1, forward strand.
TTCCCTGCTGGAGGGGCAGGGGCAGGGAGAGCGGCTGCGTGTCTGTGGGGATGGGGGCACCCACGAAAACGGACAGGGGTGCGTTGCGTCCGTTGCACTTTGTAAGGAGCGAGGCAGTCACAGGTGAAATCATTCTCCTTCTCGGCGACATTCTGTTGGATCGCTGCTCTTCCCCATCACGTGTCACTGCGCTCTGGTACTGGAAGGTCGTCCCCAGTATCCCCAATATTGTATGGCTCTCCCCACCCAGATCCGCCTCAGTGCCAGGAGACGTCACTATGGTGAAGCTGCAGCAACTCCCCACTTCATGTACAACGGGAGAGAAAAGGGAGCCACACGTCACCGTCCCAGGGAGCTGCCACTTCGAGGAACGATGCACCATGGACACAAGAGATTTTAAATTAAAATTAAAATCCGACCTGACTGCAGGATATCACCCAAGTCTGTAGGACCCCAGCTGCGATGTAATGAGCAATAAAATTGGAGAAAATAAACACTAAGAAGGAAATCGCATCCAAGCAATAGGCACGTCCAGGACCTTGGCTGTTTCCTGCCTCCCTGCTGCCTGGTGGGACCCGGCTCTGAGCTGTTGGTCTCCCACAGCCTCTTCCGTCTCCTTCCCGGCTCTAGTCGGTGATGAAACGGGGAGTCCAGAGGGCAAGAGAAGACACCGCCAGGAAAATACAATTGCATGTGTGGAGCAGGGTCTGAGGACGCCTTTGATTTGATTTTGCTTCCGTCCCTTCCTGTTTGGCCTGGGAATGGGACACATATGCTTCCTCCCCTGCTCACTTCCAGCCCTCCGGGATGGGGCATGGGCTGCACAGCCTGGTTCCCACTCCATCGTGGAGTCTGATCACAAATATCCGCCTCTCCTGGCACTTCCCAGTGGCCCTGAGATTCATATCCTCTACGGTAACACCAAGGGTGATAACGCACTATCTGGTGAGATGGAGTGATACTGTTCATATTACAAGACTGCTCAGTCCCTGAAACATAACCTTTATTTACATATTTCTGCTTTTTTTTGGCCTCTTACTTTGTTCCTCATATTCTGCTTTGACCTTGTTTATAGAACCCATTAGAATGATGGATAGTGTATCTCAGTTTCCCTCTGTTATTTTAAGACACAAACAAGTTCGCATATAGTGTAATGAAGAATACAGGTGAATATCCAAGTAGCCAATGTGATGTCCTAGTTCTTCAAATTATCAGTAATAGGACACTAAGAAGATAAAACCTTGAAAATTAAGTGACACATTCTCTTGGATGTTTTAAGGGACATTCAGCTTTGAGAGCACCTAAGCCTGTGTCCATGATGAAGCATTATTTCATTTACATGCTGCTCGAAAGCCTTAATGGCTTATTCAGCTGTTTTCCGATTCAGGATTCATGATTTCACAATAATGGGGGAAAGGAAACTTGTCCAATAAGAACAAGCAACTTGATCCTTTTAGTCCTATTGAAAACGCTTTTCTCTCTTTCTCTCTATCTCTCTCTCTCTCTCTCTCTCTCTCTCTCTCTCTATAGA
>JAOXYA010000001.1:11162679-11175497 GCA_028565675.1 Sorex palustris
TGGTCTATAGTCTACTTTCAGCATGCTTCTCCCATCCTGGGAGGATCCTCCCAACACTCTTTATTTGGTGCTTTAGGGAGCACTCTTAGCTCTGTCTGTACTCAGGATCACTCGCAGTGGTGCTGGGGAACACTAAAGCCCATGTGGTGCTGAGGATTGAATGTCAGCATTGAGCAAACTTACTCTAGCCCTTCAAGCTATCTGCCCGGACCAGACCCAAGAGTCTGGATTATAATCATCCATAAATAGGGAGCTACTGAAAGTCTCTAAGCAGAGGGAAAATATTTTTTATTGCAAATTAGCCTGTAGAAGGTACATAGAATAAATCAGCTGGAAAAGTTCAAAGGCCAAGGCATTTTTACATTTACTAAAGTGTAAATAAACAAGAACCTCACCCTAGCTCTTGGCAATGGAAATGCATATGCACTGATGAATGAAAAGAACAAAGCAGTGCAATTCAGTGTTCCTGATTTCATCCCAGGAGGTGAGGGGTAAGAGTGTACTTAGTTCAGGCCTCTAACACAATAAATATAGACTGGAAATTCTATAGGATTTTAGGTAGAATTTGAAGTTCTGACTTCAGGTTAAGAAACACTGTGGAAGAGAAAAATGTTTCATGTGATAATAAAATCTGGTAATATTTCACATTGGGACACATCTACTATCGGAAGAGAAACACTGAGCAGAGCTTGGGCTGAGTAATCTGAACCTCTTGTAATATACAAAATGTAAGAGCCTTATGAGAAAATCATGCTCTCATTAGGGAACGTGCTCGATTGCGAATAACCAAAATGCAATCACAGTAGAGTTTTATTTTCTCTCAAGGAAAGACGCCTGGAACAAGTATTGCAATCTTATACTATTGCTGGTGTCCCATGGTTCTCCTTTCACTTCTCCTTCAATTCTTGCAGAGTGGCTTGAATCTTCATGGCTGTAAATACTGCCATTTGGCCCACACATATATGTCACAGGCAGAAGGAAGGTGTGTATACAGCTGGCTTTCTTAAGTCATCTCCAAACCCTTCTCAGTGATTTCCACCTATGGCTCATAGGATGTATCTAATTGCAGGCAGCGATAGCACAGCGGGTAGGGCATTTGCCTTGCATGCAGCCAACCTGGCCAACCCGGTGACCCAGGTTTGATTCCTCTGCCCCTCGTGGAGAGCCCGGCAAGCTACCAAGAGTATCTCACCTGCACGGCAAAGCCTGGCAAGCTACCCGTGACATATTCGATATGCCAAACACAGTAACAAGTGTCACAATGGATTCGTTACTGGGCCCATTTGAGTAAATCGATGAACAATGGGAGGACAGGGACAGTGACAGTGACAGCTGGATAATCAATGCCAAGACTGATAGTTGGCTCTGTTAGTAAAGCTGAGGTAGTCAAAGATATATTCCTAGAAATTCTTTAAGCTCTAAAATTTTGTGATTTTATTTATCAATTAATTTTGATTTGAGGGATACACCCAGCCATGCTCAGGAATTATTCCCGATGCTGTGCTCAGGGATCACTCTGGCAGGGCTCAGGGGACCATATGTGGTACTGGTGATCAAACCTAGATTGCCTCCTACAAGACAAATACCATACCTGATATACTATTTGTTGGTTCAAATTTGTGATTTTTAGCTCCATATTTATCTCCATCAACACACACACACACACACACACACACTTGCACATGCATTTTAATTGTTTTTAGGTATTTTCTTTGAAGGCATTAACTTTTTTATCTTTCTGAATTGTGGGGAGTAAGTCTGTTTTACTATAAAATTTACTACAAAAAAATACCATGTTTCCCCTTTAATTCAGAATTTTAATTTTCACTTAACTACCCACACACTAAAGATTTTGGCTGTTTGATGCTTTGCTGTACACCTGTAGATTGTAATATAATGCAAATATTCTCTGAAGGTCTCCAGACAATCTTCTTGCTTGCTTCTAGCAAATCTGGAACCACATTTATTTTTTACAGCATCAGAAGCCAAGGTCTCATCTTTGAGTTCAAATCATCTATTTGCAGACTTGATATTCCTGTTATGTGGATATTCCTATGGCATACTCTCATCTGAGATCACTATTTCCAATGCTATTGAAATAAAATGAAGGGCTACATACCTCAATTCTGTAGGAAACCCAGCCTCACATGCTCAATCCCCTATCTATGAAGACTATTGGAGTAGTGACATCTCTTTTTCCCCATGTCACTGAATTATCAGTGTCCTCTCTACTTCCTCCTTTTATGTGCCCACCACCAGTCTCCCTTTCATGTGGGTACAACACTTGTTCCGTAAATTCTCCCAAAAAAACTAGTTACAGAATGCTGTTACTATTAATCAAAATTTCCTAGCAATTTTGAGTAAGAGAATTTAGAGCATGCAAAGGAAATTTCCATAACTTAAAACCAAATGTTAGAGGCCAGAGCAATAGTATAGCAGGTAGGGTTTGCCTTGCATCCAATAAGGTCTCTGAGCACTGCTAGGAGTAATTCCTGAGTGCTGAGCCAGGAATAACCCCAGAGCATCACCAGGTGTGGCCCCAAAACAAAACAAAACAAAAACAAAAAAGACTAAAAAAAAATACTGAGTGTTAGACACTACACTTCTAAAAATTCATCAGATTTTACCTGGAATAAAGGAGGCATATTTCTCTAACTCTCTCAGCCCTTTTTCCAGTTTGTTACTTAGATCTTTTTTTCCCTTTTCCCCTTGGTCTTTGTATTCTAAATTCTCAAACAAAGGAATTTAGGTTTTTATCCCTTGCTTCTTTGAAAAAACAAACAAGTTTGATATAAATCTAAATACCAAAATTTGTATTAAGAATCTCTGCAAAAACAAAACAACTGATATACTGCTGATTTTGTTTTAATAAGAAAACAGTGGACACTTTGAAATTAGCAGATTATTTTTTTATAATCACAATAAATATCAGAGACAGTGTGAAACAAAGTCAACTTCCAGTAACAGCAGATGGCCAACAAGACATAATGGCAAAAGGATGATAAATTTTATATCCATCACTTGAAGCCTTTATCATAAATTTTATAACTTACAACATTATTTCACCAAGTTCATAGTTTTCATTTATCCAAACCTATTATATACCACATCTGGAAGGAGCAATAGCACAGCGTTAGGGCATTTGTCTTGCATGCAGCCAACATGGCCAGCCTGAGTTCGATTCCTCCATCCCTCTCAGAGAGCCTGGCAAGCTACCGAGAGTATCCCACCCACACAGCATAGCCTGGCAAGCTCCCCGTGGCATATTCAAAATGCTAAAAACAGTAACAAGTCTCACCATGAAGAGATTACTGGTGCCCGCTCGAGTAAATCGATGAACAACAGGAGGACAGACAGAACAGTGCATTATACACCAGAGATCTCTTTAGGTAGTTCACAAATTGAACTTCATATGATTTGCCCCTTTAATTTTTCCTCTCGATTCCCCATATTAGTAGCTCTACCTACTTTTCTGATTGTTCATTACAAATCCAAAGAATGTGGGCAGGAAGAAATACAAAAGCTTGAAAACTATACCTTTCTAAGGAAAGCAAATGGTTATTGACTGAAATATATCTGTAGTGGCATGTCACAAATGGTAACAAGAGTCACCTCAGAAGTTGACAGATGTATAAATGAAAGCTGAGGCTGATCAGAAATCACTGTATCACTGTCATCCCCTTGATCGTCAAATTACTTGAATGGGTGCCAGTAACATATCTATTCCTCCCAGCCCTGAGGTTTTAGCAGTCTCTTCTTACTCATCTTTTTCCAACAATTGGAGGCTCTTTCAGGGTTAGGGGAATGAGACCTGTTGTTGTTACTGTATTTGGCATCTTGAATACACCATGAGGAGCTTGCCAGGCTCTGCCCGTGTGGGTGGTATACTCTCAGTAGCTTGCTGGGCTCTCCAAGAGGCATATATTTATATATTTTTTCTCTATGATCTGGAGTGTATCGGCGGTTGGGTAGTGGAGGTCAGCTTCCGGGGCTGGGTCTCTTGGGGTGGGGAGGGCTCTCACCCGCCACACAGCCTGGCACAGAGTCCTTGTTTCTCCAACAGCATGGTTATTTCTCATATATATATACATATGGCAGTTATTAGGGGGTTATTAAATCCCAGGCACTTCTACTAGAGTCTAATAAGGTAGAGAAGGATCAGTCCTATTAAAATAAATAATGCACTGGCTTAGCTCCTTTCTCAGCAATAGTCAAGCATGGCATGGTCCTTCAGGTAAAACATTTAGAAGTTTGGACCATTTAGAAGTTTGAAATGTCAAGACATGGAAGGATCACAGAGTGCTTCTGTATCTCCACTGAATTTTTTTGGAGGCTGTTCAGTGACTCTCACTGCCCACACAGTGAAGGGGAGTGTGAAGAGGGAGTTTTGAAAAGTGCATGTTAGATTCTCAAATTTACTGATTGTACATTTCTGTATAATTAGGGTTTTCACTTATCTCTAGATTGCTTCATTTTGTTTAACTTTTTTGTTACTGTTGTTGGGGTCATGCTTGCTGGTCCTCAAGGCTTTTTCCTTGCTCCGTGTTCAGGAATAATTTCTGGTGGTGTTGGGGACTATATGTGCTGCTAGATTGGATCAGGGTTGGCCACATGCAAGGCATGTACCTTAAACCCTGTACTTTCTTTATGACTTCTCTTCAGATTCCTCAAGACAGCAGGCTTGCTGGAGCAGATGGGAGAATAAAGGCACCAAGTATTATGAAATGAACAGCCCGTGAAGCAAATGGCTAATCCCCAAAGGGCAGCAATTCCACTAGTTTAATGTATGCTAATAAGATGTACTTAGTCAGAGCCAGTAGGCCAAGTTGCCTTTACAATTATACTTTCATTTGCTCCTTTTCTAGATTTTTTATAACATTCCCCATCTTTCTTCTTTGTATTTCATCTTTCTGAGGTAACTCTACTTATCGATGCTGTAACTGATGCTTTAATTATCTATTAGGTTGCTCAGTTAATCAGACTGAAAATTTTGCTTCTTTGAGATCACAGCTACAAACAGAGCCCACTATGTGTCTGGTTATCTCCAATATCAACCTTTCCTAGACCATGGGCATTTCTCACTAGGAATTCTACATTCTACAATAGTCTCCAAAGCAGACTTTCCACTTCTAGTCTTGCCTTCTCTCTTCCACCTTTTACTCATACAGCAGTATCAGTAATTTTCTTATTATAACCAAAACTGGATCCTTGCCTTGCTTGGACATAAAATAAAATCTAACTATCTTAATTTGCAACAAAATGTATAGCATTATCTGGCTTCTATAACTCGTCCCCTCTCAGCTCTTTGACCCTCTTAAACAATGATTCTAAAGGGTCAGGCTGATACGGCTTGGTTCTAACGGATAGGAATACCTGATACTGAAAAGCAGAATTAGACAAAAACAAATTCTGTTTCACACCTCCGTTTTTCAGGAACTGCTTTCTAGATACAGTGAATATGCTTCATTTGTCTTACAGGAAAAGAAAAAGAAGCAAGTATTCGCTGACACCCTCAACCTTGCTGCTGAGTTTACTTTCAAATCATCAGAAGAATCAAAACCCTGTGACAAGTTATGCTTCAGAGGGAAATGCAGTCAGTCCATCCCCCATGCCTATGAGATTGACCTGTGCAGCATCTGCTAATCTTCCCCTGCCCACCATGACCTGCAATCAGGGTAAGGAAGGAAAATGTCACTTGACAGACAACAAAGGCTTTGACTAAAGCATGAAGAAACCAGGAGTGGGAATATCTACTTAGAAAACAGGTGCAATGGCCAACCAGATTATACTATCACTTCAGACAGCAAAAACCTCTCTGCAGAAACTAAGAACATTTTAAAAACAACATGGCTTTCATGTCATCAAGGAGAGAAATTTGAAGAAATTATAGAAGATGGCAAAAAAATCCTTAAAGTTGTAGACAGCTGATAACTGCCTGCAACTGTAAGGATGGCATATTGCTTCAATATCAGCAATGGGACTGGAAGAAAGCACAAAAGCAAGGAAAACAGAAAGTTAGTAGTGATAGAATACATCATGAATAATGTTACCTGCATTTGGGTCTATGTAAATGTAGGAAAAAGAGTCACCATTTAACATAGGAACTAGCTTTAAGAACAAGTTCATGTTCAATAAATAAATCTACAGATTGCTTTTTTTCTCTTATTACTCTCTCAGTGAACTTTATCCTAAATACTTTACATGCAATTATTTCAAAGTGTTGGTTTAATCAGAATCCCATTGATAAGGAAATGTAGAGAAAACTTAAAATAATCTGCCTATCCTGACTTCCTGTTTTTCCTCAAGTTCCCCTTCCTGTTTGATTCCAAAAACAAATTTTCCTTAAAAAAAAAAGCAAGAGAAAAGCCTTTATTCTATTTCATTATTGTTCCCTGAAACGAAATTTTAGGGCTGCAGATTTGAATGCTGTCGCTGCCTGCGCTGTACTCTGAACTGCAATAAAGCCTTTCCCTTCTTGCAAAATTCCATATGCTGTGGCAGTGATGTGGCTTCTGATGCAAAGGACAGTGGATCTTCATTCAGCTTTACCTCTAACACTTTTCCTACCACTTTTTCTTCTCTGTTCAAACTTCAGCTCCGATTTCTTTGAATTGGTTATCACATTGTGAAATAGTAACTATACTAGCAGAAGCATTTATTTTTCATTTACAAAATGAATCACATGAGGGTTTAAGGTTTTGAATAATAATTCACTGATATGAGTTTGTGATGCTGAAAAATTTGCAAAATATCCCCATTTCTTCTTCAGAGACCTACCTCTATTGCTTTGTCAAAAGGGGCTCAAAGCACTTTGTACATGTTATCCTAGGAAAAAGAATGATTTTTATATATTTTGGTAGGTCACACCAGCAGTAGTAAGGCCTTACTCCTGCTCTGCAGTGAGGCATCATTTCTGGCAAGCTCAAGGGACCATGTGGGATGCAAAATATTGAACCCCAGGCAGCCATATACAAGGCAAGTACCCCACTCACTGTACTATTGCTCCAGCCCCAAAAGAACAATTTTATTCCTATACTTTTCCAAGATAGTTATTATAATAAAAATAATCAACTCACCAAAAATCAAGTATATTGTGTTTTATACATATTTTTTCAAATGGGTAATGTTGGCACTAGTCCTGTGGTAATTTGAACCTATAAAAACAATGTAAACTTTCTTATACCCAGATTAACTTTTCCTCGACTTGAGCAAGTCAAACCCTTACCCACGATTAACGGCACAAAATGAACTTGGGCTTTCTCTTTTATTCCCTTTGCAAAGTGCACCTTTTATTTAATCATTACCTCAAGCTCCACATTTTGGGGATTCTAAATAGTTCTCCATTATCTGAGGATTGTAAAATATCTCACATTTGTCTAATACTTCTTTAATGAATTACATTTGAATTGATTACTTTGAGTTTAGAGGGTGTATCTTTAACCTGGAAGATAGCTCAAAGGGGCTGGCATGCATTTTAAGCTCTGAGCATTGCTTGGTGTCCTGAACACTACCAGGAATGACCCAAGCAATAAATTACGAGTAGCACGAGAGCACTGTTCGGTGTGCTCCCTCCCAAATAACAAACACATACCACACTCCAAACCTCAAAACAAAACCAACAGATAAACCTCCCATGAACTTTTAAACAATACAATCCATTGAACTGTTGAGGCTAAATATATGTGGATTATTAGCCTCCAATTGCTATTAAAAAAAAAACAATTAAAGAATGCAGCACCTACCTAAAGTGATATATAGAGAGGTATATCTAGATACTATATATTAAAAATGAAAGATAAATTAGATGGTGTAGTTAAATTTAATTTTAGAACTTATGAAAACGCATCCGAAGGAAGGCGACACCAATGTTAAAGAAATAGCTGGTGCTCTATTGATTTGGATGGCTTAGACTATCTCTGAGGAATGCAAGTCATTAGAGCAAGCATGAAAGATGAGGTGATCTACCCATACACAGGGCTCTGATTCAGCCTGAATGCAAGCGATTTGAATGCCAGACACATCCACTTTCAGCTGGAGGGTATTTGTTGAGAGCTGCCGTGGAGAATGCTCACACTTAGAAAAAAATGCACACCCTTAGCAACCACTAATGAATAAAATAGAAACCCACTGATCAGGATTAAAAACTTGAAAAAAAAGTGATATGGCAGTTTGAAGTCATTCTAGGTAGGCAAATGGAAATAAAGTTTACAATATAGGTTGGGTTCTACAGGTGTTATCCAAGCTACACTGCCTTTGTGATCCTTGGGCGTTTTGCCTAAGTAAGCTTTGGAAGCTTGAGTTCTTATTTTAAAAAAATTCCTGGCCTCTCTTCTTCACACTCTGTGAACAGCAGTGCGCAGTGAGAATTTGTCATGTTGGTGTGTTGAGACCTATGAAGGCCAACTGAAATTTGTCTCTGGAATGGAGATAAGCATTTCTGAGAAAGATACATGACATGAAAATCCAGTGACAAGCTGGAATCTGCATCTGCATTTCTCACCTCTTCTGATTCTTCACTCACCCTAGATATTACCCCAAATATCTGGTTATTTCATGGAGGTAACAGGGACTAACACAACAACAAGAGGAAAAAAATGTATTATAAATTATAAACAGAAAGGCTGACTTATGTTTCTATTTTACCTCTTCTAATGCCTATGACAGTGGTTGGGCAAATCAGGTAAACACAGTCTAACTTCTCTGACAAGTGAAATAGAGGCACAAAGGCTTTCTTCACTATAATCTATTCAACATTTATTGAGCAATTACTAGTGCCAATTGCTTTAGTGTACAGCATGCTAGGTAGTCACTTTTCTCAGGAAGTGTACTGCTTTTTTTTTTTTTGGTGTTGGGGAGGGGTTGCACCCAGCAGTGCTCAGAGGTTACTCCTTGCTCTGTTCTCAGGAATTACTCATGGTGGTGCTCAGGAGACCATATGGGATATTCAGGATTGAACCCAGGTCAGAAGCATGCAAAGCAAACACCCTACCCACTATATTGTTGCTCTGCCCATTTTATTGTTTCTTTAGAGGGGGGGGGAAACAATTAAACCTAGAAATAATATGTATATTGATAAAAAATGGAGAAAAGTAAGAAGCACACACACACACACACACACACACACACACACACACACACACACCTTAATCTGGTAGGTCAAAGAACATCTCCTTAGGGAATGACATTTAAGCAAAATGGGTGGGAAGGCAGGGGTGGAGAGAACATTCCAAAACAAGGGGATAACATGTGCAAGAGCCCCAAGGCAAGGAGGATTTTAATATTGTCCAAGAACAGCAAGAAGGCTCATGTGGCTACACCAAAGGGGAGAGTGGCAGGAGATAAGGCTCCCTGTGTTGTTACAGGAATGAAAGGGAAATGTGTGTGAACACGCTCTGCACAGTACAAAGCTCTGTACCACTGTGGGAATTAACAGAGTCATCAAGCTTCCAGGTGTCTGCTATGAGCACCAGAGTTGCAGGTTGGGGTTGGAGCAATCCTAGAGCTTGTAAGGCACTTTTCTTAAACAGAGTGGGTGAGGGTTCATTCTCCACCACCACATTTACTTCCCTGAGACCCCAGGAATGATTCTGAGCTAAGAGCTAGGAGTAGGCCCTGAGCACTGCCTAGTGTAGCTCAAGAAACAAAACAAAACACTTGGAAACAAGTTTGGTGCTTTCTTTCACTCCTCCTGAACTGTTTTCTCATCTTAGCCAGCAACCAAAGTACAAGAGGATTTTTAATTTGCAATAATATGAGATGTTTTAAAACACCTAATTATCCCCTTTTCAATGACCCAGTAAGCTTCTTTCAATCAGAGAACAGTTTATTGAAATCCTTTTATGTCTAAGAAACTGAAAGAAGAGAATTATCAAAATTCAGGATTCCTTAATGTTTCCATTTGTACACATAGTGCCTTATTAAAAAAATTAATGAAAAGAAAGAGCTAGACACTTTCTTCCAAGCCTCCTTTATCTCTACCACGTGTTATTTTAATAGAGTTTAAGCAGTCGAAAGTGGAAGGCTGATAGGTCTCTTTCCCAGCAAACCCATCCACTCACTCATTCAACAAATATGTGTTGACATCCATTTGTTTCTGTTGATATTAACTTAAGGAAATATGGAGATGGAATTTTATTATACTTATTTGGTTTGAAAAATATCCAGAGGAATCAAGGATGGAAGTCCCATTTATACTGCACTCATTATTTATTTTATATAAATACATTGTTACTCATAAGGATAAATTGGATATAGCTTCATGAATAAGATCTCAGAAAATGGACTTGTTGGCACTGAGGAGGTTTAAAGCTCATAGTTAAGAGTTGAGGGTTGGGGCTATGGATAGGGTCCAAGGTGAAATTGGCACAGGTAAGCATACAGAAGACACTGATGACAATGTACATAGACAGTGTCCTTGAATGTGAGCTCAGGTTTTTTTCTCCAAAGAATGTGTCAAGAGATAGGCCTTGCTTGGAAGAGAATCTTAAACCATCACCATCATTGAAATAGGTCATCAGTAAAACCTATTTTAATAAATGCCACCTAAAGGCCATTTTGTCTTCTGTTTTCCAAGGCATTGAATGCCTTGGGAAACAGCTGACCGTGACACGTAATAGTCTAGTAAACAATTACTGTAATTAGAATTGGAGTTGAAAGAACTGCTCTGTAAAGTACCACATAAAACTTGATATTTTTTTAAAGAGAAGTACCATTAATGTGCTGAGGGAAACTGGGAATGCGATGTTATTTCTCGAGGATGGAGCTGAAATCACTTGTGTAGGTGCATTTGTAGATGGGAAAGTGTATATCTGACAGGAAGTCCTAGAAATCAAACAGACCACAGAGATAAATCCAGTAAATGTATCACAGAAAACCTGGGGGAAACTCAAAGGGATGGAGCCTATGCTTGCAGCTGCAGGGATGAGTTCAGTGTCAGCCACTACATGCTTCCGGGGCCCTGATCCCTTCTGAGCACTAACTGGCAAGCTAGCCCACTATGCCCTGTTGGTCCCTTGCCCGAGACCCTGAAAAACTCTCAGGCTCTGGTTCCGGGATGAATATGGCCTGGAGTAGCCTCTGGGCCACATGTTCTGATGGCATTTCTTGCCCTGTTTTTCCAAAAAGAAACACAAGATGACATATGGAAACTGGGAAAAGGCAACTTAAAAAGGAATGTTAAGAGCTAAACTTCTTAGAAGTCTGCTCTTCAAAGAGCAATGCCTAACATATTGTTCAATATCAAGAAGGAAAAATCAGAACTAGAAAAATTTAAAGAGATAAGAGCATTTATTTTGCAAATACACTTATCACCTGATTTACAGAATTCTTGTCCTTAAATAGTAGGGAGAATCCAATAGGAGGTCTATGAAAAACAAGAGACCTACCCATGACCCCTTGCTTTGCCATGTTATATATACTCCACTGTATATGGTGCAGTGAGCACTTAACAAGACACTATGCTTTCACTATCTCTTCCAAACCATAATTTTCACTCTTTAAAGATCAAAAAAATAAGATTAAATGTTCCCTGAAAAAAAAATCACCCATTTTATCACCATAACCACCATTTATGGAAAAATTGCTTTCAATAAAATTTATCAAATCAATGGTTAAAAGGAGATTGAATCAATGTGAAAGCACTAATCTTGCCACAGGAAGGGAACTGACACTGGCCTTCTCTTTCAGACATATATTATTTATCTAATTAGAAAGTCAAATATTAAAAGGCGAGATATATTTGTAGAATCAGCAAAATTTTAGAAGATCTACCACAAAATAGGTCACTGTCACTGTCACTGTCCTCCCATTATTCATTGATTTGCTTGAGTGGGCCCAGTAACATTGTGAGACTTGTTGTTACTGTGTTTATCATATTGAATACATCACGGGTAGTTTGCCAGGTTTTGCTGTGTGGGTGAAATACTCTTGGTAGCTTGCCAGGCTCTCTGAGAGGGATGGGTGGAGGAATCAAACTCAGGTGGGCCCGGTCAGCTGTTTTCAAGACAAATGCCTTACCTGGTGTGCTAAGTGAATTTTTATTTGGTTTGGTTTTAGATTGAGTTTTGGTTAATGGGTCGTACAAATAGTGCTCAAGACTTACTCCAAGCTCTGTGCTCTGGAATGACTCCTGGAAGTGCTCATAATGATCATATGGAGTGCTGGGTATGGAACTGGGGTCAATTGTGTGCAAGGCAAGTGTCTTGACCTCTGTATTATCTCTCATATCTCATATTTTATTAATTTCATTAACAGTTTTAGGAGATTTTTAATTTGATAGTGATTAAACAATCCTAATTTTTTTAATTAGAATCTAATTTCTTCATTGAAATGTTTCAATACCATTCCAAAGTTCTAGGGTTTATTCTGATGTAGTCTGTCCAAGCAATTAGATGGTGTCTCTTCCCCTAATCTCTCAATCCCTAATATGTCCTACATAACATCAGGATTTCTATATTACTAAAAATAATCTAATTTATATCCCCATCCTCTGCATTATGCTAGAGAATAAAATACAACTCCTCAGCATATCTGTCAAAACTGTCCTACTTTGCCTCACCATTCCAGAATCATTTCCTATATTTAATTACTCACATGTCCAAAACCCTTTGCTCACAACTGCTGGAGACTTTGTTTTTGTACTCTCTGCCTGGAATAAGCTTCTCTACCTGCACCTGTAAAGACCTTACCCCATGAACAAAACCTCAAGACAAGTGTATGTTGGATGCCATTGTGTTTATGAGAGTGTGTGTGTGTGCGCGCGTGTGTGTAGTTCAGATATGGGGCAGACTTCCCAGTCCCTAACTCTGGTATTGGGAAGC
>JAOXYA010000001.1:11200481-11213438 GCA_028565675.1 Sorex palustris
GCCCCTAAGTGTGGCCCCAGCTGAAAGTGAGGGAGAGAGAGAGAGAGAGAGAGAGAGAGAGAGAGAGAGGATGTTGTGAGAAAGCATAGAGAGGGAAACAAGAAAATCTGTGAACCATATTTGGTAAAGGAAGATCATGCAGAAAAAAATTTGGAATATAAGACTTGCATTAAAATGTGTTCTTGCTCTTTTCCCCCTTTTTCTAGCACACTCTAATTAACTCTTGCTTAAACTGGACTGTGCTCTGTCATGCAAAACAAAGGACAGATCTTTTGGCCTCAGCTTCTGGTTATCTCAGCTCAGATAAAGACAAACAGGATAAGCCCACGGCAAAACTGTCAAGTGGAAAAACTTGGCTTATGTTTGGAAATTCCCCTTTCCCTGTTCCCTCCCATCTTGGAGATAACCTCCTTCACCTCCAGTGCCTACTTCAAAAAACTTCCTTCTATCAAAAAATAGGAGGATTGTCTTATGATATTTGTATTTCCAGTTAATTTGTAATTTCACCTTTACTGCATATAAGTGCAAAGGCAAGATCAACTTTTGAATTTGGCCAAGTGATCTGATCACATGCTGTGCAGTAAGCAAAACATTTAATCCAACTCAAGAAAGCTCCGGTCAAGCTAAGAATCTACAAGCAGTAGTTTCATTTAAATCATTAGAGTTTCTAGGAAAAATAGAGTTTCATGGTCTCTCTCTTGGATGTTGATTGGTGAGGCGAGGTGGCTGAAGAGAATGTGAGGATATGGAGGTGTATCATACCAGCATTTGATTTTGTGTTCTCTCAGGTTCTGTTTTTGGAGTAAGGGTCATATTCTGTTCCTTGGATTGGTGTTTTAGGGTTTTTGGGTGTTTGGGGTTTTTGTTTTGTTTTGGAGCCACTCCCCATGATACTCAGGGATTACTTCTGGCTCTGCACTCAAGAGTTGCTCCTGGTGGTGCTCGGCATCCAGATGGGGTGCCGGGGATTGAACCCAGGTTGGCTATGAGCAAAGTAAACACCCTAACCACTGTACAATTGCTCCCGCCTCTGTTTCTTGGATTGATGACAAGTTTCAGAGGCCCTCTGCCTCTTTCTGGTAGTACTCACAACTCAGTCCTCTATCTCCATTCACTGGCTTGTTTGACCTCTTTGTTCTAAAATCAGTTGTTTGCCCAGTCATCCACCTTCTTGGAAACTCCATGGGTTTCAGTCAGAACAGTGGGAACATCTGAATTTCATGTGTAGAAAACAAAAGAAGTGCAGATTTCTGCCACAGGCTTTTCTCTCTATCTCTGTCTCTTTCTCTCTTCTCCTATCATCCAGTAAGGATCCCCAACCAGAAATCTGTCTGGTAGTGAGAGTTCTCTTCGATTTTTGCAACTTCTTCCTGTATATTCAGAGGGAGGTAAGTCGCGTTGTGATGGTATTGGGCTTTCCCACCTGTTTGTTTGTTTATTTATTTATTATTGAATCACCGTGAGATACAGTTACAAACTTTCATGTTTGAGTTTTAGTCATACAATGATCGAATACCCATCCCTCCACCTGTGCACATTTTACACCAACAATGTCCCCAGTATCCCGCCTACTCCTCCATCCCGCTCCTCCCCCTGCCTTTATGGCAGACAATTTCCCTCATACTCTCTCTCTACTTTTGGGCATTATGGTTTGCAATATAGATACTGACAGACCATCACATTTGGTCTTTTATCTGCTTTCTGCACACATCTCCCATCCCGAACGATCCCTTCAACCATCATTGACTTGGTGATCCCTTCTCTATTCCAGCTGCTTTCTCCCCCAGCTCATGAGGCAGGCTTCCAACTATGGAGTAATATTCCTGGCCCTTCTCTCTACTGTTCTTGGGTGTCATTCTCATGTTATTTTCCACAAATGAATGTAGTCATTCTATGTCTGTTCCTCTCTTTCTGACTCATTTCACTTAGCTTCCCCACCTGTTTAAACTGAACATTTCTATGGCCCATTGCATTGAAAATGTGAGCCTTGAAGTGTGGGCATGGGCATGGGGGTCCGGTCAAGAACTCTGACATCTGCTTCCTTATTCTGAATTCCCCTCTCCTTCCCATACTTCATAAACCAGGTCATTGTCATCCTTCAGATCTAAATCTCTTTTTTATAATTGATAAGTACCTTTGCTTTTATGAAATAAAAATGATAGATAATATTATTGTCTTCCTATAACTCAATTGATCAATATTACAACTATAAAAAGGGAAAAAAAGCAACAGCAATATCCTTTATATATCTTGACATTGTGAACACATACTTAATGATAAATACAAGGAAAGTGATATTGAATTAGTTCCAGTGATTAAATCCTTAAGTAGAGTCACCTAAATGTGACATTTTAATTCTAGGTTGGGGAGAGAAACTCCCTGATCTCTTTGTGGAGAATATTCTGAACTCAGTAAAGATCGAATGTCAGTACAATTTATATTGTAGTACACTTTTGGAGAATTAGGTCTGTATTAAAATCAAAGCTACCGAGAGTATTCGATATGCCAGACACAGTAACAACAAAGTCTCCAATGGAGATGTTACTGGGCCCGCTTGAGCAAATCGATGATCAACGGGAGGGCCTTTACTTTACTTTTAAAATCAGACCAAATTATTTACTGTTTCTTTGTCAGATGAAGTTAGGTTCAGGCTCAAGTGAACTTGAAACAAATGATATATCTAATTCATACCTGTTCACAGCTTAAGACAATCCTATTTTTCAAAGAATACCACCAGTTCCAGATGTCTAGAATCCCTGGACTTGACTCATTAAATTAAAAAAGTGTTGTATGACAATAATTACGGAAGGGTCCCGCACTTTTCCAAAATGTTCCCTAAAGAGTGATTCCTCCCCTCCTCCGATCTCCCTCACCTTACACTTGTAAGAATAAGTTCTCTGTTTCATATTCACTAAAGAAAAAGACTCATGGTCCAGCTCTAATTTCAGAAGAAATAACTGCTCTTTTCTCATCAGCAAAAGAATTGCCAATGGATGGAATTTTCAAGGCTGGTTCTTGATCTGGGAGCCCACTGGCTAAGTATGATATGGGCACACTAATTTAATATTACCCCAACGTACTAAAAAGTACATTGTTCAATCACCCAGCTATTATCACCTAAGAACTTTTTATTCTAATTCTAAATTTGATGTTATCCAAACAACAAAAACAATGCATGACAGTGGTAACAAATATGAAAAAGGTTAAGAGAAGTCTTTTCTCTCTTCTCTCGTTTAGTTTCTTTTCCAATATAAAAATATTTACAAACTGTCATCTACATAGACACTCACGTTCATATTCATACACACACATGCACACCCAAGAATTTGTTCTTTTTGATAAAAGAACATCAATACATTACCATGGCTATTCTTTTATTTATTTAGTAAGACCATAACATTTGTAGAAATATTTTTTCCATTAAATAATATATAAAGGGATACCTCACATGTATTCACATTTAAGGTATCTATGCATACTATTAAGTCATTTTATTTTTCCAAGAGAGTCATTTCTTTATCTTCACTCCACTCTCCTTTCCTTATTTTGACCTATTCCTGGTGACATCCTCCTCTGACCTGCAGCTCTGCCCCCTCTCTTTCTCATTCTATAAGGCTCATTATTTACAGCATGAATCACTGGTATGAAATGCACTAGATTGGGTGCATGAAAGGCTATACAATCTCCACAACCCTTTATGTTGCTTCTGAGCTTTGGGGGAAGAGATAGCACTGTAGCACTGTACTCCCGTTGTTCATTGATTTGCTGGAGCAGGCACCAGTAACATCTCCATTCTGATACTTGTTACTGTTTTTGGCATATTGAATACGCTACAGGGAGCTTGCCAGGCTCAGCCATGTGGGCAGGATACCCTCGGTAGCTTGCCAGGCTCTTTGAGAGGGATGGAGGAATTGAACCTGGGACAGTTCAATTCATGCAAGGTAAACACCCTACCTGCTGTGCTATTGTTCCAGCCCCACTATGTAGTACTTAACACAATTTATATCATATACTGTTTTATTTTCACACTTAGTTTGACTCTTGAAGGAAAATGTCATAGTTGTACAGTACTAAGTCTCTTTAAATGCCTCTGTGTGTCTTATTTTTCTTCAGAAGACTTCCCTTTGCATCCTTTGTATTCCCCTGGTCCTGAATTTTTCTTATTCTCCCTATCCCTGGAAGCAGGGTTGCTTCCAGGTGATTAACTTATTTTCCTCTATATGTTCATTTGAGGATCAGGCAAGCTCTAAAGTTCTTTAAGTTGCTATAGTCACTTATTTTGTGCAAAACCTAGCTGCTTGAATCGTGAATTGCCACTTACACATAACTGAACATGAGGGTCATGGAAAGAATTGCTTTGGAACACATTTCTTATTTATTATTTGATTTGATTTACATACCAACTTTATATACCTGGGGTGACATAAAGATGATTTAAGCAAAAAGGGCTTGGTTTACATACCAACTTTATATACCTGGGGTGACATAAAGATGATTTAAGCAAAAAGGGCTTGGGTGTGGGAAAAGTTTAAGTAGCCCTAGTATATTCCTGAAGCTCGCGAATGCAACCCTACATGAATTTGTGTAATTGAGTGGGCGTTCACAGATTTGGTTAACAAAATCAAAGGTTTGTGAGTTCACAGTGACCCTAAATTGATTCAAAATGAGCTATATAAAGAATATGAGGGTTTTCTGCCAGCATTTCCCTGGGTTGTATTTCTTGAGCTAAAGGAGTGGTTGATGAATGGAAAACATTTGAGAAGTCCTATTTTGAAGGCCTGGCCTGGCTGCCCTCACAGGTCCACAGTACAGCCAGACAAGCTGCTAGTTCTCCATTAAGGTACCAGGAGAAGGGATTTAGCTCCAAACTCCTCAAGTCCTGGCAGTCCCAGAAGGATGATAACTCAGTCATTTGTTCAGCTAGTTCCCAATTCTTTGGAGAAAATTATACTCTGGAAATTGTACTCTGGGAAGTAGCTTGATACCCATTTTCATCTTCGGGGGATCTCAGATCCCTGCATCCTGGTTTTGCCTCACAATCCAATAAACTCTCCAATGCTCCATCCCTACTCCTACCCCGGGAGAAAAAGTTCACAACTAGAACTTCAAAATAAATGAAAGTGGCAGGGAAAGTTCCTCATGTGCTTTAATATTCCATGAGAATCCTTCAACATAAAATAAAGGGTCAGGGTACACAACTCAGTAGTGGTGTGTCTTCTTTGCATGCCCAAGATCATAAGTTCAAATATTGTGATGTGTAATGCCCCACATTATTGCTATGTGTTACCTCTGGCTCTGACCCTGAGGGCCTCATCATGAGCAAGTGTATGATCGCCAACAAGCACTGCAACCAAGTGTGTGAGCTCTAAAACCAATCATGTGACAATGCACCACCAGGACCACTGCTACACCAACTACCATGTAAAGATCAACAGCAAACAAGGAGATAGTTTGAAAACAGGAATATGGCACATATTTCAATTTCCATTGCTTCTCAGTCTTTTGACTAAGATCAAGTGTGGCATCAATTTCTGTGACATGTCAGCATGCCCATCTCTTAATGTAGCTAATCAATCAGGAAATGAGTAGTTGTTCCTCATTGTAGCTTCTTGACTAGTTATTAGGTGGGTATGGGAAAGAAAAATAATGTGTAGGAAAAAAAATGACTGTTCACAACTCATTTTCTGAAGAATGGGGAAAATACTAGTCTAGGAAGTTCACCGGGTATGCACACATTGTTAGCATTTTTCTGATACAAAATTCTCTCAAATGACACTTTACTAAGAAAGGTATGCATTAATTCCTCTAGTATTAGGTGGACAATATCAATAAAATGAAGTGAAAAACAATAGTGTGTTGAAACAAGAAGGGGTACAGAAGGAAGTGGGTAATATGAAAAACAGAATCTATTCCATATGCTTGAGCCACACTCCTCTAACCCCAGGACAAGTAAGGAAAAGTCAGAGTTGAGTCTGGGTAAGATAGTACCATGGGTGATTCCAGTAGGATGGATCCCAGGTATTTCTGTAACAAAGCAATAAGATCTTTAATTTTCCCACTCTCCCAAGTAACTTTCTCTCTTCAAAAATTGAGATGCACCTTTATCTACTATATAGTAATCTAAGATGCAGGGAACTGAATAACAGCCATAGATCTTTTCCTTGAGGATCCTCAAATGTTTAGAAAAACAGAAAACAAACAAAAGGTTCCATAGGATTACTGCTATAAACTACTCAAAATATTCGTGGGTACATAACAGAGGAGCATTTAAGGACCCAATGCACATTAAGGACTCGATACATATTGAACAAAAGTATGAGAGAGAATGCATTTAAGACCTTCAGAATCAGAGAAAGTCTTACAGAAAAAAAGATAACATTTGAAATGAAACCTGAGACAACTGAGTTTTATGAGAACCACAAGAAGAGAGTTCTATGAGGAGGATGCAGGTGCACATACAGAGGATAAAGACATGGCAAGCTTAAGGAACTGCACATAATTAGAGCTGGAAGTTAAAGATCCAGCCTGCTGGGCAAATGGTACCTTAAGAATTGAAGTTGAATAGCTGGCAATGATTGAGATCACTGAAGGTCAGATAAAGGACTATATTTCATCCTGTTGAACAACTAGTGACCCCACAAAATGTTGAAGAGGGAAGTGATATGCCAAAGTTACCTCTATGAAAATTACTTTTGGTAGCTGGATAGGGGAACACTTTGAAAAGGAAGAGACGAGAAGCAAAGTGACAATAAAATGCCTGTGTAAGACTTCCAAACTTGGAGGGTTAGTGCATGCACCTGGTTGATGAAAGTAAGGATAAAAAGTCATGGAGATGTTTAGCATAGTCATGAGGAAGAACAAAGAAGTCTGATGGTACATGAGGGTGAGAGAAACCTAGACTCACTTTAACATCAGCTCATCTTGCTTAAGCAAGAAATAAATCAGGACTAACAGCAAAAGAATTTTACAGAAATTAGACAAAAGTACTAAGAATGGGTTGGAGGGGGTCACAAAGGGGTTCAGGTTGTGGAAGGATGCTGGTAGTGTAGTTTCTGGAATGGAAATTTCCCTAAGGAGTCACTGCAGAGTTCAAGATTTACAGTGATTGGCAAAGAAATTTTTCTAGGCTATTGGCTACATGCTGAGCAGTACTGTAGAATGTGTGTCCCTCCTTAACCACATCACCGATCCCTTCCCCTCCTCCCCCTCCACACACACACACACACACAATCCCTCTTCCAAACTCTCTGTGGTTACAGTGAAGGGACAATGAAGGAATAATTCCCTTTGAGGTTCTTTTAGCTCAACTCATCTATACACTTTTTTTAGAGGTCATAAAATATATTCAATATGCATTCACATTGGTTTGACTGACTTGATTCATGAAAATTACTCTATTGGAAAATGCATGATTGAGAAACTGCATCTCAAATTGAAAAATTTAAAGTTAACCATCAGGGTCATAAGTGAGGCCATAGGGGCTTTCATCCATTGTTTCATAATAAAATGAAAACAGTTTAGTAGCACATTTAAGCTCAATGTAATTTTAAACAATTGTTGAGGGATTTCTTTGAGTCTAGTATTGAACTCTATCATTTTATTCAATCCTCCTTGCAGCCCTATGAGTTAAATAATACTATTACTCTGGTTTTCATTATTAGCATGATAAAATTAATTAACACAAAATTACATACATTTGCCATTTTGATCAGCATTTTGTATTGCCTGCCTACGAGTGAAAACACAGAGGCAAAATTGAAAACTGAAACCTGTTTTGTTAATAAAAATTTGGATTCCTGGTAACTTTCTTAGATCATGTAGATCCAGCATATCTAGCAACAAATACACCCCAAATCTACATTCATGGGAATAAGTACATTTTATACCTAAACCCTCTTGAATTTTTGTCACTTTCAACCAAGAGTCTTAAGATGCCAAGTATGACAAAAATTCTTTAGACAACCATTCGAGCAAAATATTCCTAGTTCCTGTAAATTTGATTATAGGGACTTGGGAAGTGGATATAATATGTCTTCTCCAACTGTGGTTTATAAGTTGGTGGTATTGCTTATTTCAAAAATAAGTGAACAAAATTAGGTAAACTATTTGTGAACATTTCTGAACATGAAAAATTAGTGCTTTATTGGCATTATAAAGAACTTTGGAATCTATGTTGTCAGCAAAACACATTATGGTTGCTAGACCACTCAAGTCTGGCAATTTCATCTTAATAGATCAATTCTACCCCACTATTTCTCCTAGGCTACAACTTGGCCAAATTTTACTTTAAAGGACATTTTATGGCCATGATCCAAACCCTTTCACAGCAAAACCTGAATGCTAATGGAATAGTTGTGATTTAAAACTGTGAAACACAATCTATTTTTCAGTGGAGGAAACAAAAACCATAACCACAAATATTTTCAGTTTATTAACTCAACCTTGAGGGATATTTTTGCATTTTATGCATTATTTAATAATGAGAGATTTGTTATAGAAAAAAAGGTCATTGTCAGAGCAGCAGATCAGGAAACCTAAGTTCAAATTTTGTTAATAGCACCTACTAGCTATGTGATCTCCAAGTTACTTGACATCTTATAGCACTGAATTAAGTTGCTGTGTGAATATTAAGTGAGAAGTTGTAAAAATTTTGTTCTGAGCCTGATACATAGAGAATGTTGAATAAATAATTGATGTTGAATTTTTCCTATTTTTTCATTATTTGTAGTAATGCTAGAAAAATAGTATTACTAGTAAAGTTTTAAACTTTCACTGTTTTATGATGACAAGATTTTGCATGCATATTGTTTTCTTTCTATTATCCCTTTTATTTCTTTTTTTTCATTCTTCCTTCTGTTATTAATGTCAATTGATTAGTGCTCTAGGAGAAATCCCAATTATTAGATAAAGAGGTAGCTCTTTATTAAACACACACACACACACACACACACACACACCAAAAAGACAGGCAGTAGTACAGCAGGTAGGGCATTTGCCTTGTACACTGCTGACCCAGGTTCAATCTCCAGAATCCTGGCATCCCAAGCAGTCCTCTGAGCACTGTCAGGAGTGATTCTGGAGTGAAGAGGCAGGAGTTGCCGGGTGTGGTTCCCCAAGATGAAACAAAACAAACAAGCAAACAAGACAATTTTCAAATGGCAAAGGGTAATTTCAAAATATAACTATATAACCCATTTCAAACATTGAAGTATCCAAAGTGAATTCCTGTACTTAGTTTTTGATACATAGACTATTAAGGCTTAATATTTTCAGAAGAAAATAAAAGTAACCTTGAAAAATAGAAATCTGTTTTAAATTCAGAACTGAGGTAGTGAAATTGCTAATTGTGTCTTAGTGTAAAAAGTATATTTTGTTTAGAATGCAAGTATTTTGGTTAGATAATGACAAAATATAATGTTAAAATGATCTTTATTTTTGTTGCATACTTACTGCATATTATAACTTTAAAATACTTATAACATTTTATAACTTAAAAAACTAGTAATAAAATAAAATAATAACACAAGTTGTAACATGGAATGGCTAGAAACATTCTGATCCTGTAACAGAGTGAACTAGGAAAAAGAATGACAATTTAGGAATTCTTGGGATAATCAGTGCAAGACTATGATGATGGCTTGGACCAGGATTGTAGCAGTTGAAGAGGATGAAAAGAAGCTGTTCTTAGTGGAAAATTTTCCAGTAAGAGACAGAGCTTATTGATGTATGAGATATGCAATATTAGGTATAAAATGAAATCAAGGACCACTCCTATGTTAAGGGACAAGGTATTGAAAAAAACGTGATGTCACTGATTGAAATGGAAATTTTATATTGCAAATAAAGTAGATATTCTCAAGCTGGTTGAAGAAAAATACTATTTCTATCTTTTTTTTCTGAAAGGCAGCATCCCATGCCAAGACACATCCACACAAGAACATTTTTGAAAATGCAAAAATGGATAGCCCTAGGTGGACAGATAAGACTATGGCCATTGTCTTGAAATGAAACTGGGCTTAGGTCTATAGAGCGATTCTAAGTTGTTTGCTTTAGAAGTTTAAAGCAACTAGATTTCTGCAAAATAAATGAAAGATTTTAGAGTTGCAGGTAGAGCAAAATAATTCATTATGCATGTACAATAAATGGTAAATATTAAGATTTAAATTAAAATATGAACATTATAAAATTTGACAAATGAAATACAATATAACCAAGAATCATATTGAAGGAGATTTGGAAAAAGGATGGATAATATCTAGTATTTGCAAATAGCCCACTAATTTTTTTAACTGTTTTAAGAAATCAGTCCTCACAAAGCACTTTTGACATACTTGCTATATTCTCTATATTACTGCTAAGAAACTGAGGTACAAAAAGCTTAAGAAGTGCTACCAAATTAATATAAATATTGTGTGATGGTAATAGGATTTATCTGCCACATTTTAATTACAGAATGCACAAATGGTCTGGTCTCTAAAGAAACTTTGCTGAGTGAAACTTAAACCTGAGCTTAAAAGAACTTTCCTTTAAAAAAAATTTTTTTAACATGGGTGAATCCATATTATCCTGAGTTGAGTAACTATTGCAATTTCAATACATTTTCTTGGGCATAAGGATGGGGAGGGGGAGAGGTCTGGGACCCACTGTTATTGGATCAGATGATACTGAGCCAAATAGTATTTGAGGGAAACTAGGACCATATCCAGTGGCAATCAGTAACATGTGATGCTGGGAATCAAATCAAATTGCACAAGCTCTAAAAGGAGTGGTATCTCTGGACCCATTTCTCTTCTACTAAATTTCTTTCAAGTTCAATCAAGTCAAATATTTTACAGTTAAATATTTCAATATTATACAATTGTTTGGACGATTTTCTTTTTTCTTGATATATATAAGTAAGGAATATTCGGAATTGAATTTATAAAAGGGTAACAACAGTTGTTACATTTGTGTTTTGATATCTTAAGTAACATGCTACTCTTTATCATTATACTTTTCTGCCTGTTGAATTCTTAAAAGTTGAGTTAATTCTATTTACAAAACTTTATGTTTTACAGACAATTTCATTGCTTTTTCAAAGTGTATGTTATCATACCACACCCACCATTGAAATATCAATAACCTTCCATCAAAATCCACTGGGCATGCTTCCCCCTAACCCTCTGCTGACCTCAATTCTGCAAGTCAGAGACTGTTTTGTTTTCATTGGACTTTGTTCTCTTTGTTTCTCTATATCCCACATATGAGTAAGATATTCAGGTATTTCTCTTTCTCCATCTACTAATTTCACTAAGTTCAATCCTCAACTATTCCATCCATGTTGTCCCAAAGCCAATATTCTATCTTTTTCTATCAATGTATCACTATCATCCCATTGTTTATCGATTTCCTCAAGCAGGCACCAGTAATGTCTTTATTTGTCCTAGCCCTGAGATTTTAGCAAATGCCACATTGGAGACTCTTTCAGGGTCAGAGGAATGAGACCCATCATTGTTACTGGGTTTTGGAATATCGAATACGTCATGGGGAGCTTGCTAGACTCTGTCATGTGGGCAGGATACTCTCGGTAGCCTGCCGGGTTCTCTGAGAGCAAGAACTAGACAATAAGAGGTCGTGCGGCTGATTCATGACCGCTCTCTTCCCATTTTTATAGTCTCTGGATCTTGGCCGTTGATGGGATTACACAGCATGGCAACGGGGGCAGTTGGTGGGTGTAACTGTCTAGCTACTAGAATATGGAGGATCTGGGTGGAGGTGGCTCAGTCCCAATCTGAGCAGGCTTGGAGATCTCAGCCTCGGTTCCCACATACCTTGGTTCCTCTGCTGGTTCCTTTTTGCATGAGGCTCATCTGAGCATGTGGAGAGTGACCTTGAGCATGGCTGTGGCTGGGTTCCAGAGTTCTTCAGCTGCAGGGGCTCTGCTCAGGGCTAGTAGGGAAACTCAATCCATTCCCCTCCAAGGGGCCCAGGTGAGGACAGCCAGGTGCAGCGGCAGGAGACAAAAGTCAGACACTTTTTCTATAGCTGAGTAATATTTTCTTCTCTTCCTATTTTTCTCTCTGTGTGTCTTATTCTCTCTCTCCCTCTCTTGCATACACATAAACACACACACACACACACACACACACACACTCCTTTATCCATTAATTTAGCAGAGGACACCTGATATTTGTAAAAAGATAATACACATAGATATTTGCACTACTATGTTCATTATGGAACATAGTAGTGCAAATTAAGTATCTTTTTAAATCAGTTAATTTGTGTTCCTCAGATGGATGCCTAATATTTTTTGTTAATCATGATTTTTTTTATATTTTAAGAACTCTCCATACTATTATCTATCAGGTTTACGTTACCACCAAAAGTTTAAAGGACTGGAGTTAGAGCAATAGTACAGCTGGGTAGGGTGTTTGCCTTGCACACAGCCAACCCAGGTCAGATTCCCAGCACCCCATATGGTCCCCAGAGCATTGCCAGGAGTAATTCTTAAGCCAGGAGTAACCCCTAAGCATCTCCATGTGTGACCTAAACTGCAAAAAAAAAAAAAAGAAAAAGTTTACAGGACTTAGAAAATCCTGAATATTACAGAAAAGTTCCTAGAAACAATAGTTTATAGTAAAGTGGCAGGTTACAAAATCAATACCCAAAAGTCCATGACTTTCCTATATACAAATAATGAAAGAGAAGAAAGAGATAATTTTTAAAATCCCATTCACAATAATGCCTCAGAAAATCAAGTACCTTGTAATCAGCTTAACAAAAGAGATTAAGGACCTATATAAAGAAAACTAGAAAACACTACTTCAAAAAATAAAAGAGGACACTAAGAAATGGAGGCACATCTCCTACTCATGGATAGGAGGATTAACACTATTAAAATGGCAATACTCCTCAAAGCAATTATACAGGTTCAATGTGGTTCCTAGAAGGATACCCATGACACTTTTCAGATCG
>JAOXYA010000001.1:11220137-11233498 GCA_028565675.1 Sorex palustris
GGCTCTGCCGTGCGGGCGAGATACTCTCGGTAGCTTGCCAGGCTCTCCGAGAGGGGCGGAGAATCGAACTCGGGTCGACCATGTTGGCCGCGTGTAAGGCGAAACCCCTACCGCTGTGACATGATAGCTCCTTTTACATAGAAATGTAATGCATAGCTGTTTTGTTCTTAAGAATGAAGACTTGCCTTCAATGAGAATATATATAA
The DNA here is from genome assembly GCA_028565675.1 of Sorex palustris. NCBI lineage: Eukaryota > Metazoa > Chordata > Mammalia > Eulipotyphla > Soricidae > Sorex > Sorex palustris. The sequence goes on from JAOXYA010000001.1 coordinate 11,220,344, forward strand.
GAACAACAAAACCACCAAAAAATGAAGAGAGTCTCCAATAGCAAGTTGTATATTTTTCTAAACTAGGAGATACTGCTTGGTTCTTTCTTCATTATGCTTGTGGATTCATGCTCTGACCTGCTCATCCTTGGCTCTTGTCTTTTTCTTCTTTTTATCCTTTTCTAAGGGAATCTGTGCTGTAGAGGCTGTCTGCCAGTCAACCTCTTGGAGTAAGCCTCTTTTCAGGAGAGCTAATCTGAAGATTTTTACAGTGCCAGCCCCTTGGTTGTGTATTCCTGCGCATCTTCCTGAAGGGCCTTTCCTGGTACTTAGATCATGCTCTGTAGCACAGGCATCTCTAACTCCTGGATTTGGTGTCATTTTGGAAGCCTGTCCTTGTGGAGCTAATCTTTTATTTTTTGGAGTGAGGATGAATACTTTATCCTTCTCTGAGTCGGTCTTAAGCTGCATAGATCACATAGATCTTCTTATTTTAATTATATGTGGTCTAAAGAGAGAATATCTTGCCTTGTTTTTTTTTCTTCATTTACTTTCATCACTGCTGAGGAGGGAAGGAGAAAATAGCCTATTGACCTTCAAGTAGGACTTTAGGCTATCCCTGATTCCTGATATCATATTTAACTGACTTTGTCATTATGGCAAAAGTATTGTGAATATTCAAGCTGCTTGGGACACATGTGAAGAACCAACTGGAATTTTTTTGACTTGTGAAGACTTTATACGTGGCATTCTTATTTGCCCAGTTTTCTTCTTTGGAGATGAGAATCCAGTTGTATGAGACCCATGTTCAGCTCCGACTAATAGTTCCTTAGGTTTCCAAAGGAAGTTTGTAGACCAGGGTGTGGTTATATTGGCCAGGTCAGTCCTCATCTTCAATTACTCCCTGTGGCTTTGATGTTTAATTTTGTTTTTGTTTTTGTTTACTTTTTGAGCCTCAGCTGGTAGTGCTCAGGGGTTACTCTAGGCTCTATATCTGGGCGTGACTTCCAGCAGTGTTTGGGGAAACCACGTGGTGCTGGAGATTGATTCTGGCCTCCCACAGGCAAAACATATATTCAGCCCACTGAACTGTCTCTCTGGCCTACCATAAGTTTTTTTTTTTTTTTTTGGTGTGTGTTTGTAGTTTTGTTTGGGGGGCACTTCTGACTTGCTCAGGGCTTACTCCTGACTCTTTGCTTCCAGATCACTCCTGGTGGTGCTCAGGGGATTATATGCAGTGCAGAGGATCAGACTGAGACAAGCTGCATGCAAGGCAAGTACCTTAACCCCTGTACTGTATATCCTGCTCCAATCACAAGCTTTTTTTTTTTTAAGGTCTCAAACATCAACTAATAAAAACAGGGAGACGGGGGCTAGAGCAGTAGTACAGAGGGTCGGGCATTTGCCTTTCATATGGCCTACCCACGTTTTATCCTTGGCATCCCATATGGCCCCCTGAGCCCACCAGTAGTGATCCTTGAATACAGAGCCAGGAGTAAGCCCTGAGTATTGCTGGGGTATGGCCCCCAAACAAATGAACAAATGACCCTCCCCCCCCCACCAAAAAACAACAACAACAACAAAAAAACCCAAGCCCAGGAGGACATTTTAACCAGTTCTTGCATCAACCTTGTAGGATTGATATCACCATTTTACAGCTGAAGAAATTGACACTTTAAAAAAAAAATAAAGCATTGTTTTGGGCTGCTGTCAGTTCGAAGGTTACTTTCTTCTGTTGTTTGGAACCTAAAGTTCCTTGTGACGGTAACCAAGGATAATGCTACCTCATAGTCTAAAGTAATTGTTGAAGGGCTTCTTTTTTCTTTTTAATCTGATGGCTTCATTGGGCTGGAGCAGTAGCACAGCAGGCAGGGCATTTGCCTTGCACGTGGCTGACCCGGCGGATCTGGGTTCGATTCCTCTACCCCCTTGGAGAGCCTGGCAAGCTACCGAGAGTATCTTGCCTGCACGGCAAAGCCTGGCAAGCTATCCGTGACGTATTTGGTATGCTGAACACAGTAACAAGAAGTCTCAGAATGGAGACGTTACTGGTGCCCGCTTGAGCAAATCTATGAACAATGGGAGGACAGTGACAGTCACAGTGAGTTACAAAGTTATTTATATTTGAGTTTTAGACATACAGTATTGCAGCATTGATCCCACTATCAGTGTCAACTCCCCTCCACTAATGTTCCCAATTTCCCTCCCATCCCTACCCCCTCCTTGCTTGCCCTGACCTCCTGCCTGCCCTCTTGACAAGCACTTTTCTAATTTCAGTTGTTAAAGTTTGGATCTCTTGATTTCAGAGTTGGTTGACTCTCTGGTTTGAATATTTGGCTCTATCATTCCTTAATACCACCTCTGTACCTGGCTTCCAGGGGTCTTGCAGTGCCAGGGATCCTACTCTGTGTCTTGACATGCAAGGTATGTGCTCTGCTAGTAGAGCTACCACCCTGGCTTCCTAATCTTGAACTTCTCAAGTCCATTTGCTTCTCTGGTGCCCTCCTAGGCCACCCTGTTTTACAACTGAACCTCCTCTGTTGGCCTCTGTGTCTGTTGGGTAGTATCTGATATTTAACCCTTGTTGCATGTCCTATCCACAGAGAAATGGAAAGGAGTTTGTTTCTGAGATCTGCTTGCTGGCAAGGGAGTTATGAAAATCATGTCTTCTAATTATTGCCCCAGATCGAGAAACATGATAGCAGTCCACTGTCTACATCTAGCTACTTCTCTGCAAGTAGTCTCTGCTTTTTGAGAGAAAGAAGATACTGAGAGGAGTCTCAAAGATCTAGTGAGGATGGCTGATGCCAATAGACATTTTGCTTTTTTTGGGGGGGGGGTCACACCTGGCAATGAACAGGGGTTACTTCTGGCTTTGGACTCAGAAATTACTCCTGGAGGTGCTCAGTGGACCATATGGGATGCTGGGAATCTAACCCAGTTCGGCTGCATGCAAGGCAAATGCCTTACTCGCTGTGCTATTGCTCCAGTCCTGCCAATAGAATTTTAAGTGGACTTTTTTTACCTCTGAGAACAGTTTTTACACCTTTCATTGCAGTGTCCCCCAAGGGGGCAGACTCTAGAAAATGAGACTGCTTCAGTTTAGTGGAAGTAATAAAGCAGGACAGATGGTCAATACAAACAACATTGATTGGTCATGCTTTGATCTGGGGGTAGGAGACATTGGAAACTTAAGGGATCCAGCTCCTAGGCATGGTTTTTAAGGCCAGTGTGTGTCCCTCTTCATCCCCCCTTTTGTGGAATTGGGTTTGTTTGTAATCAAGAAGTATTGTCTCCATCTGTTGGCCCAGCTGCTAAAAATCTAAAATCATGATGTTTTTGGACGAGAAGAGAGCATCAAAGGGGTCTTAATTCAATATAGAACTGATGTTTTATAAAGAATGGGGCTAGGGGCTGGAGATACAACTCAATGGTCTGTAGTGCTTGCTTTTTGTACAGGAGGCCTGGGGTCAGTCCCTGCCCTGACATACTTCTCCAAGCATAGGAGTGACCTCTAAACACTAAGCCAGGAATAATTGTTGAGCATCACCACCTGTGCACCCCACAAAAAGAATGACACCAGTCTACCAGTAGACCTTGTCGGTGACCCAAGCGAACTTTTACTATGTCTCTCAAAAAAAAATCCACACAGCTGGAAAGATAGTACAGCAGGCCTAATAAGCAGGTTACCTTGGTTCAATCCCTGGAACTCTAAAAAGCATTTCCAGGAGTAACTCCAGAGCACAGAGCCAGGAGTAAGCTACACTTAACAGTTCTGGCCCAAATGTAGCTCAGTACCTTACATGTATGAAGCCCTGGTTTGGTTCCTGGTACCACCAAAACACATCACAGCTCAGTTGCAGTGGTTCCTTTTTCGGCCCTCTGCTTATTAGCATAACAAATATGCCACGGATAGCTTGCCAGACTCTGCCATGCAGGTGGGATATTCTCAGTGGCTTGCTAGGCTCTCCGAGAGGGATAGAGGCTTTTAGGGCGGCCTCTAATCGCCCTTGCAGGTGTTCCTATGGTTCAAACCATATTTAAATCTTATTAAATATGGTGCTGTAATCTTGGGAGATGGATATTAAGTGTCTTATGACAAAGCGGCCACGTGATCCGGAAAGCATCCTGGAGCATGGAGGTGGCTGGGTAGTGGAGGTAGTGGAGGCAGTGGAGGTCTGCCGATGAGGTATTTATCTGGTACTGGTAGGGTGGGTCTTCTGTGTGTAATCCCTGGGTCGCTGGAGGTTGGTTGAAGCAGACAGGGCAGGGTAGGGTGGCTCTTCTGGTTTTAATCCCTTGGTTGCTGAAATTGGTGGGAGCAGGCAGAGGATCTCTGTTCCTGGGTCTGTTGGGCCTGGAGTCCAAGGTCACAGAGTTCCGTTTACCTGATTCTGTGGGGATTCACTCGTGCATGAGTCTCGGCCAGAGCATCCAGAAAGTGTCCTGGAGCGTGGCGGTGGCTGGGTAGTGGAGATAGTGGAGGTAGTGGAGGTCTGCTGATGAGGTATTTATCTGTATTTACCAGTAAAAACAATGAGTCTCATTCCCCTCACTGAAAGAGCCACCAATAAGGCAGTCTTAAGAAGGATGAGGAAGGAAAGGCTGATAAAATCTCAAGGCCGAATTAGGCTGCCAAAACAAAGAAGGACAAAAGTGACTGTCTGTACTTTCAATGCACGTATGCTGGCATCGTATGCATCCGTCGAAGACCTGATGGTATAAGCATGAAAGGTCAAGTACGACATCATTGGTCTGACTGAGACAAGAAGGCATCAATCACATCACGCCGTTTCAACACTGGAGAAGAACTTTTCCTTGGAACATGTGACAAAAGAGGCATTGATGGTGTCAGTGTCCTTGTCAACACAAACTTGGCCATAAGCATTGATTCATTTGAATGCCTAACAACCCGAATCAGATGATTACACTTGAATAGATGTGGCTCACGGCCGGCAGTTTCTATCTTCGTTGTCTATGCACCAACATTCAATTATGATGAAGCAGAAATTGAGAAGTACTACATGGAGCTGGAGAAGTTCTATAAAGAAGACCACACCTTCTATAAGATCATTGTCGGTGATTTTAATGTCAAGATAGGGCTGAGAAGATCAGCGGAAGAACTCCACATTGGGACCCATGGCCTAGATTGGAATGAACAGGGTGAGAGACTGTCAGAGTTCATCATGTTGACCAAGACCATCCATGGTAACTCACAATTCAAGAAGGCCGAATCTAAATGTTGGACATGGGAGTCTCCTGGTGGATGCTTCCACAATGAAATTGACCACATAATATTCAGTTGATGGTTTTGCCTGATGTTGCTGTTGTCCCAAAATTCCAAATGGGATCAGACCACCGTCTCTGTGCAAAATTCTACTTCACAGAGCGGGGAGAAAGGGCTGCAAAATTTAAGAAGAGAATTCCCAGAACAACCACCAACTGGGAGCTCTTTGGCACTATTGCAGCAACATGGGAAGATGCTGTTATTGACAACATTGATGAGGAATACAATTGACTAGTTCAGCACCTCCATGATTGTGTGAGGAACACCGAGAGAGAGTCACAAAAAGACGCCTGTCTTCGAAAACTCTTGAGCTCATTCACCAACGTGGCTTGGTGCAGGCCTCAGGTGACCACAAGCGAATGTCTGAGCTCACAAAGCAGTGCAGAGAAGCGATGAAGGAAGACCTCAAAGAAAAAAGAGCAGCAGTGCTGGCCTATGCGGCAGAAGCCAGGAAAAGCCTTTGCAATACCCACCTGTTCTTTGCCAACTACAAGACCAAGATGACTGCCCTCTGACATCCAGATGGATCTATCACATCTTCCAGAAGGGCAGTAGAGAAGATTATCCATGACTTCTACTTGGATCTCTTCGATAGCCACGTCCACCTGTCCACATACCAAATTCCGAAGGATGGATATGTTGTTCCCAACATTCTCCCTTCTGAAATCTGACATAACATTTCATTGGTAAAGAAGCAAACAGCACCTGGCCCAGAGAAGGTCACACCTGAACATCTGAAGAACCTGCCGTCAGTTCTCATCAATACACTGGCTTGGCTCTTCACACGCTACCTGTCTGAATGCAAGGTTCCATATCAATAGAAAACCAGCAGGACTGTACTACTGTACAAGAAGGGAGACATCCACGTCATTGGCAACCATCGCTCAATCTACCTGTTGTCTGTCGTCTACAAGTTGTTCACTCGAGTCATCCTGAATAGGATTGGCAGAACACTAGATGAAGGACAACTATGCTAGCAAGCTGGGTTCCACAAAGGATTCAGCACGATCGACCATATCCACACGATAATCAAGCTCACTGAGGTTTCTCGAGTTCAAGATGCCGCTCTAACGTTTGTTGATTTAAAGAAGGCCTTTGATTCTATTGAGACTGAAGTGGTCATTGAAGCCCTAGCCAAACAGGGTGTTCAGACTCATTATATCAGGATCCTCCGTGAGCTGTATTGTGGATTCACTACCAGTATCTCACCATTCTATAAGGAAGTGATCATCCATGTCAAGAGGGGGGTTCGGCATGATGATACCATTTCACTGAAACTCTTCAGTGCCACCCTTGAGAACGTCATGCAAGCACTGGAATGGGAAGGAATGGGAGTGAAGATAGACGGTTGGCAACTAAGCACCTCTGCTTCACTGATGACATCGTTCTAATAACACCAAACATTAGCCAAGCGGCACAAATCCTAGCCAATTTCGACAGTGAGTGTGGAAAGATCAGACTATAGCTGAATCTCATGAAGACAGTGTTTATGAGGAACGGTCTTGTTCATGACATTCCATTCTTTCTCAATGGAATGAACATCTCCAAATGCAACAGTACCTAGGTTGAGAAGTCAATGTGACGAATGACCTGGCACCTGAGTTGCGCAGGAGGAGGACAATGGCTTGGAATGCCTTCAAGAGTGTTGAAGAAATAGCTAAGAGGACAAAGAACCTCTGGCTCCAGGCACATCTCTTTGATTCCACTGTTTTTCCTGCATTAATATATGCCTCAGAGACCTGGGCCCTACGAAAACAGGATGCGAATGCTAGTTGGGTCTCCCAAAGAGGAATCGAAAGAGCCGTGCTTGGAGTATCGCGCTTCATTCAAATGAGAGAAAGAATCCAGAGTTCTTACCTCTGTCAATGATCAAGAATCAGGGATGCTGTCTCGTTTGCCAAGGCGCTGAAAATCAGATGGGTTGGACACACAATGAGATTTGGAGACAACCGCTGGACTAGAGCCATTACTGACAGGATTCCACAGGACATCAAAAGATCGCATGGCTGCCCACCTACGAGAACGATCGGTTTGAGGCTCTTCATGGGACAGGGATGAATGGAGACGTTACTGGCGCCTGCTTGAGCAAATCCATGAGTCAAGTGATCAAGTGCTTACTAGCTGTCAGATAAGATGGGACCCAGCAGTGCTCAGGCCCAGTGATCCTTGGGGCCTACCAGAACTTTATACCTGGTGATGCCTGGAGGGCCATGTGGTACATGAACCCAGGCCTCATGCATGCAAGGAACATGAGAGCCACATTCCTGGCCCTTTAAATCTTAGTTTCAAATCTATAGAGATGTAGTTGCCTGCAAAATAAATAAATAAAGCATTCTCTCTGGCACAGTGTTTAGTGCTCTGGCTTATCAGTAATGATAATATAATAGCTTCTACATTCTGACCAAAACTTAGAGCAGGAGTTGGAATGTCCAGCCCTCAGGCCCTATATAGCTGGTGAAATCAGTTCTGGCCCTGATAACGTGATGCTCTAGATTTTGTGTCCATCAGTAATAAATATCCAAATGGCCGAAGGCAGAAAAACTCTTCAGCTCACCTTATAGCATAAATTCTTCTGACAAAGCCAATCTTTGTTTGTTTTTGTATCACACCTGGTGGTGCTCAGGGATCATTCCTGGCAGTGCTCTGTGGATCATATAGGGTACCAGGGGTAGAACTCGGGTTGGCTGCTTTCAAAGTAAATACCCTAAGCTGCACTATCTCTGTGGCCTCTGACAAAGCCAATTTTATCTTTACCATGACCTCAGGTTTTTTGATGATATAACTTATCTATCAACACTCCCAGCTGACTCCTGCATGGCTGAAAGCAGTGGATGATGAGGAGCTCTCCACAGTCTTCTTTCTTAGTTTCCTCAGTTTTCCCTGAGCCAACAGGCTTGTTTCTTGGGTACTGCCAAAAGATTTTAAGGGAATAGGATTGCTGGTGCAGAGGCTGCCTGGGGCCTCTGACATTGTATTCTTGTCTCCTGCCTTCTGCTCTTTAGCTAGACAAGAAGCAATTAGCTCATTAAGGGAACTTTGACTTCTGTCACAGCTTTCTTCTAATTTATAAGCCCATTTCTGGTCTGTGTGCAAGGTCAGGGTCAGATACACTGAAATGGCTTGTGTGCTCAAGTTGACTCTCATTCCCTTTGAGATTTAACAGTGGTTCAGTGTAGAAATGCAGGAGGGAGAGGAGAAAAAGCCCAGAGGATCGACTACCCCCCATTACATTAAATCTGCTGAATTAATTCAGTGAGTCCTGTGTCATTGTATTACCTATGAACACCATAATAATAATAGCCTGTGCCTTACTTCTCACAGAATGAAATGAATAAGGAAAAACTTCTTTATTTGAAAGGAGGATCTATCTGAATTGGTTAAAAAAAATCCAAGAGAGGGGGGTGGGAAGGATACTGGGATTAGTGGTGGTGGAGAATGGGCACTGGTGGAGGGATGGGTACTCGATCATTATATAACTGAAACCCAAGCACAAAAGTATATCAGTCTACAACTGTACCTCATGGTGTTTCACTAATAAATTTTTTTTAAAAGTTCACTGCTATGTTCCATATCCATTCATATTCAGCATAGACATATAAAGTCAAATGAGAATATGGCGGAAGCCATTACCTCCTCAGTTACCAGCTACTTTGGTATTACTGATATCTGCTATCCCTCCAAGTATGCAGTGTTGCTTTAGGGTTACTCCCTTTGTAGGCAGAAGCTATGTACTAGCCTCTACATGGCCTTTACTGTGTAATAGATAACATGAATATTATGAAAGTTTATCCATTACAAGTCTAGATCCTGCAACTGACATTTTGTCCAGGGAGCTTCTGAGGACATGCTCATTTGGTGACAGTCTGGGACAATGCCAATATCCCATCAATTACTTTCCCAAGTCCCTGTCCTGAGTGGTGAACCACAGTAAAGTTTGAGTTTCTGGGCGTTAATGTCATTTGAGCAAGTGTTTATTAATGTTGAAAAAAATTGGATTATGTGCCCTTTCTCAGTGAATAGTCATGTCTCTAAGGAGCCTCAGATCCTTTGAGAAATATTTGAAGGGACAATGTCCTATAATATATCAGAGTTCTTCCTCAAGGGGATCTGGCTTCTTCTTTGCCTCAGGTACTCTGAAAACTGGCTCATTTGAAAATTGGGTAGAGGATTCATCAAGAGCTCTCTGACATGGTGACTCAAGTCAGACTTTTTCTTTTCATGCTACAGAGTTTTCTTCTCTTATTAAGTAAAACTTCAGTAATCGGCAAGTTAATTCCAGTTCAATAGACATCATTATTGCCTAACAATGCCTATAAACTCTCTTGGCTATACCATCTTAATCATTACCTTGCTTGTGCTGTTTATTGTGATGATCAGGCTTACGAGGATATTGTATGGTGATTATATACTCAAATGCTGCCATGCAGGAATTATTTTCAGTCAATTCCACGTGTCCCCGTTAATGACAAAAACTCCCCTCCTGGCCTAGAGACAATATTTTTCTTAGGTCTCTATATGGACACAAGAATTCCCCTTGAAAATTTCTTTCCTTCAATACTTGGTTGAAAGAGAATTCTCAGAACCTTCCCAAGGTAAAGGGAATGGTGTTCCTTTTAGTACTGGCTACAGTAACATTGAATGTTTTTAAGTTCAATAAGATTAAAGAACCCAATTTCAAATCTTGTATTTTAATTTCTGTTGACCTGGAACCTTAAAAGTTGCATTACAAAGACTTTAACAATGAACATTTAATCAAGAAAGCCAAATATATGTGATATAGAATATTTATTGAAGTGCTTGTAAAAATAATGATGTATAAAAGGAGTATTATTTTTAATAATTTATAGTAGTAAATACACCTCATATAATTGTAGAAGAGACTGAGTATTAAGTTCTGGAAGAGATTAAGAAAAAGGTTCCTAACCAACCCTGGTGTGCATGAACCAGTTGAGTTTTCTAAGCTAATAATGGCCACCAGATGGTATAGACCATGAAGTTGATTAATATAGAAATCTATGGGATATTTATGGTTCTGTGTGGTTCATTGCTTCTGTGATTTTTCAGCAAAGTATGTGGTGGTGAGCATGGGATAGCTCTTAATATAAACTGCTTAAATTTGGGGAAAAGAATGAATACAGACTAGTGAGAATCAAGAACATATATAAAGGTCCAGAAAGAAGAACCAGTTTTGTTCATTTAGGAAAATGGGAAATAAAAGTGGATGGCTAAAGAAAATAAGAGATGGTTATTTCAAGATGAGGTTGGAAATAATATAATTCAGCCAGGCCTTAGAGAAATTTGCAAGTTATTCTAGGTACATTAGGAAAACATCAAAAGAACTGTAACTGAATCACTATCATACTGACTTTCTGTGTACAAAGACAAACAATTTACATAATCATTCAGTTAACATACTATACACAAAAATACTACGATAGATATTAGAAATTCATTAGAAAGTGAACAGAATTTTGAACATGAATATTCTTCTAGGTATCCTCCTGCATTTAATCTTCACAACTCTATGAGATAAGAAACTGAGTCACCAAAGTGAACTATTAAATGAGATTGCCAGAGGTTATGAATAAAAAATTAGAGGGCCAGTGTATGGACCCTTCTCAGACACGTTGCCAATTTTTTCCTTCCAGCAGAAGAAGTACATCTGTCTCCCATGCTGTTATGTAAACATGCAGATAAACCCGAGAAATAAATCATTGGGATATGATTAATTTCTTAATCTCTTCATAGTCCTCAGTTCACTATGACTATGTCAATGTGCACATCTTGGATTATAAATTTCACTTGAGCAAGGAAACGAGACAGCCTTGAGTATAAGAAGCGTCCTTTGTAGAATTTATAACCATCAAGTTTACCAGTTCTCTCAGTTTATCACGTGCATGGTGTACATCAAGCTCAACTGTCGATCACAAGATGTAATGTTCTGCTTTACATCGGACGTGCTCACTAGGATGACACATCCAATTTGGTGGCCTCTATTGCAATCACATCATCTTGTCATGTTCCTTTTAGTGGAAAAAAGTATAATCATAAGTGCTTTTCTAAAAGTTGTTTTCTTTTATGTTTCCCACCGACTCTAAGGAGGAGAAAAGTTAATTTAGTGCTGAATACATCGAACCAGCATCGGACAGATAAAAATCTAAACGTGGTTGTCATAACTGTCAAGCCATTTAGAAACCGAATAACTCACACCCCGCTAATTGCTTTTATGTTCATTTATCCAAGAGACATGAGTCATCTCTCACAGAATCCTAATTATGAATGACTTACACCTTGTTGATGATGGAGCTCTGTGTTATTCTTACAGAAACGTTCCAAGATGTGCTTTTCTTCCAAAGTAATTTTAAGTTTCTTTGATTTTAATTTACCTGCTAAACATGTGCTTTCCCCTCTTTATGTATGACCTCGGGGCCTAACTTTGTCTTTATTTCTTGTAGCCAAAGTTGGTTCAGAAGCCAAGAAAAGTGTGTTTCTGAACTTTTTGCTGCAATGTTGATGCTGTGATAAGTCAATCCAAGCATGTGGTAGCTGAAGCTCGTTTCAGAAGCACTGCTGATTCTTTTCACTAAGGGATCCAAAAATACCTTGAAAGACAGCAGAGGTGTGAAAATTTTGTGTATATTGGAGGCTATTAAAGGTAGGGTCACCATGTCCCAGAGCAATCAAATTATTCCATCATTGTTAGGAGTCTTAGTATAATTTTCTTAACTGGATATCAAATAAATGGATTTGCTTCAAAGCTGAGGTACAATGACCTGAAATAAATTATCATATATATGAATAAAAATGTTAAAATGATTTGATATCAAAACTGACTCAGATACAAGAATTAACAGGTTATATAGATGTGTCCATGCTCCCCCCACCCCACAACACACAATCATTCAGTAGCAAACATTTTAAAATATGGGGCCCTTCCACATTTTATGGCACTGGAAATAGCAACATTACTTAATCCCTATCACACCAGTATTTTCTTCCTGTCCCCAGACTTACATCAGTCCTGCTGAGCAGAGGCTTGAAGTCTGAAGCAAGCATAGTTTAGAGCTATTTTTGACAAGTATTTCTTTGGTACCTTTCTTGTACAGTATCAGTGTTCTGTGGTACAAGGGACCATTTTAGGTCATCTATGTGGAACAGGCAGCACAAACATGACTTTCCAAGAATTAAGCTATGGGGAATAATCCTTAGCTTCTTTAAAATAACTTTCAAAGACTTTCGACCCTTATCCTGTGTAATTTGGAATTTTGCATGAAGAAAAGATTGGCACATAATTGAAACAGAATCCTGTATTATTTCAGCATAGGGAGTGGTAGTACAAGCCATCTGGAACATTATTCCAACTGGGAGGATCCAGTAATAGGGATCAATCTTTCTGCTGAGTCAAACACTGGCTTCTTTTCTGAGAATTGTGATACATGGGCACCAATCAAGGCTATACATAATGATAGCTTTTGCTATGTATATATCATGCCAACAGAGACTAATATTACACTGGTTTTTCCTTCAATCAGAAACTTTCCTGACCTTATATTACCACTAACATTTACAGGATAGCATAATATGGTGCTTCAAAAGGACCTAATCTTGATAAAATAAAACATAAGATTTCTGTTTTGCAAACATGGAAATAAGAACACAGATACATAGGATAAGGTTGCATGTTTTAAGATCAGGATAAAACCAATAAGAAAATAATAACTTTAATTTTTTTAATATTGAGCATAATAAATAAGACCCTTTGTGAAAAATTACAAAATAAGAATTGAATTTAATAACTGATGTGATTTCTTCATCATATTAAGAGTGTTCAGGACCTAAATGAAGTTCTCTCAGGTTAAACATCTCTATTATCTATGAATCAAATACAA
>JAOXYA010000001.1:11298883-11314553 GCA_028565675.1 Sorex palustris
ATGAGTACTGACGGCAGGTTCTTCAGGTGTTCAGGTCTGACCTTGTCTGGGCCGGGTGCTGTTCATTTCTTTACTGATGAAATGGCATGTCGGATTTCGGAAGGGAGAACATTGGGACCGACATATCCATCCTGTGGAATTTGGTATGTCGGCAAGTGGGCATGCGTACTGTGTGTATCGATAATTTCAATTATTAATAAGAAGTAAACTTAATTGTTTAATATGTATGAGCAGGGAAAGAGAAAAGCAACACATATAGCAACACATATAGATACATATAGCCCCTGAGGTTTCACTGCAATTTTATCTATCATAAATTAAACTTTAGAATTATAAAGTCACTATGAATTATGCTTTTATATAACAAAATCCAAAACAAAACAATGTCCTTTGGGAATTATTGAATCACTGAATTTTCCAAAACTTAAGTATAGATCAGGCAAGTTAAAATTAAATAAATAGTGAACTTTATAACAAATTCCTTTTTATAGCAAGATTTGTCATCACGTTCTGCCATCATCTAATACAGTTCTCAATGAAGAATTCATGTGTAACAGTGTCTGATAACTTAAAGAGAATGCTAGCAGCATTTTCCTCTACATAGTTCTATTCATGATTTAATTATTATTATTATTATTTTGCCAGAGAAGACTGGTAGGAAGTTATTTCACTGTTTCTCAATTAAAACATTTTAGAAACTAAACATTGAGTTTTACATTGAAGGAGGATACTGGAATAGGTCAACAGGAATAAGTCATTAATTCTAAAAAGAAAAAAATAGTGCAGTAGCAGCAGGCACAGTCAATTTTATGCTTGCAAGAAAATGATGAGTGGGAAATTTGTGACACCTGATTAAAAATCAATGCTCCTGGAAGGTGATATAATGGCTTTAAAGTGGAAAAAAAAAGACACAAGAAAAATCAAAGCTGACATAGTGAAACTACATAAAAAGAAGTGGGTAGAATAATGACAATGTCAAGCAACTAATGGCGTTAATGAGGCATAACGTGATGGTACTAAAGATCGCGTGTCTTCTAAAACAACTAGAGAATTTAGCTGATTAATTTGCTTACTTTTCTCCTTAATCTCTCAGGGTTATAGGGTTTGTCATCTTAAATAATTCTTTTTATACCATTTTTTTCAAAAAATCAAAATAATACACAATATTAGAAGGATATACTTGAAAAGGAAAGGAAAATTTTAAAATACAACCTTTAAATGATATAAAAACATGACTGCCTAACTTTGTGACAAATTCCAACATGACTTGTCCATATGTGAAAATAAGTGAAAATAAACTGCACCTCTAGTATATCTGGCTCCAAGAAGGGGTAGGGAAAGCCAGTAACAATTTGTAATTTATTCAGAAAGTTTTATAACTGTGCCCTCGAAAAGTGCAAATTTGTGTCATATTGGCATCATATTAAATTATCCCTGAACATGGTTATGATTGTTAGAAGACTCATAAATCCCTTCCTACACATTTTTCTGTCTGAAAAAATACTAGGAAAGGGATGCAGAAGAGACTGGAAAGAGAACAGTAATGAAAGGGGTCCCACAGACTTCTGACCCATTTTGTAAACCTCCTTAAAACTGCAGCCATTATTTTCAAGGTATACCCGTGCCCTTTTCCGAAAGCAATTTAACTTGGCTGGGCGATAGGCATCTCTTTGGTGATTTTAGGGTCTCAAACAAGAGATGTTTTATCTTGGTTAAGCGGGTAATTTGTCCTACTTAGGCAAGTAATGCAAATTTCCTTGCAAAGCTCTGTGCTCATTAGCTGGTAATTAGGGTAATAAATCTGGAATCACCAAACAGATCCGAGAAAACATCATAGTGCTGGAAATGTAAGAGTGAATTTACCCTATTTGATACAAATCACTTTGCAAAAATCTATTCAAATTCTGAATTTGAGGCTATCATATATTTAATCCTCAGGGTTAAGAGGAAGAAACAGTCTAAGGGGCATTTAAAAAAAATTCTTTTAACAGTTTGTGTGAAAACCAGAAATGTCATGGACATTTATTGGAATTAAGAACACTTTATTGTAAAGTATGTTTTTGAATTAGCATTAAGTAGGTCTTTCACACTGATTTTCATACAGAAACTTTTTTTTTTTGGTAAAAAGCATTTACTTGTGCTTTGGGGGAAACCAGTGACCTGAAAGTAGTGAGCAATTAGTCAGAATTCTCAAAGTGATTCAAAATATTGTTAAAAGAAAGCCCAGAAAAAGAATTTTGCAAAACACAAAGCTCTTACTCCACCCTGGATTTACAGCATTCTGGAGTAGCTAAGATAACTTGAACAACTCTGGAGACCAGAGTAAACTGCCAAGTCATAAGAAATCAAGCAATTCTGCTTCATATTTTTTTCCTCAGTGGAGATTTGCTGATTATGCCTGGCTACTTGTAACTGATCACACACCTTTTGGTATTCTTTGCTTCAAACTGTTCACAATAGGTAGTTTTAAAATCATTACAAATATGCCCCATCCTTCTCCAAAATTCACATTAACTGATACCAGTCTAACTCATGCCTGTACTTGCTACGTACTTTCTGTTTATTTATGAGCTCCGCCCAACTTGTTAATTTTTTCATCACCCAATATTTAGAAAACTTTGATTCATGCAGTATCTCACCAAGTAAACTAAAATTTATACATTACGGTAGACATGACCTCTCCGTAGAATAAAATGAAGGTTGCCTGCAACTCTGTGTGGTAGTTCTTATTGCTATGACACTTCATGTAACAGAACTGAATTTCTTTCTATGGAGAATATGCTTCTTCTTGTTAAAAACCATTATGCTGAGATTCTAAGTTTCTCATCTTCACCAAGGAGATAGGATTCTTCATTGATCTATCTACTCCAAGTTTCAAAAAAGTGATCAATTTTTTGTTAATTATCTGATTGGGCTTTCTTTGGGACTAAAATATAGAGTTTTGTGTAAAAGAACACAATGAGTAATTTAGGATAATAGAAGTGTGCATTATATATTTCAAAAAAGAAAACTGATGCAAAAACAAATAGATAGCATCCATTTATATTTTATCCTTGGAAGAAAAACTGGACACCAAAGTAGTCCTTTGTGGATGCTAATAGGTCAACAGGAAGAAATACATTTAGTCACATTAGCTAAAATACCAACTGCCACTGTGCATACCAATGTATCTCTATTTTGTCTCTAAAGAGATCAAAAGCTGCACAGACCAGGGTAAATCAGAAGGGAGCAGGTTGGCCAGGGGTTTTTCCAAGCAGAGCTTCCGGCAGCCACTTGCTTCCACGATCCAAAATTGCCGCCATACCCCTAGCCTGACTCCACATCTCAGATGAACCTCACCAAGATATAATCTGCTGAAAATCTGAGTATGCAGGTTTTGTGACTGAAATCTCCAGGCTTTCTTGGAGTTAGGATGGACTATGCTCCCCACCTCCCTGTATTTCAAGAAGCCTCAGCAGTCACATATATACCTCAAAGCAGCCACATAATTGAAAAGCTAATCCAGCCTTACTGTCTCAATAAAAATACTGAATGCCCTGAACAAACACCATGACCTCTTAGTACCTGAATTTCAAACCATAATTCTGAAAAGGAAGAGGAGAGAGAGAGAGAGAGAGAGAGAGAGAGAGAGAGAGAGAGAGAAGGAAAGTGCCTTCCACAGAGGGAGGCTGGGGGTGGGGGAGATGGGGTTTTGGAGGATCGTGGTAGGGAAACAGGGGACATTGGTGGTGGGAAATGTACACTGATAGAGGGATGGGTGCTGGATTTTTGTATCACTGAAACCCAATTATGAACATCTTTGTAATGGTCTATCTCATGGATACTCAATTAAAAAATAATTTTAAAAAGGCAATATGGAGTTCATGCCCAATTCAATCCTCATAATCAATGGCTGAATATATAGCAGTACTCCTACATTTTACAAAAAGTATCTTTAATTTGAAGGCAAGTTTATAAAGTTCTTTAGTAATTTGGGCTGCAATGTAGAATATTTAATATATGATATGTACATATATGAGTATAAAATACAATCATTGCTCAGAAATGGTTAGAATTTCTATCACTTAAAAATAATTGCAAATATTTCCTCATACCTGTCCCATACTTTGCTTCTTGACCTTTTATTTAAGAAGAAATGTATATATTATTTTATATATGATATATGTAATAATGATATATATATATACAGATTAAAGATGTTTGGGTGCAGAGATAGTTTGACAGGCTGACGCTGAGTCTCTTGAGCACTACTGGGACTGGCTGCCGTGTACAGAGCCTTGAGCAGACTTTGAACACCACTGGGTATGGACCCCCAAATCAACAAACAAATATTAAATATCTTAAGTCACTTCCTAGAATTCTGCCATAAAAATGCTACTTAATAGTTTGTCACTTTTTTTTTCAACTAGTAGGAGTACCATGATATTTTCCAAGAAGAGCGGATGGGTGTTTCACCTTAAAGACCCAACTAGAAGGGCACCTTCCAAGTAAATGCCTTAAGTGCAGACTGATACATAACTACTCTAGAGTGGGGAACAGAATGGAGATGATCAGGCCCCAGAAATGGGTGCAAAGGAAGCACCTGTCTTGCAAGTGTTAAGCTACATGTTCAATGCTCAGTGCTGACCACATGTAGTGAGCAGGATTCCTGAGGCTCTGATCATTGGGAGTTGGCACAATCACAAGAAGGTAAGTGATCTCTGGCCTCTAAAGCCAGGGATATGAGAACCACATCTAAAGCAATGTGCACTGAAGTCAGGAGCATTTCTTCTAAACAGCATGTGTGTGAGTGAGCAGCACAGCACCCCTGATGGGCTACCACCAAACTGTGCAAAGGATCACACTTAAAGTGTACAGCCCCTGGCAAATACCATAGTTCAGTGTGCACACATCACAACCAAGTGTGTCAGAGATCCCTAATCATCACAGGAACAACAAAAAGAGAAGGGAAGGGAACAGGGGTGAAATGACTTTTTTTTCAAAATAAATGAATAAAATGACTTTAAATACTGATGGTTAGGGGCTGGAGCAATAGTACACTAGGTAGAGTGCATATGGCTGACCTAGGTTTGATCCCAGGCATCTGATATGATCTCCTGAGCTCAACAAGACCCAACCAGAAGGGCACCTTCCAAGTAAATGCCTTAAGTCAGACTGATACATAACTACACTAGAGCGGGGAACAAAATAGAAATGACCAGCACATGAAAATATTGGTCCAAGAAACTCTGAGATATCTTTTTACTTAACTTGAAACTATACTATAAAGCTATAGTGATCAAAACAGTGTGGTGACCCACTGACCCTGCTCTTCAGTTTGATGAAATGAATCTCCAAGAAGATGCAAGCCAAGCAGCTAAAATTCATGAGCACACCAGTGTTTTGGTTGTAAACTATGGGGTGCCTCAGGAGAGGGGTAGACCAAGTCCCTGCTCTGCTGAAGCCACATCCTCACCCCACTGCTGCCTCCATGCCAATGACCCAACTCCATGACTTCACTAAGAATCTTTGCAGACTCATCCCAGTTCTATAGACCCTGAAGTTTCTGGACCATACAATCATGGCCCCACAACACCCTGAAATTCCACAATACTGAAATTCCAGCACACAAAATTAGATGGGAGATTAAAATAGAAGCTAACTAAAAAAACAAAACCAGTAACGCCGAAGACACAACTAGCAATGAACAACTTAGTAAATCTTCAAAGACCTGTGGTGAAATTAAACACTTCTCACAAATTTTATTTTACTGAATATTTTGGTAATTCTTTTAGCCATTTGGCTGTAACAATATAAAACAAATTATTGTGTGCCTGCTAAGGAGGCAGGCTTGGCATGTGTTTGGGAAAATGCAGACAATGGTGGAGGAAAAGTCACTCAGCTGGTAGAATTGGTGTAAATCACTGAAAGCCCATGACATCTGTAGTATAAAGAACTTTGTAAACCAGTTGTTTAAATAAAGTATAAAAATAGCAGGCATCATTTAATGGGAAAATATTAAGAATCACATCAACCAGGAAAAATGTTGATTAGAAAAAAAATTTCTGAGCAATAGGCAGTAACCAAAATCATAATCACAAGTGGAAAATTGCTTTTCTTTTGCTGTAATTCTCATATTACAAAAATTAAAAGTTCAATAAAATCATTGGTCTTAGAAGTTCAGAATCAGAAGATGATACAAAAACAAATGATTCTGTGAGAAATACAGGGTTGTATTTGTACATGTTAAATCTATGTAAGCGGTAAATAGGTAATTCTTTAATTATTGCATATTTTCACGTTTTTTTTGTCATTGCAGTACTTTACCCCTATTTAATTATTTGAATTGCAGATTTTATTTTTATGGAACCTATCATCTATTAAGGTATAATTGTAATATTAGTCATCAATAATGCAAATAAAAACAGAGGGTTTGTGATGTGAGTTTACCACCTTCCCATAAAAGCTGGAATTTCTTCCTGCCTCCCCACTCTGACCCTTTGACCTACAGGGTTTCATTAAGTGACTTTGGCCAAGAGTCAGCAACAGATACCTAAGTGCTGCTAACTATGTTTGGGAAACTTCAGGTTCCACTTTCCTATGCAACTGTACTTGCACACATGATTTTCTAGGTAGATTTTTCTATATAGAACAATTTTCTATTGTTAAAATAATAAACAATAGAAGAACATCTTCCTGAAACTAATAATAATAATTTTTAAAAAGTGTGGTAGTTGAACAAAGAAAGACTCTGATCAATGGGTCATAATAAAATACCCAAGGACAAGTACCCCTTATATATGGTCAGTTATATTTTAACAAAGGATATGTGAGCATAAAATGGAATAAAGATAGCCTCTTCACCAAAAGGCATTGGGAGAATTGGATAACAATGAGTAAGAAATTAAATCTGGATCCATATCTCGCTCCTTACATAAAAGTTTACTCAAAGTGGATTTAAGACCTTGAGATAAGACATGAATCTATAAAGTACACTGAGAAAAATATAGCCAGAATGCTTCAAGACCTAGACCTCAAAGGAAATTTCAATATGATGCCATTGGCAAAGGCAACAGAATTAAAACTGAACAAATGAACTACATCAAACTAAAAAGATTCTGTGCAGCAAAAGGAACAGTCTAAAATTAAAAGACAGGAGCTGGAGAGATAGCACAGTGGGTAGGGCATTTGCCTTGCACATGGCCGAACTGGGTTTTATTCCCAGCATCCCATATGGTTCCCTGAACACTGCCAGGAGTAACTCCTGAGTGTAGAGCCAGGAGTAACCCCTGTGCATCGCCAGGGGTGACCCAAAAAGCAAAAATAATTTAAAAAATTATAATAAAATAAAATTAAAAGACAGCTGAATCGAACAAAATATTTGCTCTCAAAACATCTAATAAAGGGTTGAAATACAGGTTATATAAAATAAACACAATGATCATTAACAGCAAAAAAAATTAAAAACCCCATCCAATAATGGGGAGAGGAAATGAACAGACATTTCTCTGAGGAAGACCATCACACACATGAAAAATTCTCATCATCACTTACTCTTAGGGAAATCCAGATCAAGATGGTGATAAGATAGCATCTTACACCAGTGACAATGGCACATAGAACAATCGATGCTGGTGAAGATGTGGTGAAAAAGGAAATCTCATCCACTGCTGGTGGAAATATTATCATGTCTAACTCCTATGAAAAAGTAAATGGGTTCTTAGTAAATTGATAATTGAGTTCCGACATTTAGGTACTTATCCCCAAGACTTTAAAGCATTCATTCAAAAAGATGCATGCCACCATTATTCATTGCAGCACTTAGTACAATAGATAAAATTTGAAATCAGCCTAGATATCCAAAGACAAATTAGCGGATCATGAAAATGTGGTAAATATACACATTGGAACATGACATAACTGTAAGGAATGATGAAACCATGCAATATGTGTCCATTGGAAGGTATCATGTTAAATGAAGACAGAGTAAGAAGAGTAAACACAGGCTGGTATTATTTATATGTGGAATTTAGAATAACTGGATGAGAAAATGCAATGGTTTAAAGGGGTGATGCCCAGATCATCCTTGGCTTCAGAGTATAGGGAGAAGGAAAGATATAGAATGTAGGATAAGAGAGAGAGAGAGATGAGAAACAATTGCGGGCAGGAGTTGAGGGGATTCAGGGACATTAGTGATATTAAAGAATGATAGGGCTATATATATCAAAATCACAGAGACAATAACTCTAAAATCATAAGATCCAAATTTTAACAACTGAAATTAAAAGGTGCCTGTCAAAAGGGCAAGGTTGTGAAGGGGGTATATATGGGAAGGAACTTAGGGACATTGGAGAAGGGAATTTGACAATGGAGATAGAATCAGTGCTAGAACATTGTATGTCTAAAACTCACCTATGAATAACTTTGTAAATCACAGGGCTTTAGAAAAAATTTAAAGTATATTGGTACAGTCACTCAACAATGCTTACACATTTGGTGTCAGTAATAAAAAAAACTGGATCCATTTCTTAGTTATTAATATGTTAAAGTCTGTCATAATCCAGGGCAATTTTCTAATCACATCCTGAAAATAGATTGTCCATCACATGGAAAAGCTGAGATCATGGCAAATTTGAGTCAGGAGTTGCTCAGCACTGACCTGGAATCTGATCTTCTTTAAGTCAATCAGAAATCTAGTCAAATTTCTTTCAAATTTTTAATGAAGAAAGAATTAAAATAAATAACAGAGAAATTCAGATTTGAGTAATATGAGAACAGTAGGAATTAAGGATGTGAACCTAACACTCAACTTTTAACATGAGGGCAAATGTCAAGATTATCTAGTTCAACCTCCCAGATTTTACAGACAAGGAACCAGATCAGTTACATAACTTCCCAAGGCATTTCGTAGGAGTTAGACTGCTTCAGTTTGATTACTGACCCTAGTAGGTTGTAAGGCAGTAAGTATGTGCTCTACTTCTCTTTGCCATAGCCTTCTTTCTATAAAATTGGAACAATTTTGAAATAATATCTCATCAGGTTTTTGAAAGTAATAAATGAGCCTACTCATACATATAAACCACAGAAATCAGATTGAAATGTATTTGCACTCAATAGCACACTTCTTTATGCACTTATCTTGCATGTAATGCATTTAAATATTCCTTATGAATTTTAGAATAACTTACACACATAGAGATGCTTTCCATTTACATAACATTCCTAGAAGAAACGTATCCCTGTGGCATTTAGAATTAAAATATAAGAGTTATCATTCTTTAAAAATTAAATGGGTTCTTGAACATGAACTTAAGCCAGACTTGAAAACATGTAGTAACTCAACATGTTGGACAGGCATTTCAGGTCTGGTAAGCCTTGAGGAATGGGAAAAGAGGAAGTAGAATAGTCTCCTTCATTCAGAGATAACAGCTCCCCTCCAACTCAGAACTCAGACAACTCTGTACTTTGAAGAGAAGAAAAGATAAGAAAAATGAGATTTTTTGCAAGTTTATCTCTCTCAGAATTTCTTTACCATAAATATCTTCCTTTCTCCATCTAGCTCTCAGCTCGTTATGAAAATTTCCCAAGGTACCTAACTCAACCCCCCTTTTATTCTCATAGAATGGTGATACTTACCATAATTTCAGGAAATTGGAGGCCACATGTTCTGACATTAACCCTAAACCTCACTCTGGTAAACCCTTGCATTGCTTTGAGGTTTATTATACTTTTTCTGTCTTCATGTTGTTCTTTTAATTAGATTATAAATAACAATACTCCTAGAAGGTATTTTTTAATTGGGGAAAAAAACTAATGGAGATAAAGAAAGAAGAAACTGTAACTTAGAAGTTTTCAGAACTCAAATACCAGCAATACTCTACAGGCCCCACCCCAAAACTAAGCAGAACTGAAATGGCTAAAGAAATGCCTTAACAAAGTTCAGCAAATATTTAGCTTATTTTAGACTAGGGCAATAGATTCCTAACTAATCATTTTGCCTCCATCTCTCTGTCCTTTCAACTCTCCACATAACTGCTCAAATGATTTTACAATCTAACCTATATTAGGCACTCAATAATCTGTTGTTCATAAGAATTTAGTAAGCATGTGTTTTCTGCAATGAAAAGCAGTGATTTAAGCAACTATAACAATGTTATGCTCTAATTGAAAAGGCATGATTTGAGCAATTTAAAGATTAAGAAATTCAGTAGAAAAGGTATTGTTTTAACACATGCCAGTATAACAAAACTCTTTACAAAACTGATAATGATTGCAAACTACAGCAACTGTTCATTGCTCTCTTGCAACTGCAGCAGAATATTAATTTCATCTGTATTTTTATATGTACAATCTGATTATTCCTTGGTTCTTGGAATAATATTCATCATAGAAACTAAAATTTATAAAATACTACATAGAGATTTAATCAGCTAATCCACAAGCTGTTCTCTGTGCTCTCTACATCTCGTACATCAAGATAGATAAAATACAACAGAAACCTACCAGGTTGTATTTTTTCATGAGAACCTGCTTTTGTTAACAGTGACACATTACGTGCCCGTGGACAACATCCTTTTCAAACCATCCACGGCCCAAGGAGGAATCAGCTGCAATGTTCAAGTTTAGAAGAGCTGAAAGTCCCTTATGTGAGGTGGGATGAAAGAAACCACAGGGGTCAGTGGAAACACTTAGACAAATGCTGGGCTCTGCACTAGCGCTGGTCTGCAGGGGTACAAGGCGGAAGTGGGTAACTGGAACCTGGAGACTAAAAGAGACAGTCAGGGCTGGAGTGATAGTACAGCGGGTAGGGCGTTTGCCTCACAACGGATAACCTATCCAGGTTCAACCCCCAGCATCCCATCTGGTCCTCCAGCACTGCAAAGAGGAGTGATTCCTGAGTGCAAAGCCAGGAGTAAGCCCTGACAATTGCTGGGTGTGACTCCAAAAAAAAGAAAAAAAAAAACGACAGTCTTTGAAACATCACAAATCTAAGCCAGAGCCCTGCACACTCTCCTCACTCTCTGCTCTTCCTTCTGCACCTGCCCAGATCATGGCGTGAGGCGCCAGAGGCAGGCCAGAGAAGGAAGAACCGACCCAGACACTAACTTTCTCGGCACACTTTCGAAACTTCATAGAGGGACCCAAGAGATGGTTACCAGGCTTAGGGAGCGTGTTTTACGTGACCTATTCCCAGCATCATGTGCTCCCTGAGCACTGATGTGACCCCGGAGAATCACCAGGTGGCTCTGGTAGTCTCTGGTGCCATGAAGCTCAAGTTGGAGAACTTTCTTTGATACCCATTTGTTGACTGAAAATCACCAACAATCCTCAGGAGGGTTTGTTGTACTACTGAGTACTACTGGGTACTACTTGGACTACCCTGAGTACTACTTGGGAGCCTCCCCTTTACCCCAAATCAAATCAAACTTCCTTAGTATCTACGTTGTCAGTATGGCCTTGCCAAACATGTGCAACCTTGACAAATGAGGGATATCAAGTGCATTTTAAAAACAGCTGAATAATGTCTACTGATACTCCTCAGGCAAGGCGTTGAAATTCTATCAATGTTAATACTCTTTATAGAAGGCAGAAAATTAGCATGGGAAGAAAAGGAAGAACAATTCAAACTTGACTATCTAAAATTTTACCCATTTTGGACAAAGATATATATATATATATATAATCATTTATATTATACATTACTCAATTACTCACATAATTTTTTCTCTTTTAACTAATAGAAGATATTTGTTTTAAAGATAGCCTGCTCAATTATATATCTTAGAGATCCAGGAAATTTTTTTACATACTTTTACAGCTGATCCTCTAGCAGTATTATGACTTCCTTTAATAGTACTAAGAGCCAAACCATAGCCCAGCTTGGGTTATCAACTAATTCCAGTCATGATATAAAGCAAGGAAAAGCTCGTGCCAGACCCTTTATAGCTCTTAAGTCATAGGACTCAGTATGCAGTGAACTGCCACCAGGAGGATCAGATGGGCAAGAGGTGTGCTATCTTTAGCAAATGTATCCTGATCACTAAGAGCACATTCCATTTTTGCACTTGAACTAATTCTTGATTGTAGCATAAAACTAGTAACAAACTGACCTACCCTGAAACACCAGTGATTAATGCTGTGATGTACCACATATTTGCATTTCCAGTAATAATTCAGGACACCTATGACTGAGTTGACAAATTTTCTGTCTTAGCAAAAAAAGTTTTCTCTTGCATTGTTAGATAGGCAGTAGCAGTCATTCACAAATTCCAGTTCCATCCAACTGCCAGAGTTCCTCAAAAATATGTTATTCTGCAAAGATACAATTAAGTTTTTAAATTGTGTTTAAAAAGTCACGATTCAGCAGTGGTCCTAATACTATAATTAAAGCAGAGTCAAGGCACTATGAGCGGTGCATTTAAAGGATTAATTTACTTTAAAGAGATGCTCTCTTTGATCCCAGTGAATATTTGCCTCACTTCCGGATAAAGCTTCATATTTAGATTGAAAAGTGTGAGCATATGTAGAATTACAGTTCATGGTTCAGGGTCTTAGAGAATATGAATAGCTTCAGGGATTTCATTTCTCCTTAAGGGACTCATCTTTAGGATCAGAGAACACCTGGCTATTTCTGTCTCCTCAATGCAGATTACTTGTGATTAGAAGGAGAGGTGTTATATTATGTCCTATAATCAACACATCAGCATGGTGATGTGAAAAATGGCCAACTGATATGCTTTCACTTCACCTCTGTGTGCTCTCCAACCTTCAGACAGTTTGACACTAGTATACAGAGATGACCACTAACCCAATCACTGCAATGTCAACAATGGTCATGGTAAATAAGTACAAAAATTAAGAGAACGTGGGGGTACTTCTATTGGTTACAACTTTCTATAATGAAGAAGTAGAGCTAACAATATCACTTGCCTCTCTTCTATTATAAACATAAATATGAGACAATTTGCCCAATACATAGATGAGGCAGCAAGATTAAGGGAGGCAGAATAGCGATAGCATAAGGAGGAGGCCAGTTTGAGACCAAGTCCATCTAGTTTGAAAGCTCCTATCCTTGTAACTCTTCTATAAACCTTAGCAATGACTTTCAAGTCCTCTAGCTATGATTGTATTTTTCTCCATGGAGATTTCCCCATTACCTTGTACACAAAACCCCACAGCTTATCCCTGACTCTTCTCCTGCCCTCTGTTCCTTCTAAAATATGACTCAGAATAATCTCCCTGAAACAGCAAGGCATGAGATTATTGAAGCAGAAGTATTATTATGTCACTAGGGACACTGACCTCTGGGCTGAAATCAGTAGAGCACAGCCTGGAAAACAAAAATACTTTGTAGGTCGGAGTGGGGTTTTTTTGTTGTTGTTGTTTGTTTTTTTTTTAAAGATCAGTTTTAAATGTCAGAAAGTTTAATCATACAGGTGTTCTAAGAAATTTTCTAGCCAATTTTACTTTATTTCCCTCAGTTAAAAAATTATTAAAGTAGGGGCTTGAGCAATAGCACAGCAGGTAGGGTGTTGGCCTTGCACGCGGTCAACACAGGTTCGATTTCCAGCATTCCATATGGTCCCCAGGGCTAATTCCTGAGTGCAGAGCCAGGAGTAACCCCTGTGCATCACCAGGTGTGACCTAAAAAGCCAAAAAAAATTATTCAAGTAACGTTCCATTATATGATTTTTGTAAGTTTCAAATATATGTCATTATAGGTTATTCTAGGCTACCCGAAATTCACCACTTCAATTCTATGCCCATTATCACTGTAAAATTGACCCCTTTTACCTGATGCCATAGACTTCTTCCTTGCTTTCTGGCAATCATGCAGTCAGACGTCTAGTCTAAAAGTTTGCTTCTGCTTTATTTAGTTTATTGCTCCTTTAGGGCGCTCTGTTGTCACATATGGCTTGGGGAGGGCTATAAGGAGTTAACGAGGTCAGGTTTCTCCTTTCCAAGGCTCACTGTGGCACTTGTGCCTTAGATCCCATCACTTCCAAATTCCTCACGAAACCTGTTACCGCATGTTTTACCTTCATCTCTAGAATCTTCTGTTTCGTCTTCATTCCACTTTTATTTATTTTTCCTTCCTTCAAACTTCACCAGAAAACGTTTAGCTGGTTCTGCTGTCCCCTCTAGCTACTACTGCATTTCTCTCCATTTCATTGTTGAGCTTTTTAAACAAGTGATCAGTGAGTTGCATTTTTCTTTCATGCAGCCTCCCTCAAAGTCTCTGAGTCTAGCTTCCACCCCAGATTCTTTTATCGATATTCCATGGTTTTCTCTTAGCCAAAAAATACACTGAACAGTCTTCACTCTGGGTATCTCTGTGGCATGATCTATTTACTGCTCACTTCTTGAAATGCTGTCTCTATTCTTGCATCATTTTTTGATCTTTTATTATGTTAAGTAGCTTCATTACATGTATTTCCTTTGCGTTTTTATTTTTTTCTTCTCTTTGAGAGTCTCTAAGTAGAAATGACCAAATAAGTTTATGAATATTTTAAGCAGTTTTTTTGAGATATAATTCTTAAATAATAAATTCAGCATAATTACAGTGAGCAATTTGATGTTTTGATATATTTATATAAATATATAATATGTACAGGTATTTATACATATCACCCCATACAATAGATAATAACTATATTCTATACTTCCAAAAAGTTCTCATCATTACTCTGGACTCATTCCTCATGTCCTCTAACTCATCTGGCTTTATCCTTAACTAATTCGGTTTCTGACAGTATAATAGTTTAGCTTTTATATTCTAGAATTTTTATAAACAGAACTAATGATAATTGATTGTAATGTGGGGGTTGTATTGTTTTCAGTCAGCACATTTTGAAGTGCTGTTGCCTGTATCAAAAGTTTTCTATTTGTTTTGGGGCCACACCGGTGGTGTTCAGAACTTACTCCTGGCTCCGTGCTCAGGGATCCCTCTTTTGGGACTCAGGGGACCACACATGGTGCTAGAGATTGAACCTTGCTTGGCTTCATGTAATGTAAGCACCTTATCCACTATGCTATTTCTCTGGCCTTGATAATAGTTTACTCATTTTTATTGTTCAGTTTTGTTTTATTGTACAAGTATACTAAAATATGCCCATTTATTTCACTTCTTTTTTTGATATTTGGATTATTTCTAGTTTGAGCATTTTACATAGAAAACATCTATGAACAATTGTGTGCGTTATTTTCTCTAAACATATGTTTTCATTTTCATATGAGCAGAATCTTATGATAGTACATTTACCCTTGAAATAAACTAGTAACTGCTTTCTAAAATACTACACAATTTCTATTCTCACGAACACTGTAGAAGAGTTTAAGTTGCCATTACAGTTTTAGTTTTCATTTTTCTAATGACTAATATTTGTTGAGGTTCTTTTCATCTGATTACTATTGGCATATCTTCTTCAAAGTGTCTTTTCCAACATTTAGCCAATTTCTAAAATTTATGTTATTTGTTTTCTTATATTTAGCTTGGAGCTTCTTTATTCTGGATATAAGCACTTCATCAGAGAAATTATTTTCAAGGTTTTCTTCTTAATATATAACTATTATTTAATTTTAGGAAGTCCTATCAATATTTTTTCTTTGTTAGATCATCATGTTTTGGGTATTGTATCTAAATTGTTTGCCTAAACTGAGTTCACAAAATTTTTGTTCTGTCCTTAGAAAT
>JAOXYA010000001.1:11392976-11404274 GCA_028565675.1 Sorex palustris
AAAATGGAACTGATGATTGCCCAATAGTCAAGAACCCTGGCCAGCTAAGGCTAAGGTCTCTAACAATTATTCTCACTCTAACCTTTTGCAAAGCTCAACCAAGTCCCAACTCTAAGATCACAGTCACTCTAATTGCATTCATCAACACTTGCAAATTCTAATAGTTAGAACTCTTTTCCTCTCCTAACTGTACAAAGAAGCAAAAATTCAGCCCTAAAGTTCTTTGTGATTTTAAATACCCTGCCTCATGAATGATTCATTTGCATAATACCATTATCCACCACATGTCACATTTATCTTTTGATTGGTTATTTTGAAATTTAACCATTTACCAAGGTTTCAAATGAAAAATTATTGCAAAGGAAAACTGAACTTACCTTTCTTCCTTTTAGAGTCCAGTTAATGCATGCCTGCTGTTAACTGGATTCTAAAAGGGGGTGGGGGATTTTAATTACATAATAATTAAGACCATAATCAAGATATAAAATAAATACACATCCTTCATTTTAAAGAGAAATTATAGACATATTTGTAGGCTATCTCTAATATATTAAAAATGTCTTTGCTTCCTCCCTAGGATAAATGAATTATACAGCACACTTTACATACTTTTGAAAAAATATTTTATCCTTATATCTGTGTCCTTTTAATCTGTATGGATATTTAGAAACCATAGTTTTATGGGAGCTTTATCAAACAGTTAAAATTCTGTTTCATGGCAGAGGGTGAAAAGAGTAAAGTGTTCAATGAGCACACCTTCTCCATATTACTCATGACCATGCATTATTTATCTACAAAAGGGCTAGGAAGAGTTCTCCAGTCTGAGATTATCCCTTGTGCATTCATTCGATGTGCAAAGACATTTGTAAATGAGTTCTGTATGAGTAAAATTATGATTTCCTTGTATTAAAGTTAAAGCACACACTGGCAACTCCAGCATACTAAAAATGGTAGTTTCAAAATCCATGAATAGCTCAAGCTCTTATATGGATTTATAAATGCCATCCAAGACCTTTGCCCTTCTTTCTAAATTATTTTTCCCAGGGTCAAAGACTTGTCAAAACGTTGCTTCCAAATCCTAATATTCCTAACACTTTTAACCACAATGTTCATTAAAGTAGTGATTTCCTGT
This sequence comes from Sorex palustris, assembly GCA_028565675.1. Taxonomy (NCBI): domain Eukaryota; kingdom Metazoa; phylum Chordata; class Mammalia; order Eulipotyphla; family Soricidae; genus Sorex; species Sorex palustris. The sequence goes on from JAOXYA010000001.1 coordinate 11,394,109, forward strand.
TCAAATGAGAATTTTAAAAAATTCAGCCATTCCTTAAAGCTGAAAAAAGTCACATTACTGTAATCAATTTTGTAAGAAAACAGCAATTACAATTAAAAAAAATATCCATAACCCAAACTTCTCAGAGGGTGCAAGCTCCTCTACCATGAACTTGTGAGTAAAATTCTCATGATTAGAAACTTATAACAATGACATAAAGCTGAATTTCTAGCAAAATTTCTATTAAAGGACTTATGCTAACCTAACATTACAATTATCTAACAGACTGTCACTCTACAACCTCAACACTGACTCTCTTAAATTGTTCTTATTATAACATGGCAGAAATTGAGAAGAGTCTCTTCTGCACATAGGTTTTGATATTTTTGGGGGGATGCCTCCTAAGTGCTGCTTGGGGTGCCACCGAGGTCACATCCAGGGATGCTGGTGTACCAGCTGGTGCCAGGGATCAGCGCCACCTGGTCTACCAGGTGTGAACCTATGTCAGGCCCATCAAGACATCTGTCTTAACATCGGTACTATTTCTTGAGCTCTCGGGTTTTGATTTGGGTGAGGAGTGATTGTAGAGACATACCAGAATCTTGAAAAGAAGGCAGGACAGAATGGGACGGATAAACAGCCAAAAAATTACCACACGGGAAGTGGATTATAAAGGGAGTGCTTAGAAAGAAGAAAAAATAGCACGAGGGGCTCAAAGACGATTTAGAGACTTCACTAAAGCTGGCCTTATCTGTATAACCTCTGTTGGGGCACTGGTAATATGCCCCTTCCTGCGTGCATTCTTAGTACTCATCCCACCACAACCTCTTTTTTTTTTTTTTAATGAATTAGGTCAGCTCGACAGAGGGCAAATGACTGAGCTGAAGCAAATTTCCCTAGGTTTAGCCAGAAGAAGTTTCATTAGAAGTCAAAACCCATGAGCCAGCACAAACAGGACAGATGAAAGTGTGAGAGAGAAGAAATACGAGAAGGACAAAGAAGAAAGGGTGTACCACTGTTTTTATTCTGTTACAGATGACACATATCAGGAAGTTCATAGGAATTTTGCTTATTAATACTCCAGTCTACTATACAGATATCTATCTTGGCCAGCTCTCTATTACAAGAATTAACAGAAGACAGGCCTAAATAGTAGGCAGAGCGATGAGTGCAAGATACCAGTACACATCTGGGATGGACTTCACCACTGCATGTGAATCCCTATTGCATCCTGTTCACACAGGGACAACTGAGATCTGACCCAAATTGGCCTTTCTTACTTGATCTTTTGATCTCTCTCTCTCTCTCTCTCTCTCTCTCTCTCTCTCTGTCTCTCTTCCTCCCCTCCACTCTCTCTTCTTCTCTCCTTTCTCTTTCCCTCTCTCCACCTCCTCTCCCCACCCTCTCTCTCACACTCTCTCTCTTCTCCTCTCCCCAGCCCCAGCTCAATGAATCAACTCCATCTCACTTTGAAGTCCCCACACCCAACCACTTCCTGAAAACCCATTCACTCTCCCTTAGCTACGTGTCCATGAAACAGTAAGGAGGGCGGAGCCGACTCTGGATCTCAAGGTCTAAAATGAGAAACACAGGGGCCAGAGTGATAGTACAGTGAGTAAGGTGCTTCTCGTGCACGCAGTTGGCCCTGGTCCTATATCCAGCACCCCAGATGGTCTCCTGAGTCCCGCCAGGAGTGATCCCTGAAGGTGTACCCAGCAGCAAGTCCTGAGCAACACTGATATGGCTACAGGAATATGCATATACCTTTATTATTTATATATGTGTGTGTATTTACAGGGAAAATAGTGTTAGGATCAGAGAGAGTACAGAGTGACGGTGGTTAGAAGTTGTGGGTCTTTCCATGAGTGAAGGAGGAAGACTAGAGATGTATTAAATATTACATAATTTTATTGCTGTATGCAAAGAGTATTTAGTCTTTTTTTTTTCCTACCTGAGTCAATGCTCTTACACTTATCTGGGTCCCCTGAGCACAGAACCAAGGCATCATTGCCCCAAAGCATTGTTGGGTGTGGCCCAAAAGCCTCCAAAATTTTCAACTGATGCTTACTTATGAAGTTTACTTATGAACTCTTTTTGCTAAATTTCATTCTTTTTATAGAAAGAATGCACTCTTCTTCTCTCTGGTACACAGTATTTTTTCCATAAGCCATTCAATAGAATATTCCATAGCATCTATGTCAGCCCTTCCATGCTTTCAGAATCTATCTCCAGGGGCTGAAATGATAGCACAGCGGATGGGGCGTTTGCCTTGCACACTGCCAACCCAGGTTCCATTCCCAGCATCCCATATGGTCCCCTGAGCTACCTCTAGGAATAATTCCTGGGTGTGGAACCAGTAGTAACCCCCGTGCCTCGCCAGGTATGACCCAAAAAGCCAAAAAAAAAAAAAAAAGAATCTATCTCCAATTATTCTCTAGTCAGTTCTCTCACTCTTTTTTCTAGCCTATTTCTACAGACTCCTGGAGAAATATGAGGTCAACCAGGTAAGTGTTTGCACAAGTGCATTTAAGATGTGCATCTCTTCTTTCCTTTTGGCTCTAGCTCCTGAGGATATGGCTCCCTATCTCGGGCAAATCTGGACCTGGGTGCCACTCTGATACCATTAGCTGTATGCTTTCATTCAATAGCAACTTGGTGTGCAAGCTGGAACCCCCATGACGGTATTTAGCAGATCATATAGATTATTTCTGGGACTTCAACAGTACTGTTTCTAACATTTTAATAAAGGTGCTTAGAAATGAAAGGACACTAGTGAAATATTTGTATTTACTCTTGGACTGCAAACTCTGGCAAACTGGCAGCTACATGATTTGACTCCTTATCCAGAGGTCTTTGATAGTCACAGCATTATTTTGAAACGGTCATTAACATACTTTTGTACAGAAAACTAAGCAGAGTGATATCTATTACCATTCTTTAGAGTTCCTTCTCAGTTCGGTTAGAACCGAGGGCTAATCAGCTGTTGAAATCTAAACTGATTATTTCTGAAGTGTCAACAGATGCACAAGCTGCCTCGCTGAAATAGGAACATGTGCCTATTTTTTGTAAACGGGCTGAGAGAATACAACTGAGAGAAATGGAGAGAGAAAATGCCAGTCTCATAAAAAATAGTGTGAGGGGTCAGAGTCGCAGGACTGTGGGTAGGGAGCTTGCCCCGCATGCAGCTGACCCAGTTTAGATTCCCAGCACCCCGTATGGTCCAGGAGTAAACCCCTGAGCAAACAAACAAAACAGTGTGAAAATCTGCACATGATCTTATAAAATGTTCCAAATAAAATACTCTGGAAGTTTAAGAAAAGGGGAAAAGACTAAATGCATACAGCATTAAAACCACGTAACCACGAAAACGTAACATCTTACATTTGTAGTGTGCTTTTTGTTTTTGTATTGTGTGTGGAAGGAGAAATTTACTTCCATATTTTCCTCACTTCGTGACATATATTAAAACACAGCTTGGGTATATTTTTATACCATCATTAAAAAGCCAGGAACTCATAATTTAGTATTTGATGGAGCATGCCATAATTCCCTCACTCCTTGGAGCAGCCCTTGCCTCCTTTCCCAATGCAGTCCCTTTTCATTACCTGCATAGACACAATTTTATAGTATAGACTAAATTTGACTGCCCAACAGGATGCCAGAGACTCAGGTTCCTTCCTTAAAGGCTCTGTGATTCAGTACACCTACGGTGAGGTATGAGACGCATCTTACAAGCATCCCAGATAGTATGATCAATCAAGTCTGGGAAGGAGTACTTTATGACATGCTTATTTTAACAATAAGTTGGCTGTAAAGATTATTCTTTCCCCGAGAAGTTTATAATCCCCCTTGCCATAGGGGAAAAGACTATGGTATTATGTGAACTTGCTGAAGGACCCTAACCAAATTTGCTGTGATATAATTAAATGGAGTATGACAGCTTTAACTGTATATTTAATCATTTTCAGCTGGTAACTCCCTAATTAGATCATATTCCAGACTATAGCAAAGGCATATGGGACAAAAATCTAGCTTAGCTTGTCAGGAGAGATTTGCACACTGCTTCCGTACAGTTAGGTTTTGCCCGAGGTAACCTAGAACACTGGAATCGCTCTATGCTAGGGTCAGCTCCTCCCCCAAATGTTCACACAAAGAGAAAGTCAGCTAATTTCCCTGTTAAATGTGAGTGAGTCACCGTCCTAACGATTTAGATTGTGAAGCTGCACATACTGAAATATATGCTTCCCAGCACAATTCCATATCCAATTACAATAGTAAATCCAATAAAGGCACAGTAAAACTGCCACTCAGGCAAGGGAGAAATATGAAGTCATAAGGCAATTCAAATATTGCTAATGCCCTCAGAGGAACAAACGCAGATGCCAAGACAGCCTCTGTCTGGGGACTACACACTATCTTTTTCACCTAGGAATATTTCCTAAGAAATTTCAGCTGGAAATTTTAGGTAAATTTCCACATCCCAGATAAAATGAATCCCTGACAGGTGACCTCATTTCCTTTAAATGGTTTTTGCAACGTCTCTCGATATACCTCTTCAATTTTGAGTCCCATTTTGAGGTCTCCAAGCACCAAGTTTTAGAGTAACATAGTAGTACTAAAACATCCATGTTCAAAGTCAGAACTGTGTACTCCACTTGAAATGTTAACACAACCAATGGGTTTCGTTGCTCAAAATGAACCATTTTAGAAAAAATAAAATTTTAGTTAAAATTTGGATACTTTTAAATTAATTACAGGGAAGAGTGTTAAAATAATTTGACAAGATGCCAGATATTGAAAATAAAATCAGAGATTTTGTTTTCTTTTGCTTTGTGTTTCTGTTCTTTTTCATTGTTGATTTTGTTGTTGTTTTGTTGTTTGTTTTAGAGCCACACCCAGTAGTGCTGAGGACTTAACTCCTGGTTCTGTACTCAGGGACCACTTCCACCCCAAGGATAGAACCCAAGTAGGCCATGGTGTGCAAGGAAAATGCTGTACCCCTTGTACTATCACTCTGGCCCATGAGTTTCTGTTCTTTGACCATATGTAGATGGCGGATTTGTAGCAAATCTGAGCAAAGCTGGAAACATGTAGAACACATATGCTGAGCCTTATACAGATGTCATTACTTCTCAGAAAAAAAAAGACTGTCTTTGAAATAAATTCATAATTTGTGCAACGTTAATTATTATTGCAATAATTAATGTAGTTTTCTAAAAACCTATATTAAAAAGCAAAATCTGTAAGTACTTCTAGGGAATAAGGTACCTCAAATGCCTGCTAAATATTTAGTCTGTTGCTTAGTAAAAAAGGAATCAATATTACCACTTTCTAAGAACTAGTGCGGATCCACAATACTCTAGTGAATCCCTTCTTTCAGCACTACAAGAAATCAAGCAAAGTTTCAAAGACCACCTGTCATGTGTGGTGCCAAGGTTATATCTGCTTTTTTTAAGGAAGTCATTCTAAATGAACTCTGAGGTCACTCCCAAGTGTTTTTTTCAGCTATAAGATAGTTATGTATATGCATGTGCGTGCATGCACACACACATAACATACACACACACACACACACACACACACACACACAGATACACAGAGTTGACATCCCGGGAGATAATTTGGAGGCCTGATGTCATAAATCAGACTAAATGTGATTTTATAAACAAAAAGCAAAATGTTTTTTGTTTTCTTTTTGGGTCACACTCAGCAATCTCAGGGGTGACTCCTGGCTCTGCACTCAGAAATTACTCCTGGCAATGAGGGGGACCATATGGGATGCTGGGAATTGAACTCGGGTTGGGTGTGTGCAAGGCACACACTTTACCTGCTGTACTATCGCTCCAGCCCCCCAAAAAGCAAAATATTAACCACCATTCTTGGAAAGAGAGAAAGTGAGAGAGGTACAAGTTTTTTTCTGCTTTGTAATTCTCTTTGAGACAAAGAACAAGCCCAGGTCCTTGGGGACCTCTAATATTGTTCATTTCTGGCCCCAATCTCATTCTTTTTGAGGCAGTGCTTGGAATGCTGGTGCCTCCAGACTTTCAAATCACATGGTCTACTGCTGAGTTACAACCCATTCCCAACAATCACATTTTTAAGATAGTATGAAAGTCACAAACTACACAGCACATTTGAGTGCATAACTGCTCATGTAAAACACGTATGTCATGAAAGAAAACTTCTGTGCTCTCAAGATTATTTGAGTCTCCCATTTGAGAAAATTATAGGGTGAGAGGAAACCAAAAGTTTTCCTGACAGAAGAGTTCAAGAAAACAAACCAAAAGAGTATGGACTTTAGCTTTTCTCAAAAACAGGTTTCTCTGAGATTCAAGACAATTCAACCTGCTTATCAAACATCAAGGTTCAAAGATCCACCAGGCTTAAAATAAAAAATGGAAAAGAGAAGTGATATGCAGGCTTCTCCCTTAGTCCCTTAAATATAAGGGATACTTTATATCTCACTTCACCTTAAATGGAAGCAGGCAAGTATCTCTTAAGAACAGCGTTATGGCTCTTATGTATTATTTGCTTGATATTCTACTTTTCAGATACTCTTTCCTTCTAAAATTATTGTCATTACAAAATAAATGGATCGCAAGAGTTTATGATTTAATAATTAAAAATTTTGTAATCTCCAAACTTTTTCAAAGTAGTATTCTAAATACTTTGCGATGGGCTGATTATGTTTCCAAACAAAATCAAAATAGTGACGTAAAAGAAGATAGAGAAGTAAAAGTAATATCCCTCTCATAGTATTTTTATTGCTGCTGTTGTGGGTTTGTTTTGGGGTCATATCTCACGATGTTTAGGGTTTACCTCCTGGCTCTGTGGTCAGGGATCACTCCGGGCAGGGCTGAAGCATATGAGATGCTGGGAATTGAACTCAAGTCATCGTGCACAAAGAAAGGACCCTACCTGCTATACTATCTCTCTAGCCCGTTATGGTATTTAACATTTGTAATCTTTTGCATAATTTCAAATTATTTGTATCCTCTCCTAAAATTTGCTTCAAAACCCAAAACCCAAAAACACACAACTTGTTTCTCCTACTGTCCTCCCGTTGTTCATCGATTTGCTCGAGCGGGCCCAGTAACGTCTCCATCATGAGACTTGTTGTTACCATGTTTGGCATATCGAATACGTCACGGGTAGTTTGCCAAGCTCTGCTGTGCGGGCGAGATACTCTCGGTAGCTTGCCGAGCTCTCTGAGAGGAGCAGAGGAATCGAACTCAGGCATGGACCGCGTGCAAAGCAAACACCCTACCCACTGTGCTATCACTCTAGCCCGTTTCTCCTACATCTTAATAAATTTTATTACATTTTCATTTTCTGAACGCTGAAGCAGAATTATTCTTCAGGGACAAATACTAAATGAAAATATTCCCACTAAAAGCATACAAAGTAGTGTTTTGGTGGCTACAATTTTAAAACAACAAATATCCTTCCTTACTCTTTGCCCCTATCAGATTTATTGATAAAACTGAGTGTTGCTAATGGTGACAAAACTAGGACTCAGAAATGACTCGAGGGTACAGGTAACCTTTTCAAAGGGCAATCTAACCACATGCTAGCCACTGAATGTCTCTTCAGTGCACAGACATAACACAGCAAATCTAAAACCAAGTCAGGCTAAGGATGTATCCAAGGTAAACAGACGGCAAGAACTATACTGTCTATACAACAGCAAAAACCTAGGAACAAATGACACGCTCCACAATGAAATCACAATGTAGCCTCAGTGGCTGATGGAATTACAAGCCACCAAAAAACAAAGTATTGAGAAGAGAAAGGAAATTTCTAAGTGGAAAATCCTGATGGATGTCAGCACACAAAGGAAACCCTGGTGGTGTTAAATCTTGCGATAATACAACTGGTAGGATCTGCATGCGGCTGATCTGAGTTCAAACCACCACAGATGGTCCCCCGAGCACCACCAGGAGTGATCCTTGAGCACACAGCTAGGAGGAAGCCCAGAGCAATGCCGGGTGTTGGCTCCCACCAAAAATAAACCAATGAAAAAGCAGATATATAGATGGGTTAGCGTCCAACCTAGTAGAACTATCACCATATTGAACATGACAGAATATACTAAAAAATTTTAAAAAATACCAAATAAGAAAGAATAAGAAGAATAAGAAAGAAATCGTTGATAGCAGAAATCAAACACTTGAGATGACCAGAGCAGCTGCACGTTCATTATTTATGTCACGACTCTCTCCACTTTTTAAACTTTATCCTCTCTTCCTATATCACTGTTATTTAGCATCTTTATTTAGACTATTCTTCAGGCCTAAACATGGCAGAGTTTTTCAACACTGGCCACATCCCCCGGGGATGTAACACACTACCCGCATGCCCAGACATCCCAAGCACTTTCCTGCCACAAGGCCAAAGCTCCAGCTGAGAAGTGATATGATGGCTGGTTTCAGAGCCGACATTTCCCTGAGCACTTTGCTTCTTCCTTCACATCCTTGGGTATGCTGTGTCTTTCTCTAAACTACACACTGTTCCCACAGCAGTCAACGTTGTCTCGGTCTCTGCGTCCTCCACTCGCACCTAGCTTAGGAGGTTAACAATAACAAGTGCTGTATTTGCTTTTGGAAAATAAAATGTTTTAAAGAAAATGCCAACCACTATCCTCCTCCTGTCATTTTGGGAATAAATCATCTCTAGATTTCAAACTGGAGGGGCGAGGGAGGGGGAAGGGATAAGGAAGCATTTTTATTTATTTATTTATTTATTTATTTATTTATTTTGTCTGTTGACCACGCCTCAGCTCTTATTCCTGAGGGTACTGAGGGAACCATATGAAGTGCCAGTGTCAGGAACTGAAGCGGAGTCGGCCCTGAGCACGAAAAGTACCTGATCTCTTATATATCTCCCCAGCCCAAGACTGAGGTATTTTAAACTTATTGTTGCCTAGTTGCAACTATGCAACTAAGTGGAAAAAAAAAAACTTGAAAAAAAAAGGGCAGAAATATTAAAAGTGGTCTAAATAAAATTTTAATGTTAATAAAACCCATTGTCTTTCATTAGGTATGACATCAGGGGCAAGGAAACACAGGAAAAGAAAAAGGTAGATGATAAAAGTAAAAATGACATAATATTCCCCGCATTTCCAATAGTGTGAACTACAATTAAAAAAGAAAAGCAAAGCCTTTGGTTTCAGCTCTGTGTACACATTTATAACTGTGACTAGGAACTACACATCAGAATGGAATGATTATTGATTTCTTAATGGATTACTGCTGCACAAATTTACACTCACCAAAATACCATCAATCTTTGGGTAATAATTATAAACCTATCACAGTATATACAGGATTCTGACTGAATTGAAACTTACGGCTATCTGCCGGGAAATGACCAATTTTCGACTGCTCCAGCTCCAACCACAATCTAGAATGGTGAGCGACGACTTACATCAAATGCTATTATAGGACTTAGTTTCTCACCGCCACAGAATGCACAATCAGTAAATTGCTATTAGCGAGATAAACAATCAAGTCCTGGTGGACTTTTTCTAATTATTCATTAGCTATGAAAACTGTAAATAAAATGCTCATAAGACCTTGTCAAAGACCTATCATTCCTGGCAGGTTGTGGAGCAAGCAGTACATTAGCTGAAGTCATGCTTTCTGACTTTCTATCATAAATTCAACCTCTCCCCAAGCCTGTCTCGGAAGCACCAAACCACTAAAGAGGTTAGGTCTCCTAAAACCAAAAGGTGTTCTCAGTGGTAATGGTTCTTGGTAGTTTACTAAACAGCAAGTGGACCACCATTGCAATTAAGATATTACTTACCATAAAGGAAACCCCATTATGTCAGTTTCACCTAAGAGTCTTTAATCACTGGGTAATGATGTTCTCCAGTATTAATCAATTAAGTCTGTAATTCTTATATTCTGCATCTGGAGGGCTTCGATAACACTACTTTCTTCCACACAGTTAATCCCATTCTGATTAACTTATTGATCTATTTTATGCGCGTATAATGGTAAAATGAAGAGTTATTCCTACTCCACAAAGTAATTTGCAGTCAATGGTAAACTTTTCATTTTCCCTTTAGATATTAATCTGTCATCATAATTTTTAATTAGATATATCAATTTTATTTTCTGGAAAATTGTAAGACATATTTTCCATTCAATGAACTAACTTAAATTATCTATCTATATATATAA
>JAOXYA010000001.1:11543706-11554097 GCA_028565675.1 Sorex palustris
ACCCAATATGCCAAATACCAGTAACAATGATGGGTCTCATTCTCCTAACCCCGAAAGAGCCTTGAATATGGCACTTTAAAATCTCAGGGCTAGGACGAAGGGGATGTTACTGGGGCCTGCTCGAGGCAATTGACGAACAACAGGATGATCGTGATCATGATTATTAAAAAGAAAGCATTTCCTTCACAACATTGAAGTTTAGTTATATCATAAAAGTCTTCCTTGTTCAAGTTGAAGGTAAAAATGTATAAAATATTGACTTATTTTTTCTATTTGGATTTTGTATATTTGTTTTTTTATATTTATCTATAAAATCTCACAAATAAGATTTTGCATTGGCACAATTTCCTCAATTATTTTACTTATAGTTATCATCAATTATGATAATATTGACAGATGTAGTGTAAGAAAAACAACTCATGTTAAGTACAAGGTTTCCTATTTAAAGGACAAATATAAATCCATTGAAATTATGAAAATGCAAAAGGAAAAATGGGGTGATTCAGATTTGTGTGTCTGTGATAGTTCACTTACTATTATTAATATAGTTCTTTGTAGGATGACATTGTTTTTTCCTTCCTCCATAGCCTCAGGTAGCTTAGGTTTATTGGGTTACTACCATCACAGTGCTCCAATTCCTCTGTGTTTATCAGTAACTTCTTTCTTTGTGCTCTGTTGACTTGTAAATATTGTTTTGCTCTTCTCCTTAAGTTCTTTGCATAGTTTACTCAGAGCAATGTCCTTCTCTTATGGGCACAGGAAGACAGTAATAAATGCTATACTTTTGTAACATGGGAGTCATTTGACTCTAAATGATATTTTCCTCCTGGGCATCTGTACTCTCTACCTAAGCCTCAGCTGCCCTTACTTCCTAGCACCCCCCAAAGCAGGGTTCTGGCGAGGGACTGGATGGAACCAGGGCAAGTGGTAAGTTATGTGCTACCCTGGCATCAAAATGGGCCTGGTCAAAGTGCCATAATGCTTAACTATAAATTAAAAGCTTGGTCATGGACCAATGCTGTCATGATCCAAAAAGTAATAACTAGATTCGGACCCTGCTAAGATTAGGAATGATTAATCTGGCGTGAGTGCTGTAGTCTGAGTCTGTGGCAAGAGATTCCCAGGAGAGCTGCCCTACAAGCTTCAATGTTATCTCTTACTGTGTCTGTACAAAAATAACTGGTATTAAGATGCTGATAGAGTTATTGGACTGAGGAAAGGAGAAAAACACCTTAGGAGGTATTTTTCCCTTGGGCAGTCAGGAAGGACTTTGGAATAGCTTTGAATAAATGGCATCTGATCAATCAACCGGCTTGGCCCTCATTTTGTCCACCATCTGCCCTATGGCCTGGGCTGCCCAGGCTGGGGGAGCAGCCCAGGCCCACCCCGGATTGCGGGCGGCTAGGGGGAGAGCTGTTGGGGCCTCTTCCTGGCTGCCTCTTGGAGAATTTATACAATACACAATATCCAAGAATAAAAACAGCTAAATGCCCATTGATACAATACTGAATTCAGATGTGGCATATACAGTGAAAGGAATACTGCTAAGATTATCTTAAAAGTTTTTATTGATTACAATAAAAATAGCTAAATGCCCGTTGATACAATACTGAATTCAGATGTGGCATATAGAGTGAAAGGAATACTGCTAAGATTATTTTAAAAGTTTTTATTGATTACAACTTGGATAAGGAGCATTGACAACATGAGTAGAATAGAGATGGTTATCCTAAGCCAAATAAGTCCAATAAAAGACTATTACTGGATGGTTCTCTTACAAATTTTATATAAATATAAAAATCAATAATAAAAACGCCAACAAACCAACCACAACACCCTTTCAGACTCAGTAAAATACTTCATAGTCACAATATATTTATATATTGATTACTTTTTATTTTTAGATAATAGAACTAACAACCCTCTTTCAAAATGTGATTATTGATAGCTGACCTTTTATGTTTAAAATCAAATAAAGATTTCACATCTATGAAAATGATCTATCAAAAAGACTGGGACAACCTAATGCTGACAAGATTTTTGGGGAAAAGGAAACTTTTGTATACTGTTGGTATACAAAGCTTCAGTATGGGTGGAATATGTATGATTTGGTAGCTAATAATAATTTTCATTGGGACTTCCCAAAAGCTACTATCTCTAGGTATTTTGTGTCTGCAGAGAATGAACTTCTATATATGAAATGCCATACACTTGGTTTCTTTTGTCCCACAGATGATTAGAAGGAACAAGTTGCTGGTTTCTAGACTCGTTCTTCAACTTAGTCAAATTCTGTAACGAGATCTCTGAGAGTTTCTGTTAAATTTCTCTATAGAATATTTTCTGCAAAGTGTCTGTACATAAGAAAATGGAGGCAAGGGGGAATACTCAGAATTACTATGCCTTAACAAAAAGTTAATTTCTCAGTATGTAGGTTCTATCTGGGCTGGAGCAATAGCACAAGGTGTAGGGCATTTGCCTTGCATGTGGCCGACCCGGGTTCGATTCCTTCGTCCCTCTCAGAGAGCCGGGCAAGCTACCTAGACTATCTCACCCGCATGGCAAAGCCTGGAAAGCTCCCCATGACGTATTCGATATGCCAAAAACAGTAACAAGTCTCACAATGGAGATGTTACTGGTGCCCACTCAAACAAATCAATGAAAACAGGAGGACAGTGCAGTGTTACAGTACATTCTGTCTATACTTGAATTTTTTCTCTCTTTGTTATTGCTCTCTCTGTAAGAAGTTAGATTCACACTCATCTCCAAAGTAAGTTATTAATGTTTCCCCATCTCTTTCCTACTTCAAATATATTGCAGATGAAATTACATATTCACCCTGCTTTAACAAGAATGTGCTGTAACTTTGGTTTTTAAAATAATACGTAAAGAAATAAGTACTACATGAAAACTAAATCTATTGATGGTGCTCTGCAGAAATATATAACAGATAAGGTTATGGTAACAAATTAGGATATTTTATAAACAGTCCCTTCAAGAAGACATTTTGTAACTTCACATTTATTTATTTTTTAATATTTGCTTAGAACACAGAACAAATGAATCACCAAAAAATTCACTTAGTAATATGAATTGTTTATTAGTCGGGAGGGGTTGTAATTACTTTATAAGAAGTCTGTCTCTTATGCTTGTTCCCCTGCCTTTGGAGAATTGAAACAAAAAAAACAGTTTAATGAATGTATGGTTTAAATACCCCTTGGAAATCTAAGTTGCTATTGAAAAAGATGTATAATGCAGTTATATTCCTTTGTTTATGGAGCTGGAGGAGAGAAAGAAAGAAACCTGAGGCTAATAGAAATAGATTACATCTCACTTATAGAACATAGATTAAAATAATGTATTTTATTGCAAACATCCTTTCAGAATCAAGCTAAATATCATTTACTTTTTCTATTTAAGAAATAGCCTCAGGAATTAAAAAAAAACATTACCAAGAGATAACTCAATATATCACTGATACAGTTTTCTTCCCTATCATAGTTTCATTGACAAAATATCATGTTAACAATATCTCCTGTTATACTCTTGAAATGAGAAAATAGAAAACGACTCCCCAAATGCATTTATCACAGTAAAAGCAGTTCTCATGCATACATTTTCTAGTGTTTTCATTAGTTTTATAGAAAGAGAAACAATACTTTCTTGTGCTTGTTTTGAAAATGAACATTTGTTTGGTCTATTTAAATTTATTATTTTATTTTATTGCCAATATTTTTTATGAAAATATTTTAAAGTTTTTCATGTTATCATATTTTTCTACCAAATTTGTAGAAATGTGTTTCAACCTAAATTTTTTGTTGAATGTGCTTCAACCTAAATTTTAAATTTTATTAAAAATTTCAGTGCATGTTATATATGGCAATTTATTTTTATTAAAAATTTTAATATAAACAATTTACTTTTAAAAATTTTTAAATAAGGCATGGTGGTTGACAAGGGCTGGAGCAATAGCACAGTGGTAGAGCGTTTGCCTTACAAGTGGCCAACATGGCCGACCTGAGTTTGATTCCTCCACCTCTCTCGGAGAGCCCGGCAAGCTACCGAGAGTATCTCGCTCGCATGACAGAGCCTGGCAAGCTACCCGTGACGTATTCAATATGCCAAACAGAGTAACAACAAGTCTCATGTTGGAGATGTAACTGGGCCCTCTCGAGCAAATCGAAGAGTAACGGGAGGACCGTGACCGTGACCGTGGTTGACAAAATTATTCCTAGTTGGAGTTTTTGGCATACTGTGACCTGGCACCATTCCTACCACTATTGTTAATTTCTTTCCACTAATGTCCCAAGGTTCTCTCCCACCCTTCTGTCAATCTCCTCCATTGACATATTTTCAAGTTGGTTATTGCAGTTTAGATATCATGGAGGGCTGGAGCAATAGCACAGAGGTAGGGCGTTTGCCTTATACACGGCCCGCCCGGCCAAGTGGGGTTCGGTTTCTCCGCGATTCCTCCACCTCTCTCGGAGAGCACAGCAAACTACCAAGAGTATCTCGCCTGCACAGCAAAGCCTGGCAAGCTACCCATGAAGTATTTGCCAAACACAGTCACAACGAGTCTCACAATGGAGTCGTTACTGGGCCCGCTCGAGCAAATCGATGAAAAATGGGAGGACAGTGCTGAAGTGCTGTGCAGGTATCATGGTTAAATTAGTGTTTGCTTTGTAGTTTATGTGTATCTATGTAATGCTACATATATATGTACATGCATATGTGTATACCACACCAGTGAGGAGCTTGAGACATATTATTTTTACCTCTGTTACCTTCTGTTCATCTCTTCTTACTCCACCACTCCACTGCTTAGTTTATTTTTTTCCCTGACCTTTTTGTTTTTATAACCAAAGGCTAAGTGTGATCTGGGTATAACCGCTTTGCAACCATGCTTTCCCTTCTGAAATTCTTATATATACTACAAGTAAGTGAAGTCATCACTGTTTGTTCTTCTGGTTCACTTCATTCAGTGTGATAATATCCAGTTCCATCCATGTTGTAGCAAATTGCATGATTTACCCTTCCTTGCAGCTGCATACTATTCCATTACATATGTATGTCACTGTCACTGTCACTATCCTCCCATTGTTCATCGATTTGTTCGAGCGGACTCAGTAATGTGTCCATTGTGAGACTTGTTACTGTGTTTGGCATATTGAATATGTCACAGGGAGCTTGCCAGGCTTTGCTGTGCAGGCGAGATACTCTCGGTAGCTTGCCGGGTTCTCTGAGAGGGGCAGAGGAATTGAACCTGGCTCGGCAGGGCCGGCTGCGTGCAAGGCAAACCCCCTACCACTGTGCTCATCTGGAAAAAATGCAGAATCCAGCATCTGGGGGTCCTGGGTGCAGTAGGTGGTGCTCAGTGAGGACCAGGCACTAAACATGCGCATCCAGGCTTGGGTTCTGGGGGCTGTTGGTTGACCGGACTCGCCTCCCCAAGGTCCGAGGATGAGGCTTGTCCAGGGACACGCGTGGGTGCCGGCCAGCCCCCATTTTCCCAGAGGAGGACACTGCACCCCGTGCATGAGGGTTTGCAGTGACGTGTCCAGATCTGCCTCCATGTGAGCATCCTTCCCCTCCCGCCCCCTTGCCCCCTTGCGTTCTCCCCACGGCCCCTCAGCACAGGGACAGCCCCCCGCCCCCCAGTTCTCTCAGGTGACATCAGGTAAAGGCGCTTCTCACTGGGCCCCCCCAACCCCACCTTGCCTTCCCTGAGAACTGGATCTCGTCGAGTTGGCCTGATCCCCTCCGCTGGCATCTTGAGGGAGCAAGTAAATTAAACAAGTAATTATATCCATAATGTTTTCAGAAGTTAGAAGATTTAAATATGCGAATTCATCGGAGTGCAGGGCCTTTGTCTGCGGTGCTTCCTGCCAAAAGATCTCCTGACAGGAAATAAACATTAAAATAATCTTTAATCCCTTGTCTGGTCTATTACCATTAACAATTGATGCGCTTTAATTTTGTGGGATTTTAACTACAAAATGGAACGGCTAAGTAGTGATAATTGGGTTTGGAATTATACGGTCATTTATATCAACAGAGATGCGCAGGGCCGGGAGGGAGGGGGAGGGTGATTAATTATTTACTATTTCCTGGCTGTGGTTCCTGCGATAGAATTTTCCGATATGTTCTGCTGTGAACAATTATCGCCAAATGAAAGTAAACAGATCAGGGCTCTGCAGAGCCCCCATTTGGAAGGGGCCGTGTCAAGGGGTGTGGCCGGGAGAGCAAGGGATCCGAGTGTCCTGGGCTCTGAATCACGGGCAGCTGAGGCTCGGGGCTTGCCCGCCTCTGGGCAGCCCGACCCCAGGGGCGCCAGCTTCCTGGGGGCGGGGACAGGGGTGCTCCGTGGGACAGTGAGCACTCAGGTTCCTCCCATCAGACCCGGGAGCACCGTGGCTGCTCTCCTTGCTGGCGTGGGCACACAAAGACCAGCAGCATGTCTTGAGAAGAGGATGGGTCACGCTCTCTGTACACGCATGGATGTGCATGCGGGATGTGGTGTGTGTGTGTGTGTATGTCTGGGCGCATATATATGCATGCATGTATGGGAGCATGTCTGCATGTAGGGGAATATGTGTATTCTGAGTGTGTGTGCGTGCCTGCACATGTATTCATGCGCATGTGTCTGTGTGCTGGTATGGGGACATGTGTAGGCCTGAGCGCATGTGTCTGCATGCGTGTGTGCTCTCGTGCACCTTTCTGTCTGTGTGCGCGTGAGTATGTCTGAGTGTGTCTATGTGCGTGCATGGGTATTCACACACACACGTGTCTGTGTGCTTGCGTGGTGGCACGTGTGTGACTGTGTACGTGCCAATGCATGCATGTGTGCTGACACGCACCTATGTGTGTGTGGGTATATCTGAGCATGTACATATGCGTGTGTGCTTACGCGGGGGCAGATGTTGCTGGAGTGTGCGCGGTGGGGGGAGGGCACATCTGGCATGGCTCAGTTCTGTTCCTGGCCCTGCTCAGGGGCCAGACGTGTTGCTGGGGAGACTCAGGGTCAGCGAAGCCGCCACCTGACAGGCCAGTGCACCCCGCCCGCTCTTCCTCTTCACCCCAACGCACTGAACTTGCTTCAGGAGAGTTGGTGTGGACTGGTGGGGGGGGGACCCCAGGGAACTGGGAACAGTACTCTCTCCTATGGAGACACCAGGACGTATTCAATCCCCTGGGGAACCACTGCCTCTCCCGGTTCCCTTTCGATAGGAGGGACCCAGTACGCATGATCATGATCACGACCATCCTGTTGTTCGTCGATTGCCTCGAGCAGGCCCCAGTAACGTCTCCTTCGTCCCAGCCCTGAGATTTTTTAAAAAGTGCCATATTAAAGGTTCTTCCAGGGTTGGGAGAATGAGCCCCATCATTGTTACTGGTATTTGGCATATTGGGTACGCCACGGGGAGATTGCCAGACTCCGCTGTGTGGGCAGCTTACATTCAGTTTTGTGAAGAGGTATTTCTTATCTTGAGAATTACATAATTTTATGATTTTATAGAATATATGAATAAATATCAGATAGATGGTTGATGAGCCTTTGCAAGATACGAGTATATACAAAGACACGGGTTATCTCTGTCCATAGCATCACACCCACGTAGATCAGAGGATTCTGAGTTTGAATAGAAAGAAAACCTACATCCCATTTTGCCAAAGCCACTACCCATGAAGGTGTAAAACACTTTATTATCTCTATGAGCAGTTGAAAATGTCTTTTCTATGATTTTAATTTCTATGATTGCTCCCAGCCCGCGTGTAGACACCCCCAGCTGTCCTGCCCCGAGGGCTGTTCAGGTGTGAGAGGTCCCCATGTCCCCGCCTCCACCCTCCCATCTTCCTCTGTGGCCATTCCTGATGGCTCATCTGCGTGGCCTGGGGCTCCTGCAGGCCTGTCCCGGGCTCCTGGGCCTTGCCCAGCACTGTGGTGTGCTCAGGGCTTCCATGCACACCGCCCACTGTCCCGCCTGCTGGTGTCCACAGCCGCGGGGGCTGACCGGCCGAGAAGAACACCCTGCATGTCGAAGCCGCCCAAGGTGGAGTGCCCTCTGGGTGCCCACGTTCCTTCCTTCGCCTTTCCAGCTCTGGGAGGTGATTGCAGCCTCGATGCTTGGCTCTAGTCTGCCCTGTGCCCCCGGGCTGGGTCTCTGGGCTCCCTCTGTGTCCAGGAAGGACCCCCGTGTGCCAGGCGCTCGTGGGGCAAAAATGTCTCAGGCACAATGCCAGGGTGTCCACAGTGTCTGGGCAGGGCTTGGCACGTGGGCACATCTGCAGGCCCACCGGCATCTCAGAGCTGACAGGCGGGGTCCCACAACACAGACCCCTCAGCTTAGCCTCTCGCCTCGCGCCCGCCTGCAGCTGTCTCCTCTCCAGCACTCTTGCCCCCCCAGAGGAGTCTCGGCAGCAGGGGCAGCGCCCACAGCCTGGCACTCTGACTCAGCTGCTCCCGGGCCCAGCGGGAGCTCCCGACCCCTCAGCCCGCCCCTCCGGCTGCCTCTTCTGAGTCTGACAGTCGGAGCTGTGGGGACTGGCGGGCTTGTCATTCTGTGCCTCTATATCTTTCAGTTGGCTTCTTCGTGGGTGGGTGGGTGGGTGCCAAATCGTGCCAGGTCACGGCCAGGCGGGCGAGGCTGCCCAGCAGGGAAATGGCCCAGAGAAGCCCCCCTGCCTGTGGGGGCTGCGTAGCCCCCCGGCCCCAGGCCCTGAGCAGCGCCTGGGCAGGCAGGGGTGGGTCGGGCTTCTCGGGAGGGGGACGGGAGTGAGTGGGTCTTAGTCTAGAAATCGGCTCGCTGGCTGCAGGGTGGAGAATGGATTTCAAGCAGGGCTCTCAATTTCATCGTCTTCAGATGGAAAATGCCGCAAGAAAATAGACCAGTTTAGGTCGGTAAATGGCCCCGTTTAAACTGCTGGGGGAGCTCAGCTTCTCCCCAAAGGGCCGGGGGAGCATCCCAGCTCGGATGAGAGGGACGGAGGGCGTGTCTGGCCCTGCGTGTCTTAAGCCCTCCCTCCTCCCGTCCTCCCGCCCTTCCATCCTCCCCCCTGCGGCTCCTGCTGGGTGCCCACGGCTGGCCAGGTGCACTGGGCAGGCTTGTCCCGGGATCCTCAGAAACTCTCCCTCCCGCCCCATGGCCTGTGAGTGGGAGGCTAGGACAGGAAATGGCAGCTTGTTGGGGTTGCAGAATCCGGGGGGCAGCTTGCGACCCCCCTTCTAAGCACAGACGCGGTCAGGGGTCCGTCCTGCCATGGGGCTGGGTGAAGAGCACCCAGGGGTAGCCGTGTCAGGAAGGTCGAAAGACAGATCACCTGGACAGCCAGAGAAGGCGGGTCACCCCCCAGGGCTCGCTCCCTGGCCGGAAGAGGGGTCCCTGTTCAGCAGCAGAGGGACCCTGGCACTGTCGTGAAAGCCGTCTTCGGAACAGCTCGCCGTGAGTCACTTGAATGCCTCGCCCTGTGGGACCCCTCCGTGGAGGGAGACGCGTTCTTGTTCTTGGTGATTCTTAGAACTATTTGGGGGGCAGAGTTGTGATGGCGCAACTGGGTCTCTCGTGATTCGGGGGGCGGGTCCCTCAGAGAGGGAGGGGCGGGGAGATGGGCAGGACTCGGGCATCCGCCTCCGCCCACCTTCGGAAGATAGAGGGCCCTGCCGTGCTCTCTGCCTCCGGTTCAGAGTCCACGGACTATTCCAGAACAGTGTGACCCACGTCTGAGGGTTGGCAGACCTAGCCTGGGGCTGCTGTGTTGCTGCTCAGCCGCTTCCACTCTCGTGGAAGGAACGGGAAGGAAAGACTATTGTGAACTGGCCTGGTGTGTGGTTATAAGCAATAATCGCGCCTGTGACCTCCAGGCCCGTGCCCAGCCCCCTGCCCAGGGTCTTCCTCCTGGAGGGGAGGGCGGGAGCCCCGATCCAGAGACTCAGGAGAGGGGGCATCAGGCAGTGCCCGCGGCCTGGCACAGTCTCGGGCATGCAGCCCCTCGGCGGGCACTGGGGCGCGCCCGGGACCCAGCTTCCTCATTCTGCAGCTGGACTCTGTCACTCACTCCCCACCGCTGGACACGAGGCCAGCGCTGAGACCCACAGAGACCCCGGACGCCTCGTCGTGCCCAGGGCAGGGGCCTCACGCCCACGTGTGACGCAGGTGCGCATGGACAAGCGGGAGGCCTGGGAAGGGGCTTCCCTGGGCTGGTCCTGGCTCAGCTTCTGCATCTGGCTCGGATGGTGGAAGGATGGGAGTGTGGGCAGAGGGTTCCCGCAAAGGCAGCTTTTAAAGTTCCGCGTAAAGAGAATTTCCAGTGCTGTCTCAATCTCAGATTCATGCATTCTAAAATTAAGCCTGCTCCTCTGTATCTGGGGATCCGTGAGGGGGAGAATGAAACCCCAC
>JAOXYA010000001.1:11625833-11637613 GCA_028565675.1 Sorex palustris
CAACAGCTATGTGTACCTAGGTCGAGAAGTCAACATGACAAATGACCTGGCACCCGAGCTGCGCAGGAGGAAGAGAGAGGCTTGAATAGAAACAAATTCTCTTGTAAATAGATTAGAATTGAGAGCCCAAAAGTATACCCTTGGATATATGGACAATTATGGCAAAGGATAATACATAGCAAATGAAATGAATGAAGGAAACTTCTTTGACAAGCAGTGTTGGAAAAAATGTATAGCATATGCCAAAAAAATGTAGTTTCCCCCCCATTTCATACCATACGGAAAAAAGTTCATGCAAAGTAGATTAAATATCTTACTATTCAGAATTCATGAAAAGTACTGAGGATATGGGTAAGGGACTCTAGGACAATGGTGGAGGGAAGAGGATACTTGATTGGAGAGTTTGGTGCTGAGAATACTTCATATATGAAATTCTACTAATAAAAGTTAGTAAAGCACAATTTCACCCCCCCCCCCAATTCTTTAAATGCTGAGGAAAAGATAAGCAGAACAATCCCATATATTGAGCCCAGACATATGTTCAATGATTCCACAAAATTGGATAAAAAATGACATTAGAACAGAATTCATAGAGTCAAGGAAAATACAGGCAGAACTTTCAGATATGGGCCTCATGGTTATTTTTAATGATTTTATTCAATTTACAATGATAACAAGAATTTTTAAAAAATAAAAAGAAAGACAAATAAAAAGGGGGACTGCATCAAATGGCAAAGGTTTTACATGGAAAAATATAAAACCTTGGGCTACTGTAAAAGAATGCCCTGCTGCACAGGAGAAAATATTTGTACAATGAAATTAGAAAAAAAGGCTGATACCCAAGATATATAAAGCACTCACAAAATTCAGGATTAAAAAAACTAATACCTCATCAAAAATAATGTAGAGGATGAATAGACACTTTCATGAGGATGGCAAATAAGAATGAAAAATCATTTATTATTAGAGAATAAAAATCAAAATAAAAATGAGATATCAAAAATGAGATTCCAGTGAGGAGGATATATATCAGAATGACTGGAAAGAGTCACCGTGGGTGGGAATGTTGTCTGCTTCAGCTCTTATGAGAGACAGAATGGATACTCAAGAAATTAAGAATAGTACTTATGGAGGATGCAGGGAGGGAAACTGGGGACATTAGTGGTGGGAAATATAAACTGGTGAAATGTTGAATGTTGGAAAATTGTATGATATTAACAACTTTGTAACTGTGTATCTCAAGGTGATTCAATTTTAAAAAATAGAGCTCTATTTGATCCTGCTATCCTACTTCTTGGTATTCACCTTCCAAACACAGTACTATTAAATTGAAAAAATATATACTAAGTTCACCAAAGTACTTATCACAATAGCTAGGGTATGGAAACAACCCAGCTAGCCAACAAGAGATGGACAAATAAAAAAGTTGCAATTCATATACACACTAGAATACTGCATGGTCCAAGAAAAGATGAAATCAGGCAGTTCACTGCAATGATATTGATAGAACAAGATGGAAGTTAGAGACTATTATGTAAGTCTAAAGATGAAGAAGGACAAATACTAGGTGCTCTCACTTCTCTTTAACATACAGAAAAATAGACAGGGAAGAAATGTATCAAACTATGGCAAACCTTTGATCACTGTCACAGGTCTGAGTAAAATGATGAGGTGGAACAGAGGTAATATAGGGACACTGGACAAGGGTCCTGGACATTGGAGAGGTAACTAGCTAGGGCAAATACTTAACACTAACATGCCAGTTTTCACTTTGGTTAAAGGGACTTAACAAGAATATATTAACACAAGATCATTGTGACACAGAAGTGCAAAATTGTTACTTGTTTCTATTTCTACCTTCCCAGTCTCTATGCCTTGATAGCTTTAATTTCCTTAGATTTATGTCCTTGAGACATTGACTATGAGCATCTATCTGACCCTTCTGATTCTTGGCATCACCCAGCAGCTGCCAGCATCCTCCCAATAATTTGTGGCTGATTTCTAGAACATAAATTCATACTTGACTGATGATTTATTTTCAGACTGACCTTGTGAGTCCTCAGGTTTAATGTCTGTTCTCGTCTGCTCAGCAGACTACTTGTCTCTTTGTTTCTAAGGAAGAGGTGCTGGCATTTGACTTTTACAACAAACTCCTTTTCCTCTGTTCTTGACCTACATTCTCCAGTGTTCTCCTGCTCTGCTGCTTCTTGGTCTTCAGTTCTTCCTCCTGTTACCTTTATCTCAGCCAGAAAACAAACAACTTCTCCCCTACATGAAAAGTTATAACATATCTAACCCACCTTACTTCTCACTCTCATGGACAGCATCCTGGAACTTTTACGCAAACTTTCTCTCTGTCTCTGTCTCTCCCTTTCTGTTTCCCAGATCTTGCTGTTTCTCTCTGCCTGTTTTATACTCTCCCGCTCTCTTTTTCTTTCTTTTTTATAAAGTAAATTTTATTGAGAGGGTTTTTGAAGGTGTAGAGGGGGAAGAGAGAACGTGGGCTTTTCTAAGGGCAAAGAGAGCCCCAAGACACATCCCAGCGCTAGACATGAAAGCATAAAAGTACACATCTCAAGAGGGGCGTTGCGGGCAACACATCGTACTCGGCAACATGGGTGCAAGCAGCGCATGGGGCTTGGGCAGCATATATGCCTCTACCCCTCTCTTTCCTCTAACTCACCTCTTTCTTCTCACTATGTCCCTCTGTCCTTATCTCTCCATCTCTATTGCTCCACACCTCTTCTTTTCTCTTTTTATCTTCCACTCTCTTCCCTCTTTACCCTTTCCCCCCCATTTACCCCTATCTTCTCTCATCCTTCCTCTCTCTATCTCTCCATCTCCTCCCCTTCCTTTTCCTATCCTCTTTCACACCATCTCTATATCAACATAACTTGCCTCCACCTATGTCAAACAAAACAGTGAGGATTTTGGTTTTACAACGAGAGCAAGTCTAATAGCATTTCTTCCCTGGTCTTTCTCATTTCATTCTACTCACAAAACTAACTTTGTATTCTAACCAAGTCACCAAACAGGATGCTCTTCTTCCTGTCCGAGAATTTAGAGCATTCCATTGCTAAAATATATATAATTCTAGTTTGAGAAAACAGAGGAAGTTTTCAGAGTCTCTGGACCTGAAACAAACCCACTGGGTTTCCTGCATCTAATATGTTTCAGAGTCAGGCAGATATAGAAATTACTACAGAATACTTCGTGATTGGTCATATTTTGGAATAGGGTGGTAAAGAAAATGATTGCATTTAAATTGTATAATATGATTAATTGCATATATCATGTCCATTTCATCTTTTTACTTGATCACTTTGAGCAGTCACCCACACTGATGATTTTTTTTCTGAAGCAAAAGAATTTTTTTTCACTGATGACTGATGCAAGCTTTTAAAAAATAAATAAAAACTGAATACCATATCATTCTTTCCAAAATATTAGTCATATGACTAAAAGAGAACATAGCTAGTGTGAAGGTATGCCACCCTTTCCATCACTAGCCAAGCTTATGCTCTCTCTCTAGTTTTGCCACTGCATAGAAGCATTTCTAAAATGCAAAGGTACTCATAAAGAGGGGTTGTTTATTAGCAACATGGCTAAACTAATCATTTGAAGGGCTTCAGAGAGTCAGCGTGATAACTTATGAAACAAGGGTGCATCCACATATGAATAAGATCTCAAGTTTGATCCCGGACTGTGATACCCCAAGTGCCCACAGGATGAAAACCAGCTGAGTACCAACATGTGTGGTATTTGGAACCAATAAGCAGTCCTGGGATAGCCCAAGTGAGCCCCACACAGTTGACCTGAGCAGTCCACATTGTCTGGACGTTGAACTGTCTGCGTCTGTTGACTGAGAATAGCTAGGACTGGCCCACAATTTCTCTGAGCCCTTGCTTGGCAATCCTTGCCCACAATCAAAATAAAATTCAAAGCTAGAAATACTTTTCACAATCTTGTTTTGCTCAATTGGCTCCATCAGTGTAGAATCACTTTCCAGTCATACTGATCACACTTTCATATTTTTTATTTAAACTCTTTTTATACTTCTCACTCTGTCTCCGCATCATTGGGATTGATTCCTCCTTTCTCCTTGCAGGTTTTTTTCTCCTGTCGGTTGTAAGGTGGTACTCAGGCCTTACTGCTGGCTCTGTACTCAAGGTTCTTCTACACTTAGGAGACCATATGTAGTGTTGGGAACCAAACCTGGGTTGCAAAATGCTAGCCAAATATCCTAACCTCTGTACTTATTTTACTTCTTTTTGAAGTAGTTTAAAGAGTTATGAACTGTGCCTCCATCATTACTACAACCTTATTTATGGCAGGCTTCTGAACATGATACAGAAATCAACTCAATTTTTGAGTGGTGTGTATTTAAGGCAAAAATGTTTAACAGTCACTCTGGGGAGTTAGCTACCAGGATAAAGTACTCTTGAAATACAATATACAGAAAAAAATCAATTATAAATTGTCCACAGAGAAAACTTTAAGAAAGATTATATTATGTGGGGGCCGGAGCGAAAACATAATGGGTTGCACACGGCAGGCTCAGGTTCGATTCCTCCACCCCTCTCGTAGAGCCCAGTAAGCTACCGAGAGCATTCTTCCCTCATGGCAAAGTCTGTCAAGCTCCCTGTGGCATACTCGATATGCCAAAAACAGTAAAAACAAGTCCCACGATGGAGACTTATATAGTTTATTATATAGACTTAATAGTACTGGGGCCCGCTTGAGCAAATCAATGAACAACAGGAAGACAGTGTTACAGTGCTATTTTATGTGGAATAAACTTGGAGGCAAACAGATAAAATGCAATGTGCTGAAGAGAGTTACTGTTTTTTACTTGAAATACTAATACTAGAGTATTAGTATTAGTAATACTCCACCTCCCTTCAGAGTTTGGTCCCCAAGAAAAACAATGGTAGAATTTTAATTTCCAACCTACACACTTTCTGCATAAACACAAAAGCATATGCAATGTGGAGTGATTACCTCCTACACTCACAATCATCTTTTTCGCGCTATTGTGGAACCAGCAAAATAAGATCTTCCTTTAAAGAAGCTGCAATGCAATTGATGTTTAAAGTTATACTATAGCATCTTTCTCTGTTGACAGCATTCAAATAGTGAATCATCTATTAGTTCAAGACGAGAATGCTCCTAATAATTCACTTCCAAACAATTTCAAAAAGGGAAATTTTTTTTGAAAATTGGAATTATTGGACCCTGATCCAATCTATAATCTAATCACTTTCTATCTCTTCTCTGCCAATTCTTTTCTGGTCCCATTCTGTGCTTCCTGCAGAAGACTAAGTTTTTTGTCTACAGAACTCAAAGGAACACACTTCCACGTTTTATCTACATTAGAGAACATATATACTATACAATATACGTTATGTAATATATACACATATGTTTTAGTCAGGGATTACTCCTGAATTTGCACTGAGAGATCATTCCTGGAAATACTCAGGGTCACTCCTGCAAGTGCTCAGGGCATCATATGTTGGAACAGTTCAGGTGCATAAAAGTCTAGTGCTTTCTCTCTTACCTGTACATTCGAGAGTAACAACCTTTTATATTTTTCCTGTCTTTAGAGAATAAACTGTTAGTGCGTATAAGTGTGATTATACTAGATGAACATTTCTCTCTCAGACCCAGAAAAATTGAGTGACTAATAAAGCTTATAAGGATTAGAGTTTCAACCTAATTTCATTTGCATTTAGAGATCACTTCTGAAAATGCTTAGGAATCACTCCTGCATGTGCTCCAGGGAAAAAAATGGAAAAAAATCTTCAAGTGAAATTGTTATACCACCTTAAGTGCTGACCTTTTACGATAAAGATGAAATCATATCCCTGATGCAACTCAGAATGTCACTGTATCCCTGAGCTTCTCCATCCTTATATCCACTTCTGTGAACTTTCCTTTGGCTTCCTATTCTCATAGTGTTCAGCAGATGTCACAAATCAGTGCTAGAAAGGCAAGTGGGTGGAGGAGAAATAAGTAGATAAGGAGTATTAGCAATTCCACCAACAGCCTCCTTCTTACAAGCAGGCAAAATGTCCTGTAGATTGCTCCCCTTCCTACAGATCTTTCTTTTTCTGTCCCTGCCTATGACTAATTTTCCACACAAGATCCCTAATAATTCATGTGTTAAGTCATGAGGCAGACACTTAAGTGCGGTAGAATTGATGACATTTTTTGTTGAGTCAGACTGCCATAGGCTATAATTACTTTGAAGATCTTTGTGTGATTTACACACTACCTTTAGAAGAGAAAAACTCAATTCATTCATCCTTGTTAGTAAATCAAGAACAGTGTTATCAAAATGAAAAATATTTGCTAGACATGCTGGTTTCACATTAATCACCTTAGAACTGGACAATTTTTCTGCATACTTAAAAATTTACTCAAGGGTTTAACCGAAAAGATTTCTAATTTTTCTAAATTTTGTGTAGGTTCTGAAGTACAAGATTTTATTCTTACTTAAGTGACGTCGAAAAGCAAGGTGAAGAAGGAAAATCGACTTTAAATAGTAAAGGGTGGTGCCTCAAAATTGAATTGGGAATATATCTCGATCTTCTTCTTGCAGCTGTCTTTTATTTTTAAAATATCAGAATTGACTGCTGCAGAAATAACTTGTGGAAAAGTCTGCACCTAAGCACTGCTGGTAGTGACCATTTCCAACTGCCACACAAAGAAAACTCCACCATATGTTTTGTTAAATTTTGTTATTTCAGGTTCATTTGCAGAAGTCCTAACTATCAGCATCACAGATTATGACCATATTGTAGATATAAAAAGTTAAGGTGTAAGGTGGTCTCTTATCCAATAATGTTTATACAGTTTGTGCAAAGAGCATATGTAGAGTAGTGCTGATTTGTGCACTGGTGCTGGTTCACAGAAATTTCTGCGGAAAGTTAATGTCATTCCACACTTGGTGTTGGACCATGTAGTGAAGTAGAGCAGAACATGCTGCTGAGAGACCACATACAAGCAGAGGCACATAATTATATATAATTATATCAGTATGTTTTACGTCAGTTTACCTCTTAACAATGTATCTTAGTCCCATCCCACACAGCTTGTTGTCCCTAAATATTATTTTGGGGGTGGGAGGAGGTGACTCCTCACGAGTGTTCCTAGTGAAACTGGGCTGAATAGCACTGAGTGCTACTAGCACCACCCCTGTAGTTTTTGGGAGCCCCCAGGTGCTGAGGGCCCATGAGAGACAGGGATCAAACTCAGGCTCTCATGCCCATCAGGTTTGTGTAAACTATCTCCTTGGCACCCTCTATTTGTTCTTAAATTCATTGCATCAATGGAAATTGTTTGCTAATACTGTGTTGTGGTATTCTGGAAAGTAAGTTATTGTGTTATTGTGCAATTAAATTTGAAAGCCTACAAAATGGTACAAAAAGTGGAGATATAGTACAGGGATTAAGGTGCTTGCCTTGCATGCAGTCAACCCTGGTTCAATCCCCAGCACTGCGTATGGACTCCTAAGAACTACCAAGAGTATACCTTAGGAAGAGAGCCAGAAGTAAGCTGACCTGAACACCAAGGGATGTGGTCTTCACTCCCCATCCCCTTCAAAAAAATCAAACAGGGGAGCTGGAGTGATAGCACAGTGGGTAGAATGGTTGCCTTGCACATAGCTGACCGGATTTGATTCCCAGCATCCAATATATTCCCTCGAGCACCGCCAAGAGTAATTCCTGAGTGCAGAGCCAGAAGTAACCCCTGTGCATCACCGGGTGTGACCCAAAAAGAAAAAAAAAGTCAAATAGAAAAACCTTTTAATAATCTTTAAAAGGTAAAACTATAGTCAGGAGGAAAGTGATAATGGCTAAATATAATTTAAGTAGCAATGTTTTAAGTTCAGAAGAATCATGAAAAAGGAATCATTTCAATACTTGGAGGTATTCAATAGAAATAAAACATAAATAAAAGAGAAATTTGTTAGATATTCTGATTGGGAGGACTTAAAGCTTGCTTTCACTGTAGCCCCTGTCTGTTAACTACACTTAGACCCTTGTATGTAATTTGTTCTAAAATTACACTGAAGAACACTATGAAAAGTTTTCAGTTAACTTCTAATTTGTATTTGAAGCATAACAATCTTACAACTGGATTTTGGTTTTGAAAGCTTACCTAACCAAATGAAAAGTCAGAAAAGTCAAATAAAGTTCAGCATATTGACTCAGTAAGCACCACAGAACTCGAGGGCACGTTTCCAGGAAACCATCTGGCACAGTTGGCTGAGAATTACCAGGTGTGATGTGGCCTGAGGCCCCTGCACAGTACTTGAGAGTACCCTTATAAAAAGAAAATTAGAGAAATCATGAGAAAAAATAATTTATAAGAGGAAAATTTAATTGGTGACTAAATATATGCAAATAGTATCATTAGAATTTTTACCAAAGATTTTCAATTTCAAATTGAAATGAGATTCCATATTCACAAAAGTTTGAGAAAAAGTTAATGTTCATTATTGATCTATGTGTAAGAAAATGGGATACTTTCTTTTTTCTGGTACAAATAAGTCAGCAGAATTTTTTCAGGGAGGGGAGGGGAGTTTAGCAATGAACATTCATGTCATCAATGGCCAAAATTTTAACTTCAATAGTTTTATAAAATATATTGGATACGTATTTCAATATTTATGCATGAGTATATCCTTACGGGTATTAGATCTTCCTTGAGAAATAGAAAGCTTCAAAGTCAGAGAATTAGTTCAACTTTTTGATCCATATTATTGTAGGAAAGACTACTTGGAGTTAAAGCTCTTTGCCTTGCCCCAGGCTTGTTTTTACTGTAGAAAATAATTCAAGAGCAAGAAAGAGAAATTAAATACAGAAAGTAGTTTATTAAATTATTAAATTAAATTAAATAAAAAATCAAAGTATACAGTGAAGAATCAGGGTTCAAGAATAACCTAAAGAAAGTAGCATTATTTTCAAATAAGAGGGGCAGTTTAGTAAGAGTGCACAGAGTGTCAGAGTTTGGGCATACTCTACAGAGTAGCATTGTTTCTAAGTAAGACAAATTTTCTAAACATATACACTCATAAGTCAGAGAGCTTAGCACCATTTCCACAAAAATTTCTAGGTTATACAGGTATAGAAATGGGTAAATGAGTAAGCAGCAGAATAGAATTTCAAGAAGAGGGAAATTTGGGAGAAGAAACTTTCCTAGAGTCAATTCTCTATCCAGAGTTTAACCATATCTGGTTGCTTCAGGGGAGGATGTTTTGGCAATTGTTAAAGATCTGAACACAAGTAGACTTGACTTATACTGTAAATGTATTATAGAGACTTTAAAGAGAAGTTGAAGATTAGCTACCAGTCACTAGGTCTCATCCTGTTCTAACTAGTCTTAGGCTTTACTGTTTTACCTTTGGGGCACAGCATTTGTAAATCATTAATTCTGTTGACAGAAATATATCAGACTTCTGGGCTTTGTGTGCATCTTTGAACTAAAAGCATGATCAAATATTGGAACCAATAAAAGAGGAAATTTTTGTTCACATGTTAGAAGCACAAGGTACAATAGTCTATGGTTCTCATACAAGCACATAAAAGTTTTCTTCAGGGAATAACAAAATGCTATAGTGGTTAAAATTTGTAGTCTGCAAAAGGGCTATTTTCTATGAGAGACAGTTTTCTCATTTACTCACCATCTATATTGGCCACTCTCCTGTCTCAATATGATATACCATGAATCTATTAAATTGAATTTCAATAAACATTTAAAAATATATCTTCATGATGAAATGTTGATTGACAAAAGCATGAAGTGGAAGGAAATAATTTTTTTTCCTCAGTATCCTCTTCAGAGTATCCTCTCTGGAGCCAGCCACGGCCATGCTGGGACCACTCTCCACACGTCCGGATAAGCCTCATGCATGAAAGAACTGGCAGAGGAACCCAGGCATGTGGGTTCCGGGGCTGAGATCTCCAAGCTTGTTCGGATTGGCACTGGGCCTTCTCCACCCAGACCCTTCATCTTCCGGTAGGTAGGCATCACATCCACCAGCTGCCACCAGCGCCAGGTTGGTCCCATCAACGGCCAAGACGCAGAGACTATAAAACCCAGCTCCCAGAAGCATGCAGCCTCATTTGCAGTCACGTGACATCTTATTATCTATATTTTCCTTTGGAGAACCTGTCAGGCTACCAAAAGTATCCTGCCCGTATGGCAGAGTCTGGCAAACTTCTCGTGTCTTACTCAATATACCAAATACCAGTAACAATGATGGATCCCATTCTCCTAACCCTGAAAGAGCATTGAAATGGCTCTTTTAAAATCTCAGGGCTAGGAAGAAGGAAACATTACTGGTGCCTGCTCGAGACAATCGATGAACAACAGGATGATCATGATTGTGATAGTTCCTTAACTATTCTACCCTCCAACTAAAACTCTACTATCAAATATACTCACTTCCAAATTGTCAGTGAATAAATCTCTTTAAAAACTTTGAGGACACCCTCCAACACTTACATTCTTTATTTTCTTCTTCAGTTTATATGTACCCCCATCTGTCTTTCTTTTCCTTGTACTGTCCTCTTAGGCTTAATCATTATTTTTCCCTGAGTAATCCTTCACGGGATTTTTGGTCTCTTGTCTAAATCCTCATTCTATCAAGTTTTTTTATTCACTTACATCTTAACTTCTTTCTCTGTGGAATAGTTTTCCTCTGCCTATAAACATGGCATAAAAAACAGGGCCATAAACTGAAAACAAAATTCTCATCTTGTTGCTTCTTATTCCCCTGTTTTAGTGAATAATTCTTGAAAGAATCACATTTTCTTTCTCATGCCTCACAACATTATTTAATTACCTTAAAATAAATTAGAAAGCCTCATTTATTAACAATCATGACAACATATTGGTCATTTTCACTCTTTTCCCTTTCCCCCCCTTTTTTTTAATTCCACCCACGCATACTCTAGCCTCTATGTGCGTGAAAATATAAATTGGTCATCAAGTACCTCCTCTTTTATAGTTACGTTTTCATTTATTTACCCAAGACTGAATTCATTTGGACTTTACCCCAATACCTCAGCTTATGCTTTATTCTTCAATTCAGCAAATGACAACTCTATTTCCTAATGACTCAGCACAAAGTGTCAATGCCATTTACAACATTCATTTATTAATTTCTCCATTATCTATTGCATACCTTGCCAAAGAGTACATTTATGGCCTGGGGGTGATAAAGGAGAACAAAACACTATCTCTCCTCCGTGATAATAGACTGTATCGGAGAAGAAATTGACAAGTAAACAAAATATGTGATATGTGCTGATATAGAGGTACAAGTGAATGGTTGTCAGAATAGAGTGGAGAGTGATTCATGTTGCTTGGTCAAGCTGGAATAAATGCTTGATATAAGGTGGGTGCTTTAGTGCTGAATCTTTCAGAAGAATAGAGAATTAAGAAAGTTGAGAAGGTACTTTCAGGATGCTTCAGAGACAGCACTTACAAAGCTAACCATGCTCAAACTCTTATCAAATTTGTGTGACTGGAGTACAATTTTTTTAAAGTGGGGAAGTCGGTCAATGGGGAATAAATCTTAAAAGGTGGTTGTGAACAATGGGGAATAAATCTAAAAGGTTGTTGTGAACACCGGCTGAGAATGGTCAAATTTCTTTTTACGTCAATCATCAGAGCAACAACCAGGAACTGGGGAAACTTTGTTGTTTTGTCCCCAATTTTCCAAACAGTCAATTTTTATATTTTCCCTGTTGTCTGTATACCATTCC
>JAOXYA010000001.1:11664012-11675521 GCA_028565675.1 Sorex palustris
TTCTTTCTTTCTTTCTTTCTTTCTTTCTTTCTCTCTTTCTTTCTTTCTTTCTTTCATCTTCTTTCTTACATTTTCATCTTTCTTTTCATCTTCTTTCTTTCTCCCTATATTTGTTTTTGGACTACAGTTTATGGTTCTCTGGCTGACTTCTGGGTCTGTGCTCAGAGATCACTCCTAGCTGGCTCATGAGAACATATGAAATGCCAGGGATCTAAAACAGGTTGGCTGAGTGTAAAGCAAATTCCCTACTTGATGTACAATCTCTCTAGTGCACTAAACAACATTTTTTTGGCAAGTTCTATCTGTAACCTTTACAAAAAGTTATGACAATTTTTTTTATTTTGCCATATGAATGTTTATTTTCAGAACAAGTCTATTCATATAATTATTTTGTATTGCTTAGATCATTCTCTGTGGCTGCTCCAAACCCTTGACTTACAAATGACAGACATACAGCTATTCTCTTTGTAAGACTAACATCCGAAAACAGAATTTGCATTTGGCCACCAGAACTTTTCTCATCAAATCAGCCAATGGAACTAATGTGGAATAATAATTGGATAGTTTGCTTTTGAGAATAGATGACTAAAAGACATTTTTATAAAACATGCAGTTGACAATTTTGAAAAAATCATTAAATATAATGCATCATATTTTTAGTGGCAACTAAGGTTATCAGTGTCCTTTCTAGGACATTTATGAAGTTCATGCCACAAGTAATGTTGTTGACAATTCTTTGATAATCATTCTAAATGCTAGTCATGTAAACAGTTGGATAAAATTCTGTATTCTGTGCATTTTGCTCATTTTAATATAAGGGCTTGAGCTGGAAAATATTTTAATATTAGCTGGAAAATGTAATCCTAAGAAACTATCACAAAAATGGCAAAAGCTAAATGTGTTGCTTTCTTTTTCTGCATTCAATGCAGAAATATATTCTTTACACTTTTTCTTCATAATATTTAGTGATTGATATATTTGACATAAAAGAAGTAAATTAATTCTTTGTGGAAAAGCAACTTGACAATATATACTAAATTTCTTTACATGTAATTTAATTAATGTGTCTAAAGTAGATATATGTTCTTGTTCTATACAAAAGTGAAGCTGTTTTATTTTTAATCAAAGCTACTAAATGTTAGGGCAGGCATTGACTCTCAGTGCTGATTACAAAATAAATTTACAAATGAACAGAACAACTCCACACAGAAAGAGTTCATTGAAGCCAAAGAACCCTCCTACCCCAAAAGTGGGCAGCTGTGAGGTATAGCAGTATGTCTGGGATCACACCAGGTACTGGTTTTTATCCCCTTTTATGACAAAAGAGGATGGGCTGGAGCAATAGCACAGCAGTAGGGCATTTGCCTTGCACGCAGCCAACATAGCCGACCCGAGTTCAATTCCTCCGCCCCTCTCGGAGAGCCCGGCAAGCTACCAAGAGTATCTCGCCTGCACGGCAGAGCCTGGGAAGCTACCCGTGATGTATTCGATATGCCAAACACAGTAACAACCAAGTTTCCAGTGGAGACGTTACTGGGCCTGCTCGAGCAAATTGATGAACAAAGGGAGGACAGTGACATTGACATTTATGACAAAGGGAGGGAATCATTGATGCAAAAGTTGTGTTGTAAGTACACCCTAGAAAGCTCAATCCCTTTAATGGAACTGGCTCTCAGTTCTTTTTCTTCATTTTTCTGGTAAACTCAGAACCATCATGGAGTCATTTCTGGGGCAGCTCAGGTTAAGTAGAAGTCCCTAGCTGGAAGCTAAGGGAAGTTGGGGTTATCAGTTCACCACAAATTTATAGTTGTGCTGCTGGTGGACGGCTCATAGATGAGAGGAATGGTGGGGGACCATGCTACGTTTGGTCTTAGTTTAGCAGAAACACCTCTCTGCCCAGGGATTCTTTCTTGTTCCTGTCACTAGCACTTTTCTTTATTTAAAGCTCTATAGGTTTGCTTTTTTTTACTATTTTTATAGAAGTAACAGAATTTATAATACTATTAATTAGACTTTTGCTGCATACCTCTTTCCAACACTACACCCATCACCAGAGACTCTGCTTCTCTCCAATGCGTCAAAAGCCCCTCCCTGCACACCCCTCCCATGTGAGCTCTGTTCTATAGACAAAATCTCCCTTTATGATGATATTGGCCATTGTTGTTCCCTGATTATGTTTCTTTATAGTCTACATATGATAGAGATCTTTGTTTATGTTTAATGTGGAGGTAGAGAAAACTACACACGTTTGGGTGAAGAAAACTTGATTCCTGAAATTTCACAAAACTCAATATCAATGATAAGGGAATAAAAATACTTTTTCCCAAAACCATATATCTTCCTTTTATTAAAGGCATATACATTTTAAAATTTAATAGTATAAGTAATTCAATGCTAAATTATTCATAAAAATGTTACAAATATACAATTTAATAAGAATAAGGAGAGATTTATGAAACTTCAAGGCAGCATATATAAAACTATAAAATTATAAAGTGTATTTTATCCTATATATGTGGAATATTTTTCTCATGTTATAAAACATTATATTATATAATGATTAATTTTCTGAATTAGTATGCACTGAACTGCACTGTTCTCTCATTCATCAATTTGCTTGAGCGGGCACCAGTAACGTCTCACTCAAATTGTGAGACTTGCTGTAACTTTGCCCAACTTTGCCATGTGGGCAAGATACTCTCGGTAGCTTGCTGGGTTCTCTGAGAGGGGCCGAAGAATCGAACCTGGGTCGGCTGCATGCAAGGCAAATGCCCTACCCTCTGTGCTTTTGCTCCAGCCCTTGAATTAGTATGGAAATTTGATTATTATAAAAATATCTGTCACTGTATCACTGTCATCCATTGATTGTCAAATTACTTGAGCAGGTGCCAGTAATATCTCTATTCCTCCCAGCCCTGAGATTTTAGCAGCCTTTTCTTACTAGTCTTTTCCCAACGACAGGAGCCTCTTTCAGGGTCAGAGTAATGAGACCTGTTGTCATTACTGTATTTGGCATATCGAATACACCATGTGAAGCTTGCCAGGTTCTGCCTGTACGGGCCGGATACTCATGGTAGCTTCTCTATGATTTGTTGCCTACTGTCTGAACCCCATGAGATATGGTGTAGTAATAGTGGAAAATGGGTAGGAAATGTCTTATAATGTGTCACACGGCTGAGATACTCTATAGAAATATCTATAGATGTAAAGAAAAAAACACCTTAATAAAAATAGAGCATTCAGTATAACTGGCACATTAATTCATTGTTGAAAATGTGGGAAACCTTTTAGCAAGCTAAGAATAAACAGACCTTTCTTAATCTAGTAGAAGGCAATCGTAAATGCCATGAATTTCATACTCAGTGGCAAAATTCTGGGAAGCTTGTTTTGTCCTTTCAAAGGGCTCCTTTAATATTTCTTGCAAAACTGTTATCAAGGCTATGAATTCCCTAAACTGTTACCTATCCCTGGCCGTCCGTATCTTGCCCTCAAATCTGAATAATAATCCAACTACAATATTCTTGATGAGGTATAAATCTTGCTTGGTTATTTTGTTTGTTTATTCTTATATCCCACCATTCTTTTCTGACTTATAGAGCTATAATTCAACAGATCAGTTCTGATTCTTTGGTTCTTGTGTATGCAAATTTTTTTTAGAGCTTGATGCAATTAATATCCTGTCCTTAACTTTTGTCATTTGAGTTATATGTGCCTTCAGAATTTGCTATTTGGGTCTGCTTTTGTTCCAAGCTTTGGGCCTCTTGGATTTTGGTTCCTGCACACCTCAACTCTCAAAAATGCTTATCGATAATTTCTTTAGCTGGTGGTCCTTCGTTTAACTTGCCTTCCTCTTCCTCAGGGATTCCAGTGCTTCTTACATTGCTCTTTAACCCATCTCATAGTTCTCTGAAGTGCTATTCATTTCTTTTCAGATTTGTCTTTACATCTTTTGCTGTTTTCTAGAAATTTCCTGCAGGTCATATTGAAACCTCTTGACTTTTCCTCTAGCCCCTATTATCTTCTTACGTTATTCAATCATTTTTAACATATCATGTTATTCTTTTATGTTATTCTATCATAATAAAAATTCTATTATGTTATTATGTTATCTACCATACTTTTCACTTCTATAATTTTTTCTTGTTCTTTTCCCATTTCTACTCTGATGCTTTCCTGTATGTTGTCTACCTGTGCCATTGTTTATTTGAGATCATTAAATATCCTAAGTAAGGTATAACAAGTGTCATCTTCTAAGAATTTATAGGCTTATCAGTAAATTCTGGCAGAATTTGGTAGAGCCTTTGCTCACTGAGTCTGGTTGACTTCTATATGTCTTTCCCATTGTGTCTGCTTTGATCCTGTTATACTGAGAGTGAATCTTAGTCAGCCAGCAGTCTCTGGGTATTGCTCTTTTCCTTTAATGATCATCTTCACCCAAGTGATAGGAGCTAGAAGGTGGGCAGTGTGAAGTGTGATTACTGAAGCTGTAGGATGGGCACATATGCAGTTACATGGTTTAGGAGATGTAGAGGGGGGGCTGCTGAGATGGCAGAGGTTGGCATGGAGGCTACTGGCATCCAGGAGAAAAGGAACAGAATCTGCTTTGGTTCCCAAAAGGCCCTGGGGCTGTCAGCCAGGAAATTAACCTTACGTGGATGGTTGGAGGAGCAAGCAGAAGGTCTGAGATATGGAAATATACCTGCTGCGATTTAGCACTCTCCTTTAAAAACTAGTTATGAGTGAAGAATTTTCAAAATTTTCTTAATGGAATACAAATCAGCTGGAAATTATTTTTATATGTGATTCCCTGGGTTCCATTCACCAACTCAGAAAGAAGTCATATTTTAAAAATGATTGAATTTTTATTATGGGGGAGAAGCTGAAGTTGTGCTGAGAGGGCCTAGGGGCCACACCTAGTGATAAGTGATAAGTGATATTTCAGTCAGATAGTTCAGTGCAAGGGCCTGAGTAGTTGCAGCTGCTCGAACCCTTTACTGATGGGAGCAATCAGGACTGTCCCACTGATGCTCCAAGGATACTGAGTACACACTGCATTAAGTTGGTGGAGGTTTGTGGCATCAGGAATCAAACAAGGATCTTATGTGTACATATCATGTTTGTTATCTTTGCATGATATCTCCATCCCCTAAAATATTAATTAACTGCATGCACCACTTTCAAAATAACTATTTTACCATAAATTCTTTCATTCTTTATTTTGCTTAATTTTTTCCTTCTCTCTTAATTTGTGCATTTGTGTACATGTAGTCAGAAATTCTTTACTAAGCATTCCTACTTCAATAGTGTTAGTATATTTAACAAGTCTTCTGTATCTGTCTCAAAGGAATTGCTTTTTTTTTCTGTTATTTCTCTTGAACATAACAAACTTAACTTTTAAAAGGAATTAGGAGGGGGATCCTGTCTGTCTTCTAATCTACAATAATTTATTTTGTTTTATAATTATTCTAGATAATTAATCTAAGATGTCTGAGCATTTAATGAGTAGACTATTTCATCTTTCATACATGCTTGAACATTTTGAGACTAATATAGTCACTCTCAAAGTTATTATCTAAAGCTGTTACTTCAAATTTATCACAAATGATATTATCTCTAGATGTTATATATTACATGTGTGCAATAAAAATATTCTTCCTAAAATCTTGTGAAATTAACTCCACAGAGCTAAATTCTGAATTCAAAATTAAAATCCAGCAATCCCTTCCTGGACATAGTCCTTGCAATAATCTTGTTCTTCTCTTCAAAGTCTACAACAAGACTGATTGAATCCATACTTAGAAACCTTTGTGTGCGTATGTTCACTTTTAATTTATTTTTTTTCTATTCACAAGAGGTTATCAGGACATCTGGGATCACTTCCTGGCAATTATCAGTTAAAGTGGCCAGGTCAGTACAATGCAAGGGGATCATGCTGTGGTTGTGATGTCTGAATATTTGTTACTAAAGATTTGGCAACACTCAAGATAAGTGCATTAATTTCTCTTAGATCTCTGAAGCCCCTGATTTTTTTTTTAATTTAAGTTTTCATTGTAGTTTGGTAAACATGGTTACAATAGGTTTTTTTAATTTTATTTATGCATTTATGTAATTATTAATTAATTAATTAATTAATTTTAGCGATGTTCAGGGTTACTCCTGGCTCTGCACTCAGAAATTACTCCTGGCAGTGCTCAGGGGACCATATGAGATGCGGAGGATCGGACCCAGATCAGCAGCATGTAAGGCAAACTCCCTACCTGCTGTACTATCACTCTAGCCCCGGTTATAATGGTTCCAATGTTGTGGTTTTGATGTCCAGGCTTATGTCACCTTTACCACCACTGAAGTGCCTAAGACCCACCACCACTGATCTATTGTCACTACTAGGCCACCACTACCCTTCCCCTTTCCTCTCCGCCCTCCCACATCCTCTCTCACTTCTTGGTAGGCTCAGTTTTGAAATCTACAAGGGTTGGTCTTCATCAATACTGTTTATTCTTTCTTTCTTTTTTTTCTATATGCCACAGAAGCATGAGCTCACCCAGTATTTGTCCTTTTTCTGACAGATTTTGCTTTACATGACATACTCCAGCTTCATCTAAATTGCAGAAAATGTAGGGTTTTATCTTTTTGTATAGCTGAGTAGTATTCTATTTTGTTTATTTACCACATTTTTTATCCATTCATCTGTCATTGAGAATTTAAGTTATTTGCATATTTAAAACATTGTGCCTCTGGATTAGCTCAGAAAGGAATTTATTTATTATTCTGGTGGCTACCAGTCTGACGTCTGTTCTTTCTAAGACAACAACTGTTATTTTCTACTTATTTATTTTCTTGTTATTTTTTTTTAAACTGCTTCTTAGGTCAGAGGCATAACCCAGTGGTAGAAGATTTGTCTTGCATTTGTGGGGCCCTGATCCTATTCTATTCCCAGCACTACAAAAAAGAAATGTTTTCTGTGATCTTGTGGAAAAAGAGTTACTTTGAGATTTCTTCATCTTTTAACTTGTAATCTTATTGTCAATAAAACTTTTCTTAACCTCTCACCATTTCTTTGATTGGTTCCTTGAGCAACACTTTAACCTGACCTTAGTCTTTACAGTAGCTGCAGATTTAAACTGTTCAATGTACTCAGACAACTTTTGTGTCCCTGTAAATACTCTGCTTCAATCAACCAATCCCTAAATGCTGAAACAGTGTTGGACCTTACCAAAGAAGGTGGAGGTTGACCATGTGGCCTCAGATAACTAGTTATTTGATGTTTGTCTCTCTCTTGTTCTTTATCCTGTGTAACTGTCTTATAATCCACCTTTCTGCGGTTTTTCAAAAGAGAGCTACTCACTTTGTGAAATATTAACTCTGTGTCCCTTAAATTGTCTTACTTAATTCTCTTTTTCAACATAAACCCAATCAGTCAAATTAGACTTATTTTATTATTGTGTTAAATGTAAATATCTAAACACATTCTCAAGATGGCTATGACTA
Source organism: Sorex palustris (assembly GCA_028565675.1). NCBI lineage: Eukaryota > Metazoa > Chordata > Mammalia > Eulipotyphla > Soricidae > Sorex > Sorex palustris. Next base: position 11,671,501 of record JAOXYA010000001.1, read on the forward strand.
TTGAATCCTAGATAAGATAAACTAATAGGATATCCTCAATCTTGGAACACCTGCTTCTTTAAATTGAGATTTGCAATTCCTTTTTTACTCTTTGGAGTACACTGGGTTCTCAAAAGAAGCCTGAGCTCTCTTGAGCATATAAATCTCTGTCTCTTACTCTTAATATTTCCTAAAAAAAAACTATTTATTTTGCCAAACATAAATAAATGGATATAACAGTAGAAAGGGTATATATTATATTTACATAGGTAAATGATAGAAAAAAATAGAACACTTAGCAGAAACCTGGATCAGTGTTCTGAGATTTTAATTCAGTGAAAAAATATAAGTACATTCACCTCCAATAATTCTTGCTGAAGCTCTCTTTTCTTTTCCTATAAGACTCTTACAGAAAGGCCATGCCTTTTCTAATTTTCCTTTGACTTGTTATAGCCAGCTTTGTAATATTTAGGGGAGTAGTAGTCTTTTTAAAAATAGATAAAAAGATGATTGAGCAAAGAGAAGTTGAAAAGTAAAAAATAATAATAATAAAAATAATAACAAGGTATTGTGAACCAGAATGGCATGTACCAATTTTATGGAAAAGTTCATGCATAAGATGAACTGCTAGATAATTTTCATATTGCCATGTGTCCAATGCTTTGAGGTTTCCATGGGCACCTGTATACTGATATACAAAGTATATCAAGATATAATGGATGTTTTTATGTGGATCTGGGTAAGTTTGAAGGTTAAATGAGTTTTTAACCTATAATTTCCTAATTTAATTCAAAATTCTAGATTTCTTCTTTAAGAATTCTTCATAAATCCTGAACTCAACTGAGAAAACAAGACTAAGGATAAAAGAATGACTTGGTGAGGGGGAAAAATCTAACTACTCTATAAGAAACCATGGTAAAAGATTTGCTAGAATGGTTAGACCTCTGTGAAGGTATAGAAGTTCATGATTTCTTTCTAGGCAGGAATTTATGAAAATTTGGGAGAGAGAGGAATGAGGTTGCCATGAAACTAAGTATCTCTCTCTCTCCCCAGTTACAATATTTATGTTGGTGATAAATTCACAAAATATTATTGAAAGAACATGAATGATTGATGTAGAACAAAGAAGTCATTTTCTCCTTCACTGCTTTACTTTCTTTAATGTTCTGTTTTCCTGATGTTTTAAGAAAGTAATGCCTGTGTGAAATAATTAACGCATAATGTTAACTTTGCTACTGAGTAACTTGACAATCTGGCAAAATATTCATTTCTATTCCAAAAGGAGAAATAGAGAATTTTTTTTCTATTCTATTAAAGAGTGGTCCTTTCATCCTCAGGGGCAAAAACCAAGGAGAAAATAGTGGTTTGTTTGCAAAATTTATTTAGCTTTACTTTAGTGATTTTTTTTAATATAACATTCTACCAAAAAATGCTTTTGTTATCTCTTTGTCATGTGCTATAGTCTTTTGGTTTATTGCAATTAGTCACATTGTGTAATCTTTTATATTTTTGTTTAGTTTTACAAAAAAGACAGTTTTAATATTTTATGCCATTTGGGATAGGTTTTGTTTTGCCTAAGTGTTTTTCATGTAATATTTCCTTTGGTTAACAAGGACCCATGGGTAAGCAAAATACTCTGTTTGCTAAATTGTACCTTTATAAGATTGCTACTCTGTAGCCATAAAGCATTTTTTTTTAATAACTAGTGAAATTGCTTCTGTTTTACCTTATACTCCTCTAAAAGAACTTGACACTTTGAGAGAGGGATGATTCTTCTGCAAGGAAATTAAAGAGAAATCGTAGCAGGATAGGGAGCCGGTAAAGATGTGGAACATCACTCCTGACCCCGACAGGTTTGAGGGCTGGGGGCTGGGTGGGAATCAACTGGAAATAATACTCTGGCATCTTCTCACCTTGAGACAGAGGCACCGAACTGTGTCCCTATAGTAATCAATAATTGGCTGCAGAAGCTACTTGGGTGTAGAAGGAGAGGCACAGTTTCTTAGACATTTTCAGGCAAAATGACTTCTAACCAAAGAAAGACCCTTCAAAAGAAAATTGTACCTCCCAGCAATTAGCAGTCAACTTGCTCTTCAGGACAAGCCCCACTGGCCTCTCCATCCAGCAGCTATAATTAAATATCTGTGTGCACAAGGGGTTAAAAAAAGCTTAATATGTCAGCTTTCGTTTCAAAGAAATATCTGTGTGTGTGTGTGTGTGTGTGTGAGAGAGAGAGAGAGAGAGAGAGAGAGAGAGTGTGTGTGTGTGTGTGTGTGTGTGTGTGTGTGTGTAGACAGCAATCATTTGGTTCATTTGGTAGGGCCCAGGGCTACAAATGACAAGGTTTCAGAAAGACTAGTTCCATTTTTCTGAAAAAGACCTCTGGCGGTAATAGATCGGTATGATTTATTTCCTATCTAACCTTGGGTAGTTACTTAACTTTTCTGAATCCAGTTCATTATCTCTGCATCTGCAGTCATAAAACCTACCTGTGGATAGTTGCACCAAGATGTGTAGAAAGTGGCAGGCCGCAGGGAAACCCTTGCTAAAGGTATCTCTTTATACATCATGCAGATCTCCAGCTCCTCACCCTAGACACTTTCAAGACAAAAGATCAAGTGTGACGATGCAAATGTCATCACTATTGGAAAAATTTTAAAGAAATAACCAACCAACCAAACAAATAAATGTTCCATGCTGAGCAGTGTATCTGACTCAATTTACTTATACATTTCTTCTAAATGATAGAAATCTCAAAAATTAGGATTCATAAAGTGATGGATCATTCAGATACACCCGCACATAACATCATGTCTGCTAGTACTGTGGATCAAAGTGTCTGGCCCAAACAGAGTCAAGTCTTCTAGTATTTCTTTCCTTGGAACTGGGACATATGGGTCAACCAAGTTTCTATGTGCCCTGGGGAAAGCGGTTATCATTATTTAGAAATGTAGATGATTTTAATTTAAGAACAATGACAGCCCTAAGGCTGAGAAGAAGCACTTTGTTTCAGTCTTTTGTCCTTTTTCTAATTATAGAAGCCATCACTTTGCCTTCCTTAAGCTCTAGGAAGAATGCCTTTAGGGGAAGAGGCTGTATCACACTGGTAGGTGTTTATTAGTAAACAAGTCCTCTTTTTTGCTCTCCCACTAAAGGGGAAGCAACTCCTGCCTTCTGTGAAATGGCCCTCTCCCCTTGCCCCCTACCCTTTCCTTAACACAGTATACATTTACCAGGTCCACACTGTCCTCTACAAAAAGTTTACTACCATGTAAATTCTTGGTACATAGATATTTAATTTTTTTTTGGCGAACCTGTGTAATGTTTTTTAATTACTCATTCAGCAGAAGCCAGAGGGGTGGAGGATATTTCTTGCATCTGGAGAACATTCTATAGAGATTTCTAAAAGGTGTTTTTACATAATTTTCAAATATTATTGCTAGTAAATAATAAACACAACCTGGCAAGCTACTTAAGATGCTCATAGACACATTCTAAAGCAGTGCGCTAGTGTATAACCCTATGTACTAACAGGATGAACAGATGGCAGACCTTCATAGAGGCTTTGTCTTTGCTAATGGGCACCACTAGGTGGCGATGTATTGATGTTTACTTCAGATATGTAAAGATGGAAAAGCACTGGCTTGACTCTCCAGAACTTAGAGGCATTTATCTGCCTTGATCATAACATATGCATACATATATACGTATACATATATTTACTAATATATTAATATTTACCATATCTCTTTTCTCATTTTCATTCAGAGACACTATTAGTTTACATACAAACAAAGTATTTACAAATAAACTAAGTATTTTACATACAAACAATAATAAAGTAAGTATTTGGGCTCCAAAACTCTATTTAGGAATAGGAAAATGAGATAGAGTTCCCCAAGATAACCTTCCTAGATTCTAAATGATGCTAATATGACTTGAGTAATACATTTTAAAATTCATGTATAAAGGTAAAGGTAAAGACCCTCCCGTTGATCATCGATTTGCTCGAGCGGGCCCAGTAACGTCTCCATTGGAGACT
>JAOXYA010000001.1:11709693-11724216 GCA_028565675.1 Sorex palustris
TGGCGGTGCTCAGGGGACCATATGGGATGCTGGGAATCGAACCCGGGTCGGCCGCGTGCAAGGCAAATGTCCTACCCACTGTGCTATCTCTCCAGCCCTGGAAGTGTGACATTTCTAGGCATAGGGGACCCTGTGGTGCCTGGGATTGGACCTCCTGCAGGCAGAGCACACCCTCAGCTCCGGAGTGCTCTCTCCCCACTCCCAGCTTCACTGGTAACATCTCAGAGACAGAACCTAAGGAGCAGTAGACTTTAACATCTCCGGGCGGTAAGAGGCCAGGTTTGCTAGATCCTCAAAAAAAAACCCCCACAAATTACAGGAGTCGCATAAATGGTAATGGGCCACTTAATTTTACCAGAATCACAGAGTGGGTGGTACAGCACAGGCTGTATTTGATCACGGTGTTCTGTGTAGCGGAATAGAAAAGTCAGCTATTGGGAGGTTTTAAAAAGTAATGGGTTCTATAATGTCAGTGAGCACCGTTTTCAGTATCTTGAGGATAGCGTTTGGGGTATCGACTCTGTTTTTAGCGGTTTTTCTAAAAGTTCAGTTTCGCTTTAATATCTATTAAAATGTGCAGTGTGGTATTTTTGATCTTTCGAAGAGACGTGGAAACAGTATTTATATATTGTATGTGTACAGAGGTAATTGGATAATAATGGTGTAAATATCTCAAGGTCCTAGGGTTAGTGTACAAAAAATGTTCATCTTTTAAGAGCTTTGCAGGTCTGTTTGCTTTTGCTCCATTACACCCTCTGAATATAATAACTCGACGTGTATTTATTAGTAAATGCTGTTACCTTTTTTAGGTTTATAAGGTGGGATGGGTATTTTGATGAACAGGGTTGGGAATAATTGTGTGTGGGTTTTTTTCTTTTCATCTCCCAGTGGTCTGAATCTCATTTAGGCTGCAGAACCTGATGGTTCCTCCCTGCAGTTCCTTAAAGAACAAAACAGTCTCTTTTCTGTGAACTGTACCAGCAGTATTTTTGACAGGCATCTACAAAAAAAATCGGTGGCTTCTTCAGTGGCCAGGAACCAGTGTTACAATTAATGTGAGCCATAGTGTTATAGCCAGTGGGGTCTAGGGTATCCCAATATTCCTGGGGCAGCCTTGGTCTACACTCGCACCTACTCCCTTCTCTCAGAAATGTTGCCATTTGGGCCATGCATTATATTGTCCTTTTTATTGTGGGTTATAGTTCGAATCATTTGGTGAAGGTGTGGCTTAGTAGTTATAAAAGAGTTTTTAGGAGCCTATGGGTAAGTAAGTGGATTTGAATTTATATTATTTCACAGTATTTGGATTAGAAAAGCATTATGGCTTATACCAAGTTTTGTAGTTCCTATTTGAATTCAGTATGTGTGTGATATGACAGGGAATAACAGCCTTTCAAATGAATATGTCCTTCTTGTCTTCTGCTTTGAGAAAGGCAGAAATGCATGTCAGTGTTGGGCCTTGAACTTAAGAAATAGTAGGTGGGGAGGTTTATGTAACAGTGACTTAAATGGGGATTGTGTTTCTTTTTTTCAAACAGCTCTCACATTCTCAGGTATCCCGTGTGTTTAGGAGGCTGTGAGCACATCTTCTGTAGGTAAGTAAGAAATATGTAACCATTTTTCAGATAATAGTCATATAATCCTATTGGTAATAGTAAATACCTTATGATTCTAGTCGGCAAAGAATTAACTGCATATTTTATTTTCATCCCTGTAAATTTTTTTTAGTGTACAAATCAGAAAATTAAAGCTCAAAGAGGATGACTTTTTCACAGTTAATAAATTTCATAACATGCAAAACATGGAGAAAAATGAATTTTGGATATATATCTTGTTTCTGTTTGGAATCTATACTTTTCAGATTATGAAAGCCTTTTTAAAATTTTTTTGGTCTGTTCTTTTTGTTTATTCTTCTTGGGTGGGGGACTATTATCAGCTGGTGGCCAGGGGCCACTTCCTGCTCCTTGCTTCTGACAATGCCCACAGCCAAACCTCAGTGCAAAGTATGCATTCAATTCGTTGAGCGGTTGCTCCATCTTGAAAGCCTGTTTTGTCTAATTATTGTACTAGTTTCCTAGGGCTGTTGTGACAAAGGACCCCCAAAGTGGGTGACTTAGAGCAACAAAAATGTTTCGTCTCATAGTTGTGTTGGATAGGTATCAAGCAAGGTATCAGCGAGGCTGGTTCCTTCTGAGGCCTGGGAGGGAATTGGTTCTCTGCTTCTCTCCTACCACCTACTTACTAGTGTTTGGTTTCCGTGATGTCACTGACCTAGTTCTCATGTACCTGTGACATTCTCCCATATTGCGCGTTTGTCTCTATGTCCAGATTTCTCTCTCTTTTAGGAATATTAGGGATTGCCCTGGACCCCTCAACTTGATCATCTGCAAAGACCTTATTTCCAAATAAGGTCATTTATAAGTACTGGGAGTTAGGATTTCAGTATGGGCACACAAGTCAACCCGTAGCAGTTACTGTGCAATTATATTCATGTTACATTACAAGTCTTCGGCTTGTAGGTTAGGATATTCAATTTTTTTCTTTCCTTAAGATCTCATTCTTTTGCCTTTTCAGGAGAAATCAATTAAAGGACTGAATGTCTTTGTGTAATTTCTGTTACTAGAACCTCTTGAGCAACCTTTAAATCATTCCAAATTATAACTCTCTTGGCACGCGCTATCTGTAATAGGAAGCTTAATCGCATGGAAATGATGTGTCGCGTGACTTCAGTGCCCTGGGAATGTCTGGGAGGCACCCAGGGTGGGGCTCCAAATTTATTTACTGGAGAAGCTGGAGGGCCTGTTATATGGGGCATGTCCAGTGGAAGGATGGGGAAGGATGGCTGCAGAACTGTTCCCATTTTCTCTTTGATCAAGGGCCTCCAGACCGGTGGTGTTGAGAGCCGATCTGTTGATCAAGCAGATGTTGATCTCTTCTTCCTGCCTGCCTCTGTTATCCTCCTAGCAGGAAACATTGCCGCTGATGGACTGCAGAGTTGCTTGAGGCAGAAGAACAGCTCAGGCCCGACTGTTTCTTTTCCCCTCCGTATCCCAAGTCACTAAACTCTTGATAGCTCAGCCTCAGAATGTGCCCTGAGTCTGGGGCGTCTGGGGCGTTTGCTTGCTTCACTTGTCTTTATATCCACTGTTTGGTCCATGAAAATGTCTTACCTCAGACTCTTGTATTAAATTCGCAACTGGTCCCCTGCCCCACTCTCTGCATTCTTGGCAGTGATAGTTTGGAGCAGGTGAATCCCGTCCGTATTTAGTATCCTTGAAAGCTTTCATACTGCACTTAGGGTGCAGTGCCTCTGTACCAAGGGCCACCGGTCTCCCAATAAGTTCTTGCCTGTGACCCTCTCTCCCCTTTTTCTGTTAGCTACGTTCGGGCGCTTGCTCCTGACTTGCACTGTTGTGTTTTTTTTTTTCCCCACTTGAAATGTACTTAACCCTAAATTTTCCTCAGACTGACTTTCCCTTATTAATGTCTTGGCTCAAATGTCACTCTTCCAAAAGGCCACCCATGATCCCCTTATGAAATGAAGCCTGCTCCCTGTTCCCACTAGCTCGCAGATTGGTTTCAAAGCTCTGCACTCGCTCTGCAGTCACTCTGCTGGAGCTTAGCAAACTCCAGGAAATTGTGAGTGAAGTGTGTGCATATGTTGTGTGTTTGTCGATCCCGCAGGGCGCTGTGACTCTTAAAATGGTTTGAGAGGCATGAGAACATCTTTTAAAAAATGGATTCAGAGGCTAGAGCGGTAGTAAGTCTTGCACATGGCCGACTAAAGTTCAATCCCCAGTATCTGATATGGTCCCTGAGCCCTGCCAGGAGTGATCCATGACTGCTGAATCATGAAAAAGCCCTGAGCAGCACCTGGTGTGACACTCGTCCCCCCACCCCCAAATAAAAATGAATTTGGACTTAGTGTCGTTTGGGTTTTTGGATGTTAGGCCAAGAATTAGGCCAGCTGTTTGAGTTCTTTGAGTTTGGGACTGACGTAACACTACTTAACATCATGGGGGTTTTAAAATAGTTTGAATCTGCCCTAATCCAGCTGAAACCATCAGAAATAGAAGGAGACTCTAGGTGTACAGACTTCCCTATTGACAGTGTCCGGGGTTTATGACAATCCCCAGGAAAAGTAGTCCATGCACTTTATTTAAGATAGAGGTCATTTGAGACACAGAGCAGGACATCTCAAACATTTAGTCTCAGAGCCCCTTTTACTTAAAAGTTTAGGACTCCAGGGCTGGAAAGATAGTTCCATGACATAACATCCTTTTTTCTTGCATGCTTTTTGGGGGTTTGTGTGTGATTCTCAGGACTTACTCCTGACTATGCACTCAGGTATCACTCCTGGTGGACTTGGATGACCATATGGGGTGCTTGGGATTGAGCCTGGATTGGCCACCTACAATACAAGAGCCTTATCTACTATACTTTTGCTCTGGTCCCAGCAAAACCTTTCTTCACATAATACACATCACACTATATATTTTTTTGTCTACACTCCTTTTTCATTAGTATACCCTCACAAGCCTCCAGCACATAGCCTGACGCTTAGCCTTTGCTCAGAAAGCATCATGAAAGTAATGCATACATGAATGAATAAAGAAAAACTATGTCTAGATCGGCAGTTTTAAAATGTTTGTTAAGAAAGTTTCATCATCCTGTTGTGATATTACACATGTCTGTTAGTGTGCTAGACTACAGATTGGAATTCAGTGAAAAAACTTTCATACAGTAGTTCATCTAGTTTGCAGTTCTGTATTTCCTTGGGGGTGGGGAGTAAGAATGGAATAATGTTTGTCAAAGAATAATTAGAAAACCTTAATCAAAAATTGGTTAGTGTGACAAGAATATGATTAAGAATTGCACATATAAACTTTACCAAAGCAGTGGTAAAGGAAGGATGCAGCCAAGAAGAAGGGTTTTACAAAAATTATAAATAGACATGGTTCATGGTTGCGAGTAGGCTTATTTACTGTCTAAAAGACAATTATTTTTCCTTACCCTGAAGCCAGGTGCTGCCAGCCCAGACAAAATGGTCAGTTTCATATAAATATACACAGGAATTTGCCCATTGCTCACAAGTCTTGTAATTAGGTCAGCCAGATACTTCCTAGAAATATAGGAAATACGAATCCTGCTCACTGGGAATTTAGAAAGGGAGATGATACTAACATCTCATGCCTGTAGAACTGATCATAAAATGGGGAAGATAAGCCCAATCTATGCTAGTTCACAGTGTTCATAATAAATATACAGAACTTCAATTTTTGAGAGTTAAAATAGAGTAAGGCTGTTTAAAACCTAGACTTATTTATGCCAACCAAACTTTTCCATATATAGGCTAGAACTCTGATTAAATTTTAGCCATCATGATCACAGATCATATTTGTTGGCTTTTGCATAGTGGATAAAACAAGCATTCTTTACTAGGGTTAAAGGTCCCTATTCCTGCAAGTCCCTATTCCTACACAATTCTATCCTGATGTATCAAGCAACACTGCTCAAAATCGATTCTGCCCTGTTAGGTAGACTAAATTTATCTATTGCCTATTGTTTTAATTTACTTCAAAGTAATATATAATGACAATTGTAAATGACATAGATTGACATTTATCTCAATTATTCCACCACTCCTTTCATTTGATAACCACACTGGCTGAGTTTTTCTGTGATTTTATAATATTCTGTGTATTAACTATTATTTTAACATTGCCAATACATAGTTTACTTTTAAATTTCAAGAGTAACACCAGAGATTTTGAAACCAACAATTGTCTAAGTAGCTCTACAAAAAATAATTATTATATCCTTCCCCCTTGTTTTCAGACCCAATAGTCCTGAGCCAATAAGAAATAATCATTTTGTGAATTTTCTCCATATTTTTCTCTACTGTGTACATACCTATTGATGCTTTACCATATTGCTTTATTTTACTTGCTTAGGGACTATTTCTTTGACCCTTTCAATGATTCTCAAGCCTGGCTTCATATTAGAATAATTTGGGACATTTTACAAGAATTTAAATATACTGGCCTTCCACTCCAAATTACTTTCTTATCATTCGAAGGTGAAAACCAGGTGTCACATTTAAAACTTCTTTCTGGCTAATGCTTCTAATTTATTTTACTTTGATTTCTGGGCCATACCTGGCTGTAATAACCCTCAGGGATCATCCCTGGTGGGGTTCTGGAGACCACACACAGTGCTGGAGATGAAACAGAATTGGCTGCATCAAAGCAAGCATCTAACCTGCTCTCTTGTCCAACATTATCCAATTTATTGATATAGTGTCCCCCATTCTTTCTTTTTCCTCATCTTGACATCCAAGGAAAAAATGCTCAATATTGTTGTTGACTAAACTGATTAATTTTTCTTTGAAGGAAAAAGCTGCCCAGATTAATTGAAATGGACAAAGCCGAAGTTTCTTATTTCTAATCTGCATGCATAAATAAGTGTCTCATCTAATGGGGAAAATGAAGAATGAATATCCAAGTAGAGTTCCAAACAATAAGTTAATTTTTCTGTAGTTTTATAGAGTTGGAATATTTTTTCAGATAGAGTGAACATTTGGCTCTACAAAATGTAAATGATATTTCTGGTGATTTTATGTATAATTAAAATAGTTATAATATTACACACACACACACACACACACACACACATATACACACTTTCTATAGTACCAGAAAGGTACTGACCCAAAATGTCAAGCCTTATTTGTAAAAAAATGAAATGACTTACTGAGAGGCACTTGTCCTGGGAAAGGTGGATTGACAAGAAGCCACAGCCTTTCTTAACCTTATTGTGATTATAATCACAGTGTGAAACTACTGGTAGAACCAAGCTGCTTCATGGTAGTACAGAAAGATCCATGTGGGGACGAAATCTAAGGTCCTCATTTAGTCTCAAACTGACCACATATCCAGTTGCCAACTGATATAAGAATTCATTTCTGAAAGAAAAAAGAAAAGCTGTGGCATCTTTCTTGAACACTGAATCCATTATTTTTAGCTCTTTCATCTAAAGGAATTTATAGTGCTCTTTGTTGCTCGTTCTCTACTGCTGTTTCTTGATTATCTGTTGAAGGGTATCTGTCCTGTTGAGGGTGACTATTGATATTGTTTATTTAGTATCTGTCCTATGGCTTTTATTCTAATATAAAAAGCCTGTTCTTTCTTCTGCGCCCTCCTCGTCTCCCATCCCACTGAGCTTCAGATTGCTTTTAAAGGGTGATCGGACAACCCCCGTGTGCACTGGTATTAAAAAAAGCACTCTCCTCATTTATTTGAGATGTTTCTAAAAAGAATGTTATTTAAATGGATTACACTTATATTTAAGAATTTGTAAAAGAGGATAAAGGGAGCTGAGGATCAAGTATTAGATCAGATTTCTCTCAAACAGGGAATTGGGACATATTTTAACAACTTCAGTGAGTAGAGAAATACATAGTTTAAACTGCTGCTTTTTGAACTCCAACCTAGCCACCCCTAAATGTATTAAATAAAGGAATATTTTTTCCCTGTGGAAAGTTAAATAGCAGGTGTAGTACTTAATGAACTGCAGCAACTTGGGCTTATTGGTGTGGCAAATAGATTGTGATATTCATTTCCAATTAAAGTTCTTTTGCAAAGATCAATGAAGCACATTTTCACAAATTGAATCACACTAAACTAATAAACAAAATTCTCCCATCCCTATTGATGGCAAATTATCATTTCCTTAACATTTAAAATCCCATCGTACTATTAATTATAAGATGCATGTGCTAGGAAAAATCAAATATTTATTTACTCATATGTTTGTGTTTTACGTTCAATTTTATAGTAAAGATAAGGAACATTATTTATTTTTTTAAATAGCAGTCTAGGAATAATTTCCCAAAACTGAATTCACTTGGTCTTTGATCCATGAGCATTTTTAATTTACTAGCATGCTTGTCCTAATGATTAAAATCTGATCTTTGGTAAATTAGAAAATAATCTATTATAGAGTAACCTTTAATTAATTAATGCATGGTATACACTGACATCAGAAACAGGGAGTTGTGGGGAAAAAGAAGAATAGCTTAAAATTTTCATTTACAATCACTGAGTTGCTTCAGAAAATTAAAATGTTAATTTAGCAAACTTAAATGTCACTAGTTTATTCAAAGAACACACAAATGTTATGATATTCATTTTCCAGGACCTTCTCACCTTTAACCTCTCTTATTATTTAGTCCAAAGTACACTTTAGAATAAATGTTATACATTTGCATAGTTTTCACTTTTATGTTTTTCGTATTTTGATATCTTTTAGGTTATTAGAAGTGTAGACTCAACTGAAGTCAAGAGGTTCAAACATGTACTTTTATTTTCAAACAACAAAGGGAACTATTTGGTGTCTATATATGCGCAAAATTTTCCCTCTGAGAATAATCTAGTATTTACTGTTATTTTCCACACCATGACCTACTTCTTCAAAACATGTTTTCTGGTATCTCATAGGACATTTTGTGGCCAATTCTAGTATGATCATAGTTCATTAAATAGTACCCCTAAATGGAGTGGCATATTGATCCTTTGCTAAAACTCTTCTGTGGTTTCTCCAAAGAGGTCCAACATGAGTAAAGTTTATGCTAAAGAAAAACTCCTCTTTGATGATACCACTCCTTGTTCCTCTTCTAAATTAACTCCCCTCTTCAGTGCCACATTGTTTAGGTGTGGTACATTTTAGATGCTCCTGATCAAAATTTAAAAATAAAAGTACTGTGCAGTTCCTAAGCACTGCTGGATGTGACCTGGTCATTCTCAGAACTTTAGAGTCTGAAGAGGACTACAGCATCCTTGGCTTCTAGCTTTGAATCTGCTGGTCCAGTTGGCTGAGACTCATTGCAGGACTCCTGTGAGTCCCTATTTGCCTGTGAGTCTCCTCACAGATTCTGTGGTGTTTGCCAACTTCACTTTGTAAAAAATCAAACACATGAACACATAGTGCATTAATAACCATCGAACATATCCTCATTTTAGAAGAGAAATGAAGAGATAAATTATTAATATCATCAAAGACATTTCTTTAAATTGAGTAGTTTAGCTTCACTGAACTCACTAAATGAACTTATTATTCTCATTTAGTCACATACTGGTGACCCTTGTCATAAATGAACACCAGCCTACAGTTTACCTTTGAGAACTGCTGTATGAAATGCCTTGTTTTAACATATTGTACTCATTGAAAAGGATATTATTAACTCTTCAAATGTCATTTATCTGCTAATTCTTAGAAATCTTGTTAAGGTGCATGGTGTTTTGGTAGGTCTGCATGCAAATGGAGGTTATGCTTTTTTAACAAGATACTCAGAAATACTCATCCTATTCACCCATGGCCCACACTTAAACTATCTTCTCCTAAGTTATAATAGTTTATCCTTATGATATTATAATTTTCCAAAATTTCGAGGAAGGGGGAGGGGTGGAATCCAATGAACTTGGAGACTTGAAGAAGTTAATCTGTAATGTTGATGCAACTGTAGCATCATTTGCAGGGAATTTTTAAATCTTACAATTCCTTTTTGAGTCATTTATCCTTGGATAGAATCATGCCACATAAAGTATCATTATCCTTATTCTGTGTCTAAAAATATTCTTAGCAGCATGTGCTTCTGGCTGGTTCTTTCTTTAGTTAATTTCAGACAACTCACTACTATCGATCAGCATCTTTTACATGTTTCCTAGTCACAAAAGAAGAACTGCATTGATTGACATCTGGTTGATTTTCTCTTGTTATCGTTGTAAGGAAAAAAAGGTAAGAGAAAGTGTTATAGTATCTTATAATTTTCAATTTCTTGCAGAAATTAAACTGCCCTCCATAAGCTTGAGAATCATTATTTATCCAAAAGTTTTTTGAGGATCGATGTAGAGAGCCTGGCCAGTGGTAGATATGGTAGGTTTGATGAAAGTTCTAAAAGATATATAAATTTTCTAGAACCTATGTCTGTGATTTTATTTGGAACAGGGGTCCTCTATCTTTAATTAAAGAGGGCAATATGAGAGCGCTAAGCTTCCTTGCAAGAAGAAAAGAGGAGCCCATCCCATATATACTCACAGAAGCAATAGTTACGCAAAGATAGTACAGATTGGAGTTCAGTCACAAGGCATGTACACCAATATCACCAAAGATGGAAGGAACATAATGCAATCCCTTCTAGAGTCTTTGGGAAAAGAATGATCAGATTTCACACTTCCGGCCTTTATATCTATGAGGAAACCAATTTCTATTGTTTTGTGCTACCATGGAATATGTCACGGTATCCACAGAAAACTAACATAGTAAGAAAAAAATTACTTTTACACATTGGAGAGATAGGATAAGAGTTAAAGCATATTTTTGCATGCAGCTGAACCTTATTCATCACTGAAACTGTATACAGATCCCAAAGTACTTCAAGACTTTATCACTGAACACAAAAGCAGGCCTAAACTCTGAGCACCTGAGGATCATCCTCCAAACCAAAGAAATATTCAGTTATTCATAGAATGAAGAACAAGGACAAATCTTAAAAATAAACCTTAGGTTAATGAAAGAAAAGTCAATATGATGATGCAATAACTGCTCTATAATTGCTAATCCTAACATGTTAGCAGTGACTATGAAATTATATTCCACTTCCATGAACTTCGTTATGCTAAGATTCAAACTTGATTAGTAAATAAACTATAAACTAAGTTTAGAAGGAACAATGTTAGGTGAAACACTTATAATCTCATAAAATGATTCCTTTACAGTGAGACTAAGCATTTCACAATTACAAAACTAGATTTGAGATATTTAGTATTTTTAATTCAATTTTTAATGTTAGACATCACAATTTTAGACACTGTTTTTGGTAAGGTTTCAAGAATACAACGTTCTAATACCAAACTCTCCATCAGAGTGTCCACTTCCTCTACTACCCTTGTTCCATCCCCTGCCTTCCTTCATCATATCCCCACCACTCCACCATTCCTTTCCCCACCATGATAAATGCAATTCTGTAGACCAGTTCTGAGGTTCTGTTATCTTTGGGCATTTGTTATGTGTTTACCATGTCCATTTATATTATACCTATGAGAGAGGTCATTCTGTAACTGTCCCTTTGATTTCTGCTAACTGCACTCAGTACGATTCTCTCCAGATCCATCCATAATTTTTTTAAAATTTAGAAATGATAGATATTTATATTATAATCTAACTTTACCATGGGTATACGACATCGATGTTCCTGATAGATCAAGTTAAACAACTCATTACTCCAAGTGTACGATAAAACATAATAACAATGAACTGGAGAGATATTTCAGGGGGTAAGGCACTTCTCTTTGCACATGGCTGATCCCAGGCACCACATATGTTCCCTCAGATACTGCAAAGAATGACCCCTAAGCACAGAACCAGAAGTAATCCATAAATACTGCTTGGTGTGGCCTAAAAATAAATAATAATCCAAAGTGAAAGCATTTACAATAGATGTTAATAAGGCAATTTCTGTTACAACACATAATTTGAATCATGTTTCTACCATAAAGGTGTAATGAGAGCATGACCGAATTACTTCTCTGTGCCTCAGTTCCTCAGGAGTAGAATTGTATTTGCTTTTAATAAATATGAGGGATTAAACAAGAAATGACGTCTAAAGTATAAACCTTGGCTTAATGTGGGTACTTTCTGCCATGTTTCTGGCACACAGTAGGAGCTCAATCAGTGTCTGCTGAATGTATTCACTCAAGCCTGCTGTGAAATGAAAATAATAAGATATTTTAACTATCTTTTGATTGCTTAAATAGCCCCATAGCATCTGTATGCTTTTAAAAGTGCAGTTCAAACTATTAAACTTAGCTACATGAAGCCAAATAAAGTGCAGATTCTAGCTATCAAGAAATTATTTTTTTAAATTTTCTCCTTATATCCATTTGGATCATAAAACTCTTCAAAAATCTACTTTTAAATATCTGCTTTCAGGAGAACTTATGTTCTCTTTAAAGCAAGAAGGTAAAATATGGGATAGACTTTCCCCCCCAACAAAAGTTCATTTTTCTGAAATTGATTTCTCCTTCCTGATTGAAAAGTCTGGAATTTGTTGGCCTGCAGGGGACTTTGGAAAAGGCCCATCTGGTTAATCAGTCACTTGTCTGATTGATACTAGAGCATCAGCAGGGTGGGTAATAGATTTTGGAATGACTGATCTGACAGTCAGTTAATTTGGTGACATCCTTATACATGTTTCTGGAGACCATGGTGAGGAGCAAGCTTATAAATAAAAAATAAAGGGAATCATTTTTGTCTAATTTTGGTTCTGGTCCTTCTAAAATCCTATTGCATTGTATCCATCGGTTTAACTGAGATTGTATTGCATGGGGCTGGAGCGATAGCATAGTGGGTATGGTGTTTGTCTTGAATGCAGCCAACCCAGGTTCGATTCCTCTGCCCCTCTCAGAGAGCCCAAGAAGCTACTGAGAATATCCCGCCCGCACGGCAGAGCCTGACAAGCTCCCTGTGGCATATTTGATATGCCAAAAACAGTAACAACAAGTCTCACAATGGAGATGTTACTGATGCCCACTTGAGCAAACTGATGGACAACAGGAAGACAGTGCTACAGTGCTACAATACTCAATGAGTTCACTGATAATGTGTTGAGGTCCTTAAGAAAATTCTGCTTGAAGGACACTATGTTAGATCAAAGTATAAGTTGAATTCCCATATTCCTACAATTCTTTGTATAGACTTATTGAAGATAGGAGAAATACATTTGAGTCATTCAACTGAATACATAGATACTTAAATATCATAGCTCTATTTATATTCAATCTACTTCACAAAATGTAAATGTTCAGAATTCTGTGACAAGGGAAGTGGCAGTATTAATCAAAATTTTCTATTTCTCTTTTGTCGTTTTAATTGTTCAAATCCATTTTAGATTGGTATTTGCTTTTATAGCTTTCTTATGAAAACTTCTATTCATGTAATAATAGTAAAAGTTTAACACACATTGCTTCCTGGGTTCTGAGTCTTGGTGAAAGCACTTAGCTTTCCCATGTGTGCCTGGACATGTGTGAGTTTCATTGTGGAGTGAATTTTTAGGAATCCAGACTAAATTTTTTACTATATTTCTATGAAAACCAATGCATAGAGAAGCTAAATTACTTGCCCAGGCAAAGACACAAAGTTGGCTAGAAATGTATCATTATGGAATCACATCTTTATGACAAAGGAACAATAGTAGATCTGTGATGCAGAAACAAAGGTTTTTCATTCCATTCTCTGTGAGGCAGATCTATTCAAAGAACAAAGCTATCTTTGAAGTAGAGGATTGCTCTATCTCAAATCAACTCTGGGGGGGGCGATTATGATGACATCTGGGACCAGTATAGCAGAAAATAAAGCTCAGAAACTTTAATTATTTACAGCCCTTTAATGCCAAAGCTTAGAGCCAACATTTTTATGTATGTTTCTAACTTGTCTTGTTAACACCTCTGATAATTTTGGCAAATCAGTTTAGCCTTTAGCATTTTATTTTACTTGATTAAACCAAACAACTGAATATTAAATTAGCATGACAGTACTTTAGAATATCAACATAAAATAGTTAAAATACAAATTGAATTTAGTGGGCCCTTCTATATAATACTTTATAAAATATCTATAGTCTGTTCATTTTAAGATGGTGAGAGGAGAAATAAAAGTTTCTAGAGTAGGCAAATAAATGTGATTCGTTTTGCATGGAAGGTTTATGAAAACCTGCTTAGAATGAAAGAATTAAAAGTATGTTTTAGAATAGCATTTTTCTTTCCTAGTTGGTACCTACTGAATCCTGCCTTCCAGTAGAATTTACTTCTAGGTACTTTCCTTTGAGTATATAAATCAATGTAGGACTGCCCTGTAACAGTATCCTAACCTGGTGAAATATCACAAAACTATAAAAGACTGCTTTTAACAGAGGTCCCAACTTTGCCCCTATATCATCAATGAACTGTCAGCCTGAAAGTTCTGGCATGTTGTGGGACCATTAGAGAAAAATAGGAAGGGATGACAGATAAAAGAGGCCAGAAAGTGGACAATTTAAAATGAGAAGTTTATGAGACAAGCACAAGATTTTAGCTCCACAGGAATTCATTTGAGGTAAACTAGGAAGATGGAAATGTTATGAGGAAATGAAAGGACACAGCCTTATGTCAGGTTTCCAAAGAAAGACTGAGATGGGCTCTACTTGAAAACACTCTTGAGAATACCTGGAAGAAAATAAGCAGAAACTGCACCGAAGGGGGAATCTAACTACAGTGCATCTGCTGAGGTATCACAGAACAAGCACATGAGGCCTTTGAAATCCCGCAGCCCCAACACACTCACAATCTATGCAGTCTGGCTTTGGAGGAGGCAGGGGAAAAAATCATTGAGAAACAAAGCAGTTATTTTTTAAAAATTTTTATTAATGAAACACCATGAGGTACAGTTGTAGACTTACAAATTTTTGTGCTTGGGTTTCAATTATACAAT
>JAOXYA010000001.1:11807450-11823042 GCA_028565675.1 Sorex palustris
CAGTTTGTCCAAAGTAGGAATAAGATGTTATAATAGGATGTCCGGGAACTGGTTTTTACAGTCTCTGAGTCTTGGCCGCTGATGGATCACACATTCTTAAATGCCTCAAATGCAAACCCTTGAGGCATTCTTAAATGCCTCAAATGCAAACCCTTGGCAATAAAGAATCTAAATGAGCTCTAGGTCACAAAAATGAATATAAAAAATACCAGTTTGGATACTATACCACCTCATTAACTAAAGAGTTGCTGCTTTTGGTTCATATCCCCTATACATTGCCTATTCACCTTTATCCATAATCCAATCAACTAGTGCTCAAATAATTAATTCCAACTAATCAGTACACAAGAGAGTATGATAGTGGCAGGCAAGTGAAATTTTATGTATTTACTTATATGGTTTCTGAACCACACTTAGTGGTACTCAGGGCTTTTGCCTACCTCTGGGCACAGAGATCACTCCTGGAGAGCCTGGAGTAACCATATAAAGGCCAGGGATCAAAACCAGGTCAACTGTGTGCAAGATGAGCACTCTCATTGCTGGGGTCACAACTTTATATATTTTATCCAGAAGATATTGAGGAGTCATTACAAGTTTTGAGTAAGGAAAAATCTCAATCAGTCTATGAAAGCATAAAAGGTATGGTTTATCATAAAAAGTAAAAGGAGTAAAATAAAAAAGGTTAGATATTATATGGTTTTGTGTCTATGAAATTTCAAAAACAGGCAAATCCATAAAGACAGAAAGCTGACCAAAGGCTGATGGGTCCAGAAAGAGGCTGTGGTAAGGAAGAATTATTTAACAGTTATGTAATTTCTTTTTGAGGTGATGTGGATATCCTGAATTAAGTAATAAATGGATCTATTTGCATTTGTATGTGCAAAAAGCCACTGCGTTTTATACATGTAATGGGTTAAAGTGGTCAGTTTTAACTAATCTGAGTTTTATCTTGATTTAAAAAATCTATAAAAGCATCAATTTCAGTGGCTATGATGGATAGGGAAGGGGCTTTGTTTTGTTTTACTGGGAGAGTTTTGAGTATGCACTGTGTAGAGAAGAAGATCACAATGATAGAAACAGACATTAAATATGGAGAAGAAAAAAATGGCACTTCATTCTGATTAGATGGAAAAACTGAGAATGCATAGCATATGTAGTTGGTTAACTTTTGATGGCAGAAGAGACACCTATCTTGTCCATCAGAAACAGGAGAGATGCTTAGAAACAAAGTTTGTAGAAGCAGGATAGTGAGATATAGAAACATTTATACTCTTAGTAAAATAAGGCATGTGGGATTTTGGCAACCAGAAGTCAATCTTTGGATTCAGAGAATGACAAGATTTATATAATTTACCTCAGAGTAAATTCTGCTCAACTTTGTCATTAATTAACTTTCCCAAGTCATGGATTTCACATTGGTGGTATAGTGGCTAGCATAGCTGCCTTCCCAAGTCATGGATTTCCCTTTGAACCCTGAGACCTTTTTCACATGTTTCTAAGGAAACAGTAACTCATCAAGATAAAGAGCTTTGGAACCAGATATAATTAAATTTTGATTTCTGCCGAAGCTATGGCACCTTCATCATGTTACTAAATTTCTAAGCTTTATTCCTACATGCAAAAAATCTATTTTTAGTCACAATAGTTCCTAATAAAATATTAAGCACAAAACAGGCTTTCTTCCCTTTCCTCTGACCTTACTTTCTGGTTTCTTCCCAATTACATAATACAGCTAAAATTTGTAGAAATCTGGCAACAGATAAAAAGACATTATTGTGTTTTTATCTGACACTTTTTTTGCCAAAGATATAAAAGGGAAGGCAGCACAGCTCAAAATACTGTAGTGCCTCAGGAATATAATATCAGAGGACTCCAAGTAAGCATGAGACAACTGATCTTGGAAAATTAAATATGATGAACAAATGAAAGAGGAAAAAGTCAAAGCGTGATTTTTCAGTAGAGTGCTGAGATGCACAATATTACAAGAGGCGATCCACTAAGCAACAAAAAGATTCTCTGAAGCAAGAGAGCATGTGATGAGTCTCCCCAGGGGGATGGTCTGAGATGAGGGATGCACAGCATTTGGAGTGTGCCGTGTGCCAGTGGGGAACAGCTGTTCAAAGAACTCCACAGTCCATCAACCATGGCCACAAAAGGGCATTACAAAGGAGGTGTTATGACAGGTGGTTTCTCTTGTGACACTTCTTGGCAGAGCAGGAGAAGCCAACAGTTGAGAACAACTGAGCATCAAAGAGACCTACCAATCCGTGTTTCAGTCCCATCAAATACTATAGTTATTATGGGATACTTAGAACAGCCACAGGAAACGCAGCCAAGGAAAAATAGCAAGTTAAAATAGATTTGGGACTGGGAAAGTTTTGTTTCTGTTTTGGGAGTCACGGTCAGTGGTGCTCGGGATTTACTCCTCTGGGCTCTGGGATTACTCCTGGTTGACTCAGGAGGGCCCCTGAGGGATGTTGGAGAAAAACCCAAGTGAGGCTGCATGCAAGGCAAACACCTCACCTTCTGTACTATAGATCTATCTCCAGATATGTTTTGTTGTTGTTGCTGCTCTAAATTTATTTTTGGGCAACACCTGGCTGTGCTCAGAAGTTACTGCTGGTTCTGCACTGAGGAATCACTCCTGGTGGGCTCAGGGGACCATATGGGATGTTGGGGATCACATCTGATTGGCATAACACATACCCCACCCCCTTCTCAGTCTCTTGTTTTTCTGTACTGTAGTATTTCTTTATTCCCTTCATGTTTTTGCATGTTTCCCAACCCCATAAATTTTTGTAGCAAAGATGGTCACTAATAAATTTTATATAGACCAATCTAGCTACCTAGGAAACAAAGAAATGTCTTTCAAAAGCTTTGGCAAATTTTCCAAGGAGGTTCTAGTTTGGCTGAACTTGAATCCCATGTCCACTTCTGAAATCAGAAAAGAGAATATTGTGATTTACGGTCTTGGTTACCTATTCATCTATTGAGCTAGAAGTGGCATAAAGGGCAAAGGGTCACCATCAGGGTCTGAGTTGAATTATTATAGAAGTTGGAAAGTGAAGTAACAGACAGAAAAGAATACACAGACAAGCAAAATGCATCTAGTACTTTATCAATGAATGTGTTACTGCTTGTCTTATATCTCCATATGCACTCTCTATCAGTTTGTCTCCAATTTTAGGCCATCAGCTCTTAATAAGTTATAGAACTCATATGTCGTCAAATTCTGGAATTCAAGTCCCAATTTACTAAAGTTCAAAAGAAAATCAGTGGAGAGATTCACTGCACTTTGCTATTATTGTCACATCTTACAGTGAATGCACTGGCTGACTCTTTAGCAGTACATAAGCTTATCATTGACTTTTTTCACATAACCTCATTCTCATATGAACAGAGAATCTGTAAATTGCTAATCTAAGGTTTTGTTTCTTGCCACAACCCCTCAATTATTTATATAGTCCCAGGTGTAATAAAATATTATAATTTATTCTTCATAGACATGAAATAAAGTGCTTCTCAATTATTCTTCTTTGGAATACTGTTTTAGCAAAGAAACCTGCTTTACCATGCAGAGCAAGCACTAGCCTATTACAATGATTTAAGATTGGAAATTTTGATAAAAAGGTATTTTAGCAACAAACCAAACAGTGCAACCCCACTCTGCATGTTGTTGGAGTATGTCAGTTGAAGAGCAGAATCACTCTGTCTTCCCTTTGCTTCAGAACTAGTCTTTGTTAACCAATCACGTTTGGGACTGTCCCTTTTATTTTGAAGGAAAATCTCTCAGCTCATCTTTGAATCTCAAAATCTCTTGAGATCATCTTTGTTTACCCCTGCCTCTCAGAGGTTCTTAAAGTCAATCAGAAATTAAAGTTTATCAGAGCAAGGCAGGTGTTGCCTGACTCAAAACTTGAATGTGCTTAAAATTCATCCTTGAAATGTTACACAACTCTGCTTTTTTTTTATAGCACTAGGTACTATTTTTTTTTTAAGTTTCTAATTTGGTGTCTTGGGTGTTTTCTTCTTGTTTTTCCTTTCAAGGGCAAACTTTAAGTAGAAAAACTTCTTGGAAAAGTGACAGATACACTGCCGATTTCGTTTGTCCATTAAAGTTCCCAGCTAGAGCAAATCTCAGGTTTCTGAGATCTTTGTGTCTGAACACTCTACTAATATATCATACTCATTAGCTGGTGCTTTCAAAGTGATTCTATTGATGCAGAATTTTCATAAATAATGAAATACTTTCACATCTATATGTTGGTGACTAGTGGTTTTAATGGTGCTTTACTTTTTAAAAACTTTATTATTTTAATAGTGAAAATACATTTAAACATAATTAAGATCTATTTTGGCAATACACAAGTACATTTTTTAGGATAAGTGTTCCAAATATTTTGCTTACATAGGATCTTTAAGTTTAAATGAATAGAGACTATTCACATTTTAAAGTGAACAACTCATACATTTTCAAAACCTCTTTTTTTATTGAGCCATCATAGCTTGTTATTGTATTGAAATGATTGTTTTATACTTGGGCAGGAGCTATAACACAGCAGGTAGGGCGTCTGCCTTGCATACAGCCAACATGGCTGACCCAAGTTCGATTCCTCTGGCCCTCTCAGAGAGCCTGGCAAGCTACCGAGAGTATCTCGCCCACACGGTAAAGCCTGGCAAGCTACTGTGACATATTCAATATGCCAAACACAGTAACAGTTGTCACAATGGAGACGTTACTGGGCGCACTGGAGCAAATCGATGAACAATGGAAGGATAGTGACAGTGACAGTTTTATACTTGGAGAGTGATCACACTAACCTCTGTACCATTGCCCATGATTCCTTTACTATCTCTTTATTACTCTTACCAAGTAATAACTCGGTATCTGAACATTGAAACATTTCTGATTAGAAAATGCTCTGTTAATAATTCATTAAAGAAAAATCAGAACACGACAATAATCACACTGGTAAAAAATAAGTTTTACCCAGATTTATTTGATCACAATAGGGGGAAAGATAACTAAAAAATGTTATTAATTCCCAGTACAATGTGGACATATAGCAAGGATGGGTATTTTACCTCCAAGTTTCAAACTGAAGAGCAGGAAAGATGTGTACATGAAAAGCAAGTTACTAAGAACCATCGATGGTAAAGGAAAACTTCTGACTAAACATATTTGACAGAGTTTTGCTGAAGGCCAACCAGGTTAATCAGTTATCACATAGGGGTGAAAGGAAAGGCTAAAGAATAAGGAATTTAATCAGGTATCAAGGTTGAGCGAATTCCCCATAAAGTGGCTTAGCAAGATTCTTGCTACAATTGGATGGTGCAAAGGTGGACTCAAAAGTTCAAATGTGGGGTCCTGCCCAAAAAAGAGCGTTCATGGGCCTGGAGTAACAGTACAGTGGGTAGGGTGCTTGTTTTGCATGTGATCCAGATCTGATCCCCAATATCCCATATGGTCCCTGAAGCATCGCCAGGGGCACTACCTGAGCACAGAGCTAGTAATAACTTGGCATTGCCAGGTGTGGTCCCCAAACAAGCAACTGGATCCAAAAAGAAAAGAAGGCTCCTAAATGCTTGGCTAAAATTTTATCAAAAACACCCGAGAGTGGCCGAGATTAGTACCAGGAATTTTGCTCCATGGCTTGGAGGCCAGCCACACATGCCAGGGGAAAAGAGAGCTCAGATAGAGAAGGGAGCACCAAATAAAGGGTGTTGGGAGGATCCTCCCAGGATGGGAGAAGCATGCTGAAAGTAGACTATAGACCAAACGCGATTGCCACTCAATGCCTCTTTTGCAAACCACAACACCCAAAAGGAGAGAGATAACAAAAGGGAATGTCCTGCCACAGAGGTAGGGTTGGATGGGGGGATGGGGGATGGAAGGAATATTGGGACCCATGGTGGTGGAGGATGGGCACTGGTGGAGGGATGGGTACTTGATAATTGTATAACTGAAATGCAAGCACAAAAAATTGTAAGTCTACAACTGTACCTCATGGTGTTTCACTAATAAAATTAAAAAATAAAAAAATTGAGGATTTTTTAACTTTTTTCTCTACTGTCCAGTCACAGAGGGTTGCAGAAAATAAATGACCAAGATTGCTACATCACTTGCTGACTCCACTGTTTGCCTATCCATCACTGCCAATCTTCCACCCACCACTTGTCATTTCCCGTGGTTGAGCCCATGTGACCTCGAGTTGGCATGCTGCTCTGTGTTGGCCTTATTTCCCTGGAGAACTTGAAGCCTCTGTGTGGCAGGAATTGTGCTTTCTCATCTTCATTTCCCCCTGAAGTTCCAAAGCAGCTTCTCAACTGTTTCCTCCTTCAGTAGCTTCATTTTTCTATTTCTTGCTAAGATAATACATAGGAGACTCTTTCAAACATTCGTTTTGCTAAGTCAGTTGATTAATATTTGGGAACCATCTCGAAAGAATCTGTCCCTGCCCCCACTAGCTTAATGCTGAAATCTTTCAGCATACCTCTTAATGTTTGGGTTTTTTTCAGATTCCTCTTCAACAAAATACCATACATTTCTGCCTACTTTTTTCACCATCTACTGCATGGGGCTACTATAAGAGTCAAATAAATGATCTCTGCCAAAATATTTGGTAACCTTCAAAGCACTGTGATCACTTTTCCTCAGGGAGTGCAATCCCCTAGAACTTTCACACTCATAAGGTTACATTTTAAATGTGAGGGTGTATGTTTGTAAAAAGCATTGCCCTCTCTCTGAAATACTCATTACTAGCTTCAAAACATGTACACTACAGGAAATTCTTTCTGGAAAAGAAAGCCTACAAATCAGGTCAGCTATTTTATGAACTGAATATCTACCTATTTAAAAAGAAAAATAAAATAGAATAGCTGCAAGCATCTAAAACCGTTTTCTCTCCGTGACTGGGTTTTAAACTTCCTCAATACCAGGCATCTTTCCACAGTCCGTGACACTCGTGTGTTGTACTATATTATTTCATAAAGAGCATTTATGCTTAAGTCTCTAGACCTGTCAATCTACAAGAGCACCAGCTTTCAGAGCACTGATGGATCCCTTAATTAATTGACTATTTCTAAGAACATGTTCACCACTTGGCTCCATCCAATTTGAGCTTTGACATCACTAGTATAAAGCAGAGAGGTTTTTTAACAAGAAGCCCTGATTTCCCGAAGGAAATACAGTGAGAAAAAAAACACCTATGCCAATATGTACCCTTGGGTAAAATTCTTGCTGATCAATTAAAGCTTAACCATTTAATGACACTTTAATTAATAGAAAGTTATCATTTTATCAACCCTTTGTTCCAAATGTCTACTTCTTTCAAATTTTCATCTCACCGGATACTTGGTTCTCAATTTAAAAAAAAAGGTCAATAATATCTAAGAGTATTCATGATATGGTTTTGTGCCTGAAATGGATGTATAATTTTTTTTCTGGTTCTTAGTATATCAAATACACATGTGGATTTGTCTACTTTGGTCCTTTCATTTCTAACTATATTTTAATTGTGCTAATTTCACACTTCCAAAGATGATATTTCTTTTAGGGGGAAAGATGACCTCTTCCACTTAAGATTAATGGTGATTTATCATTTATCCACCCAGATCCTCCAAATTCCGGTATGCGGGGGTCACACCCACCAACTGGTCCCCTGGCGCCGTGTAATCCCATCAGCGGCCAAGACTCAGAGACTATAAAAACCAGCTCCCGGAACCGCGTGGCTGCATTCGCAGCTGCGCGACATCTTATTATGACATCTTATTGTAGCGTGCCCACAAGGCAGAGTCTGGCAAACCTCCCCGTGGCATACCCAATATGCCAAATACCAGTAACAAATATGGGTCTCATTCTCCTAAAGAGCCTTGAATATGATCTCAGGGCTAGGATGAAGGAGACGTTACTGGGGCCTGCTCGAGGCAATCGACGACTAACAGGATAATTTTTGATTTGTGTGATTTGTGAATGACACATAAACATTTGATTTTCATCTAGAAAAATATCACCAGGAGAGGTCTTTTTTACAAGGTGTGGTGGGAAAGCTAGATACAGAGTTAAATTTTCTTAGGAGTGTTTATAAACACAATAGAGTTTAATATTTCAAAAAACACCTCTAGGGTGAGTTCTGTTGCAATACCAGCTCCCAGGTAGGGAGCATAGATTATGTTATGGGCACTGCAACAAACACTTTCCCTGTATTATCTCATTCATCATCTCTGCACCTTTAAAAGAAGTTGGCGCAGAGGGACAGGATGTAGAGGCTGTCCAGGGGAGTGAGAGCGTTCTGCTTATTAAATGGACCTGCAGATGTATTAGCTTTTGCCTGACCCTCTGAGCTCTTTCATCTCTGCTGAATGATTTCTCTTTTCATTGATAAAGAATCCTTTCATAAAATCAACAAAGTCATTTGATTTGTGCTAAATACAGCTTTAATGCCAAATTTTTAGAACACTGTGTATGTTTGCCAGTAGACTCGAAATTATTAAAGATTATGCTTTTGATATTGCTAAGGCAATCTGAAAGGCTACACCACCAAACAAAAACAAATAATTGAGGAAATTATCTTGCTACCTTAAGAAAATTATGTCTGAAATGAAAAGGAGAAAAATTGCCTGAACTATTCATACTTTCATTTCCTCATATTTTACACCCTTTGTTTTGGTTTTTGTTGTTGAGAGAGAAAATACTATTTTATACTTAACAAAAATAATTATGATTGGCAGATTCTGTGCTAAAATTCACATTCTAAAGAACTGTTAAAATTTTTGTTGTGCTTGAATAGCATTATGGAAATGGATTAGATTCATCTTGGTTGAAAGCTCCTTATATGATTAATATAAATATTAAAATATTACAGACACAAGGAAGATTAGAGACATGCCACCAAAATTCCTTAGCTGAAACAATTTCCTTTATGAGCTGAAATTATTTCATCATTAATTAAGAGCTGCAATAACTGATTTTAGGGTGGAAATGCCATGTGTGGTCCATTGTCCACACAGCTCATCCTCCTCTCAGGATAAAAACTGGAACTTCAAACTCACTGATCAAGTACATGGAAATAAATATTCTAGAAGACAATCAGAGGTAAGCCAGTCATAAAGCATGAAAACATGTATTCATTCTTTAAAAAATATGAATATTCCCTAAGAAGGTATTCTTATGTTGGTTTTGATGCTTTTCTCTTTATCCTTACTCTCAACCAGCTATGTGCCTTCAGAAATGCCACCATTATAATTATCACCTATCACAGAAATACACAAACATAGCACATTTAATAGCTATGTTACGATTGCGGAACCATGCAAATTAAAACCAAAAATAAAATTAATTCAAAGTACAACCATTTCTTGAGCTGTCTGAATGGGGGGTTTTCAGATTCTTTTACATGATCTAACTAGAAAGGGGATGGCGATGAATAGTTTGAATCTGAGATATAGGACCGTCTTCCTGCAGATTACTCTTTCGACCCAGGGTGGAGTATGACATGCTGGACCTTGCAGGTTCTTTTTCCATGGAACTAGTGGCCACCAACTGAGACAGCCTACAGGTAACCCACCTCACAAAGCAGCTTTGCTGTTTGAGTGAGCTGGCAGGGCTGCATGCCAAGTACACATGTGACGGATATCATGCTAATAAGGGTTGGCAAAGCCGTGCACGGATAAAAACTCAGTGTTAGAGATCAGCTCTGGGGTTCAGGTCTTTGAATAAGGTCCTGGGTACATTTCCCCCATCAGTTCATACACCACAACTGTCTGGAACATCTGTGCCATCAGAGCATATACCGGTAGTTGTCAGCTCTGCATCAGCAACTCCAAGTTTTCTCTCACTGGCTAAGGAAAGCACTTCTGCTGGCGATGTGGATTCTATTACTTCTTTTACAATTCCCGTTTCTTTGGGTTACCATTAGTTGAGAGTTTATTGTTTAGCAATTTTTTCTTTTGCCTGGCATTGCAGGAGAACTATGCATCAGCAGTTTTTGTGAGTGAAAAACCTAAAGTTTACAAACCAAAATTTTAATCCTAAATTGGCTTTCCTTTGCGTCTTTCTTTTTCTCTCTCTCTTTATTCACATGCTGTGTATTTAGATAATGCAAATTCATTGCTGTAGTCTTTTATAGTTAAATATAAAAATGAAAGTAATTTTTGCTGCAAAGGTAATTAAATAAACAGTACAGTGCATAGTAATTTTAAAAATAAAGCACAATGCATGCCAAAGTCAAAGGAGAAATAGTTTAGGAATTTGTTAAATAATAATGTCTCTTCTAATATTCTGGAGAAATTCAGACCTGATTTTGTTGTTCAGGCTCAAATGTCAGCCAAGTTATTAAAAAAATTTAAAAATTATTGTATTATACTATAAATGTCATATGAACATATTATATGTTCACAACATTAAGACTTATATAATATTTGAATGTTTTTATTTATATTAACATGAAAGTAGTAGCATTATTTTTATTAATCATTCTTTTTAATAACATGTAGTAACATTTTTTGTAACATGACATTTTTATTATTAATATAATATCATATAACAATTTTAGGCACACCTCAGGCCTCACTCTTGTATCACATATCAATTTCTTGATTCTCAGCAGTAGTTTGAGATGAAAGGAAGTTTATAGATCCTCAGAATCAAAGATTCATTGCTTATAAGTATCAGGTAATGTATAGATATTTAAGATGTTGTTCTGCCTGAGGGATTTCTCATTTAGAGTGATTCTGAGTTTCCACTCTGTCAATCCCTTTCACATAAACGACTTTGATGACATAGCATTATGTGACATTATCTTGGTGGTTTGCTTCAGTGTTTGTGTCCAAGTGTGAGTCATTCCAGCAGAAGTGCAGTCCTTGGAGACTAGGGTGCTTTCTAGAGTTATAACTGCTCAATCCCCCATCACCACTAACTAGTGCTTAATCATCAAATACTGATTAGCTGGGAGGATGGATATCCACTAGCCTGCTGTGAGGCAAAGTGAGATGATTCATGGAAAAGCACTGGTGAGCACAAGGCTGCAAATTAATAACTATCTGTGGAAAGAATAAAATAATATAAGACCTATAGAAATAGACAATGTAGGTGACCAGGTCTTGAAAGTCTACAGAGAAAGGAATTATCAGAGTCCACTTAGGAGGGCTGGGACCAGAGACACTGACATTGATCCAGTAATGACAACCTAGTGTAATAAAATGAGAGAGAGAGAAAGAGAAAGAGAAAGAGAGAGAAAGAGAGAGAGTGAGAGACAGACAGACAGACAGACAGAGACCGATTTAGTTAGTTCTAAGCCTCACACCTCTGAAGCATACACTCTACCAAAGCTAAATCTAATCCTAACTCTTAATGTGGAAAATGAGCAGAAAGCGAGAACAGACCCAACACAGAGAATAGATGAGAGTGGGAATATAGCTTGTGCCCCCCCCATCCCCAGAAATGGGGAATGATGAAGCTAGAGAGGAGAGACACAGAGCACTGCAGAGGGTCTCAAATGTCTGCCTTCCTACAGGCATTTCATTTGTTCTGACATCACACTCAGCACTGCGCAGGGTCTATTCTCAGCTTATTGTTTGGAAGTTGCTCCCAGAGGAGTTTGGTCCTCAGAATTGAAGCTGGGTGTCCTGCGTGTACTCTGTCCCTTTGAGCTGTCTCAACCTCCCTTGGTAACTTTCCTTAATAGGACATCTCATCACTCAACGGGAGACAAAGAACATCCAGGTGATAGTTCTTAACAAACTTTTATCCTGACCATTTTGGCTGACTTGCAAGAAAAGCAAGTCCCAAAGCTCAGGGTCCCCTGTCATGGGCAGTCCTCTGAGGGAACCTGGGTCTCTGGGCAGAGTGCCCACCACCACACTACCTTACAGGAAGCAAGCTATGGCTTCTCTTGGTGTTTGTGTTTGTGGAAGAGGGGTGTTTGTGTTAGAGGGATTCAGGTCTTTGAATAAGGTCCTGGGTACATCTGCCCCATCAGTTCATACACCACAACTGTCTGGAACATCTGTGCCATCAGAGCATATACCGGTAGTTGCCAGCTCTGCATCAGCAACTCCAAGTTTTCTCCCACTGGCTAAGGAAAACACTTGAGGTTCTCCAGAGTTACACCCGGTGACATTCAGGGTCCTGTGTGGTATGGGGGATCAACCCAAATGTGTCGCATGCAAGGAAAACCCCTTCAGCACTGACCCCAGGAAGCTGGTCTGTCACAGCCCTACAACCCCCTTAGCCCTGATCTCACACCTCCATGTCCCTGTGTAGGAAAACATAACATATTTGCAGCCTGGATTCAGAAATCTCAACCATCATCCAGAGTTCCTTAAATACAAATGGTAAGCAGTGGAAAGCTACTTGGTAAGATTAGAGAAAAAGCTTGAAGAAATTCATGGTGGTTAATTCGGAAAATCTTTTGGGAATGTCCACATTCTCTCAAGGCAACCTTAACATTAGGAGTCATTCCTTATTTTGGTAATCAGACCCCTAAAATGATAATGGCATTCTCCACTCAAATACAATTTAGCTCTATCTTATCCTCAGCAGGGTACAAAATTACCTTTCTTCTTCTAAGAAGAGAATGTTTGTCTGATGAGAAGCTTCAATAGATGAAAATCCTTTAAGTACTTGATGATGACCCCTGAGGTTGGTCAGAGGGATTGATTTGGTGGGATTACTAAAAGCTATCTCGACACCCAGCAGGGATCATAAAGATGCTAGAATACAAATGGGTCCACACAGCTTTCATCAGAGGGACTTTCTGAACAAACAAAATAAAAGCAAACCCATGCCTTTAAAAAGAGCAGGGGACTTGAAAATGCCTTTGCAGTTCTCTGTGCTGGATAGGGTTGGCATCATTTTTTGGTTGGCAGAAGAGATCTTATAATCAGTGTGTGAAGAATTTTTCAAACGTGGCCTGGGAGACAGATCACTCAGAATCAAATTCCACTGTGAACATTGACTGTTAGACCTTGGGCAAAGTAAACTCACAATGCTTGAGTCCTCATTTGAGAAACAGAAAACATAGAGCCCTCTCCACCACCCACAGATACACCCAGGTTTATCTGACAGTTATTATTAGATAACTTCTGTGAAACTAACTGGTCCAGGTGGACACTCTTTGCATTCTTTCCAAAACAAGTATGGTTTTTCCAACAGGGTATCTTGCCAACTGGAAAGATGGCTACATGAATGGTTCTGCAGAGGAGGTGCTCGCCTGTTAAACATTCTGAAACAGTCTCTGGGTTCTATCCCAACTCCAGCAGACGAACTATGGCTCTTGAACCAATCATTTAAGTTTCACTCTGACTGAATGTGCCTTCCTAAAAACGAAGGTAAGTAATTCAAATCTCAAAAGAATGTTTCGAGGCTCACATAGATCACTATATGTAGAACTGCTAGGAAAATGCCTGGCATATATAAGTCTTTGGCCTTAATACATTTCTTTCCATGGAAAAAAATTTATTGTTCTGTACTACCCAGAATGTCCAAGAATTTCCACCTATCACATGTATATTTGAGCACTGGATATAACGAGGACACAAACCAAACACAGATGATTTGATCATGGGATGAACAGAGATCTATGAAATTACTTTCCTGGCTGTTAAATACTACAGAAATGAAAAAAACCCCTACATAGTCTTTGATTGGGTGGGGGGGTGTCTCCAAGCCAGGTGGGTCAGGGGTCATTCCTGGTAATACTCAGCTCAACTCCTGGTTCAATGCTTGAATTCAGGAATGCAGTGCTGCTTGGGCCCAGTGGTACTGCAGACCATCAGGATCACCCCTGTTTACTCTTAAAAGAACCAAAGGGCCCTGCCACAGAGGCAGGGTGGGATGCGAGGGGATGGGGGGTAGGAGGGATACTGGGATCCATGGTGGTGGGAAATGGGCACTGGTAGAGGGATGGGTATTTGATCATTGTATAATTGAAACCCAAGTACAAAAATTTGTAAGCCTACAACTGTACCTCATGATGTCTCACTAATAAAAATTAAAAAAAAAAGAATCAAAGGGCCAGAGAGATAGTGTGGACATTAAGGAGCTCGTCTTGCATGCAGCTTATTCGAGTTCCATCCCCAGAAACACGCATGCTGAGTTCTAGTAGGAGTCACCCCCGAACACAGGGCCAGGAGCAAGCATGGGAGCAGCACCCTTGGGTCTGGGGCCAAACCTCCCTCCCTCTAAATGTATCAAACCAAAAATCTAACAGGGCATGAATCAGTTGAAGGATAAAACTACCTGTAGTAGGGCTGGGAAGATAGTCCAGCAGGCAAGGAGCTTGCCTTGCATGCAGCCTACCCAGCTTGCATCCCAGGCATCCCATAGGGTTCCTGAGTACCCCCACGAGTGTTTCCTGAGTGCAGAGCCAGGAGGAACCTCTGAGAATCATCGGATGTGGCCCAAGAACAAACGATAACAGCTATTTGTGCAGGGGCAGGGTGACAGCTCAAGAAGCAGAGCGTAGGAACAACATCTGCAAGTCACTGAGTTTGGCCCATGGATGCACATCCCCCCCCCCACCAATACCCGGGGTGATTTTCTGGACTACAGACCAGCCCCTGGACTGCACTCTTGGTCCTCACCGATGAGCTGGAGCATCAGCAGGAAGCTCCACTGAGTATGAACAGGATTCAAACCAAAGCACTATCCTCATACTCACACATGTGCCAACTACTTCTTCACTGTCTACTCGAGTCATCTCCTCAGCCATCTCTTAGCTCTTGGTGAAACTATCTAGATGCAAACAAACAATTACTGTTTTTAAGCATGGCTCAACACCTGAGACTTGGGAGCTGAAATAGAGTTGAAGGACAGGTGGGAGGCTGTTTCTCCCTTTCCAGGTTCCCTCAGTACTTCCTGCTGAGAATCTGTATTCTTTGTGCACTTTCTTTGCTGAATGGGACAGGAGACCTGGAGCCCAAGGAGTGGCTTTACCATTTGCTGCAGGCTGGGGGTTGAGGCTCCTGAATCCCCCAGTAGGTGGGTGCGTGGGCGATAGCTGCAGGGATTGGCAGGGAGAAGGAGAGAGAGAGAGGCAGACATCTGTTCTTGTGGGTTGCTGGCATGTAGGGGATGTCTGTCACTACAGTCTAATTTAGCAAACCATGACTATTCCAGGAATCTTTGTCCAGTGCTGACGATCTCCAGTGGGGATGTGGCTAACCCTGAGAAAGCCAAATCTTGATTCCTGGTCCCCCGAGTAGGAGCCCAGATTGTTCCCAGTTGGCACACGCTCTAAGGAAAGGCAGTGCCAAACTCCAGGACGGGTCTCTGTGTTGATGGAGAAGGCAGTGAGTCGAATGTCGGTGTGACTGCCTCTTCTTATAAGCGAATGCTACACAAGTTAAATATAAATGAAAGGGAAAAGAGGATCCTTCTTGGGACACTCCAGGCCTCGGCCGTGGTCTCCACTCCCTGGTGGTGAAACATGAATGGTGTCCTGTCCGCAGCACTGCCAAACCTCCTGTTCTTGCCCAGATTTACCAGTGCCTGGTTTGTGTGGTGGAGGGCTGGAGCGATAGCACAGTGGTAGGGCATTTGCCTTGCATGCAGCCAACATGGCCGACCCGAGTTCGATTCCTCTGCCCCTCT
>JAOXYA010000001.1:11875823-11886347 GCA_028565675.1 Sorex palustris
GACAAATGGAGACGTTACTGGCGCCCGCTCGAGCAAATCGACGACTAACGGGAAGTTAAGTGATTAAGTGAAGTTTATAATAAATGACAACCCATCAGGGGGAGGGGTTGAGGGTTGTTGTTGTTTGGTTTTTAGGCCATACCCAGTGATGCTCAGACTTACTCCTGGCTCTGCACTCCAGGAATACTCCTGGCAAGCTCAGGAATGCCGGGGATCTACCTGACCTTCTGCCTGCAAAGCAAGCACCCTACTCGCTGTACTATCATAGTTCAGCAACCCATTTTTGTGATGGGCAAAGAGGGTCCAGAAATGTGACTCAAGTGACAGCCTACATGGGCCATCTCTGGCACTACATGCACCCCCAACACTGCCTGAAATGCCCCCATAGTACTACCAGGTGTGGCCACCACAACTAAAAAGAAAAATGTGCAAAGAGCTTGATCAGACACTTGCCAAAGAGGGTATGCAAATAACTAATAAGCATATCACGGTGTGTGTGTGTGTGTGTGTGTGTGTGTGTGTGTGTGTGTTGGGAATTGAACCCAACACCCCACACAAGCAAAGCCTTCTCTCTGTCACTGAGCTATTATCCATAGCCCAGATAAACCCTTGAAAGATCCCC
Source organism: Sorex palustris (assembly GCA_028565675.1). Taxonomy (NCBI): domain Eukaryota; kingdom Metazoa; phylum Chordata; class Mammalia; order Eulipotyphla; family Soricidae; genus Sorex; species Sorex palustris. The sequence goes on from JAOXYA010000001.1 coordinate 11,876,446, forward strand.
GGCACTGTCAGCCCCCAGGAAAGGGCTCATCCAAATCACAATAAGACACCGTAGCCAGCTGAGGAAACCTCTGGACTAGCAGTGCCCAACCTTACTTCACTTAGCATCCCTTCCTTTTTTTTTTCCAGCATGTGCCCTACCCGCTGTACAATCGCTCCAGTACCCACCACCTCCCACCCCTTTAAAAAAAAATAATAAGGGGCTGCAGCGATAGCACAGCGGGTAGGGTCTTTGTGCTGCACTCGGCCGCCCCGGGTTCGATTCCCAGCATCACACATGGTGCCCCGAGCACCACTAGGAGTAATTCCTGAGTGCAGAGTCAGGAGTAACCCCTGAGCATCACCGGGTGTGACCCAAAAAGCAAAAATAAATAAATAAATAAATATAATAAAATAATTTTTAAAAATAGTCATTCATCCATCAGTTTCCTGGAAATCAACCTTCTTTTAGGGAGCCCGCAGAAAGCACCTCCACCAGGGGGCGTTATCACCCACTTTGGAAAGTCCTCAGAGGATTCCAGCCCTTCAAGTCCTCTGGCTGAAAGCCCCTGGCCGGGGCAGCAGGAGGCATCCCAGCATGGACTGCCCAGTTTTCTGACCACCCCCCACCCCCGCAACAGAACCGCTGTGATCAGAACAGTCCTATGTTGGGGGAGGAGGGCGGGGGGGTGGGCGCCTTGGAAGAGGACGGTTGGGGCAAGGCTGACCAGAGCACTGTATGAGATTCTGTCTTCTGTCCAACAGGCCAGCACAGTTATCCCAGAAGCAAGAAGGAGCCTGGGGTCTGACTGTGAAAGCTGCCCGCAGCCGGGGGGTTGTCGGCTGGTCGCTGTCCCTCTGCCTGTGCAGCGCGCGCCCCTTACACAGAGCCTGAAGTTGAGTCGGGTGATGTGATGCGGTGTCCCAGAGCCACACGGAGCGTGGGACAGTCACAGGACTGCGGTGCATGCTGACCCTAACTCCTCATCCCACACCCCCATCCCCGGGCTCTCCACCAGGAAAGCCAGACTCTAAGACAGCCGCAGAGGGACCCAAGAACTGCGCCGGCTTCGAACGCTACTGATAACACGCAGCCAAGGATGTTGTTCATCGTCTTGGCTAAGGATGTTGCCCAATCCCAGAAGGGAGGCGCGTGGGACAGAAACATGATGCAGGTTTCACTTTTCTGGCCTCCCTGACATGAAGTCAAGACGGGTCAAGAGCAGGACGGGCCAAGGGCTAACGGGACCACGTGACACGCCCAAGTCCCGGTCCTGGCCCCCAGTGCGGCATCCAGGGAGCCCTGGCCGCTGACGTCCAGGAAAGTGCCAGAGATTTGGGCTGCACTCCAGGCAGGTTTGTGCAAGCTCCTTCGTTCAAGAGCGCGGTCTCCAGCAAGCACCACAGCCAAGTGTGTGCCACCCCCGGTCATCACAACACTGTCAACAGAGGAAGGGGTCAGGGGAGTTTAAAAAATCAGATTGGGAGCCAGGAGGTAGGCGCTTGTCTTGCTCACAGCTGACCGGGGCTCCATCCTTGGCTTTCAATTGGTCCCCCAAGCAACGCTGGGAGTAAGTCCTGAGCGCCACAAAGGTATGACCCAAAACCAAATAATAATAATAATAATAATAATAATTAAAAAATTAAAACGAGAGGAAAAATTATCAGACTCGGGAAAGCACAGGACAGGTTTTTCCACTACAGATGAGGCTTAGAGGGGCATCGTGGCTGAGTCATTTCTTGCCCTGGGATGGTGACAGGGGCGAGTGGGGGACAGATGTGGAAAAAGATCCAGTGTTCCAAAGTCTAGCAGAAAACACAAGAATCTAAAATGACTCTGAAAGAGTTAGATTGGACTCGGCCCCAAACCAACTCACCTCCTGAGCTGCTCTTTCTTCTTGGTATACAAATAGCTTGCTGTCCAGGTTAGTCAGGATTCTCTGAAGAAACAGAACCAACAGAGACACATGTAATTCGCTCACCTAATTACACAAGTAATTACACGTGTAATTACGTCTCTGTGGAGGCAAGGAAATTCTGGGCTCTGGCTAGCAGGACGCCCAGGAGAGCTGTGAGAGGCCCGAGTGCTGGCTGGAGACAGGAGCAGGTCACGTCCTCAAGAGCAGTTCCTCTTGCTCAGCATCTTCATCTCCTCAGGCCTTCAACAGATAGGACAAGGCCCACCACATTGGGAAGGGCAATCTGCTTTACACTGTCAGCCCACTAAGAGCTCATCTCGGAGCACTCTCCATCCTGGACTGTTCCTGCATCTCAACCTGAGATGTGTACTGTTGGTTCTCACCCCTCCGGGAAAGCTCACATTCTCCCCTGAGCACACAATTCTGCCCCCCACCGCTCCTCGCTCTCAATAAAACTGTCTTACTTCCAAAACCAAAGTTAAAGGCCAGAGAGGTAGTACGGTTAGCAGGGCACTTGCCTTGCCTTGCATGTGGCCGGCCCAGGTTTGGGCCCCCGGCACGCCATATGGTTGCCCAAGCCCTGCCAGGAGTAATCCCTGAACACCATCAAATGTGACACTCAAAAAAAAAAGCAAAAAAAAATTTTTTAATAAAAAAATATAGTTCACCTCACCCCAAAACACCTTAACAGGCCCAATCAGAGTGATGTTAGGTCAAATATCTGAGCACCACATGGCCCAGTAAAGATGACCAAGAAAAGAATGCATTGCAACATCCTTTACCTTTCTTTACTAAACAGTTAGTGGCTGTGACTGATGGTTCTTTCCTTCTTATTTTCTGCATCATAGTTAATCATCTGGAGCCATCATACAATGAGTAGGGCATTTGCGGCTGATCATGATTTGATCCTTAGGGTTCCGTATGGTCCCCTGAGATCTACTAGGAGTGAACTCTGAGCACAGAACCAGGAGTAAGCCCTAAGCACTTCCAGGGTGCAGTCCCAAAAATAAACCAACTTTTTATTTTTAATTTTTGTTAGTGAGACACCATGAGGAACAGTTGCAGACTTACAAATTTTTGTGCTTGGGTTTCAATCATACAATGATCAAATACCCATCCCTCCACCAGTGCCCATTTCCCACCACCACGGATCCCAGTATCCCTCCCACCCCCCATTCCCCCATCCTACCCTGTCTCTGTGGCAGGGCATTCCCTTTTATTCTCTCTCTCCTATTGGGTGTTGTGGTTTGCAGAAGAGGCAATGGGTGGCAATCATGTTTGGTCTATAGTCAACTTTCAGCATGCTTCTCCCATCCTGGAGGATCCTCCCAACACCCTTTATTTTCACCTCATTTCCTATGTGGTGTATGCGGTTATATGATCAGATATCAGGTAATAAAGGAGAAAGGAACATTATGTATTTGTAAGCATTAACTTTAAAAATGCATACTTGGGACCAGAGAGATAGTACAAGGGCTAACGCAGTGGTTCATTCCAAGTACCACATCGTCTCCCTGCACAGAAAGAGGAGTAAGCCCCATTGGGTAAGGTCCATCCAAATCACCAGTCCGCCAATAAAAGAACTAAATGCCAATAGAAAACTTAGAACAAAAATAGTGCCTTGCTTTTCTATCTCCTTATCTCTTTTCTTCTCCATCAGTGTCCCATCTAGCAAGATAATCCATGTTAACAACATAATGTTTGTGCTTCTTTATTTTTCTTCATCCTCATATAATCCTACACAAACATTGACACAGAAGTTTGTTTGTCTGTATCTGTTTTAGTCAAATAGGATCATATGGCACACACTTCTCCACATAATTCTTCTGTTAGTCAATAACTTGTGAAAGCCTTTACAATTCAGCTGAATGTTGGTTGTAGTTCATTATTGAAATGACTTCAGAAGATGCCATGGAGTAGGGGAAGATAATTTATCAGTAATTCTCTTTTATTGGTGAACTTTTGTGTTTAGCCATTTTTTTCCATAAGCATTAAGAAATATGCTGAACATAAATTTGAAGAAGTAAAAGAGAGCAAACAAAAGGATATAATAGATAAATTATATCTAAATGGAAGATAGGATATTTTTTCTATATATTTTTATCAACTCTGCCTTTAACTTATCTTGTGGTTTTATTGTCAGCTGTTTCAACTTTGTCCTACCACATCTGAGCCTTTTCAAAAAAGCAGTGATTATTTGCAAACTAAGTAATCACTTTATATCACTTTCCTAATAAGTTTTTTTTGGGGGGGAGTCACACCTGGCGATGCACAGGGGTCACTCCTGGCTCTGCAGTCAAGAATTACTCCTGGCTATGCTCAGGGGATCATATGGGATGCCGGGGATCGAACCTGGATCAGCCACATGCAAGGCAAATGCCCTACCTGCTGTGCTATCACTCCAGCCCCACTTTCCTGATAAACTCCTCCACAATGAACAACTGGTTCAGGCGAATGTATCTCTCTCCATATCTTCCTTTCAATGCTCTCAATTCAGATATTCTTTTTATCAGCTCAGTGACTGATGAGAAATAAACAAGTTTGGAGGGAAATCTAAGTAATGGTGACTTTACTACTATAAGCCGCCTCACTTTTCCAAAAAAAAATAAAAATAGTTGACAGTGACGAGATTCATATCTTCAGTGATGCTTTAAAAATCAAAGAATATGGAATTTGTCATCTACCCAAAGAAGCATATACTGTAACATAGGTAGAAACAGCATAAATATAGCAACAATTCTCATTTATTGAGGATATGTGAAAGTCCTGAGTGCTATACAGATATTCATTCATTCATTCTCTTCTTCAAAAGTACCATAATTGTAATTATGATCTTATAATTATATTATCATCCTCAACTGCATGGCTGAGGACACTGAGATCAGATGAGAAATAGTAAGCTTAGGACCCAGAGATGGCAAGCTCAACTGCAGAACACCTAACTCCTCCTTTAATGAAGAAGTGACACATCGCTTATCTCATTTCTCTTGAATCTCCTGCAAAAAAAAAAAAACAGTCTGCAGGAACGCCAGCTTCCCATGTTCAGGATTGCTGAGAAGATATAAGAAAGTGAACCTGAAGACTATTCAAAACTTTAACAAAGATCAGCTCATCTTCGTTCTGCTTGGAAAATGGCACTAAACAACTGATCAGAGCAAACAAAGCTGATAAAACGGTCCCTTCTAGGTTGTTTTCTGACCACAAATATCTCTATGTAGTTGAGGTTGAGCATACATGGTCAGCCAGGGCAGAACTTGAGTTGCCGGGGTCCTATAGTCTGAGAAAGTCAGCCTTTATTTTATTGTAGAGCTTGCCTGCATCCTTCCGCTCTAGGCTCCAGCCCTTGCATTTTACTTAATTGGAGCACCAGGCTATAAATCTTACCTACTTAAGGGCCAGAAAACTCTCTGGAGCTCACAAGCTGAAATTTGTGTGGGAGTTAGGCAATATTGAATTTTCAAATAAAATGATTAACAGGTGCCTTTAGGGCAGCCTCAGAGAAAACAATCCTTCCTGAATCTTGCCACCTTAATAGGAGAAGCATTTTGTTCTTTGGTTTAATAAAATGGTTGGTAAATAATGAAGGGATGAGTGAGTGACTAAATGCAGGTAGAGAGAGACACTCCATTCTCCCTTCTGGAAGTTGCCTTCAGCAAATTGGAATCTGCTCACTGCTCGCAGGCCAGACCTAACAAGGCCATTGGAACATGTTACTAGGGATGTTTCAATCACTTAGTTCAATTTTTAACTGCAATCGGCAGTAATTGCTGGTTTTTCAGAAACATTGTGTCCAAGATTTTAATAGTCAGAAATGGGTACACCTGATCAGAAAGCCTGTTTGCTTTTCTCTAGCACAATAACATCTATCAGACTTCATGAAGCAGAGAATTAAAATCTATTAAGAAGGACACACTCCAATCCAATTCAACCTCACACTGAAGAGCACAAACCTTCTATCTGCTGAAACAAGGATTTCCAGACTTGACAAATAAATATAGGGAGTTTACGACCTTCTGCAATACGAATCTGCTTCAATGATGCAGCGGGAAGACCATTTACAACCAATTTCTAAAACACACGAGTCTTCGATAATAAATTTTCAAATCGAGTCCCCAAATTGCAATACTCCAAAGGGGAACTACGAAGCACGATGAGGCGTTTGCGAGAGGAAAGCTTTTGAAAGGATGTGATAGGAATTTATAATCTGGAAGTGTCAATGAAGAGGTCGCAAGCAGCCTGATTCCCGCAGAGTCTGGAAAGAAGGATGCTTGACTGTCAAGAGAATCTGTGTCAGGGAGCAACGGTGAGAGAGCACTTCACCCAGAGACACTCCCAAATACCCTGTCTGCCTTCCACACAGATCCCTAGTGCCATACTGCCTTCTTAGCCATATTTGCTTCTGGGGAGCAATTCCAATTCTACAGTTACACCAAGAACTATGTAAAACTGCAGGAAGGACCTACTTCTGCCTCTCTGGAGAATTTTGAGCCACTTCCTTTTCACCCCCAAAGCCTAATTCACCCTAGGCACCCATATTTTCTCTCAAAACAAAAACAAACCCACAAGACTGAAATATCTTAGACTTCACCTTTCCCTCTATCCCAAATCACTCCCCTGATGCCACTAAACCCCAGGGGAAAGGAAAAGGAGTTCCTCCACAAGCAGAGATTTACCACATGCATGGAGTATGGGCAAGTGTGGTATTCGCCACACCTGAATCCCAGCTTAATCACCTCAGACATACTGTGCGACTTTCTCAAAGTCGACTGAAACATTCTGGTATCACCTATAAAATACAGAAAACAGTTGGTCAGGTGTAGCGGAAGTAAAATCATTCATAAGGATGTTTTAAAGGAATTCAGGAAGATGCTAACTGAATCTACTTGTCAACTGAATTTTGATTTCCTCTGATAAATCCTCCAAGACAAAAGCAGGGAGTCAGAACTGCAGAACATACAATAACAACTACCATTTGCCGCAAATAATCCCATGCAAAGGTTTTCCTCAAGGTAATCACTGGGGAACCAAGAACACAAGGGTTGGAAATCATGCTTCTTCTGGTGCTTAACTCTCTGCTCTTTGTCAAGACCCTTAATCTTTCTGACCTTTACTTTTCTCATTTGTGTCTTGGGACCCCAGATAACCACCTAACAGCATTACACTGAATATGAAATATGAGGAGAATATATAAATCAGCTCTGTAAACTAGAGAGGAATTTCCCATTCTGTGGCTAAGCACATCTCATCATCTGCTTAGCACAGAATGACTTGAAATGGCCTGTTTGTTTTTGTGCTTTTTACCAGTTCACCCCACTAGAATGTCAGCTCCCTGGAGGTAGAAACTCTGCCTTATCCTCATGCTTAGAGCACTCTTTTTCTGAATGGCTATTTATTTTGTTACTTCAGTGCTAGATAAGCATACTGGCAGTCTATCCTGAAAATGCATTAGAAACAAGCAAAAAAAAAAAAGGAGAAGAAAAGAAAAAAAAATCCCTCATGGGCCCCCTCTTGTTACTTTGCATTGTAGCAGTAATGAACAATTTACCTTCTTCCTGTATTTGTGGAATTCTCTATATGTAAAGAAAGACTCTTTTCCCTAGAGAAACTGTGAGTACCAGGTGATCTAGTCCCAATTCCCTTTGCAGCTAGGTATGGGCATTTGACAAGGGCTATCTCCAGATTTACCTGTTACAAACCCTGAACTGGGTACCAGTAATTTCAACACCACCAGTTTCCAAACTAGCCAGACTCAGAATGAGGCCGTTGTACTAAATGCTTTGTGCCAATCCTTCCAGGAACACCCTATTTAGTGCTACTGATGGGGAAATATATAGCACAGCGGTAGGGCGTTTGCCTTGCACGCAGTCAACATGGCCAACTCAAGTTCAATTCCTCCGCCCCTCTCGGAGAGCCCGGCAAGCTACCGAGAGTATCTCGCCCGCACGGCAGAGCCTGGCAAGCTACCTGTGACGTACTCGATATGCCAAATACAGTAATAACAAGTCTCATGATGGAGACGTTACTGGGCCCGCTGGAGCAAATTGATGAACAACGGGAGGACCGTGACCGTAATATTTTCACATATATGTACACACACACACACACACACACACACACACGCATGCATACACAGGAAACATATCTCTTCTCTTCCAAGGTTAGTTTTCATTGCAACAGGTTTTTGTTAATACTTTTGGCCCTGGTTCTTGATTATATATTCAAGCTTGAATCTCCTGACTGTTATGGATAAACTCTAGATACAAATTCCTTTCATGAGTATCTTTTATGCTTACTCTCATTATTAGACTGATGGATCATCCTCTTTCCCAGACATGCGAGTTCTTCCACCAGATTCCATAAAACCTAGTCCCCTGAGGGAGATTGTGTTATCCTTCTAAAAATTACTTCACACCTTCTAGCCCTTTCCTTCTATTCCTAGATCAAATTGCACTTCTCAGGGGTCTGCTCCCTTAGGGTCTTATTTTCTATAAAGGATAATCTAATCGGTTAATTCAAATGAATGCATTAATTGCTGACACTAATTTGATATTACCCCGGGACTTAAGCAGACACTTTTAATGTTTCAAGGCAAACAGAAAGGAATGTGTCTTTCTGACACATAGTGCCTGAGTCTTTGTGTGAAATCTCAAAGATCCTGAATCTATAAAGATAAACCACATGTAGACTAACAATGTGTACAGTAAGGAATGATCACATAGACAATATCGGTGCAACTGAAAGATTTGGTTCTTGATTATGCACACACAAACACACTCACACACATATATGCATACAAGCACACATTCACATAATTACCCAATATATTTAGTTGGCTTTTCATTAGTTTTAGAATAAAAAAAAATCATCGATGTAGGTTGAGCCCTAACATAGTGATGCAAATATTTAACTCTATCAGAAAATGGGGTGGTCAAAATCTTGACTGAGGTGATAATTCAAATGGCTACAGCACATGTTTTATGTGCAGAAAGCCAAGGTTTGATTCCTGGAACCATATGGTCCTCACATTCAACTGAGAAGTACCTCCAAATACTGTCCCCAAGAAACCTCCAAGTGACCTCCAAATAACCAGTGACGTGCCTCTCCAAAAAAATATATGAAATAAAACCCTTATTTTCCACCCTGACAAATTTCAAGTTGCCAAAATAATATAGACAACATTACAAGGTTTGCGAATATTAACAAGAGACTTTTGCAAACCAATGAGAACCGTATTATTTTCCTAACGGCTAATCCAACCACATTATTGTTTTCCTGACACTGGAACTTGTTCCCTCACCATTTCTTACTACATTTATGGCTCAGCCTTCTCTGTGAAATATACTCTTGTCTTCCCTACGTGCACATGCCCCAAACCTTCCCATGGATCCCTACTTCAATAAAATTCTTTATTCTTCAAATTATCTCCTGCAAATGTTTTTCTTATACAGCACTATTTTCTTTCTTTTTTTTAAGAAGCCAATTTATTTTTTTTCCTTTTATGGGTCACATCCAGCAAATTCTCAGGGGTTACTCCTGGCTTTGCACTCAGGAACTACTCCTGGCAGTGCTTGGGGGACTATATGGGATGCTGGGGATCGAACCCAGGTCATCCGCATGCAAGGCAAACACTCTACCCGCTGTGCTATTGCTCCAACCTCTACAGCACTATTTTCAGGTTGTGTATTCCTTCATGCAATTGATATGATGTTTACTATTACAATCAAACATGCATTTGCCTAAAGTGTGACTGGTGTACCTATAGTCCTTGCTTTTCATATAACTTCTATGTAGCCTTTAAAAATATATATATTGAGCTACATTTGGCAGTTCTCAGGGCTTACTTATCTATGCACTCAAAGGGAACTCCTGGGTGGGCATAGAGAAATTTATGGGGGACTGGGGACTGAACCCAGATCAACCTCATAAAAGGCAATTATCCTATCCACTTGCCCTTTATCCACTTTACTATCACTCCAGCCCTCTCTCTGCAGCCTTAACGAGGGGA
>JAOXYA010000001.1:11940297-11952978 GCA_028565675.1 Sorex palustris
GAGGGATACTGGGATCCGTGGTGGTGGGAAATGGGCACCAGTGGAGGGATGGGTATTTGATCATTGTATAATTGAAATCCAAGCACAAAAATATGTAAGTCTGCAACTGTACCTCATGATGTCTCACTATTAAAAAAAATTTTAATAAAAATAAAAAATAAAAAAGCATGATTGCTACAAACATGGATTCTAAAATTGAAACCCAAGTCAGTGTGTATGAAATAAGTATCTTTGGCCATTCAGCAAGACCAGCAGTGATTCCAGTATTGTTATGATGTAATTCCCATCAGGAAAATACTGAAGCAGTTTTCACTGAGTGGAAGTTCTTCCTGGAGATGCAATCAGACTCTCCTTAACTAAAATCCTCCTCTTCACCACCACTTCTGACCTTTCCAGCACTCGCTCTGCTCTGAGACTCTCTCAGCCAATTCCTTTCCTTGACCTCTCCACCTGCTAGCCCTCCCAAACTCCCTTGCTTCCTTCCCTTCATAGCCAAGATCTCGCAGGCTCTTTAATTACTGATTCTACGCCCAAATCCAAATTCCAAATTCACAGACACAAATGTGTGCATGATTAGCATTGCAGAAGAAAATCTCACAACTCTATCAGCGCTCTTGGAATTTCTCCAGGTCCATACTCAGAAATAATCCTCTGCCCAGTACTTCATCTATTTCAGTGGGTTCTTTCACATGACTACATACTGTAATCCTCTGCAGACCTTAAGAAAACACAAACATCTTGCCAAGTCCCCAGAGATTCGAACTGAATTGGACTTGGTCAACTCTGGGATTTGAAGTCCTTTAAAGCTCCTTTTAGGTGGTTCTGAGTGCAGCCAAGGTTGAGACCCTCTGATTTTTTAATCAATCTCTCCAATCTTTTTATAGTGGAAGAAGTTCGCCTCTTCCTGTTAAAGAGACTCCTTCTGCTTGGACTCCAAATACCATATCCATTCACCTTCTTAGAATGCTCTTACGTGACTCACTGCTACCTTCTCCTGTACCTTGAACTTGAACATTTCAACATCTCCACGATAGGAACTTTCTAATGATTCTGAGTATATAGGTTCTTTTCCTTCAAATGTGAAGTTCCAAATGCAGGGATGGGGCTGGCTGGCCAAGATTTGCTATTACCACTCCATAAGGTCCTTACTGCTCCAAGTGAGGTGGGTTATTGGATAAGATCAGAAGAGAACAAAGGGAAGATCTAGAACACAGCCATCCAAAAGGGATAAAAGTAGGGTCAAGGTGGAAGGTATGTGCTAAGTTTCCAATGAAATTTCTCTGTGTGGGAGAAACAAGTTGCCACATCTAAGTTAAGCTATGCTTACAGAGTGCTATCTTGTAGTTTTGGGGGGAAGAGGGATACTATTTTTCCTCAAGAAATTTGAAATGGAGACCGGAGGGATAGTACAGCAGGTAAGGGGTTTGCCTTGCACGTGGGCAACCTAGGTTCAATCCCTGGCATCCCATATGGTCCCCCAAACATTGCCAGGTTCTTGAGTGCAGAGCAAGGAGTAACTCTTGGGCATCACTGGGTGTGACCCTCCCCCACAAAATATAAAGCAAAAGAAATTTGAAATGTGAATAACAGATAAACTTTTTAATTAATGGGTAAAAATTTTTACTAGTGTTTCTGAAATCCCAGTCCCAGATGCTTGAGAATTAAGATTTATATGAGCCTCTTTTGGTTGTAGGGGAGATACCATTGGAAAATAAGTATAAGAAACAGAAAGGTTAATTTTGTGTGTCTAAAGAGAATCAAAAGGGCTTTGCACCTCCCAGGCAGCCTTGGGGTTACAACTCCCTGATCCACAAAGGGCTCTGGTGCCTAAGCCATAATACAGCAGGTAGAGCACTTGTCTTACATGAGGCCGACCAAATTTGATCCTTGATCCTTAGATCAAAGCATCCCCAGGAGTAATTCCTGAGTTCAGGGCCAGGAGTAACCTGTGAGCATTAACCCATGTGCATCTCTGGTGAAGCCCCAACCATCCATAAAAGGGGGAGGAAAGGGTTTTAGAAGAACAGTTTCAGCCAACTATTGGGCCATGCTCAGTGAGTTGAACCCTGACCTTATTTCACTTTTCTCCTCATTAATCCCCAAATGCATATTACATATGCATCCCCCAGATGCATAATTATATGCTAATGATACATGTGATGTGTGGGCAAGCATGTATTCCTACATTCTACATTCATGTACAACTTTTGTACCACCCAATCATGTTGTTCAGGCCTGACCCCCTTGTGTATATTTCTCTCCTTGATTAGCTCACTCCTTTAAAAAAAAAAAAGAAAAGAGAGAGAAAGAGACTGTTACCACACAAATCTCACAAATGACTATCTCTTTGAGAGTGTCTGCATCTATGCCTCGAGTGTGTGCTGTCTCTTTAATAAAGCTCTCTATTCCCATCTACACTGACCTCTCCTTGGATTCTTCCTCCAAAACACATCACTGAGTACAGCAGGGCCTTGTCCCTGCATTTCTTTCCCTTGTGACACTCACAATGGGTAAATGTGCTGTCTTCTCACTATTTACATGCCATTAACAATAAAAGCTTCCTTAATCCATCAGAGGCCCTGACTTGTTGCTAGTGTCTGCAGCCCCTGCTGTGTCTGCTTCCTCCTCTAGCTCTTCCTGAAGGTCTAGTCTAACCACCCCATAGGAAGTGCAAGCCTTCTCCAAACTTCAGCAGCTCCCTGAAAAAGCGATCGCTATTGCAGGGAACTTCAGCAGGGGACTTAATCCATCCTGTGTCATTACAACTAAAGCATGCATCCATGAAGAGGAAAGTAAAGTCACTCTTCAACATTCCTGGGACGTGAGCCTCCAAAGTAGGAGTGGCAATGCAGGGGTTATTAGTGGGGCCTTGAATAGAGGTACCTGGGTCTGAATCCTGACCCCCTCCATCCTCACTGACACTTTCAACAAGCGACTGCATCCTCTTTGAGTCACCAAGTCCTCACTGAATCACACAAAGTTGAGATTAGTACCTGTTTAACATAAGCGCTGTAATAACTCAGGTTAAATAGAAAATGAGCTTAGTAAAAATATGGGAAGGAAAATGTGCCTAGAATACTGTCTGACGCTGATATCATCAAAGCATCTTTAATGGGGAATGTTTCCTGGAGGGTAAAAGCTGTTTTGGGCAAAGACAACCTTTAGTCTTGGAATGACTTATTATAGAAGAAAGAAAATCTGCAAGAAATGTCAAGCCTCTGAAACTTACAGAGATGCAGGTCTTTTGGGTGAAAACTCTGGGGTACCTTAAGAAGGGGGGTCAGTCAACACCCTGCCCTGCTGAAGGCCTGGTAGCCACACCCACACTCAACAGCTACTGCTACAGATGCTGCTTCCCGACTAATGTAAGAGACTCAAGCTGATAAAACTCCCAGGTACACCAGTCTTTGGGCCTGAAAACTCTGGGACCTTTTTGGAGTAGGGGCTGGCAGCCTCAACGCCCTCCTCCCCATATGCAGGTTACATTTTACAAATATATACTCTAGTAGGACTAGAGCGATAGCACAGCAGGTAAGGCATTTGCCTTGCACATGACAGACCGGAGTTCGATTCCTCCGTCCCCCTCGGAGAGCCCGGCAAGCTACCAAGAGTATCCCGTCCACACAGCAGAGTCTGGCAAGCTCCCCGTAGCGTATTCAATATGCCAAAAACAGTAACAACAAGTCTCACAATGGAGACGGTACTGGGCCCACTCAAGCAAATCGATGAACAACAGGAGGACAGTGCTACAGTGCATACTCTAGTAATTAAAGCAGAAAAAGAATCAATTATATGCAATTATGGGGGACATAAGACCTGTAAAGTTCCTAGGTGAGCGTAACAGAATATGGACACAATAAAGCCAAGAAAGAACTTTCCCGTGTCAAAGAGCCGGCATGCTCAGGTGAAGACCTCACAGTCCTTCTACTGGGACAGACCAGGTGCTACCCTGGGTGCTTCCAGGCTGGAGAGATAGTGCAGCGGGTACAGCTCTTGCCTTACACGTGGACACTTTGGGTTCTATCCTGGGTATCCCATATGGTCCTCCAAGCCTGCCAGGAGTGAGCACTGAGCACAGAGTCAGAAGTCAGATCCCAGAAGAACCGGGGTAGTTCTATCACCTCCTGTCTCCATGGGACACCCGCTCATTCCACTGAAGCCATGTGTGGCACCTGATGAGAAAGCCTGGTTGGAGGGAAAGAAACAACATCGATGGAGAAATGAATGTGAGAAGAGCAAAGGCCCTGAGGGTGATCTAAAAAGAAAACAGGGGGCAGAGCGGTAGTACAGCAGGGAGGGTGTTTGCCTTGCACGCTGATCTGGGCTCGATCCCCAGCATCTCATATGGTCCCCCAAGCACTTCCAGGAGTAATTCCTGAGTGCAGAGCCAGGAGTAACCCCTGAACATCACTGGATGTGACCCCAAAAGAAAAAATAAATAGATAAAAAATATGAAGAAAGAAAGAAAGAAAGAAGAAAACAATTTATTATTTTTTGCGATTTTCATACGTTTTATTTTCATAAAGTAGTGTGGGTGAGATAATCTCGGTAGCTTACTGGGCTCTCCAAGAAGGGTGAAGGAATAGAACCTGGGTCAGTTTGCCTTGCACGCAGTCGACCTGGGTTTAATTCCTCCGCCCCTCTTGGAGAGCCCCGCAAGCTACTGAGAGTATCTCTCCCGCACGGCAAAACCTGGCAAACTACCTGTGATGTATTTGATATGCCAAAAACAGTAACAACAAGTCTCACAATTTGTTGTAAGATATTACTGGCGCCCACTTGAGTAAATCGATGAAAAATGGGAGGACAGTGTGACAGTGCTAAAGTTCACAATAGTTCATTACAAATAATATTCAAGCACCCATCCGATCACCAAGCACTTTCCCACCGCAATAAGAGGGAAGTGTGTGAAGGTTGTTGTATTTCCTTCTGGGGCCATTTAAACCGGCATATAAGAGGATACAAGCAAGTATGTTAAAACCAAACACACATGTGCTACTGTAGGTACATCAGTGGGCTAGAGTATAAGAGGTCACTCAGTGGCAAGTGCAGCCGCGCACTCCAGGAAATACTGCCCTGCTCTCTTCCGGGAGCTTTATTTTATGGTCTCTGGATCTTGGCCATTGATGAGATTACATGGCGCCGGGGGCAGTTTGTGGGTGTGACGTGACTGCCAAGCTACTAGAAAACTGGGGAGCTGGGGGGAAGAGGCCCAGTCCCGATCTGAGCAGTCTTGGAGACCTCAGCCCTGTGCCCCGCATACCTGGGTTTCTCTACCAGTTCCTTCATGCGTGAGGCTTGTCCGAGTGTGTGGAGAGTGGCCTTGGGCATGGCTGCAGCTGGGTTCTGGAGGTTTTCAGCTGCCGGGGTTCTGCTTGGGGTGGGGAGGGAAACTCAACCCTACTCCTCCAAGGTTCCCTGGTGAAGACAGCCTGGCGCAGGGGCAGGAGATTCCGAGAAAACAACTTGTTATGTGAAGTGTGAGGGAGCGTTCCATTCCTGAGTCTATCAAATAACACAGGAAAATTAATTCCCCTCCAGTGCATTGGGATTTTCCTGTAGAGAATCACATCTCAGGTGCATCTTACCGTGGTCAGAAGCCTGGAGAAGGAAATCTTAGCAGCTCCAGTTATGTTGGGGTTTTTTTGCAAAAGAAAGACCTTGTCAACTTTGTCTAATGTCATTGCTGAACTTAAAAATCATTCATCATCGATAAAACGTGTTTGCTACATAAGTAGTCAAAGTTAAAATGTTCAAGAATCAAATCACTCCCAAATTTAAAAAAGAAAATATCTTACCATTACATTCTTGGAAATTTCCATCATCAAAGGGTGTACTGAGAACATATTTTCCAATAAGAATAATATTATAAATAGAAGACTGATTTTTTCCAACTAAAAATTGTTATTAAAAGAATCCTCTACATAGGCAAAAATAAAAGTAGAATAAAATTTTTTTTAAAAAACTACCTATGCCAGGGAGGTAGTGCAGGGATGAGGGTACATGCTCTGTGTGAGCTTGACACCAGCTGAACCCCTGAGCACTTCCGGTCTCTGGCACCTCAGGGCCAGAGCAGAACCACATTGTTGGACCCTCACTTTGAACGACCAGCCCAGTCAGCCAAATGTCAACAAGAGTGCCCGCCCAGCCTCCCAAGAAACCCAAAATAGTAGCACTGTCCTCCTGTTGTTCATCAATTTGCTTGAGCGGGCACCAGTACTGTCTTCATTGTGAGACTTATTGTTACTGTTTTTGGCATATCCAATACAACACAGGAAGCCTGCCAGGCTCTGCCATGTGGGTGGGATACTCTCGGTAGCTTGCCAGGCTCTCTGAGAGAGGTGGAGGAATAGAACCCAGGTCAGTAGCATGCAAGGAAAACTCTCTATCCGCTGTGCTATCACTCCAGCCCACCAAAATAGTAGCACTGTAGCACTGTCCTCCCGTTGTTAATTGAGTTGCTCAAGAGGGCTCAGTAACGTCTTCATTGTGAGACTTGTTACTGTGTTTGGCATATCGAATATGTCACGGGTAGCTTGCCAGGCTTTGCCGTGCAGGTGAGAGACTCTTGGTAGCTTGTTCGGCTCTCCAAGACGGGCGGAGAAATAGAACTTGGATAGGCCAGGTTGGCCACGTGCAAACACCCTACCTGCTGTGCTATCGCTCCAGCCCACTATAATTCCTTCTTTTCCCATTCATTCCTCCTCCATTCGTTCTTCAGACTCCATGGTCAGATAAAAATAATCATGATGGCCAACTGAACACAATACAGTTCCTTTAACAGGACGGATGTTGTCGTTTCTATTAAAACCATTGTCACCATCTCTTTTTCTCAAGCCTCTTCTTTCTAAAGAATCAATCAGGGGCTGGAACGTAGCACAGCAGGTAGGGTGTTTTCTTTGCACGCGGCCGACCCAGGTTCGATTCCCAGCATCCCGTATGGTCCCCTGAGCACTGCCAGGAGTAATTCCTGAGTGCTAAAGCCAGGAGTAACCCCTGTGTGTCACCGAGTGTGATCCAAAAACCAAAAAAAAAAAAAAAAAAAAGAATCAATCAGATTTTGCATCCCTCCATTATAACACAGCCTCAGTCCCCTGTGAAGACAGTCTCAGGGGGGGACTTTCTGTATGCCGCTGAAAAGCAGTGTCTCTGGAGCCTTAGACAGTCAAGATCTCAATGAGGGAGAAAAAGGTCCTCACTCTACAGAGTCAGGGTCACTGCATATACACGCTGAGGACGGCTAAACAACCTGTTTACTGCCTCCACCCCAAGTCAGAAATTCAATGCGAGAGCTTCCAGAAGAATGGGTAAGAGGCCAACTTGCCCATGTTTACATCAGAAGGTTCTGGTTAAAGGCAAGCTCTACCCCAAGGTCAAATTCCTCTGTCACCTGTGAAGATCAAGAAAGAATCACTCAGGAGCTGGAGCGATAGTATAGTGGGTAGGGCATTTGCCTTGCACGTAACTGACCCGGGTTTAATCCCCAGCATCCCACATGGTCTCCCCAGCACTGCCAGGAGTGATTCCTGAGAGCAGAGCCAGGAGTAACTCCTGAGTATCGCCGGATGAGACCCAAAAGGTCAAAAAATAAAATAGAGACAGAGAGAGAGATGAAGCTCAGAGGTAGCACACTTGTCTTGCTTGTATGAGAGCCTGCACTCTGTTTGTCACACACACACACACACACACACACACACACACACACACACACACATTGTTTTACTCAGAGGGGAAAAAAAGAACCACTGCTCTCCCCAAGTGGAACATGCTAAGGTTCAGAAGCCATTGAACACAACAACTAGGTCAACCCAGAGCCTTCGCCTAATAAATGCAATCAAGTTGCATGACTTTGCCAGACTTTCCTGCGGTTTTTAAGTTCCTAATACTTCGGATGTTACCAAGGGAAAAAAATTAAACACAACTTATTCCTTCACCATGCCAAGATTCCATGGGAACCGTATCTTCTATTTCAAAAATAACATTTCAAGGTATTGGAAAACAAAGTCTCAATCCATGGTGAAGCTGGAGGAAGGATCTGTCTCCTGCCTGTCTGAGAAAACTGAACCTGACATGGTGGAAGGGGGGGCGTAGGTCCCCTGCCTTGTGTGTGGCCAACCGTGGTTTGATCCCTGGCATGTAAGGCCCTGTGAGCACCAAACTAGGAAGAACTCCTTAGTAGGGGATCAAAATCAAAGGAAAATAGGGGAGACAGAGAGAGCCAGAGCTATAGTACAGCGGGTAGGGCATTTGCCTTGCACTTGGCAGACCCAAGTTCGATTCCCAGCATCCCATATGGTCCACTGAGCACCACCAGGAGTAATTCCTGAGTGCAGAGCCAGGAGTAGCCCCTGTGCATCACCGGGTGTGACCCAAAAAGAAAAAAAAAAGAGAGGAGTGAGAGACAGGGAGACAGAGAAACATACAGAGAGGGAGGGAGAAAGAGAGAGAGAATGTAATAGAAAGAGAACGTGGGAGAGAGAGAGAGAGAGAGAGAGAGCATCCTGTGACATCCCAAGAGTAAGGACCGCCAAGTACCAGGACCAGAGTCTTGGTGAGTTGGGTCCAGAGTGAGTTGGGTCTCCTGGGTGTTTGGTACCCTCAGCATTTCCCAACTCTGCCTCTCCCTCTTTCCATCTCACACCCCCGCCTGGTTCTGAGAGGGCCCCTTAGGCAGAAGCCCAGGTGGGAGGCAGGGGAGGGGGGTGGATATTTTAATATTGTAAAATACTGCCACAGGCTTAACAACTAGGCCTTTTCCCCAGGCAAGGACTCAGAAAAATTCCTAATCTGTGTGATCTTCCCTCATGGCAGTGGGACTCGTGCTGGAACATCGTACACCTGAGCACTGTAACTAGTGAATTCCCAGGTAGCTTTATGATCCTCTTTTCCTACCCTCATTTTATGTGAAAAGACAGAGAACATGTCACGCATGGGGCTGGTAGGAGTCTGGCTCTTTCTACTCAAACCCAGAGCTGTGGGCTTGCAGTGTAGGTTAACATTGTTTTGTCCTTCCTGCATAGCCTCAGGTAGTTTAGGTTTATTGGGTTGCTCCCAGTACAGTGCTCCCATTCCTCCGTGTTTATTTGTAATTTCTTTCTTTGTGCTCTGTTGACTTGTAAATATTGTTTTTCTCTTCTCCCTAAGTCCTTTACATAGTTTATTCAGAGCAGTGTCCTTTTTGTATGGACACAAGAAGTCAGTCTATGCTATGCTTTTGTAACATGACTCTCAGTGATATTTTCCTCCTGGGCATCTGTTCTCTTGACCTAAGCCTCAGCTGCCCTTACTTGCTAGCACCCACAAAGGCAGGGTCCAGATTAGGGACTGGATAGATCCAGAGCAAGCGGTAAACTATGTTCTGCCCTGTCATCAAGATGGGCCTGGCCAAAGTGCCTAATGCTTTACTATAAGTTAAGAGCTTGATCATGAACAAATGCTGTCATGATCCAAAAAGTAATAACTAGATCCTGACCCTACTAGGTTTAGGAATGATTAATCTGGCCTGAGTGCTATAGTCTGAGTCTGTGACAAGAGATTCCCAGGAAAGCAGCACTACAAGCCTCAATGTATCTCTTACTGTGTCCATACAAAAATAACTAGTATTAAGATGTTGATAGAATTATTGAACTGAGGAAAGGAGAAAAACATTTTAAGAGGTATTTTGCCCCTGGGCAGTCAGGAAGGGCTTTGGAATACCCCTAGGTGATGTTTCCTCCCTTGAGCCTGGCAGTCAGGAAGGGCTTCCTTCGGTTGATTTGTCCACCTGAGAGGGTGCAGTGTCAGCCCAGAGTGCAGGGAGTTGGAGTGACAAGAGAGCTGGAGAGAGGGAGAGAGTTGGAGAGATGAGAGAGAGATCAGGGCTGCAAGATGGACCATGGAGAGACTAGCAAGGGAGACAAAGGGAGAAGGATGTAGAAGAAAAATACAGGAGCAGGCATGTGGAGAGAGCCCAGCCTGCGAGATAGAGCGCAGAGAGATGAGCGGGAGAAACAGAAACAGAAACAGAAACAAAGGAATAAGGGGCAGTGTGAGATTATAAATGGGAGGCTCAGAGAGACTGGGGCAGGCATGTGGGGAGAATGGAATAAACGGCATCTGATCCATCAACCGGCTTGGCCCTTGTTTTGTCCACCATCTGCCTCATGGCCTGGGCCACCCCAGCTGGGAAAGTGGCCCAGGGCCCCGCCCCCCGCAACCTGGGCGTCAAGGGAAAGAGCCCTCAGGGCCTCTCCCTGACCACACCCTGGATATACTATACAATCTATAATAGGCAAGAATGTGGGGAATCTATTACAGTCTCTACAGACCATGTCACGGTCACTGTCACTGTCTCCTCCCGTTGTTCATCAATTTTCTCGAGCGGGCCCAGAAACGTCTTCATTGTGAGACTTGGTTGTTACTGTGTTTGGCATATCGAATACATCTCCTACAGACTGTAAAAGGCAAAATAACATTTTAGAAAAATATTTAATGGCATCAGAACAATTTTATAATATGTTTAGTGTTGAAAAATAACCTTTGGTCCAGAGAGATGGTATAGCAGGCAAGGTGCTTGCCTTGCATGCGTCCAATGTAGGCTGAATCCTTAGCACCCCAGAGGGTCCCCAAGCCCTCCAGAGGTGATCCCTGAGGGCAAAGTCAGCACTAAGCCTTGAGCATAGCCAGATGTAGTCAAAAAAAACAAAACAAAACAAATCAAAGCAAACCCATAATATGTTTAATATAAAATAAATAAAATTACCAACTTACTTCTCATCCATATATGTAGGCGATAAATATGGGGAAGATCCATGTAAATAATTTAGGGGGATGGTTTTGTTTTATTGGGAGGGGTCATGCTGGTGGTGCTCAGGGGCTACTCCAAGTTCAGTTCTTGAGGATCGCCCTAAGCAGTGCCCAGGAAACTGCACAGGACTGGGGATCAAATCTAGGCTTTTTGCATATAGAACATAAGCTCAGCTCTTTGAGCTACTCTCCAGTCCCTATAATTGTTTTAATCTTATTTTTTTCAAGAAGGGAAGGTTTGACATGATTTTATTTATTTTTATACATTTTAGTTATTTTTATGCTTTATTTTTTTTCAAAAATTAGCATAATTTGCTAGTCCTCCCAAACTAATTTTCTCAGATTTTTTTTTTACTTTGCATACATATTTTTACATAGCGGTGTATGGCTTCCTGTTTCTTTTTTTTTTTTTTTTAGTGAATTTGAGCACCAAGCAGGTCTTGTATTTGACACAAAATTTTCAAAGCTTGAATTGGACAAATAGAATCATGAAACTTAAACCCTGGTGGAAAATAAGATATTGAACAAATAAATTAAAATGTGATAGTTGTTTCAAAAGGGGGATTACCGACTGTTATGAGAGCACCCAGGAGTTAAGAAGATTGGCTGAAAAGAGGTTTAAGATGAATAATAAGATTGCTTTTATTATTTCCTCTCACAATTTAGCTTTATAATTATGTAACAAAAATCAGATCTATGAAAAGAAAATGGTATGATGTTAATTAAGGATAGTTATTAAAGAGAAGGAGGCTAATATAAACATCAAATTCTTCAACTGTCATTCTTTTTTTCTCTATAAGCTCTCCATGATCCCATTTACACTTATCTGCATCATACATTTTACCATTTATCTGCATCTGTAAGTGTCTCACCCCATAATGATCCAAATTCTGATCTAGCACAGACGTTTCTCTTGTTCTAGAAACTCATCATCCACATATATCCTTTCTCCTCACCATCCTTCAGACACTTCAAACTTCATTAATATCCATGGATCAGGATGGTCATTTCAACAATTATTGCAATTGCTAATATATTTTGAAATGGTCTTCTACATAAATATCTAAAATCTCTATACACTGGGGCTGGAGCAATAGCACAGCGAGTAGGGCATTTGCCTTGCACGTGGCAGACCCGGGTTCAATTCCCAGCATCACATATGGTCCCCTGAGCACCGCTGAGAGTAATTACTGAGTGCAGAGCCAGGAGTAACCTCTGAGATTGCTAGGTGTGACCCAAAAAGCATATTTCTTACTCTTTTATCAAAGAATATGTGATCATGTATTTGAGAATCTATCAGGATATTCAACTGTATTCCATTTGTCTTTGTGTCTGTCTTTACTACAATATCATGCTGTTTTAATTATTATCTCATTGTAGAATAGCTTGAAGTTGGTAAAGGTGATGCCTCCCATCTTCTTTTTCCTAAGAATTTCTTTAGCTATTCACGGGCATTTACTGTTTCGTGAGTGCAGGAGCGCTTGATCTATTTCTTTGAAAAATGTCATGGGTTTCCCCCATCTCCCCTATTCCGGGTAGCTTGTCAGTCACATCCACAAGCTGCTGCTGGCACTATATAATCTTATTAACTGTCATGATCCAGAGACTCAATATAAATGTCTGGGAAGAGAGCACAGAACAACATGTCATAGACATGCCGCCAGACTCCACGCCAGATTATTTCATTTGGCGCAACCCGGAGGGGAGTGGGTGAGGCCCCTCCCCCCCCCAATGGAGCTAGCTCCAGCATCCAGAAACCTCCAGAACTCACACCTGCTGTCACATGCTCACACCTGCTGTCTACACACTGGGACATGCCTCACTCATGAGTGAAAGTATTCCTGGACATCTCATACTTTACACCACCAATATACCAAGAGTAGCACACCACATTTG
>JAOXYA010000001.1:11972153-11982530 GCA_028565675.1 Sorex palustris
TAAAGGTAAAGACCCTCCCGTTGATCATCGATTTGCTCGAGCGGGCCCAGTAACGTCTCCATTGGAGACTTTGTTGTAACGTCTCCATTGGAGACTTTGTTGTTACTGTGTCTGGCATAATGAAAACTCTCGGTAGCTTGCTGGGCTCTCCGAGGGGGGCGGAGGAATCGAACTCCGGTCGGCCGTGTTGGCTGCGTGCAAGGCAAACGCCCTACCGCTGTGCTATCTCAGCCGGCTCCGTAGCTCAGGGGTTAGAGCTTTTTTTGATATTCCTTTTATATCCTATACTGGCTCTGACTTCCTGATACTGCTTACTGAGATTTTCCTCCAGCTCATCACAAGATTAGTTATCCGAGACAAGACTGGCCTACGTACCCTGCCTTTTATCTCTGATTCCACCTCTAAATTCAGAGGAGACACTTAGTCCAACTTAATGTGGAATCCGCAATGTCCAGCAAATTGTTGATACTCGATTGAACGTTGCTAATCAATTGATGACTAAATCAGATGCTAGTTTTTAACTTACAATGAGCTACTTCCATCCATTAGACATGCCCTGTCTAATACAATAACTGTTGATCAAATCACTATATTTCAACTAAAATTAATTAAAATTTAATAAAAATGTGAATCTAGTTCATCAGTCGCATCAAAAACATTTCAGCATTTACAAGTGGTCAATGACTACTGTCCTGGACAGTGAAGATACAGAACAGACCTCTAAACAGAGAATTAAAACGAGCTCTAGAGGGTTGCAAGCTGTCCTATATTGTCAACACTTACCTTATAACAGGACTTTTATCCAATATATTTATCACATAACCCTTAATACTCAGCTCTTGGTTGATACTTAATAGTAAAGTAAGTAAAGGCCCTCCCGTTGATCATCGATTTGCTCGAGCGGGCCCGGTAACATCTCCATTGGAGACTTTGTTGTTACTGTGTTTGGCATATCGAATACGTCACAGGGAGCTTGCCAGGCTTTTGCCATGAGAGCGAGATACTCTCTGCAGCTTGCTGGGCTCTCCAAGAGGGGCGGAGGAATTGAACTCGGGTCTGCCATATTGGCTGTGCGCAAGGCAAACGCCCTACCACTGTGCTATCTCTACAGCCCATTTAAACACATATGAACAGAATATAAAATGTTTATCTATATTTATATATATATGTGTGGTGCAACACAAGTGAAGAAGAATAGCAAAAAATAGGAAAAAGAAATAATAATAAAGTACAAGGCTTAAGGCTCCTCTACATGAACTTGTATAATAGCTTTTTAAGGCAGAGGCTAAGGTATCAATTCTAAAATATCAAATTTTTCAAAAGATATAAATCTATAAATAGCATGATTACTTATGCCTGCTGTTCCACCATTCCAGGTGAGGCCAGCCTCTGACATCACTGGGCCAAATCCGGAATGGGAAGTAGAGCCCCTCTGTTCTGGCTAGCTCTCAGCAACCACAGCCAACCTGTGCCATATTAAAGTCCCACACCACAGATCCTGAAGCATTAGGCCACATCACAGATCCACTCAACAAATTACATGCTGTGCACAATTATTCTTCCTGCCAATTGGCAAAGATAAGCAGAGAGAAAAGAGGGCAGCCTCTGGTTAATCTTCAGCAGGTCCTAAGGCATCTAACAACAAAAACTCACCCCCAGCACAAGAACACTAGAAAACAAACAAACAAAAAAAAACCAAGTAGAGATCCAGCAAGATTAATGAGTGAAAACAGTATCATGGAAGATCTAAACAACACCAGCAAATTCTCAGACGATGGCGTTAGTGACACTATGATGAGGGTGTTCAGTGAGTTCAAAGAAATGATAGCTCAGGTAATCAGCAAAGCACACGTACAAAAGGCAAAATGGAAAAACTACTAACATCAGAAATGATAGAAATGAAGAACATTATAGGTGATTTAAAAAAAAAAAGAAGTCAATAGAAGTTCGGAACAGCAGAATAACAGAAACTGAGCAAAAGGTTGAGGAGCTCCAAGATGAGGAAGAATGAACAGAAAGTGGAAAATAGTCTGCAAAGAAATGAATAATATACCAGAGAACAATAGGATAAATTCAAGAGGAAAAATATAAGAATCATCAGTGTAGCTGAAGAACAGGAAGGCAAAGGTGATGAGGAAACAACAGTTAAAGAAATCATCGGTAAGAATTTCCCAGAGTTGAAGTTTATAGGCACAGAGATCCAAGAAGCCTAAAAGGTCCCAGGGAAAATGCACTCAACTAGAAAACTCCAAGACACATTGTTCTCAAAATAACAAAACCCCAAAATAGAGACAGAATAATGAAAGCATCAAGATCAAAAAAGAAACTTATATACAAAGGAAAGCCCATAAAATGTCCAGCAGATATATCAAATAAAAGTCTTCAAGTCAGAGAGTATGGAGGAATATAGTACAAAAATGAAACAAAATATACACCTCGCCAAGAATACCCTTCTGGATGATTGTCATTCAGATTTGAAGGCACAATACAGAGCTTCATGAACAGGTCACAGCTTGGGGAATTCATAGTCTGGTTTTTCAAATCCAGCTACGCAAAAAAACATTAAAAGAACTATTGTAGAGGACAGGACAAACTTCCCATTATGTGTCATTGAGTATAGAACTGAATAACCGTGCATATGGTTGCCCTCTACTAGTTTAAAAAAGGTATGCTTGGGCTGGAGCGATAGCACAGAGGGTACGGTGTTTGCCTTGCATGCGGCTGACCTGAGTTCGATTCCCAGCATCCCATATGATCCCCTGAGCACCGCCAGGGATAATTCCTGAATGCAGAGCCAGGAGTAACCCCTGTGCATTGCCAGATGTGACCCAAAAAGCAAAAAAATAAAATAAAAAGGTGTGCTTACTCATAGCTTGCTAAGGGATTTTAGACATTTTCAATAATGTCTTAAAATCTGATTTATATTGGTTAAAATCACTTGAAAATCACAAACTGACTTTTATTGATTTATGTTTTGGTCATTCCATTTGCCATTCATTTAGGGGTTTTTTAGATCAAGTAATATGAAATAATCTCCTCATCGACCACCCTCCAGAACTCACGGCTGCTCTTCCCAGATGGGAGTATAAAAGGAGGCTCCCATAACCATGCCACCGGACTCCGTGCCAGACTGTTTCCACTCCAGGCACCCAAAAGTGGGGCAGGAGAGAGCCCTCCCTGCCCCAAGAGACCCAACCACAATAGCCAACCTCCACTACCCAACTCCCGCCACACTCCAGGCCACTTACCAGACCTGGAAACATCATGGAACACTTCCTTCCTTTCATAATTACCACACCATGTTTGATGGAGTTCAGACAGTAGGCCACTGTACATATATATATATATATATATATATGTGTGTGTGTGTGTGTGTATATATATATTTGCATATATATACCTCTTGGAGAGCCTGGCAAGCCACCCGTGTCATATTCAATTTGCCAAAACCAGTAATATAACGGGTCTCATTCCCCTGACCCTGAAAGAGCCTCCGATAGTTGGGAAAGACGAGTAAATAGAGACTGCTAAAATCTCAGGGCTGGGATAAATAGAGATGTTATTGGTGCCTGCTCAAGTAAATTGACAAACAACAGGATGACAGTGTTGTTGCTCCAAGTTCCCAGAAGAGAACAAGGCAGAGCCTCCTGCCCCCACACCTGGCTGTCCTCGCCAGGGACCCATGGAGGAGGGCAGATTGAGTTTCCCTCTCTGCCCTAAGCAGAATCCCAATAGCTGAAGACCTCCAAGACCCAGTCAAAGCCATGCTGAGACCACTCTCCACACGCTTGGACAAGGAACCTGCAGAGGAACCCAGGTGTGCAGGACCTGGGGCTGAGATCTTCAAGCCTGTTCGGTTCAGAGATCTCCCATCTTCCAGTAGCTAGACACTTAAACCCACCAACTGCCATGTAACCCCATTAACGGCCAGGATCCAGAGACTCTAAAACCAAGCTCAAGGAAGAGAACAAGGCAGTCTCCTGCACGCAAGCCTGGCTGTCCTCACTAGGGAACCTTGGAGGAGGGTGGATTGAGTTTCCCTCTCCGCCCTGAGCAGAGCCCCAACAACTGAAGACCTCAAGATCCAGAAACTCTAAAACCAAGCTCCTGGAAGTGCATGGATGCAAATGCGCTTATTCTCTAGTTCTCACTCTCAGAGAACCCGACAGGCTACTGAAAGTATCATATCCGCCTATATGCCTGACTAGGAACACCTGTAAAAGTGATTAGAGGCTGCCCCAAAAGCTTCCATCCCTCTCAGAGAGCCCAGCAAGCTACCAAGAGTATTCCGCCCGCACGGCAGAGCCTGACAAGCTAACCGTGGCATACTCGATATGTCAAAAATACTAACAATGAATGGTTCTCATTCCACTGATCCTGAAGGAGCCCCCAATATGTCATCGGGCTACACTAGCACGTGACAGGTACTAAAGGAGACATTACTGGGCCCACTCGAGTGAATCGATGAACAATGGGGTGATAGTGATAGTGACAGTGATACAGTGATACAGGGTTATGCCTGCCAAGGGGATATGTTGGGGTCTGGAAGAAAACCTGGGACTTTAGTGGAAGGAAGGTGACACTGGTGGAAGAATTGGTGTTGGAACGCTGTATGCTTGAAATAACTCTACTATAAACAACTTTGTAGATAGCAGTGCCAATAAAAAAAAGGAAAACTACTCATTATTATATAAAATCATTTAAATGGTCACGTAACATGAATGTACATAATAAATGAAGAAATAAATGAGTGCAGGAGAGTATTTTAACATTGGTCTAAATTTTCTGTTGCCAGAATTGTCAGATTCACAAAAAAATGTGTGATGTTTTCACTTTCTAAATAAATGATCATTTTAATTTGATTTCATGTTTGGAATTTGAGTTCTTTCTCTCCGAAGAGCTTGCTTCAAATTGTTTTAGCTTTAGGTAGAGAAGACCTTCAGGCAAGGTGCTGTGGGAGGGTCTGGGAGAACTGGGATGGCTCTCCATCAAGCTTTCACAACCGAAAAAAGCTGTATGACTACTTTTGCACCTGCTTGCTTGTAAAAGTTTTTATATGTGACACAATTGGGTCAAAGACTTGCTTCAGTGCAATATATTCTCTGGCAAAGAGTTGTTGGGAAGGAAAATCGAGTAGGATAACCATACAATTTATCATACAAAGCAGGACACTTTTAAGAGACTAAGTTATCAAATGGAATGGAACACCAGGATAGCAGGCACAGTTGAGAGCCTGGTTCAAGCAAAAGTAACCAATAAACCACACATTCCTTCAATACTAAATTCACAACTAACTTTCAGATTTTCTGTAGACAGAATAAGTTTAGGTCAGTTTGTAGCCATTTGAATATATATTTGTAGATTTATATGTAATACACACATTTGTAATACATATGTGTATGCATATATAAAGATATATATGCATGCATATGATATATGTGCACTTGTGCATGGGGGTATATATGTACCTATTCAAATATATTCTTTTGAACCTGAGTACACGTGTACATATATACCTCATATATGCCAGTGGACTTGCATGCACATGAGTATAAAGATATAAATTCTAAATATACATATATATGTATATACAAATTCTAACTTTCAAAAAAGTTTTATGGGAGTCAGAGAGATGGCTCCATGGGCTTGGAGGAAACGCTTTGCATACAGAAGCCTTGGATTTGATCCACCTACACCCCACCACCAGCACAGCTGGTGTAGCTCCAAAGCACAAAACTAAAACAGTTTTATGTATCCATGTGTACATGCAAATATAAGATTCTCTAAAAGTATTTACATGCATGTGAGTACATATAGCTTTATGAATTCATATTCTAATTTTCAAAAACAAACCTTGTTGCTGAGGTGGAGCTGTTTTTAACATGATTTCTGTAGACTAGAAATTGTATGTCAAATAACTGCCATAAAAATCATCAAAATTTTGGCTTAGTTTCTAAGTTTTTGAAAATATCAAATACTATTGACTCATTCACTGAGTCTATTTCCTATTTGGAATGAAGTCTATCATCTCATGTTTTCTAAAACAGTTGCCAATGGGCTTTCATCAGAAGAGGGTCTGGGACACACGTCAGTCAACAACAAAGTTTCCTAATGCAAGATGACAGCAGAGTCATTAGGAGAAAATATAGACTTGGTGTGACTTCACACTCCAGTGGCTTTTCAGTTTCTTGTCTGACAGTATATTAGAGGCAGTGAAAAGCAAATATGTTCAACACAGAAAAAATCACTCAACACTTTAGTGTCTGTGATTAGATCAACATTTATATAAGAACAGTTTTTTTTAAAAAAAATAGATCCCATTAAAAAAAATCTATATGACAAGAAAAAATAGATCCCATTGACTATGGCTATCATAAGAATAATTGTAAGACATTTTGCTTTGAGTAGTTCATACATTTGTAATACATACACGCATGCACATATACAGATACTATCAAGAGAATTATGTAATTGTGGATGGAGGTTTTTACTTAAATAAAAAATTTGCATTAATTTTTGTAGTTCTCAATGTCTTTAATACTATTTGTACCAAGTATGGATGTTATTCCAGTTGATACTATAAACAATAACCACACTTCTGGGAAATTTCCTGTTGGATAGATGCATGATGGATGG
The DNA here is from genome assembly GCA_028565675.1 of Sorex palustris. Taxonomy (NCBI): domain Eukaryota; kingdom Metazoa; phylum Chordata; class Mammalia; order Eulipotyphla; family Soricidae; genus Sorex; species Sorex palustris. Next base: position 11,978,790 of record JAOXYA010000001.1, read on the forward strand.
GTAGGTGGGCGAGTGGGTGGATGGATGGATGAATGAATGAATGGGTGAATGAATGGTTGGATGGGTGGATGGATGGATGGATGGATGGATTGATGGATGGATGAACAAATGGTTGGATGGATGGATGGATGGACGGATGTACGAATGGTTGGATGGTTGGATGAATGTATGTATGAAATCATGACAGAAATTTAGGGATTTAGAAATTTGATAATATTTCCTATAGATCAAAGCAGTACCTGGATTTAGGCTCATATCTATCTTGTCTTTTTCCCCACTTTTTGTCTCTTTTATCTTACATGCACAGAATTAAGTTAGGGATTATAGTATGCGACATTACTAGTTTGTTCATTTTTCAAAATTACAATATTTATCTTCTCTGCCTTTGATCTTTTTTCCTGAACCTGAAGTGGCGAGTTTAAGATGACTCATTCAAGTCCATTCTAGTTTGAGGTAAAAATAAAAACAACTTAAAACTATTTTAAACTAGATCTTAAAAAGAAAAAAAAACATGCAGCTCACACTGGCCTCAAAACCAAACAGATGATCTTTTCCTGCTCTTACCTCTCAGAGGTATTCACAGGGGTCACCTCATCATAGGAATGTCAAGCTTTCCATAGCATCAGGCTCATCTGTGTGGACCATTTGGGGGATGCTTCTGTCCATAAGGCTGTGGCCTGTTTATTAACTGAAGTAGCTAGCCTCATTATAAGTACATCAAAATGTGCTTATGTTTGCTCTTTGGATTCTCTGAGTGATTTTTAAAACACCTTTTGATATGCCAAGAGCCTTTAATGAGGACAGTAACCATCAATTCAAAGAAACATTAGGTTGCAGAAAAAGAACAGCTAACTTTTTTGTTACTAATTGACAGAGCTCACAGAGGGAAAAACCATGGATTATCATTCATCAACAGGTAGCACTAAGCCGGAAAACTCACTACTGACCTGAGAAAATAAATAGACATTTGCTTTCAATTTTCCTCCATTACATAAAATTTCAAAAGCCAAGATGCAGGTGAAAAAGGACTGAGGAATGGAGTGAGGAGAGAAGGGTGTGGACTTGTTGGGGGACTTTTATGTGTGTGAGATCTCGGGTTCTATCCCCAGCACTGTGGGCAAAAAAGGGAAGAAAACTAATGCCCAATTCTCAGTGTCCATGTGAGAATTTAGATCTAAATTGCTTGTCAAACACTCAGTGGATAGTAGCTGTCACTGTTACTATTATCATCATCAATTATCATTCACAAGGCAAGAATGAATCTCAGTGATTCAGAACAGGGTTTCAAAAGGGTAGACAGATGCCAAAAGTATTTTGCAGAGAAGTCCCTCTAAAACGAGTGAAGCAGAACCAGAGCGATAGTATAGTGGGTAGCGCATTTGCCTTACACTCGGCCAACCTGGGTTCGATTCCCAGCATCCCATATAGTTCCCCTAGCACCACCAGGAGTAATTCCTGAGTGCAGAGCCAGGAGTAACCCTTGAGCATTGCTGAGTATGACATGAAAAGAAAAAAAAAACCAACAACATAAAGCCAGTGAAGCTTTAAATTAAACAGAAAAAAAAAAACACCAGAAATACCATTCACTAGGGAGTAAAGATAAAAGTCAGGCCAAAATTCAGGAGGTCAAAGGTTAGGCAAAATACTCAGATGAAGTACTCAGAATGGGAACATTCATACCCAGAGAGCTCATTCAACTCTTTGTGCCACTAAATAAATGAAAGACAACAACAAAATTTTTTTATTTAGACATTGTGATTTACAGTACGATTTCATAACAAAGTTTCAGGCCTATACTATCCAAACATCTCTGTGACATTTTTAAAGGGCAATTTGCCTAGATTGATGGTCAATGTGCTATATAAAAACATAGGAAACTTTTCACAAAGGGTGGAATAATAAAATAAGACGGAGAGATGTATTCAGTAAGACACTCTTAGAGAGGGCTCTGAGTGTTGGAAAAGAACAATTGGATGATGGCAGCAGACATGCTGGGGATCACCTCCTGCCCCTAATCTTCTTGGCATTCTTTGCTTTCCTTATGCCCTTTCTCTGCAGCTTCAACATGCACTTCCCTTGCAGGGCCCAGGGCCTCTTCTCCGAGGATTGCTCACAAGTAGCAAGTCCTTTTCCTGCACACGTAGCGAACCTTGCGTTTATGAGAAGATTCTCTTTCCATTTAGTTCTTGGCTGATACTAATGGTGACAGACCTTGGAAGCCTGATCCTCTTACCTCATGTCATAAACGATGACTTAGCATTTATTTCCCCCCACCAGAACAGATCAAGGGTAGAACTTCACCGGATATCACACCTTTGACACAATTTTCTTTCCCTGTTCTGTTTTTCTCCTTTCCCAGTATCTATCAGGATAATTTAAGTGCTGGTTTTCCAATTCTCATTCCATTTGGGTTCTGAGACCCCAACACAAGACAATGAGTTATATCAGAAATGGCTCTAATTCCAAAAGGATGCCTCAGTAATAAAAGGTCGTTTCTATCTACCTCCTAAAATGTGCGGGTCCTATGTACCTAAGGGTCCTGTGTTTCAATGAGTTGGCAGTGCTCAGGGCTTACTCTTGGCTCTGTTTGGGGGGGGATCATCTGGGGTTCTGGAGATCAAACCTGGGTTGGCTGTATGTACTATAGCTCCAGTCCCTAGGTTATAAATTTAGGAGTAATTGCTGAGACAGACCTGGTGATTTGTGTGATCATATAAATATAATGACTTCCTATCTCTTTTTTTTCTCTCTTTCTTACAGATACACAAATTGTGAAATATTAAGTTACATCTGTGTCACATTCTAAGATACTGGCACATAAGTGGACTCCTTTGAAGACTGATTCAAGTGTTCATTTCTTCATGGAATGAACAAGAAGCAAAAACAAAAAAACTCTCTGTGAACTGACACAGGGTCAGAGTCAGGTTGCTTTTCACTCTGGTTACACAGAGCAAAACAGACAATAGTTTAAGCTATGCTCAATAAAATGGAGTGGAAAAAAATAGCTGAAATCATGTTAGCTAACTCAAATCTCCTATTTCCGTAACCGATTACTATATAAAATACCTTATTTGTGCCAAGTTTCACATTCTGTTACTAGGTCTAACATAATAAAAGCACTTCCTTCCCCTCTTCTTTGAGTGATTCAGCATTAATCCTCTACCATCCGCTACCCCTCAACACCCAAACTGCTCCTTCCTTACCTCTCCCGTTCTCCCTTCTTTGGGTAACCTCCTGCCACCCTCTAATGGGAGGCTGATGTCATCGTGAACGGACATGTGCTCCCTATTTTCAGAAGTCTGTCATCAATGCAGCTGTCTGGTTTTCTCTCATTGCCCATTTCTGTCAGTTAATGTGGAGAACACAAACCTTCGGTGACATTATGCAAATGTGCAACCTTCCCTGGAGACTTTCTGCCTGAGATGCTGATGTCTCGGTGGCAGGAAAATATCACATTGTCCACTTAGACAACAGTGACATACCCCAATGTGTGTGCAGAAAAGAAAAAAAAAGGAAGAAAATTATCTCATCCTCATTTGCAAAGAGAATTTCCAATTTTTATAATCGAGGAGCACTGTAGGCCAGAGTCTCTGACAAGGCGTAAGGCCTTCACATGGTCATCGTCCTTGTCATGAAGAGCAGCGTTTCTCCTTTCTCAAAGAAAAAATCCGAATGGCAAAAAAGCACATGAGAAAATGCTCTACATCATTAATTATCAGGGAGATGCAGATCAAAACCACA
>JAOXYA010000001.1:12030595-12041004 GCA_028565675.1 Sorex palustris
AACATACACATGTTAGACATACATAGATGACCACAGACATGGGTTGATTTTTATGTTATCCTTTGCCAAATGGCTATGTAATTCCTAGTATATAGTCATGCTATTAGTTCCTCCATCATTGGCATCAGATGTACCATATACTTGTCATTTACCAAGAGAAAAAGAAAAAAAAAAATCAAGCACTTAGAGCTGGGAGAAAACCTCTTCTCTGCCTTTCCCTCTTGCCCCACAGAAACACAGAAATCCCTTAGCCTTAGAATCCACTCCATATTCTTCCAAGGTGTATGCTGTTCACCACTCCACTCATGCTCCAAAACTCACTGTCTATGCAAAATGATCAAAGACTCCCCTGTGAAAGAACTGAAAGGTCATTCACAGTACCCTAACTTACACTTCTGTTTAACATCCTCACACTTGGCAAGAAGCCAGGATGCTGACTGCCTCCAACCAGTGTGTCCGCTTCGAAGACTAGTCATCCAAGCACACCACACGCTCACAACGGGCCCCTCTCCAGTACATGAATGGGGCCAGCTCCCGTTCCAAGGTTGAACAACACAAGAACCGGCTAGTAAAAGGAAGGGTCGGCTGTGAGGCCCTAAGAAGCCCGTGGGCTGTGAGTCATGGAAACCCTCTCCAGCAGTCAGACTTCCAAGTCACTGGAGAAATACAGAGACCACATTCCTCAGCCCTCTAACCCCTGGCAGTGCCAAGCTCTCGGGAGAAATGGGCCCCACTATCTATCCACAGACACAAAGAGTGGAAAGAGCAGGCCAACAGAAGAGCGGAATGAACACTACCTTGGTGAAACGGACAAAAACAAGTTACTCAGCGAAGTGGCAGCAGCTCAGAGAAAGTGACGATCCCTCCCTCCCCAGGGTCGAGGCCCACTGCTCTCCAGGGGGAGGCAAGTGGGGTGCAGTCCCTCTGAATTTTGTCTCTTGGTCCAAAAGTTATCGGATGGAGAGTAAGCTACAGGATCTCAGCATCAACAAAATGATTCTTACACTTGGCCTCGCAGGGCAACTGTCTTTCAGGGTTTGGTGGCCCTACCTTAATCGAAGCCAGATGGAGCAGAGTCTCCCCCCTGTGATTCCTCTTCATGGCCGCCTGGCCACCCGGTGTCAGCCTCCTGGCCGAGGGGCTGGACAACATTCGCCTGTAGCTTGAGCTGTTGAGCGCAGACGGTGGCGGCGTGCCGGGTGAAAACCTAAAGGACTCATCCAACACGTTGCTGCTTTTCCTCCTCGACGCGCCACCATCTTTCGAGACACTTGAGGGTGATGGAGAACAACCGGGCGACGGCCCGTTTTCTGAGACCACTGCTGGCGCAGCCGAGTCCCCGAGGGGGCTGGGAAGGGTGCGGCGACATCTCTTCGGGAGGGGCGCTGAGAGTCTGTTGTGACGGTCTCGCTTCCCGTTAAGGCAGGAAGCGAAGGAATCCTTGGGGGTGGGATTGTCTTCACAGAGACTCTCCTTCGGAGTGCCGACTTCATTCCTACTCTCGGTCTCCGGAGTCCCGACTTCTTGCCTACTCTCAGTCTCTGGAGTCCCAACTTCATTCCTACTCTCAGTCTCCGGAGTCCCGACTTCATGCCTACTCTCAGTCTCCGGAGTCCCAACTTCACTCCCACTCTCAGTCTCTGGAGTCCCGACTTCATTTCTACTCACAGTCTCCGGAGACACTGTATGCTCGGCCAACGGTAAAGAGACGTCGGGTGGGCTTGCACAAAATTGAGATGCTGTGTCGGAAGCGCTGGCTTCTGAATCTCTGCCCCCGTTGATCTGCGGACTGGCGATGACCGAAGGCTGGCTGCAAAAGGAGACCAGCCTTCCCTTCACCTCCTCCGAGTTCCGTTCAACACCTTCGCTTCCGGCCGCCGCTAAATTCCATTTCTGGTTGATTTCCGCTAACGTTTTCTTCTTTTTCTTTCTCCCGGATCTTGTCGCAGTCCTTTTAGGCTTCTCAGGAACTGTTGGAGGAGTTGCAGAAACAAATTCATACATGGAGGCCTCCTGATCATTTTCATTATTTACTATCTGAGGCCGGGTTTGCACCGAAACTTTACTCACAACGTATCTGACCTTCTTGCTTCGGGGACTAAACCACATTTTTATTGAATTCTTCTTATTCTCTGAGTCAGAAAATGAATTTTTCCTAGCTGAATCTTCTTTCGGATCTGATAGGAAAAAAAAAAGAAAAAGAAACCTGCATATGAATTTAATCTTTACCATTGTAGACACGAAAAGAATTTTGTTTCTAGTTTTCTGGGATGTATGACCTTTTATTTGTGTACTTATCTCTTCCCTCTCAGACTGTGAATTTCTTAAAAGCAGACACTCACTCATGCAAAACATACTTTAGCATCCTATTTTATTTTAGGGACTGTAAATAGATACAGCAGAGAACAAAACATGGAACTTATATTCCACTGGAGCCAAAGACAAATAAATAATTAAAACACACACACAAATAAATAAGTAGACTATACAGTATATCAGTGGTTGAAAGGGACATGGAAAATAGATATTCTAATAAGTAAATAAGGAAACAAATAGACATGGGATTTAATTGCGATAGCCAAAGGACTGATTAGTCATTTGATGCTTAATAAAGACTTAAAAAATACAATATACTATACCAACATTATCATTACATCAACAGAACAGGTATTTTTTTTCCCCAGCAGAGGTACAAAAAAACAAAACCTGACATCTCTTCATGATCTTTAAAGAGAATACAGTAAATTAGGGAGAGGAAGAAATTTCTTCAACCTGAAGAAGGACAGCTGCAAAAATTCAGCTGTTATCACACTTCATGGTTTCGTGAAAGACTGGCAATTTTGTTCTGACTATAGAGAATAAGGCAAAGATGTGCATTCTCACTGTTACGACTCAACATCAAACCTGAAGGTCCTAGACAGGAATGGTAAAGGGAGGTATAACACCATTACAGTTGATCTGATTACTATATGGACTATTAGAGAAATTTCTTAAAGAAAGCAATAGAAATTTAAATAAATTCACAGACTATAAGATACCAAGTTCAATGCTTTCTACTTATCAATAAGGAACACACAGGAGCTGATATGTTAATTTTTTTTTTAAATTGTACCAAAAAGCACAAAACTACTTCAATAAAATCTAACAAAACACATATAAGTTAAAGGTAAAGGCCCTCCCGTTGATCGTCGATTTGCTCGAGCGGGCCCAGTAAGTCTCCATTGGAGACTTTGTTGAAGCCTCATGCTACCTGATTTCAATTTAACTTCAAACAAAATCAATCTAGAGAATAAAAGATTTAGAAAATATTCAGGACTCAGTTGTACCATTCTAATACAAGCTCAAACTAACCAAAATCATCAATTTTTGTGTAACCAGAAATCACTGAGAATAATCTGTAACTACTTACACATACTGTTATATAAAAGAAGTCAGATGCCAAAGACTACACATAAAAAGGGCTAAATCCAATCTAATGTGTGAAGTTCTCTTTTCTACCTACAGGCAGAAAGTATAAAGGTCAAACAAGGCAGGGGCCTGCAGAAAACTTACTTGGAGTGACCAATAATACTTTATGGGAGATATACCATGAGAGAGAGAGACACATTTATAATCAGCCCTTCAATAGTCTCAATTTCAGGAATTGATCCAAACCACTGTCCCTAACAGGTCAAGGGCCGCATTCTGTGGTGGAGTGTTCTCCTGGACACTGACACTTCCCTGCTCTAGAGACGGTTGGTCCTCACGGGAAAGCTCTCGGAAAGAACACTTCTGAGCAGAAGGGGAAGCCGCCTGGCAAGGATCTAGGAGAGTATTTTCTAAATGAAGGGAAGAGCAAGTGCCCAAGTTCCTGCAAGATGAGAACAAACAGGGCACATCCGGTGGAGAGAAAGCCAGTGTGGGGGCGGAGAGAGGATGGGGATTCAGACACTTGCCCCTGACAGGACATTGACCCCACAGCCCCCAAAACACTATCGGGGGCAACCCCCTTGGGGTGCGAGAAGAGCTCCAAGCACAGAGCTGGGAGCAGCCCCGGGGACCACCAGATGAGGGGAGGGCAGAAGGGCAAGGGGAAAGGGAGGGAGGGACGGAGGGAGGGAGGGAGGGAGGGAGGGACAAAATACATTTTATAATTCGTCAGATCAATTCCTAATACCATCCAGAGACTTAATCTGAGTAAAAAAGAAAACTTGTTCAAACACCTTCGAGACAAAACAAAACAAAGCAAAAAACAGCCTCCATTTCACTCCTCTCCTGCCTCCATGCTGTTCCTTGGAGTCCCGGGCCTGCCTCTCCCTCAGCCTTTGCACTTGCCCAGGCTCTGAGCAGACACCTCTCTGGGGCTCACACACTCAGACCACCGCTGCCGCTTCTTGTGATTCTTTGGGAGACCACCCCTGAAAATCTACCTGAACTTAGTAATTCTCATGTCCGTTTCATCTGAAATTTGATGCGTTGGCTGTTTTCCCATAAAAAAAATCATGTCTCAGAATGGGCACTGGTTGGAGGGATGGGTACTTGATCATTGTATAACTGAAACCCAAACACAAAATCTTGTTTAAGTCCACAACTGTACCTCATGGTGTTTCACGAATAAAAATTTAAAAAGAAAGAAAATCAAGCCTCTGCAGGGGAAACATCGGTGGTCTTATCCTGCCATAATCGCAGTGCCTAGGTCTAGCTGGTGGTAGATACCCTGACACTCTTTGTTAAAGCTCTCATAATCCTGAAAAGCAACCTCAAGCTCACTCGGACGCAGTTCTGGGAAGGGATGTGAAGTTTAATGTTTAAGAAGAACCATTCTGCCTGCGAAGCTAGGGGAACTTTAGAGGAAAAAAAAAAATAGAGGGGACACAGCAACCAATCAATAGCTAATAACTGAGAAAAGTCACAGGAGCTTTCACTGGCCTTGTAGCAATAGAAAAGATAAAAAGTATCAGATACAAAATCTAAAGACTACTCATTAGCTAAATTAAGAGGCAGGGAAAGACAATAAACCCTTCCAAGGTTCAGTAGCAGAAGAGCATGTAACATATTCAAGGAACTGAAAGATCAGCATAAAAGGCCGGCATGCCTTCCCGGCAGAGACCAAGGAAGCAAGTTATAAAGATGAGTCTATAAAAGCAGGCAATGCTGGCAATGTTAGGGCTTCAGTACTTGCTAAGAGCAATGGAAACCCAATAAAACCTTTTACGTAAGTCAGGTAGTAAGTCTACATCTGTTTTATTTTGTCTGTGGCGTTTGGTCTCTAGGCCACACGCCCAGTGGTGGTCAGGGCTTACTCCTGGCTCTGTGCTCAGGGATCACTCCCAACAGCACTCTGGGGTGCAGGAGCCAGGAAAAGCTCCCGCCCCCCTCCACTGTGGGGCACTTATCTCTCCAGCCCTGACATCTCTGTTTTTAATCCATCATTCTTGGCTACTGTGGGGGGGGGGGGCGGGAGGGGAGAAGGAAAAGAATATACATGGAAGAGTAATTTTTTGAGTCCAATACAAATAGAAGATAAAACCTGGAGAGGCAGGAGGATGATTTATAAAGCATTTAAGGGATGGAACTTGGATGAGGAGGGTCCAGGAAGTGGCTCAGAGGCTGAGCGCTTGTCGTGTGTGTGTGTGTGTGTGTGTGTGTGTGTGTGTGTGTGTGTGGCCCTCAGTTGCATCCCCAGCACTGTGGGAGAAAATGTGGTGATGAACTAAAAATCAAAAGGCATGATGACAAGGATGATTCTTGCTTTTGGCTAATACCACCCAACACAGAGAGAGAGAGAGAGAGGAGAATGATGTCGGGAGAGATGACTGATCTGCCGGGGCCCTGACCATGCCCGCACCTTATTGCAGAGCATGCCAAGAAATCAAGGACTGGCTGATCTTGACCCAGACCACCACTCAAAAGTGTCTGCAGCAAGCACCTCTTGGGGAAACTGTCGTACCTCCCAGGGAGAAAAAGCAGGCTCATTTCTGCTTCCTACAACAACAGCCAGGCCCAAGCTGAGAGTTCTTTCCCTCTTAACTAACAAGTTCATATGCCCAGGTATTGTGATTGGGTCACCCATAAGAAACCCTACTATGCCATGACTACACAGCTCTGGATTGCTAATTATGCCATTAAACCTTCCCCCTCTCACCCAGGTGTCTGAATCTTCTGTTAGCATTCATTTGCTAAAAAATCCTAAGCCTTCCAGAGTTCATGACAAGTAGAGAAAGGCCATGACGAGAAATAAACATTTTGTATAAAAATTACACATACATGAACTGATCATGAACAGTACTGTAAATCAGTGCCTCAAAAAAAAAAATGAGGGAAATAAATTTTTTTTAAGAAACATTTGAAGACTTCTAAGTGGGTAAATAAGAGTCCTTGGGAGGCTGTTGAAAATCAGGCCCAGGGAGGGGCATCTGCTGATGAGCAGGAGCAGAAGCAAAGCCAGCCATGACACTGTCCGCCGGCAAGGTGGTCCTTGCATCACCCTTTCCTCAAAGCCTGAAGGTCTCAGCTTAGCTTAAATCTTACTTTGCTTAGGTTTGCAGGTAAGTGTGTCTCGGAGTCAGACAGATCTCACAAGAATTTGATTCACCCGCTGTCCTCTGACCAGTCCTTCTATATTAGGGCCTCCCTGGTCTCCTGTGACCATGCAGACAAGATGGTTCCCGTGCACACCTGAGTCCACCATCTTGCAAGCAGTCAACTCGGTGCCAATAAAACTTTGTCAATCTGCCGCCCTGTCCCTAGACTGACTGGCCCGGGAGGTAGCAGTGGACCTTCACAGTGACAAGGGCACAGTGAACTTTACATCTGGCTTGTCAGTCACTGCACCCATCTGAACTTGATGAGCTTCTAGTTCTAATCTGCGGCCAACCCAAGGGAGAACTTGCTGCTGTGTCTAGTAGCCTAACCCAGGCTACTTGAATCTGGAACAAAATTCAAGGATTCCTAGAATTTGATTTCCTAGACTGCAGTCGGAATAACACTCCTCTCCCCCCTTCTCCCCTCCATACATGAGTGCTTTTATGGTGTTGCAATCCATCTCATCCATCTCAACAACCAAAGTAAGTGGTCAACCAAAAAGAAAGTCTCTAACCCCAAAATGCAGAGAAGGGACTTCCATCTGCCACCTGCAACAACATTAAAAATGAAAGAAGGTTTCCCTAGCCCTTACCCCTGCTTCCCCCTACAGCTGAGTAAGGCTTACCAAAGTGTGTCGAGTAGGGGCTGGAACAATAGTACAGCCAGTTGGGTGTTTGCCTTGCACCCAAGGTTCGATTCAGGTTCAATCCCCGGCATCCCAGGTAGTCCACTAAGCACCGCCAGGAATAATTCCTGAGTGCAGAGCCAGAAGTAACCCCCTGAACATCGCCCGAAGTGACCCCAAAAAAGCAAAAAAAAAAAAAGTGTGTAGGATAAAATGTGAAAACCCCACTTTACTTTATTCTTCAACCAAAGAAACAAAAAACAAATACTTCTTTATTGGAAGTAGGTTCTATTGCTTAACCTTGTAGTCCTTTGTAATAAGTTTTTTCAAATCAAATATAGATGCTGGAGCAATAGTACAGTAGGTAGGGCATCTGCCTTGCATGCAGCTGACCTGGGTTCAATCCCTGGCATCCCATATAGTCCCCTGAGCACCGCCAGGAGTAATTCCTGAGTGCAGAGCCAGGAGTAATCCCTGAGCATTACCAGGTGTGACCCAAGAACAAAACAAAAAAAAATGAAATAAAATAAAATATGTATCCAATAAATTTTTATATATAATGGGATTGATTGTGCTTCACCTTCAAGTGCCTTGAAGATCATTAGTGATGAGAAGTCAAATTTGCCACTTCATACACACTAAAATATGTCTCTCTGGCATATGGAATATCTTAACAAGAATCCATTACTTTCCAATAACAGTAGACAAAGTAAAAGCCACTCAATACCCTAAATGAAGCTACCCTGAGGGTAGAAGGTTTAAAGGGGACATCGCCCTAAGGGTAAGTCCCATTCAGTACTTATAAATGATTCCCACTCAGGACTTATAATTGATCCCCACTCAGGATTTATTTATGAGGAAAGCAGAGATCTAAATCTGCTTAACAGAGCCTGTTTACAAGTGCTAAGCCTGGAAACCACCCACCATACAAGTCAAATTCCTACAATCTTTTGTCTTTAGCTTGAGACACTTAAGGAAGCTTGCAAATACCTAGGGGCAGCACTAGAACTCAGTCTTCCTAAGTCTCTCCCTTGTATCCAGAAAGAGTCAGTGTAGCATATGTCTAATTAAACTTGTCTGTTTATCTCCTTTGAATCAACTACTTTCCCTATAATCATAAAGAGCAGGTTCTATGTTTCCTCTGCAAATTAAAAAAGAAAACTAAAGTTGTGGAACGCTTCTAAGAAACAGTGCTGAGTCATAGAAATCCATGTGAATTTTCACTAGACAAAAATCTTCTCTAGATGCACTTTGATACTTACAATTATAAATAAACACTTGGTTGTCTTGTAATCACCTACATATAAACCATGGGTTACTGACTATTCCAATATTTAGTTGTGTGCCCCCTTTCTGAAAATGGCGGCCCAGGAAACAATGGCAGAATGGGAATATTCTGGTATTCACAATGTTGGATATTAACCCTAAGTGTTTTAGGCTTCTTTCAGTAAACTGCCCCTTTTCCTCCTCCCAGGGAAGCTTACCGTGCCCTTGCTAGCATCTCTAATTTCAAGTTTACCTTTAACCTTTCCTTTGTATTTTACCTCTCATTGTCACAGTTTCCCAAGTCAGTCTTGATTACTTATAAGCCAAAACTTTCTGGTAATTCTGAACTTTGTATTTGTACTGCTTTGCATTTGAAGTGTTGTGTATTTGTACCAGCTTTTCTATTTTCCCTATAGCCTTTTTTATGTTTTACTATAGAGCAATGTTCTTTATTTAAACATAGAAAGACCATTAATGCTATGCTTCTAATATTTGAGAGTCGGATGACTCCGAAATGTATCTCCTGGGCATCTGTCATAACTACTTGACTCAGGCTTCAGTCGCCGTAGTTCCTAACACCCCAAAAGGGAAGTCCCGCCCTGGGACTGGGATGAACCAGGGTGGGTGGCAAAGCTACCCCGGCATCGAAATGGAAGCATATATGCATGGTCTTGATGCAAGCTGTTACAATTTAAGAGACAGGACCCCCATGGGGAAGGCCAAGCTGAACTTGCCTGAGGACTTTGTCTGTGATTTACGGTAAAAGCCTTGCTTGCTCTCAAAGCCCAGAGAACTAAGTGTTGGGATCTTTGTCTCTTACTGTGTTTATCCAAACAACTGTATTAATAAGTTATACAACTAGAGGGAAGACAAAGCAATGTAAGATGTCTCTGGGAGACAGAGTGTCTCCTTGAGCTAATCCAAGAGAATAACCTGGCCAACTGTTTATATATGTAAATTTCCTTATGTAAATGATCAATCACACCTAAATCCTTACCTCAACCCCCTCAGATGTTCTGTATGTATGCTAGCAGCTCTGCATTATACGGGCCATTTTCATTCTCAGGACAGAGGTGGCTCTGGGCCACCGAACCAGCACATTATTTTGTGAACTCAAACACAGCAAGCCCTTTCAGCCCTCCCAGAGCTTATGTTGAAGGGATGACTTCTGAACAGTTCAGGGTAGGGGGCCAGAGTGAACCCAGCCTGGATACGCAGGTGGAACTGACTTCCAGGGGAGAGGACAGGCAGACACTGATCAAAAAGAAAGGGAATCATCAGTGGCCACACGGAAACTCAACCAAAACAATACAAGTAAAGGAGAGACACCCACAACAAATCAGACAGGAAGTAAAACACTGGGACCCTTCCTACCCACCCTGGCCTTACAGATCTCTCATGTTGGATCCTTTCATAATGAACCCATTATTTTTTAAGTTAGATCTTTCGAGTGATACAACCAAATGAACAAAACCCAAGGAGACCATGAGAACCTCAACTTTTCGTTGGTCCAAAGCAGAGGTGATGAGCTGGACCTGAAGGTTATTGAGGGGGAGGGAGTATTGGGGGGTGAGCCCTAAACCAGCGAGATCAGATGCTTTCTCCAGTTAGTGAAGACTCACACGTCTGGTGTCCTAAGTGAAGTAGGGTTGCAAGAGCAGTGGAAAGAGAGAAAAGGGGCAAGAGTTTTTCTGAGATATAAATATGTATATAAAATTACAGATACTGTATTGTTTCTTAGAGCTGCCACGCTTGCCCACAGACAGAAGCTCAAGGAATGGCTACTCATGAACTACAGAACTCTGGCGGTCAAGTCTCTTCAAGTTGTGTTACTTTACTTTGACTGTTGAATCCATTGGTTTCCCTTTGGATTTTTAATTTCCCAAGTATTCCCTTAGGAGCCAGAGAGAGAGTTCAACAGCTGGAGCACATTCTTTGTATGCAAGGGGGACGG
>JAOXYA010000001.1:12107212-12119140 GCA_028565675.1 Sorex palustris
GGGCCCAGTAACGTCTCCATTGTGAGATTTGTTGTTACTGTGTTTGGCATATCAAATACATCATGGGTAGCTTGCCATTAGATAATTATGGTTTGAAAAATCCATTCAACCACTCCACTCTTTTGTAGGGTCTCACTGAGTCATTGCAAGACTCAGACTTCCACCGTTTCCCATGCTCTACTTCTCTCCACCCACCCCACCACACACACTTCCTTTCCCGTCTCTCCTTCTCTACTATGATCCGATGCAAACAAGCAACTGTCATCACCACAACAATGAACAATCAGCAAATTCATTTATTCTTTCATGAAAACGAACCATCATTTTTATCTTTGGAACTTCTGTACTCTCAGAAGGTGTCAATGTTTTAAACCCCCAAAAAGTCTTATCTATATTCAGAAAAGACAATTTCTATCCAAGAACACATTCTGTGGTCATATGTTAAGATCTATAATGCTGATTTTGATGAAGAATCATAAATGTACTCTGACAAAAGAAAAAAGAGCAGGTGGAGTCCAGTGTTGAAAGAGGAATTAGCTTGAAACTGAGAAAGAAGGGAAGGAGTGTTTTTTTTTAAGAAAGACTAATATTTATGGAGAGTGTTAGCTAGACAACAGGATTGGGGAGAGACAGTTCAAATAAGAAAATGACATAAGAAAGGTCTAGATATGAAGGGAATGGGTCTAGGGGACCAAAGGGCTGAGGGTGGGAAGGTAATGAGGATGTAGTAGGGCCTGTGGAATCTTGTAGGTCACCAAACTCCGATTTTTACATTCCTTACTCTTCCCTTACAAATAAAATGACTTCATGAATTGTTTTTCTAGACTCTGCATTTATTAATTTTTGAAACAGATACATTCTTGCTAGCAAACGTGTACTCACACACATACACACAGACACACATAAGTGTTACATAAGACACTTCCCCAAGGGCTGTAGAATCTGGCATCGAGAAGCCTATCCCACAGCAATAAAACACGATTCTGGGTCAGCCGAGTAATTAGTTGGAAATTATCTTCATATTTGTTTTTGCTCCACAGGAATGCTTCCTGCAGTGTGACCCAGAATATGAAGGTTTTGTAAGAGTTAAAAAAAAAATGTTGCTTGCCAGAAGCACATGGATTGTCTATCCGTTTTCAAGATTTGTATCTGCCCAGCTGACACACCATATTCCTTGAAAAGCAAATAGCTTCTTGCTTGCCCTGTTGCCTTACTATTGTCAAGTATGACAGGAATAAATCTAAGTTCTGTTTACCACCTGGGTAAACCGCCCTCCCATTGTATTCATGTAGAAAGGCACTGCCTTAGGTCTGTCCACATGTATTCAGAGGTACTGAAAAATGACATAGGCATATTTGTGGACACTGC
The DNA here is from genome assembly GCA_028565675.1 of Sorex palustris. Taxonomy (NCBI): domain Eukaryota; kingdom Metazoa; phylum Chordata; class Mammalia; order Eulipotyphla; family Soricidae; genus Sorex; species Sorex palustris. The sequence continues at coordinate 12,108,581 of JAOXYA010000001.1, forward strand.
GTTCACTGCTCACTGCCAATGTGAATCTGCACATAATTCTTTATACATCACAATAGGTTCATGTATATATGATAGTGCTCATTCTGTTATTTTCTGGGAATAGATTATTGTGTTTCCTCACCCAGTTCTAACCAATTCTGAAGTACTTTACTTTTCTTCCTCCTCTTACTTTTCAACAACTAAAAACCATTCTGTTTAAGCTACCTATTTTTTATTGTAAGTAATAAATTAGGACATTCATCTGTAGGCAGCGTCATTTTTTTTGCATACAAATCACCAGCATATACAATCGCTTACTCACAGTGTTAAGTAGACATAAATTCATTTCAAGAGCAACAGCATTCACTGACCTTAGAAAGAAATCTTTCCATTTATAGTTACTTGCATGTCTCATACAATTAAAACTTTCCATAAAGTATAACACTTTAAAATTATAATATTTTGAGAGAGTAATGTCTTCAGTGATCTTCCTCAAGATGAAGCCATTGACCATGTGTTGATATTTGAGTTTGCTGGAAGTACTGTGACTACAAACGATCATCCTGAGAGTCAACGCTTATGGTGGAACTTTGGCTACTGGTGTCGGCGGTTTCATAGGACTTCTGGTCTTTAGCGAAGTTGATGAAAACCTAATTTTTAAAGAGAAATAAAATCATTACTTCCTGATAGCTTATGTTAAGAAGTAAGATAAGTTCACCTATATCCACCCTCAAATGCACACAGACTATGGAAGCACACATTAAAAAATTATTTTGGGGCATTCTGATAGTTACAGGGGTTAAAGTATTTTCCTTGCCCATAGCTGTGACTCACTTGGCCCCAGTTTAATCAATCCCAGTTCCACTTGGGCTCCTGAGCACTGTTGTGATCAACCCTCAGCACAGAGCTGGGAGTACTGTCAAGAATTGTGGGTGTAGCCCAATACCCTCTCTCTGAAATGAAATAAATTTTAAACATATAACTTAAAGAAGAAAAGAGAAGAAGATAGCATAGGAGCACATCCATTTATAAATAGTTTTAGTTGGAGTCTTTCCTTTAGATATGTAGATTTGGGTTTAAAAACTCCATCTATAGAAAGAGAGAGCAAAAGGGAATGCCCTGCCACAGAGGTGGGGTGGGGTGGGGGGGATGGGGTGGGGTGGTTCGGGGAATACTGGGATCATTGGTGGTTGAGAATGGGCACTGGTGAAGGGTTAAGTCCTCGATCATTGTATGACTGAAACTTAAGTATGAAAGTTTGTAAATCTGTAACTGTACCTCACGGTGATTCATTAAAAAAAATAATAAAAAGAAGAAAAAAGAAACTATGGCACATCTATGTAACAGAATACCATGCAACCATGAGAGAAAATGAAGTCAAGAAATTTGCTTATAAGTGGGTGGACATGGAGAGTATCATGCTGAGTGAAATGCACCAAAAGGAGAGACAGAGGACAGTAGAAACAAGAGCCAGGAGGAATGGTCTACGATTGGAAGCTTACCACAAGTGGTGATGGGTTAGGGAAGGGCAATTAGGATAGAGAAGGGACCATGATGATAATGATAGTTGGAAATCAGCACTCAAGAACTGTGTGCTAAGGGACTAGAGTGATAATACATACAGCAGGTAGGGTGTTTGCCTTGCACTTGGTCAACCTAGGTTTGATCCCTGGAATTCCATATGGTCATCGCACAGCCAGGAGTAATTCCTGAGTGCAGAGCCAGGAGTATCCCTTGAGCATCATCATATGTAACCCCAGAAACCAAAAAGCCAAAAAAAAAAAAGAGAGAGAACTGTGTGCTGAAAATAAGTAAAGGAACACACATGATAATCTTTCAGTACCTGGATTGCAAACCATAATGGCCAAAAGGATGGGGATTTGGGGAGTGGGGTGTTGGCAGGAGGGGACATTGATGGTGGGAAGTATACTCTGGTGAAGAGATAGATATTGGAATATTGTATGAATGAAACCCACTCATGACAACTTTGTCATTTTGTATGTCACAGTAATTTAAAAAAAATTAAAAACCGTGTTCTTGGCTAATGGGGCACCACCTTCTTGCCAGCCCTAGGAATCCTTACCCATCCTTTGGACCCACATCAATGCGTTTACTCCTTGACCACTTTCCAACAATCTTCTCTTACTCTTTGGAATTTCCCAACAAGTTTGGGGCCCAGGCTATCAGATGATGCCATCTGGTCTCCCCTTTTTTGTACTCCTCGACTATCCTCTACAGATCCCTCCATTCACTGGTCACTGCCTCCCATGGTTCCCTGTCTCTCCCTATCCACAATGATTCTCAGCAGAGAAACATCTGAATCTTTTCCCCAGCTCTTCAGCTCTTTTGTTGACCCTAATCTCCTCTTCGGTAGCCGCTGCCCTGCTACTCTTTCTCTTGAGCGGCATTCTGGGCTTCACGTTCCTGTGTCTTCCCCAGACCCAGAGGCCACCAGCTGCCTGCTCTCTTTTGGTTTTGTCCCCAGCTCATTCTTGGTATTTTACTGGAAAAAATCCCAGCCCTGACAGCCAGCCAGCTCTCTGCTCTTCTCACCTGCAATCAGGCTTGAAAAAAGATATGCACCCATATTGATTGGTCTCATTTATTTTAAAATTCATGGTAACAAATCTCAGTGGACCCTCAGCATTGCCAGCAGCACACCTAGTTAATTCACTCCCGACCCTCCAAGACACTCCGTCATTCTTTCTCATGACCTCCATTCCAGGACACCCCTCCTCACTCCCAGCAGTGGACCTAGCATGTAATTTCACTGAGAAAATAGAAATTGCCTTGCCAGATCCATATACCTGCCTGCACATAGTAGCATGGAGCCAACTGCCTCCCATTGCAGGAAATGAAGCCACCAGCTGCACCAGAACCTCTCCCAAAGCACACTGCACGGCTGCCCTCCCACCCCTCAAGGTCATTACTCACTCCCTGAACTCACTTGTCCTCCCTCCTGGATCTTTCTCATCAGTGAGCAAACATGCCCTGAATGCCTCTCCTCTTAGAAATAAAGGCATCCTATGACACCACAATCATCCTCCAGCAACAGCCTCATTTCTCTGGGCCCCCTTAGAGGAAATTTCCCTGAAAAAAACTGCCATGCCCAAGGGTATCACAAGCTGACCTATTACTCTCTCTTTCATGTTCCCCACTCATGATTTTCTCCCAGCCCTTCCCACTGGTTGTCAAGGTCTCTAGTTGTCTTAGTCAGCTTAGACTACTGGCACAAAAGAGTCTGTGGGGCTTAAGTGACCAGTGTTTATTACCCATCATTCTTGAGGCTGCAGGTCCAAGCCCAAGTGCCAGCACAGTCACTTCCTGGCTGGCAGAGCCTTTTGCTGTTTCCTTACAAGAGAGAGCATCCTGGTCTCATCATCTTCTTTGTTTTCGGGGACCTCCCCAACAGCTTTCAGGGGGCTCTGAGCTACTCGCAGTGGTACTTACTGTGATTGTGTATCATGTGTCAGTGTGACTAACAATCCAATGCTTGGGCCAGCTGACACAGGGCTGTTTGAATTCTGGGTTTCTCAGGGACCCCCAGGACTACACCTACGATGTCTGGTTGTGGTGGTGGCTTGCATTGCTAAGGATCGAATTCAGGACTTTGTTCTGGGTATACAGTCTAGCCCTTTGAGCTACCCTAGACCTTCTTCCTCTCTTATAAGGATATTAATTCCAACCCCCATGATCTCATCTTACCCTCGTCACCTTAAATGTTCTACCACCAAATCCCAGCCCTCAGCCCTTACAGAAGTGGGCAGGACTTCATCAGAGAAATTTGTGGAAGGCACAAAAGCTAAGTCAAAGCATCCATGATTTTCATGTTGCCAAATCTAGTAGTTAGCTTTCATGTCTCTTAGTTACATTTGGCACTGCTGATCCTTCTAGAAAAAATCCCCACCTGGCACTCAGGGCTCCACTCTCTCCTGTGCATCCACCTCAGTAGCTGCTCCTTCCCTGGTATCTTTGTGGATCCTCTTCTTCCTGCTACCTTAAACATTCAGGCCCCAGAGCCTGGAACACATGCTTATTTTATTATTATTATTTTTACCTCCATGGCCTTTACTCTTCTATCTGGAATTTATTTCCACTGGTGTCAAATGTCTTATTTCCTCACTTGATTCTAGCGAATCTCATCTTGGAAAAGGTCTCCAAACACCTTACCAATAGACATGTCTCTCCAATTTCTCTCCATTGCTCTCCATTTTCTTTCCCATCTGCTCAACTTTCCTTCTGGTGTCTTTTGCTGTCATGACACAACATGCTTCTTTGTTTCCTCAGCATTTATTGTCCCCATTGGGTATAAGAGTCATGATGCAGAAAGTTGGTTTTGCTCATGACTTGAGCAAATGCTTCGCTGGTAGTTTGAGCGGTGGTTAAATGAATAAAGCCATGAATTGGGGTCCTGTGGAAAGTAAGCAACTCTGTGGGGTGCACATACCATGGGGATCCAGAAGAACAGTGGAGCCCAGGAGACACCCCAGCTTTGGCAGCTGCCTTGATGTTGTGGGCAAGGGCCTGGGTGACATGCTGGGACTGAACTGTGGTCCAGCGAAGTTAAGTGTGATGGAGGCAATTCTGTGACCATGATGTGAAGAACAGAAGTGATGGAAAGACACTTGCCCAAAGCATAGCGAGTTAGTGGTGCCCCTGGGCTCAGATGATGCCATCATAGTGAAGACTGTAGGCCACAGAGGGAAAAAGTGGCCTTACTCTGTCTTCCTGGTTGAGACCTCCCTTCACCAGTCAATCCACGACAAAAACTTTCCCAGCAGTGCTACCGAGTCTGCTCTAGTTAAGTGGTGTCCTGACAGTCTGTTGTCCACACCCCCACCCCTCCCCACTGTGCTTAATTTAAAACCACTCAACGTGGGAAGTCAAGTGCCCTTGCTAAACTGATTAGTCCCATTCACCTATAATGAAGCAGATATTTGATTTTTCTCCAACATCAGTGTCTGTTTTCACTTTAAAAGCTGGACATTAGACTTACTGACCATATCCCATCACACCCTGCCTCAGAAGCTCCCCAGTGCAAGAAGTGAGAACCCCTTCTCAAGAGGGACCTCTTCCAGAAGCCCACCCTGATGCCCTGGAACCTCCCTTGGTTTCTGCGGCTCTTTGCACACACTTGCCGAGGAGGGGTTGACACCTCAGGGAGCAGCGAGCTCTTGCAGGCCAGTTTGCAGGCCAGTTTGCTCCTCAGTTCCAGTTCAGAGAGGTACCTCACAACTATTCCTTATGTCCATAGGTGGCTGAGGCAACCACAGGGGTTAAGACATTGACCCCAGGCCCAGTATTTTTAGTGATTCTGTGAGACCTTTCCCAGAGGAAGGCTAAAATGTGATGCTAAAGAAACAGCTGACCTCAAGGCACCTGAGACATTCTCCAAAACCAAAATTTAAAACTATGTTCTAGGGACCAGGAGTGTAGCTCAGTGGTAAAGCACATATACCCATGTATGAGGTCCTGGTACAAATACACACACACACACATACACAGATGAGCTAGGGAGCATGACCAGCATGCAGGAGGCCTCTGAGTTTGATCTACAAGCTGCATGGTCTTCAAGTATCATCTGTCATTTCCCTGGTGGCCCCTGGCACCACCCAGCAGAGCAGAACCAATAGCCTCTCAGGCCAAGCACCAACTCACCAACCATATATTGCTTGGGGAGGTCAATGACACCCCCAGGCACCACCAGAGCCCACCCACACCCAGAGAAATTAACCAACCAAACTCAGAGGTTAGACTGACCTTTGGAAAACACAGGTTTTTCTTTGTATCCATGCATACCTTACACTAATGAGTGGCCACTGGGTCTGGCTACTTCTAAGTTGTCCATTGGTTCACTCTGTTTTTGGACTAAAAAAGTCAGAAGTTGATGCTCAATCTCAACTACTTTGGATCCAAATTGTAGAAAGATGTTTGTCCAATAGCTGGGTACTTTGAAAATAGATCAGATGATTTTGGATAATTGTTATTCTTTTAGATAATTCTTGTTTTTTTAGGGGGGGAGGGAGCATCCATATCAGGTTATATTCAGGAATTACTCCTGGCTCTGTGCTCAGGGATAACTCCTTGTAGTGCTCAGGGGATTGTATGTGGTGAAGGACTTGGAACTAGAGCTGGCTGCAAGGAAAGAGCCTTAACCGGCCAGTAGCTCTCTTGCCCATTGTTAGATTTTTTAGGATAGGTATATATGTATATGTGTGTATGTGTGTATATTTACATATATGTGTATATGTATATATGTGTATATGTATATATGTACAATATATACACACATGGGAGTGTGTATGGGTGTGCATGCATCAGAATGCTTGTAAAAATTGATGGGTAAAAATGATATATGGAATTTAAAATCTTAAAAATGATATAACACATGGAATTTAAAATACTTTAGGGAAAAATAAAATGCTTTATAAATGAGAGAAATGTGGAGATAAACCAAGGTTGAGAAGATCTTGATAATATTTGAGGCTAAGTGATAGGTACACGAGATTCCATTTAACTCTCTCTCTTCTTGTGGATGTGGGAAATTTCTCATTTAAAAATTTAAAAAGTTGACCTCCTAGCTTCTGCCCACTTTATGCTGAAAACTCTGAAGATCTCAGGTACTGCACGGAGGGTCACCCTTCATGGAAATTCCCTGGGCCTTTGTTCAAGAATCTATAGATCTATTTGGTTGACACACACATGAAAAACTCTACAGTGTCATTTTTTTTTTAATGAACTGAGGGTACTATCAAGCTGAAAAGAAGGAGAAGGTAATTTTGCAAAGATCAAAGGTATTAAAAGAGCCCAAAGTGGGGAGGGGGCGGCGCAGTCCCTGGTCCAGGGCATGACCTTCATCCCAGCAAGAGAGATCTCTTGCCACAGAAATAGTCCTGCAGGCTGGGGCAGATGAAAGTGGAAGTGCAAGGACCCCAGGCTCGGTCAACTACGAGTAGAATCTGCCCCCTGGGGCCTCATGTCAGAGTCCAGAGCCCCCAGCAGTGGGAGTAATTAAGCTAGGAAAGGTCACAGATTCATAATTGATGTGGTTCTACAGACCCGCAGCCCCCTTCTCCGCCAGAGTCTACCTCAGCACTGCAGCTGGGGCCCCTTCTGATTCTGGGACCACAGAGATACCTGCCTTGCCGAGGGTAGACAAGGTCCCCAAGGCTGAGAAGAGTTTGTGCTGTGAGAGTGTGGCTGTTCTCAAGCCAGATGTTCCACTTGGAATGTGGAATGGGCCCAACACCCTTATGCTTACACTCACTTAGCAAGTTCAAGCAATCCTCCCAGAGCCAACCATATATTGGCAGCTACATGCACTAGGTCTTTTTCACATAATTCTCCTGACAGCTCTAACATGGGATCAAAGTACCCCGTTTCACAGATGAAGATGTGGAGGTTGGGGGGCAATGCCTGGTGAATTCACCAGACTGCCAGGGCTGACCATTTCCAATGTATATCCAATACTAGACTCTCAGCCTTCATGAGGTATAGTCCACTGAGACACCCCTTGTCTTGGGATGAAAAATAGGTCGTCCTACTCTTTGGGTGACAGTCTACTGTGGTCCTATTTCATGCTGTTATCAGAAGTGGGCATGGCTCAAGCCAAGCCTCTGAGAACTAGCAGTAGTTAGAAGTGGACTTTTTGCTCAACTGCAAATTCTTTCTCATGCTCAGGCCACCTGGCCATCCAGCACATGGTCCTGCCTGAAGGGAAGTGGTCATCAGTTGGAGCATTAGTAGCACCTGACTCCCTCCCAGCTGGCCTTGAACATTGGGGTCTGCAGGGGAGTTCAACTCCTTCCTTTCCTCCTGGTGTTATTTAGTGTTTGTCCCTTTGGTGTTGCCAACGTGGTCACTTGCTGATGCTGCAAAGCTTATGGGGAACACCAAGATCCCTCCTTCCTCCCACTTAGTTGGTGGCCTCTGAGAAGCCAGCCCCAAGCCTCACCCTACGTGCTGACTCATGATCCAGGACCCAGCAGGCTCCTACCTCACCTACCTTCTATTTGAACTTTCTTTTTTATTTCTTTCTTTCTCCTTCTTTTTCTCTTTCTCTCCTTCCTCTTTTTCCCTTCCTTTCTCTCTTTCTCTCTTTCTTTCTTTCTTTCTTTCTTTCTCTCCTTCATCCTTCCATCCTTCCTTCTTTTCTTCCTTCCTTTCTTTCCTTCTTTTCTTCTGTCTCTTTTCTCTCCTTTCTCCCCTTTTCTTTCTTTCCTTTTTTCTTTCTGTTTCTCTTTCTATCCTTTATCTTTCATTCTTTCTTTCCTCCCTTTTCCTCCCTTCTTTCCTTCCTTCCTCCCTTCCTTCCTTCCTTCCTTCCTTCCTTCCTTCCTTCCTTCCTTCCTTCCTTCCTTTCTTTTGTCAAATCCAGCTGTTCTCATAGGTTATTCCTGGATCTGTGCTCAGGAATCACTCCTGATGGGCTGCCACCATTTTGTGGTCTGTCACCCCATTGCCTTCAGTAATTCATTTCCTCCTTGGCAAGGACTGAAATGAAAATAACCCATTGGGACTGGAGAGACAGTCCAGAGGATAATGTGCTTGCCTTGCAGTCTGTCAACCATGATTCAAATCCTGGGTACCAGATATGGTCCGCTCCCAAGCATCGCCATACATTATTCTTGAGCACAATGCCAGTAATAGCCCCTGTCTGGAGCACCCCTGGATGTCGCATCACCTGTCCCAAATGATTCAACTGAAAAAATTACCACAAACTCCAATTTTGTTTTTATTGGTTGGTTTGGTTTGGTACTAGGAATTGAACCCATACACCATAAGTGCTCCAGTGAACCACCAATTAAAAACCCCTGTGTCAGGTGATAGATCACAGCTGGCTGTGAGGAAAACCATTAGTCTGAGGCAATTTTCATGAGCAGGAATCATAAAAATTGGGAAATGAGACAAACCAGGACATACAATCCACCTTTAGCTGAAGATGAGGTACTCTCCCTCACTGAGCTCTGGCCCCACCCCTGATCCCTCTGAGAGTTTCCCAGCATCCAGGCCCAATCAACCACCTGCATTCCTTTCCCTGAAACTGCAGGTGAACCAGTTACCTCACCTCCTTCCCAGGTCTCCCACTTGCCTCCAGATCAGGGTTCCCTGAGCTGCAATGGGGTCTGCTCTGCAGGACAGTGGGAAACCCAGCCCCCTATGATGAAGACCATTTCGGAGCAGAGGCCTAGGGAAGGAGCATGGGTCTTCTCAACAGTTTTTGTTTGTTTGTTTGTTTGTTTGTTTTGGGGGGTGTCACACTTGACTGTGCTGGGGAAGGGGGCATCAGGATGACTCTTCCAAGGTCTGCTCCAGGGTCATACCTGCCACTGCCCAGCACCATCACAGGGAATGGAACCATCTAGGCCTCTGCACACTTAGCAGATGCTCTGTCCTTTGAGCTTCTTCTCTGACATGAGTAGCTTTTGTTGTTTTGTTCTGGGCTGTGCCCAGGCTGACTCCTGGTTCTGCACCTGTATATGGAAGAGTCCATAACTCCCAGTAGATTCCCAGATATCTCCACCCCTCTTGAATTCACTGTTTTGGGCCTTAACTTTGTTCTCCCTACTCTTCCTTAAACTGTACCCTGGGAGCCTATTCCTTATGCACTCGGTAAGTTTAGGAAGCCTGAGAGCCAAACCCCAGTCCTGGACAGTCAATCTCACTTCCCTTCTGCCCCTGTCAGACACTGTGAGTGCAAAACAGAGAAGAAAATGGGGTGTGCATAGGGGTGAGGGGGAGCAGAGAGAGGATTGAGAAGGAAGGGAGAAAAGGAGTGGAAAAGGAGCTCTGCAGTCCCCATTAATGATGCTAATTTCACAGTAATGACTTTGTGTTATTATCAGAAATTTATCCTGCAAAACAGTCAGCTGCCCCAGCAGACACACGCTTCCTTCACAGCAATGCCTTGACACTTGAGAGAAATGAGCAATTTCTTCCCGTAAAGATGCTTTCTATGATCTAAACTGGGCTGAGTTGGCAGAGGAGCTGGGAGCAGTTCCTGGGGTCTCATCATCCAATCAGAGCCTGGCTGGGGTGAGTCTCGGCCTCGGGATTGCCTGGGCCAATCTGAGCTCTCCACAGAAAATCTAGTTGAGGGCCCATAGATTATGCAAGGGCCAAGGTGCAGGTCTCACAGGCTTGGGGCCCAGCTTGAGCTCCTTACTCTCTGGGCAGGTAGCAGCATTCGGTGCAGCCCTGGTAGGTGTGACCAGCGGCCGGGTCCTAGCACTGAGCTGCCTGAACCTCTGGCCAAGAATCAACAGGAGTGACCCCAGGCACCATGAGCACTGCTTGGGAGCATTTCAAGCTGACTGGAAGTGTATACTGGGAGCAGGAGTAGGAAGTCACATGAGCACTGAGGGTCCTCTATCAACTTGTTCCCATCTCTCCCCGACTTGTGCATGAAGTCCATGTTTTGGGTTGAAAGATCTTATCACAGCTTGTTCTGCACCCTTGTATGATCTATTTTCTCATTCCCTCCAGTTCAAGTCTCAGATGACTAAAAGATCACTTAATCACTTAATCACTTAACTTCCCGTTAGTCGTCGATTTGCTCGAGCGGGCGCCAGTAACGTCTCC
>JAOXYA010000001.1:12322834-12335185 GCA_028565675.1 Sorex palustris
ATTGAGATACAATGCATTACCTGAAACTTGTACAGTGGTAAAATGCACGGTTACTATAGTGACATTAATTGCAACAACAAAAAGAGATCTTTCAGATTGAGCTGAGATGCACATGTTCCTCGGCATATTCCTGGGCTTTCTCTTTTTCTTTTTTTTTTTTGTGGGGTTCACTTGTGGTTCGGGGATACTCCTTGGTTGGTTACTCAGCGGGATTGTTCAGCGGACTATGGACTATGTGGTAATGGGTATTGAACCCAGGGTTCCAGCATGCAAAATGTGTGCTCTAGTGCTGTGGGCCATCTCCTCACCTCATTTGAACCTCCACATCCAAAGATGGAGGGAACTGACAATTCTCTGGGCCTGTGCCTCCAGTATGACTTCCTGTGCATCCATCAGTACTGAGTCACTTTCTCTCCAGTGAGCACTGATGGCCTGTGGTCTGCCAGATGGACATTCACTATCACCAAGACATCCACATACTTGGCATGATTTTTTCTTCTGTCTTACTCACAAAGCTTTTCTCTCAGTATCCACTAGCTGAATACTAAAGGATCTGCGATATGAAACCATAGACCAGGGTCCATGTTTTTTCTTTTCTTTTTGTGTCATACCCAGTGATGCACAGGAGTTACTCTTGGCTCTGCACTCAGGAATTACTCCTGGCGATGCTCAGGGGACCATATGGGATGCTGGGGATCAAACCCGGGTCGGCCACGTGCAAGGCAAACGCCCTACCACTGTGCTGTCATTCCGGCCCCAGGGTCCATGTTTGACTTCCATAGGGGAAATGCATCTGAGCCAGAAGACCCACACAATTAAAACTGCAAAACCACAGGATGCTAAGTTTCCAGCATTCCATTTTATACACTGTGGCTCAGTTCCAGAGTGACTTCTGTTTTGTTGTGAACCAGTGAACCAGGAGGAAAACTTTAGGATATTAAAGCCACCTGGTTTCTCTGTGACAAAACTCTGTTATATTACCCTAGTCATTTTCACATCTTTGTCATTTTTCTTTTTCGTTCAGGTATTCTCCTTGAATAAATGTTTATTAAATGAAGGAAGGAAAGGAGGTGGGAGGGAGAGAGGTAACATAATGGTTACAGGAGCATGAGTAAAGATGGATTCCGCCTCTGAAGGTAACAGGTTAAATATATATTTGAGTCTCCTTAAATCCGTTTTCGGAGAAAGCATAAAACTCCCTCTGTTACGGGAGAGATGAAATTGCAAGAATGAATCTGTGTTTTTATAGGGACAGACTTAGAAATTCTTCTATTTAAATCACCACAAATCAGAGCTGTGCTCATCAGCGGTTTACAAATGTTTGCTGAGTGGAAAAGAAAAGAACTTTCATGAGAATTATATTACTTTTCCCCATGTGTCTTTATATAAAAAAAAAGTCGTGATATCCAAGTAGTAGAATGTAAATCTTTTATTAAACAGTTGTTTTTCCACAGTAGTAAAGCTTTGGCACGTACAGTATAAAAAATAATCACCAACCATAATTATACCAAATTCCTCTTACCCACTGCATACCAAGTGTCTTCCATACATTTTTTTCCATATAAAAATACTGGGAAAATTGATAAATAACAGGTCTGAGAAAGATATTTCTAGGCAATTAATAGAATCATTTGGAAAAAGTGAGTACTGTGGATTTTTTTTTTTTTAAATATCACAGTGACAAAGACAAGCTGTTCCTACAATAGTGCGGGCCAGAAAGTCAAGGGGAAGCAGAAGTGTCTGGATAACTTTCCCACTTAGTTTGGTAATTCATTTTGCATCACGGATGGCGTCTGTGTTTTCCGGTTGCTCTTATTTACCAAGTTCGAATCCTTTCACTGCAAATACTGAACAGTCTGGAAAGACTTCAGAACAAAGCAGGCCATGGACTGCCCGCCCCCTCAAACACCCCCAGGGTGATACTTGGAGAAACTGTGAGTCGAGTTGAAGCTGGAGGAGTTACTCCAGAGCATAGGGCATAAGAAAGAAACAAACATCTAAGCTGGGGTCCACTAAATGTCACTCCAGTTTGGATGGGTCTTGCCCAGAGAGCCTTGCTTGCTTCTCTGGGTTGGAAATCTTACTCTCGGGAGTCATCTCTGTCAGCCTGCACATCTAAAGGCATGAAGCACTCGATCGGGCAGTTGACATTCTGTGAAAATAGAAGAGAAATTAGTAGTGATGCTTTTCAGTCAAGTACAGCGCAGGGTGTGTGTGTGTTGTGTGTGTATTGGCGGGGGGGGGGGGGGGGGGGGGGGGGGGGGAAATCTGTAATAACTTGGATAGGGACCCATCTGGAAACAATCTAACTATAAAGTAGAAAGCTAAGAGGTGCCCAATGAAGACCTATGAAGTCTATGAAGACCTTCTTAAAATTGGGGCTCATGCAGAAGAGAGACACACCCTGCTATGTACCTGTTTGTGTTTGGGGGTCACGAATGCACTTACAGTGTTGGTGCTCTGGTCGTATCTCGGCAAGTACCGATTTGAAGAGTAGCCGGGGGAGCCTTCGGTGCCAGAGTCAATTACCCCGGGTCTACGGCAGTTGTCACAGCGCCAGCCCTGAGAGGAGAAGCAGGAAGTCAAGTGGGGTTGACCCTCCTTGCAGGTGTTACAGAGGGATCACAGCCGTAAGTGACTGGCAGGATTTAAGCAATCAGCCGGGGAGTTTTGAGGACAGTCTAGGGCACTCAGAACCCAGAGAATACATTTTGGCTTCTTATGCATATCATAAAGCTGCTTGTCTTCACTTTTCCTGAAATGCCCTCTCTTCCCTTCCTTTCTTTTTTTTTTAATTTTGCTTCCACTATTTTATTCTCTGGTTTACCAAGAATCCAGTAATAATTTCATTTTGAAGGATAACAAGTCCATTCTCATCCAGAGATCACGGCTTGAGCATTGCCAGGAGTTACCCCTGGCTCTGCACTCAGGAAGTACTCCTGGTCCTGCTCAGGGATGCTGGAGCTTGAACCCAGGTCGGCCATATGCAAGGCAATGCCTTACCCGCTGTACTATGGCTCCGGCCCCGATCATGGCTTTCTCAATCTTCCTTTCCAAATGAACCTCACCTTCACCTACTCAGGTTGCAACTTCCCTGACTAGCCTTCGACTCCGAATAATATGGCATTTGCCTCTTATGCTTTTAAAAGCTTTTAAAAGAGGCTTGAGCTCCTTTGTACAACTACCTTCGTTTTACAGGGGAAGAAATAAGATGGAGAATGACTTGCTGAGGAGCAGGAGATGCATGTAAGGAACTGTTGGTGGCTAAACTTCCTACCCGCTTCTGGGTGACCTCAGGACACTGCACCTTAACACTCCCTGCCTAACTCCCATAGTCTCTGGCCTGTAGAACAGAAATGGGAACAAGCTGATGGACCATGCCTCCTTTGTGTCAGACGGGGAGCAGGGCCCTTGCCAAGCAGAAGGACACCACACTAATTTCCATCCACTGCGAGGCACACAGTTCTACCCTGGAGACATATATATATATGAGTTACAAGGGAATCAGGCATAAAAACTTTATTATATTGAGTTGGGGGCACAGATCAGAAAGGGTTGAGGTGTACTGACTTATATAATGAACCTGTAAGGGTCTTCCCGATTGGTTTTCCCTCTCTTTCTTCCCATCTCATTGCTTATCTTGACATACCAGACTAGGGTTGTCTCACTGGAGCCCGTCTGGGGCCACTCCTCCTCTTTCGAGAGAATCGCTCTAGTGCTCCTTCTGTTGCTTCTGCCTCCTCTTCTCCTCTAACCAAATTTGAACCATACTACACCCCTCGCGGCTTCTCTCTTGAGTAAATCTTTCCTGCTGATTCCAATGACCTAGGAACTGTTATTTATCCCCATATGTAGGGCAGGGGAGACACCAGAACCTCTGGCCTCTCTTTGCCCTGGTGTGGTGTTTCTTTTCATCCTCAAATCTCTGCACCAATGATGTGTTGGCATGAAGACCCTTTTTCATTTGAAATTTAACGTTTTTTTTTTTTTAAATTTTGTGGCCACAATTGGCGGTGCTCAGGGACCATACAGGATGGCAGGGATGGAACCCAGGTCAGTCACATGCATGGCACAGCATGCACCCTCCTGGCCATCCTACCACTCTGACCTTCCCTCATTCACTCTAGACCAGGGGCACAAATTGCTCTCACAAAATGAGCTGGGGGCTGGAGTGATAGCATAGCGGGTAAGGTGTTTGCCTTGCATGCGATCCACCTGGGTTCGATTCCCAGTATCCCATATGGTCCCCTGAGCACTGCCAGAAGTTATTCCTGAGTGCAGAGCCAGGAGGAACCCCTGAGCATCAATCCCCAGGTGTGACCTAAAAAGAAAAACAAAAAACAAAAAATCTGGGGCTGGAAGACAGTATAGTGGGAGTAATTCCTGAGTAAATCCTGGGCATCACCGGGTGTGGTCACAAAGCAAATGAAAAAAACAAACAAAACAACAACAAAAATCCCAGAGGGGTTGGAGCTATAGTACAGTGGCTAGGTTGTGTGCCTTCCACATGGGTGAGCTGGGTTCGATCCCTAACCCGACATCCCATATGGTTCCCCAAGCACCACCAGGAATAATTCCTGAGTGCAGAGTCAGGGGAAATCTCTGAGCATCGCTGGACTGAAACCCTCCCCCCCAAAAAAAAGAAAAAGAAAAAAAACAAAACAAAACAGATCTTGTGACATTTGGGCCCACACCTAGCGTTTGCCTGACCTTGGTACTGCCTGGTCCCCTGAAATCACGACACATACGCAGCAATTTGCACCCTCAGGGCTCATCGGTGAGGTCTGGGGGCCCCTGTGGGGTGCCAGGGATGGAACCCCGGGGCGGTGGCATTGCAAGCGCCCTCCCAGCTGTGCTATTCCCTCTGGGGGCCCAGACCCTCCCAAGCCTCGGGTCCTACCTTTTGAAGTACTCCACCTCGCGGTCCGTCTCGTCCATGTCCACCCCCTCCGTGTCCTTGGGCAAGAAGACGTCATCTAGGAAGACACAGCCGGCGGTGGGGGGGGGCCTCAGCGCCCGGGGCCAGGCCACCCGCGGCCGGCGCGCTCCGCGGTCCCTTCTCCGAGAAACTCACCCAAGGAGGCGGCCGACTTCTCCTTGTTGCGGCTCCGACGGCTGCGGGCCTTGACCTGTGGCAGGCTCTGGGGTCTGGTGGGGCCCAGGGCCGGGGGGCACTCGGGCTCCGGGGGTGGCCAGCTCCGCCAGGAGTTCCGCTTCTCCTTGTCCGCTTTGGGGCTGCCGGCCCAGCCAGGCCCCGGCCGGCCACCCCGGCTGCCTTCCCCGCCCTCGGCGACATAGCTGCCCGCTCTGGGGGGCTCTGGCGACTTGCCAGGCAGCTTGGGGCTGGGGGGCTGGCCCTTGGCACTGGGGGTGTCGAGGCTGGCGGGGACCCGGGGAGCCGAGCCGGCCTCAGTCTTCTTGGCCTGGCTGCTCTGTCTCTTGCCCTTGCGGGCCTTCCCGCCTGTGGCCGCAGGCTCCAGCGGCTCCGGCTTGGTGCTCGGTTCCTCGGGGCCCGGGTGGCCGGGCTTCGGGCTCTTGACCCAGATCACCCGGGACAGGCTGGGCACGGTGCTGAGTCTCCTCACCAGCCCGTTCTCGGGCAGCATCCCGGGTGGGGGGACCCGCAGGTCGGCCCACGGGGGCGGCGCCGGTGACGGGGCGCCGGGCGGGGAGCCCAGGGTCAGCGGGGACAGGTCCAGGTTGATGTCCGGCCCCTCCTCGGGGGAGCCATTGAGGTTGCACGGGGCCAGGCTGGGGACCTCGGCGGGCCCCTCCTTGGCGAAGCCATTCCTGTCCAGGGCGAAGCTGGCCCGGAGGGAGCCGCTGACCGCGCCCTTGATCTCCTGCAGGTGGTTGCTCAGGAAGCTGCTGACCCGGTCCAGTTCACGCTCTGGCCACTCCAGGAGCTGCTCCGGGGCCGCTGGCGGCTCGCGGCTTGCAGACAAAGTGGGGGGCCTGGGCCTGAGGGCATCGGCTGCCAGCTGGGCCTTCTCCTTCTCCTGCCAATACAAGGTGGGGGGTGTCAGTGGGAGCCTGGCAATGCCCGGCACACGCAGGTGTGTGTGTGTGTATGTGTGTGTGTGTGTGTGTGTGTGTGTTGATAGGCACCCAGAGGAAGCAAGCATAGTACTCTGGGATTCCAGAGTACTCAGGGAGGGCATATTGGAGGAAGCAGAGCTGGGAGTCTCCTGGCGAGGGTCCGGGCATATTCCGGAAGTGGGGATATCAGAGAACACACCTGGAGGGAACGTGAGCATTCAGCAGTTAAGGCAGAAGCTGAGTTCTTTTTTTGGGGGGTGGGGGTGGGTGGGAGAAGAGCCCCACGTAATGCTCACGGAGGCCCCACTGTGTGGCTTAGTGGTCGGGCCTGGGCTACAGTGGTGGGGAGCAAGCCCCCCCACGCCCGCCATCCCTCCCGGTGCTGGGGATGGAGCTCAGGGCCTCTCGTGTGCCCCTGCCACCCCAGCTCTGCTTTGGGCACTGGCGGTGCTCAGGGGACCATATGGGATGCTGGGAATTGAACCTAGGTTGGCTGTGTGCAAGGCAAACACCCTACCCGCTGTGCTATTGCTCCGCCCCGCCAAAGGCTTTTTCAATGGACTTATATGGGGGTGCAGGTGGCGGGTGGGTTTGGATGTGGGGGGGGTGGGACCTGGCTCTCTACGCAGGAGCAACCCCAGGGTTGGGACCAAGTCCCTGGCTGCGGGACAATTTTTTGGAGCTCCGTCTTTATTTCGGGGGCACCTGGCTCTGTGCTCAGGGAACCCTCCTGGCAGGGCTCGGGGGAGCATGTGGGGTTGCAGGGATTGAACCTGGGTCAGTCCTGCATGCCAGGCAAATGCATCACCCAATAAACCATCCCTCCGGTCTGGGTTTTATTTGGGTAGTTGTTTCGGGGTCACGCCTGTCTGAGCTCAGGACGAGCCGGGTGAGCTGTGTGTAGTCCAAGGCAAGCCGGCTCTCAGGCCCTGCTCCTGGAGGCTTTTTCTCTGCTTGTTTTGGGGCCTCACCAGGCAGTGCTCAGGGCTTCCTCCTGGCAGTACTGAGAGGATGATACGTGGTGCTGGGGACTGAACCCAGGTTTCCTCATGCAAGGTAAACACCCTAACACTATACACTGGCTCCTGCCCTGAAAGCTCCTGCCCCCCCCCCAAAAAAACATAATACAAAAAAAAAACCCCAAAATAACTTGGTTTTGTTTTGTCTGGGGCCACACCCAGAAATGCTCAGGGCTTACCCCCGGCTCTGCTTGGGGGACCTTATGGGGTGCTTGGATGGAACCTGGGTCAGCAGCATCAAGGGAAATGCTTGCTTGCTCTAGTATCACTCCAGCTCCCCTGTGAAAGTTTTTTAAAGACCGAGAGGAAGTGAAGGGGGCACAGATGCAGATCCCTGCCAGGGGGCAGGGAGTGTGTGTGTGCGCATGCACTGAGCCCCAGAACCAACACTGACCACCTCTCCTGCAGGATGTAGCCCCCAGAAACCCCAGCATCCTCTGCATCCTCTCACCCCTCTGCCTGCTGCTACCCTTCCCCCCATTTCACAGACGGGGCCACTGAGGCCAAGGTGATGAGATTTGCCCAAGGTCGTACGGAGAGAGGCTCAGCCAGCTTTCATCCCGCAAGTCCCAGGACCCCTAAGGCCCCTGGCACCAAGCAAGTGTATGTTTTCCCCCTGGGTACGGCCCCTGTGGGAATGGTGGGGCCCTGACAGCTGTGGGAGACGTCAGCAGCAGGAAAGGAAGGGGGATTTTTGGGGATGAGGCCAGGGGTCATCAGTGTGACGTGGGGAGGATGGCAAAGGGGGTGCTTCCTCATGACCGTGCTGCAGGTGGGGGTGCCACCTACTCCCCCACCCCGTTTCCCTTCCTCCCAGAGAGAAAGTGAGTGATATCTACCACCTCCCTTCATGGGGTGGGGGGTCCAGCATTGGGTGGACTGACCCCAGGTGGGGAGGCTGGAGAGAGAAGGGCGGTAGGAAACTTGTGTGGGTCAGTGAGTGAGGGAGGGGCTGGGAGGACTAGCAGAAGGCTGTAAAGGTGGGGTACTGCGTTTGTTGGGGGGGATGGGGAGGGGCCAGGGGCCAGTGACAGGACGGTCAGTCCAGCCCCCACCTTGGAAGGACTCGGGTGCGAAAGTGGCAGACTGGGGTAGGCCCTTGGCCCGGGTTGGGCCAGAGGGAGGTGTAGGTGAGGGCACCGGCACTCCGGGGCATGGGAAGCACAGGCTGCCCACTTCCGGTGCAAGGCCAGCTGGGAAGTGAGTTGCACCTTTGTCCTAGGGCTTGGGGGGGGGGGGGGCCTGTACTCAACGCCCCCCCCATGGAACAAGTGTTGCTCTCTAGTATGCTGGGGCTGTCCACCTGCCCAGCACGAGTGCTGTCTCCCGGGGGGGGGGGGCCCGGCTCCTGGGGCAGGAAGCACGCAGTGTGGACGCAGCTGGGACGGGCAGGCAGGTGAGGAGGTAACGAGCCAGCAGGGGACACCATGGCAAGCCCTGGGGCTCTCCCGGGGGGCAGGGCTGCCCAGGAATAACACCTGGGGCGTACTCAGGCAGCCCCCCCGGGAGTCAAGTTGCCCCCCTCCCCCGTCCCCCACCCCTCCTCCTTTGGCAGGATCCCCCACATCGCCGGTGAGCACCTGGAAGCCACCTCTGACCTTCAGCTCTGTCCTGCCCACAAACCCTGAGAGTTGCCCACCTGGGCTGGCACAGTGGCCATCCCTGCATCACTCTATGAGCAACTGGGGGTTCAGTTCCGAGCACAATTCTCAACACCCCTCCCCACTTGGGACCCCTTCTGCAGAATTGGGGTCAAAGCCCTTTTTTTTTTTGGTCACATGCACTCAGGAATTACTGGCTCATGCACTCAGGAATTACTCCTGGCGGTGCTGGGGGGACTCTATCGGATCCTGGGAATCGAACCCGGGTTGGCTACATACAAGGCCAATGCCCTACCTGCTGTGCTATCGCTCCCGTCCCTACCTGCATTCTTTTTTTTTTTTTCTTTTTGGGTCTCACTGGGAAATGCTCAGGGATTACTCCTGGCTCATGCACACAGAAATGACTCCTGGCGGTGCTCGGGGGACCATATAGGATGCTGGGAATCGAACCCAGGTCGGCGGCGTGCAAGGCAAACGCCCTACCCACTGTGCTATCGCTCCAGCCCCAGGGTCAAAGCCCTTGCCCATGGCTTTCCCTGACCACCCCCCCTTTAGGGTGGGGTAAACAGTACCCCACAGCCCAGCTCCAGCCATTCAGCGGCAGTGCACCTGGGCAGGACACGGGGTTCCAGGTGGGGGACCTCCACTGACCCACCATAGTCCCCCTCCGGCCCCCCCCAATGCCAGAAGTATCTGTAGAACAAATAAGCGATTGGCACATGCCCACAGCTGGCCTCATCATCGACCCTCTGATCATAGACCATCCCATCCCACTTCCTAACCCTCCACCCCACCCCCAACTCATTGGGACCTTCCCGGAGCAGAGGAGAGGCCAAGGCTTGGGCCACCAACACAGGTTTGCGACTCTGGAATTGCTGGGAGGAGCAAATGCACATGCGTGCATGCATGCATGCATGCGTGTGCATGTGTGTCTGCACACCGCTGCCCCCCCACACACCTTCTTTTTCAGCTTGTGCCGGGCGCGCTTGGCGGCCCTGGCGCTGTTGGGGGCTTTGGGCGCCGTGCTGTTGATGAACTCCAGCAGCTCGTCCACATCGCGGTGGTCCACGGCGGGTTCCCCGGGGACCCCGCCCAGGGCGCCCCCCGGCACGGGCGGCTCCTCCTTCCGCCGGGTCAGGCGCGAGCGCAGCTTCTCCCGGATCTCGGTGTAGTTCCGGCTCGTCGGGGCGGCGGGTGGCTGGGGGAGGGCGAGGGGCTGGCGTTAGACCCGGGGCATCCCCCCTCCCAGGCCCGGAGCACCCCACCCGCTGGCACCAGAGGCGGTGGGGGTGCCCCCTCCGGCCAGGCCCTGAGCCCGGGCGGGGCGGCAGAGGGTGCGTGGGTGGCGCGATGGGGGGGTGGTGGTGATGGTAGGGGGATCGCGTGGGAAGTGGGGTAAGGGCGTGGGGGTCGAGCGGGCCGTGGGAGCTCACGCCCGGGGCCTTCGTCCCTTGAAGTTGTATGACCTTGGGCAGGTCCCAGAGTCGTGGTGAGCCCTGTGGATTTGATTGACTTTTATTTGGCCACTGCTAAGAGCAGGCTGGGAACCCCCGAGCCCCCAGGGGACTGCGTCCCTTCTCCTCTCCTCCTCGCCTATGCTACCCTGGCCCCCTTCCTCTTCGTTCTGGTTTCTTTCTTTTTTTTGGGGGGGTCACACCCCGGCGTTGCTCAGGGGGGTCACTCCTGGCCGGTGCTCGGGGGGACCCTCGTGGGGTGCCGGGGATGGAACCCGGGTTGGCCGCGTGCAAGGCAGACGCCCTACCCGCTGTGCTAACGCTCCGGCCCCTCCTCTTCACCTTCTGAGCCTTTTGAACCGCTTCCTCCCCCTGGCCAGACACCACCGGCTGGCTCTCTCCCACCGGGGGCCCGAGCTCGGCCTTCATCACGCACAAGCCTCCACTTCTCTGCGATTACACACATTCTGATGAGGCATCAGAATCAGAGCTTTCCTCTCTGCCACTTCCTGGCCTTTGGCCTAAGGAGAAAAAGGTCCATCTTCAGAGAAACTGCGAGCAGAGCGCCGCGAGCACGAAAGAGAGAGAGAGATGCCGCCCCGGCGCTCGTTCGGGGCCTCGAGGGGGTCCCGGGGGTCTGGGGAGGAGCGGGCGGAGGCCGCACGCACGCACACACGCACGCAGGCAAGGCAGGCAGGCGGGGTGGGACGGGGGCGCGGCCGCAAGGGGCCCAGCGTGCCCATTGGCCATTGGCCGGAGCCGGGGGCGGGGCTCCGTGTGATGGACAGGGTGCGCCCCCGCCCTCGGGGCCTTCTCTCTCCCTGCACCCCCAACCCCGCCCTCCAGGCCCTCAGTCTTTTCCAGCAGGGGGGGTCGGGGGGGCCCGCGAAGACGCACTCACCGCATTGTGGCCGAAGAACTCACAGTAGCAACAATCACAAAACTTGCCGTCGCGCTGGTGCGTGGAGGACGAGGTGCAGGAGCTGAGCTCGGAGCTGCTGTCTTCCTCCTCGCCCAGGCCCTCGTCGGCCTCGCAGGGCTGGGGCAGCGGGCAGGCCAGGCCACTGTGAGTGCACTTGTGGCCCCTGCATCCAGGTTCCCTGAGGATTGCGGGGGGGCAGGATGGAGGGGAGAAGATGAAGAAAGATGAGCGCCCCCCCCAAAGGCAGTTGGGGGCTCCCCAGCACAGTAGGCCAGGACTTCCGTCTCGCAGGGTCTTCACCTGCCACCCCTGTCCCCTCCCGGAAGAAGCGTCTACCTTCCACCTGTCTGCGGACAGCAGGCCTCAAGGGCAGGGATCACATCACTTCCTCTCGGGAGGCCTGGGTGCAGCCCACGGTAGGTGCCTGCGCAGGCCTTTGGGGCTGATGGCTCCCTGGAATGCCCCCTCGCTGGACTCTCACAGAGATGGCAGTGCCAGGGGCCGGCCCATAAGGCTTCTGCCTCTGGTCTCTAACCAATGGGAGGCACACCGTTGCCCCTCCCAGTTAGGTACTTTGTTCTGTTTTGGGACCATGCCTCCCAACGCTCAGGGCTGACTCCTGGTGGTGCTCGGGGGACCCTGTGGGGTGCAGGGATCGAACCTGGGTCAGCTGCTTGCAAGGCCAGGCTCTTGCCCGCTGTACTATCGCTCAGCCCCTCTCAAACTATTTCAATAACTTCCAGTGAGGGTTTAGCCCAAGGCAGGGGCAAAACAGGTCTGAGTTTGCTTCGTTAGCAAACAGGCAATGTCCTCTTGAGACGAGAGGCGGGACCCCGGATAAGGCTGTGAACAGGGGGCTTCTGAAGTGAACCCTGGTGGTGTGCAGGGTACGATCTGCCATGCCAGGGCTATGAGTCGGGGGTCACCCACACAGCCTCGTGTGCCGTAGCACCCCTCAGTCTGTCTCTGCAGCCCTGAATCCATTTTTCAAATGTGGGATGAAAATTTTTCTTAACTACCAAAAGCCAAAAGTTCAACCTTTTGCTGAGCCTTAGTTTTTACCTCTCCATTTTGAAGGATCTATTCCAAGGAGAAAATTCCAAATAGGAAGCTCACTTTAAGCCTTTTTTGGGGAAAGCAGCATTTGGTTTGGCAGTGCTCAGGAGTAACACTGAGCAGATAATGTGCACTGCTACTAAGCCAGGCCAAGACTTCCTTCTTTCTTTTCTTCTTTTTTTAAATTTTTATTAGTGAAACACCATGAGGTACAGTTGTAGACTTACAAACTTTCATGCTTGGGTTTCAGTTATACAATG
>JAOXYA010000001.1:12344095-12357819 GCA_028565675.1 Sorex palustris
TGAAACCCAAGCACAAAAATTTGTAAGTCTACAACTGTACCTCATGGTGTTTCACTAATAAAAATTTTTAAAAAATCGTTATATAGATTGTCAAAAAAATATATAATATTTTTTCAGACCAGATAGTACAAGGGTTAAGGTACATGCCTTGCACGCAGTAGACCCTGACTTGATCCCCTGTATCACATGGTTCCCTGAACATTGCCAAGTGCAGTCCTAGGGGCCACGAGCACTACAGCGGTGGCCCGGATCAACCCTGGCACTGCAGGACTTGCCCAAGCAGCACTGCATCCTTGTGCCCTCGCATTGAACCGCCAGCCCAGTTGACAGAGAACTGCCAAGAGTCCCAGACCTCTTGAGCAATGCTTATATGAACCTCTGTCCCATGCCTCCCCCCCCAAAATAATATATATATATATGTATATATATATACCATTTTCTAGAACTGTATCTGACCAATGGCAGATGAAAAAAAGATTCTAGTTTGGCCATTGTAACAGCAATAAAATTATTATAATACCACCCACCATGCTTTTGAGTATATTGAGTGCTAGAGCTCCTCCTAGCTCTTATCCTAAGAATGCTTTCAGAAAGGAAGCTTTTTATTTTCATGGTGTCCAATTAAAGACGGAAAGACAGTAAAGGGTCTACTAAGCACTCTGTGTCTCCTCGGGAGTTCTGGGGAGGAGGGCAGCTTAGAAGCAACAATACCAGTAATAGTCGCCTCTGTAACTCCTGGCTGGGGGCGAGGGAACACTTCTCTGGGCGGTGAGCCAGGCTTCTCGTACTTGATGATGTAGCCGGTAATCTTGGCCTCTGGTGGCTGCCAAGACAGCAGCAGGGAGTTGGTTGTGGTGGCCAGGAAATGCAAGTTGGATGGGGCATCGATGGCTAAAAAGGAAACAAAGTTAAGTCTAAGTAAGCAGTCTAGAAAATGATACCTGCTGGCTGTGCCTAAACCCGAGATGTAGAGGATCTGTAGGTTCTATGAAAGATTCAGTGTGATGCAGAATAGCAAAGCACTGGAGACCTAAGTGTCCTCAGATGCCCATGAGGAAGACATACAAATTGATGGCATTTCTCAGAACAGAGTATAGTTACCAGTAGAGGCATCAAAGACCACAGGGGAGCTCCGGGAGTTCTCATTCAGGGCATACAGGGAGATCTTGTAGTCGGTGCCAGGCTGTAAACCTACCAAATAAGAAGAGGTGATTTTCATTGGCTCTTGAGTAAATTAGCACCATGTCCACGCTCATCTGCAGTGATCATGCTTCTTCTACAACTTGGCATTTATACAGACCCAGAAGTGGTTCAGATTTGAACAATAAGTCAGACCACTGTTATCGGCTGCTAATGAGAAACACAGTGCAAAAGAAAATAACAGGCACATAGCAGATGGTGGCGAAAATAAAATTGAAAACACGAAATGGTTTGTGAGATGCTCTCCAAGTAAGAGGGGCTGACACCACGTTCAGAATATGTTTTCCTTAGCACCTCAGTCTAAGCATATCTTCACTGGCTGGGAAGTGGAATGAGAATGTGTCATCTCAAAAGGACCTAAGTTGATCTAGACATAGAGAATTCTCTGACTATACCTTTTGATATTTATGCAGGAATGACTTTGACTTTTGCAAACTTAATTGTGCTTTACTAGGTCAGAATCCTCAACATCAGCTAATTTCTATTGCTTCTAAACAGAGAGACAGAGAAAGAAGGGCGGGGAGGTGTCTGTCATAGAGGGGGGAACTGGGGACATTGGTGGTGGGAAATGTATACTGGTGAACGGACAGATGTAGGAACATTATATGACTGAAACCCAATCATGAAGAATCTGTGTCTTTCACTGTGATTCAATTAAAAAAATTTTCAAAGAATAAACAAAAGAGAACCAGAAAAAATATAATAAATGTAGTGTTTGTTTTTGTTTTGTTTTTCCCCTCACAAGAAAGGGCCCATTGCAAGATCAAACTTGATGAATGGAACTTAACTTAGGTCATTTCCCTTGCAAACGTATAAAATCAGTCATTCAACCAACACAAATTTTGGAGCATGGTGTGAAGTTCTAGCTTTGTTTTATTCTAGGGACAAGCCTGGCTCAGAGCTTGGGGATCATCCCTGGAGGTACTCGTGGGTCTATGCAGTGTCCAGAGTCAGGGATTAAACCCAGGCATCCTGCATGCAAAGCATGTGCATTAAGCTATCTCTTTAACCTGAAAAGAAATTTTTATAAACTATAGCTAGCTGGGACAGAGTTCAATGGTCTAGCATGCATGCTTTGCATGTGGAAATCTTGGGTTGGATCCTTAGCACCTCACAATCCTCTGAGAGCCATTAGGAGAGCACCAAGCACTATGCTTGGAGTAGCCAATAAGTACTGCTAAATGTGACTTTAAAGCCAGAAGTGAAAGTAAACAGAACCATACAATGTGATAAAAGAACTAAAAAGTGAATTTCTATTGCAAATAATGTTTGTCAAATGTGATTAGGTAGCAAGTTTCCTGACCTGTGATGGTATAACTTCTGACAACCGGGCTGATGTTTCTCTGAACTGGACTCTGGCCATTTGTTGGGACAGCTTCCACCTGGAAGCCAGTGATGGTCTCGGTCTTGGTTCTCCAGGTAATGGTGATGGTGGTCTCAGTGGCATCTGTCACACGGGCCCTTCTGGGAGGGCTGATATCTGCACGGGATCACAGCAGGAGGTTAGTGACAGCTGGCGCACACCTAAGTTTGGATAGTTTAACAATGTGACTTTATGGCATACCAACTGCATCAATTTTTGACTAGGAATGTCCTATGGCAGTCAAAGAGAAAGGTTTACAGTAGCAGGAAATAGAAAAAATGCTTACCTCTAGACTTTTCCTTTTGGAGATCTGAAAAGTTTTACAGATACTACCAGTGGTTTTCAAGACTGACTTATTAAGCATCTACAAATGCCTCAATAATTGACAAATTAGTTAATTTAAAATACAAGAGGAGGAATCATAACACAGCAAATCAGCAATAATACAAATATATTGCTAGCACTGTGTCATTTTTGAGTGGGTCAGAACTTCTCTCAAAAAACGCAGTGTTGTTTTATAGAAAGTGCCATTTCACAGAAGAGGAGGTGATATGTTATGTAAGTTCTGAAAAAGAATACTGTGAGTTGTCAATAGGACCAAAAGCTAGAGTCAGGGCCAATTGTGTCCAGTACTTATTGCGCGGGGCTGGAGCAATAGCACAGTGGGTAAGGCATGTGCCTTACATGTGGCTGATCTGGCTGACCTGGGTTCAATTCCTCTGCCCCTCTTAGAGAGCCCGGCAAGCTACTGAGAGTATCTCCCCCTCATGGCAAAGCTTGGCAAGCTACCTGTGATGTATTCGATATGCCAAACACAGTAACAACAAGTCTCACAATGGAGACGTTAATGGGCCCGTTCAACCAAATCGATGAACAACGGGAGGACAGTGCTACTTATTGCACTGATAACATACACTGATAGCATACGACATGTCCTCCCCAAACTTAACTCTACAAAAATAGATTCTAGTAAGTAGAGTACAAACTACTTGCTGATGTTAGTACATAACATTATCACATTATGATGTGATTCTATTTTAAGTGCTTGTAGACCGTTTTCTGGAGGAACATAAAAAGGTGGTTGTGGTCCGATTTCAACAATTGGGCAAGTC
Organism: Sorex palustris; assembly: GCA_028565675.1. Taxonomy (NCBI): domain Eukaryota; kingdom Metazoa; phylum Chordata; class Mammalia; order Eulipotyphla; family Soricidae; genus Sorex; species Sorex palustris. Next base: position 12,347,771 of record JAOXYA010000001.1, read on the forward strand.
AATCCATTTCTAAATGGGGAACTATTCTTCTTGTTAACTTAGTGATCTAGAAAATCACTAACTGTTCTTTTAGCGTGGTTTCTCTGTAGTTTGTATTAATACTCAAACATTTGAATACTTACTCTCTAGAGTAGTGACAACTCCCTGAGCTGGTCTGCTTGTCAAAGTGTCCTTAAGAGCATAAACACTCACTTCGTATTTGGTGCCCACCTAGAAAACAAGGACACTTTAGCATGTGATCTTCTGGGGATTGAGCTTTAGAAACACATAGTGGTTATGAGAGAGAGAGGGAGAGAAAGAGAGAGGGAGAGAGAGAGAGAGAGAGAGAGAGAGAGAGAGGCAAACAGGCAGACAGGCTTGTAAAACCCTGAACTAATCTCATTCTTATACTGCAATTGATTAACAACATATTTAAATCAAGCAGAGTTTTGAAAAATGATTTTGGGATTAAGTCCAGGTAAGCTACGACGTCACATCAGCTGGTACCCAGCTATGTTTTCTGCATTCACCTCTCATACTTAATGAAGGTTGGGGCATGGTGAGCTATTACAAACAAGAATAGTCCCTGGCAAGAGCTTGAAAGTACATAACTCAAGCGGATTCACGCATTCAGCCCTGGAGCACAGAAAATGTTGTGCCAACACACATTACAACTTATTTAAATAAACAGAATATATTTAAAGAGCTGTGCGAAATCCAAAGCGCTTTATAAAATTCTGTCCCAGAGAGTCTTAGCGAAGCTCAGGTCAACATAAAGGAATTCTGCTACATCTAAAATCCCAGTAGAGAATATACCCCGGAGAGGCAAAAAAGTATAACAGAAATGACATCTGCACTTGTATGTTCATTGCTGCACTGTTTACAATAGCCAAAATCTGGAAAAAAAAAAAAACAGAGTGCCCTAGAACAGATGACTGGTTAAGGAAACTCTGGTACATCTACACAATGAAATACTATGTAGCTGTTAGAATAGATAAAATTTCATATAAATGGATCAACATGGAAAGTATGTTAAGTGAAATGAGTCAGAAAGAGAAGGACAGACATAGAAAAATTGCACTCATCTGTGAAATAAAAAGTAAAAGAATAGGAAACTAACATCCAAAAATGGTAGAGATAAGGACCAGGAGGTTTGCCCTACAGCTTGGAAGCTGGCCTCACATGCTGAAGAAAAAGGCAGCTCAGACAGAAAAGGAAACACCAAGTAAAGAGTGCTGGGAGGACCCACTCGGGTTGGGAGCTGCCGAAAATAGACTATAGACCAAACACAATGGCCACTCAATACCTCAGTTTCAAACCACAATATCCAAAAGGAGAGAGAGAACAAAAGGGAGTTCCTTGCCACAGAGGCGTGGAGGGGGGGGGGGAAGAGAAGGGGAGGGAGAGATACTGAGATCATTAGTGGTGGAGAATGGGCACTGGTGGAGGAATGAATAACCGAACATTGTATGACTGAAATGCAAGCAGGAACGTTTGTAAGTATATAACAGTACCTCACGGTGATTCACTAATAAAAAATTAAAATAATAAAAAATAAAAAAGATAAAATCCCAGTAGAAGTATTTGATGGAAGAGCAAAGAACCCAACTGGGTGTATCATACATTCCATTCCCACCACCTGAAACTGCTCAGGATATGACCTTTATTCCAGTGAAAGATCACTTCTTACCATGAGTCCTGATACGACCGCAGAGGAGCTCTGAGGAGCAAGGTTGATTTCTTTCATTGGTCCAGTTTTCTCCTTGGGAGTCACTAGCACGCGATATCCGGTGAGTTTAATGTCAGGTGGGGTCCACTCGGCAGTCAGACTCGTGGGTGTAACCTGAGAGAACCTCAGGTTGGTTGGTGCAGGAATAGCTGTTGGGATGGTCATTGATTAGAAGTTATCTTGTCGGAAATGGGGCAATGGGAGATACGGTAAATTCCAAGGAGTAGAATAGATTGGTTTTCTGGTTGGTTAGGTGGGTTCCTGACTGTGCAAAGATTCAGTACAAGAAAGCACAGCAGGGAATGCAACATGAAGGAATTTTTTTCTGGCAGTGTGTGGAGGGGGAGGGGTTGTGATGGTGTGGGCAATTTCGTTTCACCAAAGGCTTAGAATCACTGGAAGTACTTGGGGAAATGACCTGAACTCTGAGACTTCAGGTTTTGGAAAGTAGGGATTTTTTTGTTGTTGTTGTTGTTCGTTTATTCTTTTCTTTAAAAATTTACAAAAAAACCAAACTTCACTTTTGGCTTACTGGCCATTCAGATTGATTTTCCATTTGTGTGAAGAGAGGAGTCATAGCCCTTCACCTGCATAAATTAACTCGGTATGGAAAACCATTTCACAGAGGACGCCATCCCCTCAAAGTCAGAGTTATGCTTCATATTCTCTTTATTCAGACCCCACGGCAAATATCACTGCTAAATTTGAAGAATTCTCTGTGGTGCAGCATAAGAAGAAAATTGGCTCACAACGGAAGCAGGAAAGAGAAGCAAAGAGCAATAATACAGATTGTCACCTCCAGGGGTTACGCTGTCACAAGGACACATCTTTAGCATTCCACTCCACTCCACACACGAAGCACAAGAGGCTAGAGCCTTGTGGAAAGCATTTGTCCTGCCAACTGTTTCCTGTGTGTCTGATTTGCAACCCTTTAAGCAAACGACACATCCAGCACTTGATACTATCCAGAGAAAAGAGCTCTTATTCCACATGTTTTCAGAATCATGCTGTTACAAAAGGGCCCAGTTTGGGCTCCCTTTTTTTTTTTTGAGAGTAATCTTTAGGACGACAAACTCCTTTCTTTTCTACACAGCGAGCAGAACCACAGAGTCAAAGCTTAAGAAATAATCCATGATTTCAGTATTATCTCCCAATGTCTCACTTCCTGGTCTTGTTGATAAGCCAAGCTATTTCAAAATCTTTGATTGGACTTTATCTGAACATCACCTACGCTCTAAAGGTTCTTAACTCTTCCTCTTTAAAGAGGAAGCCTGTTCATAGAAACGCTGTTTTCCTTTTCCTGTTTTGAACCCCTGGCAACAGGAATCGGGAATCAGATAAAGAAGATCTCATTCAGCAAGGCACAATGCTGCTGCTCCCTGGGGTGCCTGGTGGTGCAATCAACGATATACCTGTGGACTGGGTTCCAATCAGGGGCTGGCTCTCCATATCATCGTGCAAGGCAACCACACTGATTGTGTACTCAGAACCCGGTCTGAGGCCTCGCAGCTCTGCAGTGTCTTCTTCACCATCAGGTGCAGGGGTTAGCTCATGGATTCCATCCTCAGGGCTCGAGTAGGTCACCCTGTACCTGGAAACTTGCCCCTGTGGGCTTTCCCAAGCAATTTTGATGGAATCGACATCCACATCAGTGAATGTCAGTCCTTTGGGGCGATCAATTTCTGTTAGGCAAATTAATGGTAAGAGGTTACGCGAAAAGCAAGTTGTGAAATAAGCAATTTTTATAAGATGCAAAGCAGTTTGCAGATACCATTTTCTTTGAGGAATTAAATCCCAATTAACCCACTATTACATAGAGAATCACTGAGACCCTTGTTTCCATTTCTTGGAGGGTTTTGCAAGTATTTATTGTCACTTTATTTATTGGAACATAGGTGTGCGGGAGGGATGGAGAACCCCCTCAAAATGTCCTCAGAAGGAGGATTTATTTCTGTTCATTTATTTCTGTTCATTTATGTTCATTCTACCAAGATTTGTTTTTGCAATGTGAAGTTAGTCTCATAGACCTGCATTTTCTATACCTTGGAAGTGGTAAAGTTGATCTTCAATGTTAGTGCACAAACTACTACAATCTTTAACTCCTCTTTTTTGCGTTTCTCTTAGACATATGGTCCAGACATCGTCTTCCAAATGCTTCAAACATAAGTAACTGCCTAAGACACACTTGATCAACTTTACCATCCTGTCATAGAAAAGAAGGTCCTAGCAAAATATTTTGTAGATTTGCTATAGGCAAATAAGATTTTGCCGAGGCCATTTGAGCAAGAGATATTCTAAGCACAGCAACTAGCCACTGTATTCTGCAACGTCTTACCCTAATTGTTCACTGCTGGGCACCAAGAAGGAAAGTGTACAAAGGGCCAGCTTAAGATGCATATAAACAAAGATGTTTTTCATTATATATAATGATAAAAGATATGCAAAGGGCAATCAGATACTTAAGAATATAACTTCACTTTGAAATTAGAAAAGAGGCATGTGTTACTTACTGGTCACTGCGCTCTCAACCAGGGGCTGGCTCTCTCCATTTTGACCCTGTGCATAGACATTAATCACATATTCGACTGCGGGCTGCAAGCCATCAATAGTAATTTCTGTCTGATCTGTAAAAGTCATGAAAAGTAAACGTAGCATTTATGTCAGCCAAGCAACCGTGAGAGCTTTGTAGAAAATGGTGAGTGGATTTGTTATTTGAAAACTTTTCACAAAAATATGGAGGAGTTGGACAAGGGCTTTTTCTTGGACAAATAAGTTCATTACTCAGACAAACTACTATGCTGAAGTAAAGTCTCATAAAAGAATAGTCAAAAATTGAATATGATGCTGCCTACAATGGATAATACTGCTCTGAAAAAAAATATGAAAATTCACTTCACAATACTATCTTAGGATCTTAAGCTACAGCTATTCAATATAAAAATAAATGCAAAAGAATTTTAAGTGTCTGTGCGAAGCTATATGATAAACAAAAGCACTATCATGGATCCCATAATTTAACATGTCTACACCACCAAAGAGAGCTATGCATGTAAAAAATCAGAAAGACCTTGATCCTAAACATTCTACTGTGCAGGGAAAGCTAATACTAACCTTGACCCTAAACTCACAAATTAAACGTCTCTGACATCTGACATAAAATGTATGGTCTTCCAGCAAGGTGGGCACTTCTGTGAAAAAGCTTATCATTTACTCCTACCATATTTATCCAATGTGTGTGTAGGATAGCTTACCTGTGTTTAAGGTTTTCACAGGTCCTGAGCCATTTTTCGGCTCAACCGTCACTCTGTATTTTGTGTCAGGGGAACTTGAAGGTAACCATTTGATAGTAATTGCGGAGTCCTGAACATTGACCACTTGCATCTTAGATGGCTTGTCAATGTCTACAAATAAAAAACAAGGAGAACCCAATAAAGTCCTAGTCTGGGAGGCCCATATTGGATACCTCCTTGTCTTCAATTCTGATTCCTATTAAATGATCTCTCGGGGCTACTCCCTTCTCCAGAAGTTTCTTTTGCAGAAACGCAGGAAAATTTAGAGGATGGAGGCCCACACCTACAGAGAATATATTCTGTCATCTTCCATTATCAGCTCATTCAGTCATTCAGATAACAAAAACTTACTGAACATCCTTTAAGTCGATTTCTATCATAGTCAAATGAAATGCAATTAATAGAACTAGCACTGTCCTCCCACTGTTCATCTATTTGCTCGAGCGGGCACCAGTAACGTCTCCATTGCGAGACTTGTTACTGTTTTTGGCTTATCAAATATGCCATGGGTATTCCATAGTAATACTGCCAGGCTCTGCCGTGCGGGCAGGATACTCTTGGTAGCTTGCTAGGCTCTCTGAGAGGGGTGGAGGAATCGAACCCGGGTTGGCTGCATGCAAGGTAAATGCCCTACCCACTGTGCTATCGCTCCAGTCCATACTTGGTGGTACTTGGGGGTTATTCTTTGTTCTGTGCTCAGGGGTTTCTCCCAGCAGTGCTCAGTGGACCATGTTGTGGCAGAAAGTCTGTGGTTTCCTGTATGCAAAGCATATGCTCAGATCTTTGAACTGTTGCTCTGGCTCTTGATTCTTGATATAGGTGGGACCAAATAGTATTAGTTCTGAGATGTGCTTATTTTGCAGAGCATAGTATTATCTAAATTTATTAGTGTTGCAGCAAATGACAGGATTTTATTCCTTTTTTAATACTAAGTAATATTCCATTCTATGTAGAAATCACATTTTCTTTTTTTTTGGTGTGTAAACATTTATACCTAAACCATCAAAATGCTAGTCCTTCTACCCTTCCTTTTGCCTCCTCCTTTTGATAAGGATTTGTTTTCATTGGACATTGCCTTTTCTCTTTCTTTATTTCTTAACAAATCGCATATGAGATCATCTGATAGGTGTCTTTCTTCTTTTGACGTATTTTGCTAAGCATGAATTCCTCTAGTTCCACTCATTTCGGAGTAAAATGCAAGATTTAATGTTTTATTTTGTATTTTAAAACCTTTTTATTTTAAGACAATGAATTACAAAGTAGTTGACAAAAGAGTTTCAGGCAATCAGTGTTCTCAACTCCAATTCCACCACCTATGACGAGTCCTTCCAATCCCCAACCTGACTCCTTGACAGATATGTTTGGGGTGGGGGTGGGGCACAGTCCAATAATGCACAGGACTATTTGCTATTTACTCAGGAATCACTTCTGACAATGTTGACAGAGAGACTGTGAGAATTAAATCTAGTTCAGTCAAATGCTAGGTAAGCGTCCTACCCACTGCATTATCTTTTCAGTGCATTATCTTTTCAGTCCATGACAGATACGTTTTAAAGTTTAATTATTATAGTTTGGGTCCCATGCTGACAGTAGTGTTGGGTCTAGTGGTTTACCTCAGCTGTGCACCACAGACAAGCCCAAGACGACTGGCCCTGGTCCCTGTGAAACTTCCAGATTTACTCTTCTTGCTTCTTCCCTCCCTATAGCATTTTCATTTCTGTAATCTGTAGTCAATTTTTACTCATCTTTAATGTTTTTCATAAGATTCCATCTTCTAGCTGAGTATTATCTTCTTTGTCTATATTTGCTATTGTGTACTTGAGTAGCTTCCAGATATTGACTGTTGTAAATAGTGCTGCAGTGTTCATGTGTGTGCATAAGTCTGTTTATATTCGTGTGTTTGTGTTATTTGGATGGATACTAGGAGCAGACTTGCTGAATCACGTGATTTTAAAATTTTGGGGTATATCTCCATGCTGTTTTCCATAGAAACATCCCTCCAATAGTGAACAAGGGTTTTCTTTCTCTCACATCTCTAACAATAGCTGTTTTTTTTGTCTCTTGGTATGGGGCATTTCCAATGCTCTAAGACTATTTTGGCACAGAAGGAATTTTTTTGAGTGTTCCTCCATATGGGATACTTGTGTTTCTCTTACTAATATTGGAATTCCTTCTCTATCTTTGACTGCTGTCATCTTAATTATAATGTGTCTTGGTATGAGTGTTTTGATTTGTTTGAAACTTTGACTTTTCTGTCTGTGGGTTTCTGTCTCCTGATGTAGTTTGAGCGATAGCACAGCGGGTAGGGCGTTTGCCTTACACACAGCTAACATGGCTGACCCAAGTTCGATTCCTCCGCCCCTCTCAGAGAGCCCGGCAAGCTACCCGTGACATATTCAATATGCCAAACATAGTAACAAGTCTCACAATGTTACTGTGCCCGCTTGAGAAAATCGATGAACAACGGGAGGACCGTGACTTAGTTTGAAAGATATTCTCAGCTATTTAAATAAGAATTTGGACCCCTTTTCCTCTCTTCTTCCTCTAGAATCTCTATGAAGCGAATCCCAACAAATCTCTCTTTACGTTCATTTAAAATTATTTTGGGGAACTGGGATGTTAGTACAGCCTTGCATGTGACCAAACTGCGTTCAGTCCCCAGCACCACATATGGTCCTGTGAGCCCTACCAGGTGTGTCCCCTGAGCAGAGAGCTAAAAGTAAGCCTTGAATAAGTAAGCCTTATAGCCCCAAAACAAAACAAAAAATATTTTATTTATTTATTTATTTGCTTTTTGGGTCACACCCGGCGATGCACAGGGGTAACTCCTGGCTCTGCACTCAGGAGTTACTCCTGGCGGTGCTCAGGGGACCATTTGGGATGCTGGGAATTGAACCTGGGTCGGCTGCATGCAAGGCAGATACCCTACCCACTGTGCTATCTCTACAGCCCCTTTAATTTCTTTTTTGATATAAACTGTATCTTCCTTATTCATCTGGCAGCAGACATCTCCCTTAAGTAATGTTGTAATACACACAAAAGAACAGATATTTCTTTAAGATTTTGTTTTCTGTTAGTTTGGATATATATCCAGGATTCATGGTTCATATAATAGTTATATATTTTTAAAGGAAATTTAATACTGTTTTTCATATCTTTCTGTCGCTACAAAAATTTCCAATTTACCAACTATGTGCAAGTTTTTTTTTAGTCACATTCTTGCCAGCACAGCAAAGATGGAAAATAATATATAATTATAATACAGAATGATAATATAGTTTTTATTTTTCAGAAGAACAATGACATTAGGGAACTTTTCATATACATGTTGGTCATTTATATATCTTAAATTTTTAAAATTTAAGCACAGTGAGATACACAGTTTCAAGGTTATTAATGATTTGATTACATTTATATAAAATGTTCCAATGCTCATCCCTTCACCAGTGTATATTTTCCAGCTCCAAGTCATTTATATGTATTGGGGGGAAATATCTTTTCAGATATTTTGCCTATTTAAAAATCACATCATTATCATTATTTTTTGCTACTGAATTATAGGTGCTCTTTCTATATACTAAGTCATAATCTGCAGATAGATTGAAAGTCATAAAGAATGGAGACAAGAGGAAGTTTTTGATTACTTCTTTTTTCTTATTTATTTATGTTTGGGGGCCACAATCAATGGTGCCCAGGACTTTCTTCTGGCTTTGTGCTTAGGGATCTTTTTATTTTTTTCTTTTTGGGTCACATGTGGTATCATGTGTGGATTGAACTAAAGTTGGCTGCATGCAAGGAAGGTACTATGTATCTGGGGCCTTAATTGTTTCCTGATAAAACAATTTGAGAAATGTGATTATGAATATATCCCAGACTGATTTCTTCTATGATCTCAATGTTCCTTTTAATTTTTAAGAACATTTCTTTGAACAAATAACGTAATGTTGGTTTTGTCTGAACTATACTCACAGCTTTAAACAATTCCTGTTTTTACAGCTGTTTATCCTAATAAGGCTGAGTGAAGTTTGCCCTTTGAATTAATTCTCAAAATAATATTGAGATGTACAATTAAAATAATATTCTGTCAAACTATGACTCACTGTCATATGGTACATGGTTCTTCTCCTCATACTTTTACAAGATGCAACATTACTGACTTTGTCTGACTTTATACAGAACATAAATGCTGGTTTTGTTTTCTTTTTTGTGAAGAAAGATTGTTTTCATTGAATGAAACTTATTTTTTAAAAAGATGTGAGGAGAGAGAAAGAGAGGAAGTACATGCTCAAGAGAGAACACGAGCTTCTCTAGAGCGGTAAAAGCAAGAGACAGAAACAAGGAAGGAAGATAGTATGTGTTGAAGGGAGAATACAAGCTTGAAGAGCAAGCGATAAAGGGTGTTTTTTTTTTTCCTGGAAAGGGAAAGGAAAGACCCCTGGAAGTCTTTCCCTTAGTAGAAAACTCTCTCAGCCCTTGGGGGCAGAGGAACAGAGAAAAGCCAGTCAGGAAGATCTGAACACCAAGCAAACATGCTTTCAGGAACAAGCAAGGTGCCACAAGGAATCGAGGAGTGGGGTGAATACTGAATTAGAATGATCTCAACCTTTATTAAGCTCAGATTGTAATTTACAGACCATCAGGGCCCTCTGATAATCTTACAACCATCTTCTTCTTTTCCCCATATCATCTGTTTTTTTATTTCTTCAAGTTATCTTAAGAGAAGTTTTTTCTAAAATTTCAATTCAGTATGACTATACATAAGGTAATTACCATGTGCATGACATTCTAAATTCTCTAAAAGCATTTCTTTCCCTATCAAGCTAGTTTAATTCTTTGTTATATGTCAAAGTAGTCTTAGTCAATAGACATATCTACTTCTTTTAAACTTTTAAGAGCTCTATTCAAAATTGTATCTAATTTAGCCTCTCTCACCTTTTCATTGTTTGTTTCTTAGTGAAAACTTTTGTTCCAAATATTCTGGTGGACTGTAACAAGTCTCACAATGTTACTGGGCTCGCTGGAGCAAATCAATGGACAACAGGAGGACAGTG
>JAOXYA010000001.1:12461626-12475457 GCA_028565675.1 Sorex palustris
TCTATGGAGAATTGTTCCATACCTTCAATAAAATTCTCTGTCATTATAACAATGATAAGTTTCACGTATCATTGAATTTCTTATCGTATTAAATGTTCAATGTCAATGTCTTATTATTTTGCCCTCCATCATAACTCTATTTAAAGAAATTGGAGGGAGAGACATAGATACCTATGGAAATCCTTTAAGATGTTAAGAATTAAACACTGAGAAAGAAAAGAGGTCACTTCTTTAGCCTTAAAACCCACAAGGGAACTATAAGATATTATTGAGACAAGATATATTATTTTTCCTTGAACTGGAAAATGTGCTCTTTTTTTCCTAGTTAAAACATAGCTTACAAAAAATTTCATTAGACAATAAAATTCATTATTTTCATATATATTTCAGGTCCTTTCTAACTCTCTTGGCAAATGGATGTGTTTGGAGAGTTGATAAGCAAGGAAATGAACAGTGACTTTCTCTCTTGTTTAACCATTTGACAATCAATTTAAAAATGACATTAATGTTTTAAATCGCCTAATAGCATGTTTGCTGAAGTGATTATTTTGAAGCACAGAACTTTAAGTAAATTACGCTGTTTTTAGATTTAAAAACTTGTCTAAATGTCAAGGTGAATACAGGCATTTGAAAGAAGTCCATAACAGCAGGACCCTTTGATGGATAAAATATTTTTTAAAATTCTAGTCAAGTGAATAGGTGAAGGGATATGGATAATAAACTTTTGTCATTTGTATTGCAAACCATAATGCATAAAATGAGAGAGAGAATGAGAAAGACAGAGAGAGATAGAAAAGAGTGGTGGCAGGCAGGTGTGGGGGTTGTAGAGTGAGAGGGAAACTGGGTACATCGGTGCTGGAAGATTAACACTGGTGGAGGAATGGGTGTTGGAACACCGTATGACTGAAACCCAATCATGAACAGGTTTTAAAGCTCTATTTCATGGTAACTCAATAAAAAAGACATAAAATAAATAAATAAATATATGAAGATATAAAATTCAAGTGAGCTCATTTGTATTCAGAAAAGCTTTCCCTCCCGATCTATGTAAGCAGGGGGGGGAAAGATTCACAATAAAAAAATTTTTACTCTTCTATCTTTTGATAATGTGGTTTTCTGATAATAAAGTTTTTAGTTGTAACATTTGTATTACAAACAAGTCAATTAAAATTTATGAAGTAACACCAAATACTATTGAGTTGATTTTAAATGCAGTAATTATATGCTTCATATCTTAAGATCGTATCAAAAACTCAAGATCATTATTACAAAGCTCAAAAAATTGGGGCCAGAACTATAGTATAGTCGGTAGGACACTTGTCTTGTATGTAACTGGCCTGGTTCAATTTCCTGCACCACATATGATCCCTTGAGTATGCCAGGAATTATCCCTGAGTGCAGAGTCAGAAGTAAATCCAGAGCACAGTTTGGTGTGCCATCACGATCATGATCATCCCGTTGTTCGTCAGTTGCCTCGAGCAGGCACCAGTAACGTCTCCTTCTTCCTAGCCCTGAGATTTTAAAAGAGTCATATTCAATGCTCTTTCAGGGTTAGGAAAAAGAGACCCATCATTGTTACTGGTATTTGGCATATTGAGTACAACACGGGAAGTTTGCCTGACTCTGCCGTGCCGACAGGATACTTTCGGTAGCCTGCCGGGTTCTCCAAAGGAAAAATGAGATAATAAGATGTCGTGCGGCGCGAATGCAGCAGCTGGTGGGTGAGAAATTATATAAAAAACACATAACAGGTAACATTTGGACACAATGGGAGAAGGAAAGAGAAGAAAAGACTATGATAGCTTAGGTTCCAAAAAGGTCTTAGTTTCATTGTTGCATTTTAAAATATGGGCTACAGCTATCAAGCTCAACTGTGATAGCAGTGCTAGGCAGAAGGTCACTTGGTGATACTCAGGAATGAGACTCAGGGCCTTACACGTGCTACACCTGTACTCTTCTCCTTGAGCTCATTCCCTGGCCCAAACATCTAAGTTTGATTTTTATTTCAAAATAACTTGTCTGCTTATGCTTTGGAATTTCACAGGAGGCAACAGACAATAACAGATGTTAAAACAACAAAGAAGAGAGCTTGAGAGGTGATGAAGAGAAAACACAGGAAAGAATCTGAAAGTGGAGAGAGAGTGAAACAGAACAGCTTATACAGAAGATCCAAAAACCAGAAAGCATATCCCCTAGTTCCTCGTCTCCTCAGTTTCGTATATTTAAAGGATATGGACATTTTTCACATTGAAATTCTCTTCTGTAATCAGCTCTCTCTTTGCCAAAAATGTCAACTCCATTTCCTTAATTTCTATCCAACCATCTTCAGCATTCTTTACCTCCTTAACAAGCTTCAAGGTAGAAGGTGGTGACTTCCATAAAATTTCCCTGGGTGGTACAAGATGGCTTTGAAGAATCAAAATCATTTTTAAAAACTGCAGCTCTCCTATTAGCATTGTAATTCTTACATTGCGCCCAAACGTATTTCCCCCAGGACTTTCTGGTACCCTGAAGAATGTTTCATACTAGTCTAATAACAATCCATTTGGGGAAGTAGCTGTATCCCTCCTATTTTGTAAAACTTCTAAAATATCTCTCAAGAATGAAAATTTTGGTTTATTAGCACATCAATGAAATCAGTCCTCTTTTCATAATAAATCAGAACAATCTTTTAAAAGGTGCCATTGATATGTATATCATAAGTATATATGGATACAAGCTTACTATTTTATTATTTTCAAAATACAAGATATGCAAGACAGATCTGAATTTTTTTTTAATAAAAGATAGTTAATTGGTTGAGATTCCCTGACCCAAGTGTTGTATGGCATTGATATTTAAGCCATGACATGTTTTATACCTGAAGTGACGTTTGATTTTACAAAGTGACATCAAGAGCCCATAAGAACAAAAATGGGGTGCTAAAACTCTTGGGGTGCTGCTTCACATGCCATGATCTTAGGGCCCACTGAAGGGATCCCCGCCATGGCCTCCAAGAAATGAAGTAGCTTTCACACTTGTTGTTGTTCCAGTATCTGTGTCTGCGCCCCTTGCAACTGCCTGCTTACTCACAAGTAACTGGGTTAGAGCAAACATTTCACCAAGGTCACCCTATGTCTAACATGACCTCTGGCTGTGAATGGAAGACAGAAATGGGCATTTAGCAGAGAAATGGAAAAGTAAACACAGCAAGGCTGACTCATGTCAATGACCAACCCTAGAATAATCCTCCATGAATCACTGCCCCTGGTAAGATTGAGGGACATTAGTGTTTTGAGTTTCTAGATCACCATAAAATGTGGCCATTCCATGCTTCCTGTTTTTCCGCAAAACTTAGTTATTCCATGTTTGTGCAGTCAAGAGGCTTGAACACATAAGAAATAAGATTTCTTCTTTCTATGTGCATCCAGTAACTTCTGAGGCCAGTGGTTATCCCAAAGAGAACAAGGCAATTAGTGCAAAGACTCTTAAACTTCTCTTTTCATCTCATAGAATTTTTTTTTTTTGAATGAGGCCACCCCTGATAATGTTCAGGCCTGAAAATGTAATGGTGCTGAGTGCTTGGAGGCTATCACAGCTACACCCAGTGGCCTCTGGGGAACTATGCCAGAGATCAAACTCATGATAAGTAGGGCTGGGGATGTGACTCAGTAGTAGAGCACATGCCTTGCATGTGGGAGGCCCTGGATTTGATCTCTGGTACAAAAACAAAGCAAAACCCTCATGCTAGGCACTTGAGTCATCTCCCCATTCTCATAAGAAATTTTTAATGGGGTCATACAAGACCTTAGCAATCTTCACGAAGTGTACAAAACCACTCACACAAGCATTTACCCTCAACTGCTTTCTCTTGATAGCTGTTTCCTCTCTGAGTTGTTTCCCAAATCAGTGGTGAGGATTTGGAGGAGAAAGCTCTGTGTTGGCCATAAAGTTACCAGCTATCTTCAAGAGCGATTTGGACAAGAATTGCAACTCCTCAGCTCTTTTCCTCATGCATGAGCCAACAGCCATTACCTTCAAATATAGAGTAACCTCCTGTTAGTGTTTCCCTTTTTCTTCTTCTTTTAAAAGATCTTTTCTACTTGGCTCCCTTCTTCACAAACCTTTTCTGTAAGGTGTTCAGAGGATCAGACGTGTTCTTAAATTCATTTAGGGGTGTATTGATCTCATCCTATTACCACACTTTTTCTCTTCTTTACATCTTATCTCTGAAAATTTACATCTCTTAAGTAGATCTTAAATCTTCCAGGGTAGACAGTATTTGAGAATCCTAGTTCACCAATGCTCTCTGGTCTGTATAAAACTCCAAGGTCTCTGTGCAATCTTTCAAAGATCCCCCAAAAAACAGGAGAACTGAAAGGAGTCAACTCTTGGTCTCATCACTCTCCTTCAACACTTTGATATATTTTCCATATGGCCACAGTAGGATCGATTCTCTCTTAGTCAAAATGGAAAGTTGTTTGTGCCATGAGATTTGAAGAATCTGATTTCACTTTATAACCCAAAATAGTCTCTTCATCTTCAGGATATTTTTTCCCTTCTCCCTGTAGATTGAGGCTTTGTGTCTAGAATTTTAAAAGAGCAATACCCTTGGATCGATTTTGATGTTTCATTATGCAGTGTTGTATATCAGAACTTGTATATCAGGCTCAGAGAGACTGGCTGCACAAATACAAAATATTCAAAAAAAAAAACCATTTCATGACTTGTCTGGGAGAAGAGATAGATACAGAATATGGAGGTTCTCCTAGGGTTTGCAGGAAGCAACCTACAGAGAAGGCCATAGGGGAAGGAATATGGGTGGGGAGAAGGGAAGAATTCAGACATTCAGACAATTGTCTCTGCATAGTAGATAGAGGCGAGAAAGGGCACACCTCACACTGACTCTGCAGGAATGCAGGACTCTAACAGTCAGCATTCACAGGCTGAACATATCTTATCTTGAGTTTAGATGAAATAGTACAGCCAGATCACCCTTGAAAATTAACTATTTATTCACAAATACATTCCATTGCACAGTCAGTACATGCTTTATTATAGCAGTACGCCCCCACAAAGAACACTAGGCAAAACTAAATTGCTTTCCTAAATCAGTCTAGGATTATAAAGTAAGTTACAGAGGAACACAGAACAGAAACAAGGCTAATATCTACCTTTTTAAATTTTTTTTTTCAGAAACCACTTTAACCATTTAATTAAATGGCATGCTTACAATCAATAAAGAAAGTCAATTGAGGATTAAGGAAACTAAATCCTGATTAAAAGAAATGTAGATAGATGCTTTATTAGGTTGCTTTTATCTAAGAAGTATATCAGTTCTGAATTTGATTTTGAGGTAGGTAATCAAATTTGCCACATAATCATAAACTATTCTTCTGCCCAGTATAATCCAGCTTCTAATTTGAGGAGTCCAGGTGTTTAGTTACTATTCTCTGAATTTAAAGGAATGCACATCAATTGCCTCGAGCAGGCCCCAGTAACGTCTCCTTCATCCTAGCCCCGAGATTTTAAAAAGTGCCACATTTGGGCTCTTTCAGGGTCAGGAGTATGAGACCCATCATTGTTACTGGTTTTTGTCATGTTGAATATGCCACGGGGAGTTTGCCAGACTCTGTCGTGTGGGCAGGATACTTTTGGTAGCCTGCCAGGTTCTCAAGAGTAAGACCTAGATAATAAGATGTTGCATGGCTGCAAATGCGGCCACATGCTTCCCAAAGCAGAGTTTTATTGTCTCTGGATCTTGGCCGTTGATGGGATTACATGGCGCCGAGGACAGTTGGTGGGTGTAAAGCCTGGAAGATGGAGAATCTGGGTGTAGGAGGCCCCAGTCCCAATCTGAGCAGGCTTGGTGGTCTACGACCCGGGTCCCCTCACACCTGGGTTCCTCTGCTTGTTCCTTCATGCATGAGTACTGCTACTTATTTAGCATGGATTAGGCTGATTGAATTGGGCATAAATTCCATATTACTCCTTTTCTTTATTTTTTATTTTTTTATTTGAATATCCATGAGATAGACTATTATACAGCTTTTTATAATTGGGTTTCAGTTATACGAAGATCCAGAACCCACCCCTCAACCAGTGCACAATTCCCACCACCAATGTCCCCTGTTTCTCTACCACCATCCCCCAACTCCCCAACCTCCCACCCCCAGCCTTCCTTTATGGGAGGCATTTTCCTTCTCTTTCTCTTTTTCCTTTTGTGCATTCTGGTTTACAATACAGGTGCTAAGATCTCATAGTGTTTGCTCAAGGCATTCAGTATTTTTATCGTGACGGTAAAGTTTAATAGTTTTTCCATTGGGTGGTAGCTTTGAGGTGGTGATGTGAGTGTCAAGGCTTCTGGAAGTACAGGGAGGTGGGGGAAGATAGCCCAATCAGACCCTCCAAAAAAGCTGGAGATTTCAGTCACAAAACCCTCACACCAAATTTTCAGCAATTATATCTTGGTGAGGTTCGTCCTGAGAAGGTGGAGTCAGATTAGGTGTATGGCAACAATTTTGGATTGTGGAAGCAAGTGGCTGCCAGGGTCTCCTTGGGTGGGCACCAGACTAATCCACCTACCCTGATTTACCCCCGTCTGTTCGGCCATGTGGGGGTCTGGAATTAACTGTGACTTTTGATCTCTTTCAAGATTTATAGGTCTCTGAAATAAGAAGAATAAATGAGCTTATATTGCTCAGCTGGAGGTGATTTGTGGGCGTGGCTCCCGCATACCTAACTTTTGGCCATTGAATTCTTTGATAAACTTG
This sequence comes from Sorex palustris, assembly GCA_028565675.1. NCBI lineage: Eukaryota > Metazoa > Chordata > Mammalia > Eulipotyphla > Soricidae > Sorex > Sorex palustris. Next base: position 12,468,379 of record JAOXYA010000001.1, read on the forward strand.
GCCCCAAGTTGTTGGGTCTGGCCAAAGGCACAGCAGCAATTTGGGGGTATCAGGAAACTTGAAGTCACCGTCAGACTGCTAATGCATCCGCCCCACAGGTACAGGTTGACCTGGTGGAGCACCATAACCCCCTCCTCTTATCTTTTTTCCCTCCTGCCAGACCACTAGCATTAATCTCAAGTAACTTTTGGGTTGCAAAGTCCTCGCTCCTCTCTTACATTAATCCTTTTACTTTTTTCCCCATTCTCATGCTCCAACCTCCATTTCTATCTTCCTGCTTAGTACTTGCATCTTTTCCCATAGGGATTGATATTTTTATTCTCCTAATATTTAATGGGTCAAGGAACCATTGGCCTCACCAAATGTGTCAGAATGGCTTAACACAGTATACGGTACTGGCCTAAGTTTACTTCAGCCACATAAACTTTTCCCCTCAATGCTAAATGTCACATTTGATGGGAAAGTAATTGCCATACTGTTTAGCTGTTTCCAACACTGTATAAAACCATTACATCATTGAGATATTTTGCTCAATGTCTTCTTCCCTCTATGGCTGAATTAATTGTGTCCAGTGTTGAACATCCTCACTTCAAAGCCCATATTAGCTACTATGACCTGGTCAACAACTCCGAGTCCTCTACTCCCTCTTGATTTATGATGGTTCATATGATCTTTACCAGCAGGGAAATAATGATGTATTAGTGGGAAAGAAGACTAGAGAAGATTTTAGTCATACTAGATAAAGCCATAGAAAATTGTTTTTGTAATTAAATGTGATCAAATATAAACAATTTTGTATTACTCTGCCCAATACATTAAACAACACTTAAAGGATTTCATAAAATCTTGAGCTCTATCATACACAATGACGATTAGCTGAAAGGTATCTTAACAGATCAAGCTCTGCTAACTGAATATTAGGCATCATATGTCTGAAAGTGCTATTCACAAGAAGAGTTTATATGTTTGATGACTAACTCTTCTATGCCTTTTACGTTTTTAAATCCTGGACAAAAGGGACTGTTCCTTTGCTCTTTGTGTAAGGAAATGAAAGTACCACACCCATGCAAAGATTGATGGGGAAGCATGTAAGTGATGGACAGTTGTCTTATTTTGCCCCATGATCCAAAGGAGTTATTCAAGAGGGTGCTTGTTGTGGTTGATAACTCATCCAGACATGAACCTCAGAGGAGGCATCACCCTCCCACAGGGTATGGGAGGAGGCCCTGGTCCTAAGAGACATGACTAAGACAAGGTCATTGATGGGTTCATAAGCCAAACACCATGTGAACATCAGTTCTACTAGTGTCTGCCCTTTGCTTTACCAGTAGTTGCATTTCCTCTTTAAAAGGCATGACCAAGGAATAGAAAACCACAGACCTTAATTTATCCCAGCCAAAGCAACTAAGAGAGAAACACAGAACTCTTTTAGGAGTTCAAACTCCCTTTATAAATTCTGGCATTTTGTGGGCAAAGTTATTTATCTTGATTTTTTTCTTCGAAGATCACCTTCTCCTTTATATACCTCTGATTTTTAAATGAAAGAATCTGTCTTATAAAATAACAGCTATGAAGGCACGGACATGTGGTATTTGAGTCATATCTCAAGTATAAGAATCAAGCGAAATGTAGATCCCAAATGTCTGCAATGAATTAAGAGTAGGGTTAAAAGTTATCTCAATAAATCAAACTTTGTTTAGGATATGCAGGGAAAATTGTGCTACAGTTGTAACTTTATGGTGTCATACCATTTTTGGTCTCCTAACTTTTAGAATTTTGCCTCATGATGTGTTTTTAAATAAAAATATTGTTTTCTTTTAAAAGAAAGTCAGCTAAAATATGACATAAGCTTTAGTGACACCCTACATGAATAGACACAAATACACACACTAGCTTGTAACTCTATCCTATGTGCTTTTGAAAATATTTAACAGCATATTCCATATCCATTCAAAAGGTAAACAAATGAGAATATAAGAGGCATAAACTAACCAAATTTCTTTTTCTCTGAATAAATAAAACAAATGCATACTCTACTTACTTGATACCTACAGTCTCCCAAACCTGATATCAGACTCCTGTTTCCATACCCTTTTCTTTTTTACTTGATCAGAACCCCTAACAAGTAAGAACAAATTAAAACTCCTTTACTTTTCTACACTGCAAACTTTATTTCACTTAACAAATATTTATTGAATTCCTATAAGATGCTCATCACAGGGATCAAAGCTGATCATAATATAAAAAGGTGAAAGGCTTCTAACATCAAGAGAAAATTCTAGAGAAAAAAAATCACAAAGCCATCGTGTCAGTTTCTCTTATATGCACCTATGAGCAAACACTCTTTAACTGTCATACTATTAAGAAAAAAATTGCAGTTCTCCAGCCAATAAGTTTGACATCTATGCAGCTAAATAGGGTTCCAGAGTTTCCTGTTCTGTAGAAAGGCCCCCAAACTGCCCTAGTATGGGTAAATGGTAAAGGTCTAAGCAGTGCAGGGTGGATTCCTCGTATGCTATGCGTTCTGAAACCTTTTTCAGATGTGTTGTCTGCCTCCATTACCACACAGAGAAGCATTAGCCAAGAGAGTATTCCCTTACTACATATTCTTCACTGGGGAAATTTAGAGCACAGAGACCAAGGGCATTCTCGAAGGATTTCCAGGGGAGATTGGATTCATACTGAACCTGCAGCTGGATGCTGAGAGACCAGAATTAGGTAAGCATAGGAAGGAGGGAAAGTAAAGAAAGAAAATGGAAAAAAGAGAACAGAAAGGTTTTCTATGAGAGGGGACAATATATTGAAGTTTGGCATCTAGAAAGAACATACATGGCACAATTCAGGGGCTGGAGCGATAGCACAGCAGGTAGGGCATTTACCTTGCACACAGTTGAGCCAGGTTCAATTCCCGGCATTCCCATACGGTCCCCCGATTCCTGAGGACATGAGCCAGGAGTAACCCTTGTGCATCGCCAGATGTGACCCCAAAAGAAAAAAAAAAGAAATCAATGTACACAGTACAAGAACTGCATTAAGTTATCAAGACCAAGGCTGTGGGGATTCCTTAGAAAAAGAAAAAATGGTAATTCCACAGCCTCCAGCAATACACTCTGAAGCATCTACCTAAACGAAAGAAAAACACTCATTCAAAGGGATATTTTTACCCTGTCTCCATAGCAGCGCTATTCAAAAAAGTCAAACCTGGGAATCTACCTAAATGCCTATCAACCAGATAAAGAAGCTGTAAATACTTTTCTACCATTGAAAATGATAAAATCCTGCCTTTGGGGGGAAATGAATGGAACTTAAATAAGTCAGAAAGTGCAATACAATTAGCAAACAGCCTCACTCCTATGTGGAACATTAAATAATAAATTTAACAAATGGTCAAGAAACACAAAAGCCAACTCAGTGAAAATTAGGGTGATTGTTAGAGCCAAAGGAAATCAGGGTGGGAGAAATGAGCAGAGAGGTGTTTGGAGTAGTAGTGGGGTGGCCAGCACTGGAACTTTGGTTGTGGAAGTGGGAATTACTACACCAATCCAGAGTTGGTGAACCCAGTAAACCCTCCAAATTCCATAAAATTGTAAACCAATGAAAAAAGAACAAATATTCTAAAAGACTATAAAAGGCAATAAAGGTATGTTGAAATGCCAAATACATAAATCATATCTTTTATATAAAATATATTTTAATTTATTAAAATTATAATGTGCATATACACACATACATATATATATGTGTGTGTATATATATATATGTCACATCTGTTATTTTCCTTATTCGAATAATCCTGAAAGTTAGATGGTACTACCATCATTTTATGGCTGGAGCGACAGCACAGTGGGTAGAGCATTTGCCTTGCATGCGGCTAACCCAGGTTCGATTTTTCCATCCCTCTCAGAGAGCTCAGCAAGTTACTGAGAATACCCCGCCCTCACGGCAAAGCCTGTCAAGCTCCCCGTGGTGTATCTGATATTCCAAATAGAGTAACAAGAAGTCTCATAATGGAGACGCTACTGGTGCCCGCCCGAGCAAATGGATGAACAATGGGAGGACAGTGCTACAGTGTTGCCATCATTTTATAGACAATTAGAGTTGGAGGGATTAAAAAATTTACTCAGCAAAGCCACTACAGTTTTCGAACCCACTTCTGATCCCTATGTCATTCACTTCAAGTAAGAATGGGAGCATCCCTAGGTCTGAATACTGGATAAGGAAATGTATAGTAGTAAAGAGGGAAGCCTTGGTCACCCTTGACTCCAGTTTTTAAAGAGGAGAAGGACAGAGAAGGAAAGTAATCAAGAGGGAAAGAAGAGAACGGGAAGTAAAGGATGATATGGGTGTGTTTCATACAAAACACAGACTCAACAAAACTGGAAACTTAAAAGCTAAGTAGCAACCACTGAAACTTTGTAATGTGCCTGTCAAGTTGACAGGCAGGGACTAGATGATGATTAGGGTGGGAAGGAAATGTGGGAACCCTGATAGAGGGAAGTTGATACTGATGGCTGGATTGATGTTGCAATACTATATGTTTAAAACTATCGACGATTTTGTAAACCACATTTCCTTAATTAAAAAATTTAAATGGGAGCATAAAGAATATACCCCTGAGAGCAAATGAAAATAAAGTGTTCATTTAAACACAAAATCACACCAAATAAGAGAGAAGGATGAAGCCAGATCACCACACAAGCTTGGAAATTGACTGGGTAGGATTTTAAAAGCCAAACTAGGGTGGAAATGTGGTTTATCAGACACTGTGGATGGTTTTGCAAGCTTAAAGATTTCTTAGGAAAGTGGCACGAAGCTTGTGTGCTAGGATGATAAGCCCTACCCTGGTGCCAAGGACAGATCAAAGTCGAAAACCATAGGATAGGTGCTATCATTTGGAAAACTGTTCGGGTGATCTAACATAAGGAGAAAACCAGCAGGATAAGCTTGGAGGAAGTGGAAGAAAAGGAAGTGCAGACAATTGCAAATGAAAGGGGCACAACCATTCAGCTTGAGGGCTAGTGGCACTTGATGACTAATTAAAGGTCATGATGAAAGAGGACCATCTCAGAGGTCTCTCTGCTTATTTCTTGACTCTTTAACTGTGAGCAGTTGGAAGGGCCTCGGGAACAACTAGGTATTGGACAGCATTCCATAAGGCATTGCAAAGCTGGGCTTTCCTGAGGTATGCTCTCACACAGGTGTACATATATTTCTTCCAAAATGACTACGACAACCCATTACTTCTCTCCTTCAGATGTGGCATATTCTTTTTATTTTTTATTTGAAGTGTGAGGTGGGTAGTGTGTCCTTATTCTCAAAATCAGTTGAGAGCCACTTGTTCAAAAATTAAGGAGAAATCATAGAGGTCTAGTCTAAACTGAGTTACCTTGAATTAGTTCCGATTTTTTTTCATTCCAGTCTCTTGACTTCAAAATAGAAATGATGATTAAAGACATCAATTCAAGGCAGAAAATTCTAGAGTTCTCATAATCAATACCGAATGACAGCTCTTTGGATAGAGTAAAATGTCTTTGGAATGAGCTATTTTTGGAACCATGCAGTTTTCTTTTCAAATAGATTTATGCTTAGGTGGAAATCTTCTTAATTCGAGGTACAAACCAGATATTTATTGCAACCTCTGAGGCTCAACTTGGAGTAATCAGCTTGTTCCTTCTAACACAAAGGAAGCTTTGCAAAATATTCCAGATGTTTCCTAGATGAACCACCTCTTAAAGAGATGTCACAGAATTTTCCTTCATAAAGATTTGTGAGTAATCAGAGACCTAAGTGTGTCTAAATCTAAATTATTATGCCTCATCACTTTTATTTATCAGCTAAAAAATTGCCCATTAATATATACTGATAGCATTACCCTTTAGTAAATTACCCACAGACTAGTCAAACAAGGATTTAAAAGTTCTGGTCAAGTCATATTGATTTGTTTTTCTAAGTTCACTTTTTTTCCTCCCTATAGGACTATAAAACCATGCTTTTGGTTAGCTACAAGCAGAACCCTTTGAAAGCCTCAATATGGAGTTAATTAATTTCTATATGCAAAATTCTGCCTCCATTTCCAAACTTCTTCATCAATTTTGCTCTCAAAATCCTTGAAATAAAAGGTAAAAACAGCTAAGATCAAGCAACCATAAAATGACTGCAAAAATGGGAGAGACCTTGGCTGGAAATCTATAGAATATGTCTGAAATAAGTACTGTCTGAGTTATCAAGCTGGACATAATACTCTTTTGTTTCCTCACATGAGCCCAGGAAGGTGCTGCTTTGTGTCAGCTGCATGAGTCAATTCCCATAGGGCTCTGCTCAATGGAAAACAGCAAGTACACAGGCCACAGTGAGCAGACCTGCATTTTGTTCTCTCCCTGGAAACCACAAGAAACTATGGCTAGGCTGGGGATTTTAGGAATATATGACAACCGACTGATTTTGAAGCAGTTATTGTGACTGAAGTTCATCTTTTAAAATGAAGGGAAATAAAAACCACCTTATCATAGAAGCTGACTCATGGGTAAGAGGCAAATGGGGACAGAAGTGGAGGCATTGGTGGAGAGAAGTGGCCACTGGTGAGGGGATCAGGTTGGAAACATTGTATGCCTGAAACCCAATCATGAACAACTTTGTAAATTTAAGGTGACTGAAAAAAATAAAGAGAGAAAATTTTTAGGAAATAGAATCCATCACCAGCAAATGTGTTTGTGGGGGGAAAAGGAGTAAAGATGGGACTGCAGGCATCCAAGTACTTAGAATTGCTTTTACACAGAACACAGTCCAAACAATCATCTGAATATACAAATACTTAAGTGAAAGGAGATCCTCAGAAGGACCTAGAGGAAAATGAGGAAGTAAGGAAAGGCAAAACAACCAAGAGGTCATTAACAGTATATAGTACAAAATATGTGGAGCGAAATACATAGTACAAAGTACATAGAACTAATTCCATAGCACAAAGTACAGAGAGCAAAGTTCATAGCCAAAAGTACATGGTACAAAGTACATAGAATGTAGTGCAAAGTATATAGAAAAAAAATACACAGTGCAGGGTGCAAGTACATAACACAAAATAC
>JAOXYA010000001.1:12536727-12548960 GCA_028565675.1 Sorex palustris
TCTACCCAACGTACAGCTGGATGTCTTTATGGGATGTAGAATGGCAACGTACTCCTTTCACTACTGAGCCCTAGGTTATAGTTATCGATTGGCTAATTCCGACTCAGAAAAATTCCTGGGAAGAAAGTGCTGTATTCTAGGCTGCAAGTAAGATTTGTGTGCATTGAAAATATATCCAGAAAGACTGGTGAACATCTGCAGAGATGTTCAGAGATGCAGAGGAAGTGAATTTGAGAATGAGTCGCAGAATTTGGACACAGTTCTCTATATAACCTTCCCCTTTGTGTCACTAGGGGTGCATATTAGTATGCTATTTTGAGTTTTTCTCCCCTCTTCCACACTAATTCTCAACTGTGGAGGAAATTCTACATATTTAAATGATGGAGCTATTTGGATAAGTGGACAGAACAAAAGAGGTAATTGAGCCCTTCCCATTTTTCTCTCACTGGGGCCATATGGGGCTGCTGCAGCCCATCAGGGAGCTCGCCTCATTTCCAAGTTACAACCTGCAGTGAAGTGAGCAGAAGATGACACAGTTGGGAGAGGTGAAGAAACCTTTATGTGAAAAACTCAAGCCAAATCGGACATCTTCTCTGCTCTTTGTTAAATACTGGGGAAAGAAAAAAGCTTGCTGACGATGCCCTCTGCCACCTGCTATACTGATCTAACTACTTCAATTGCTTCCTTTTGCCTTTAGGAAATTGGACATTTACAAGGCTTTGTAATGTGGTGACATTTACAAGGCTTTGAAATGTGGTGGCCCCACTTTCCTTACCCTCTACGTGCTCAAAGCTGGCATTTCCTTTCCTAGCCCAAGACTTTGATGATAGCATATTTTACTCCCCCATTCAGTAAGCTAACACCTTCCAAGTCTGTCTCAGACCAAAAGTCACTTCGAGAAAGCATTTTGTGGGTGTACTGAGATCTGAGGTCCATAATTCTGCTAAGTTAAGATCCATCATATTTAGTCAATGGTTTTCATTTTTGCTAGACCATAATGTCCTTGAGACAGTTGTTATGTCTTAAGGGGACCATGTTATGCCACTCTAAAAATAGCTCTTTATAATAAAGATAGTTTCAATACGATGGCAATTAGCTTGTTACTCTCACAAATCTCTAAAAAGCAGAATATAAAACTGCATTTATAAAAGTATCTTTTTCTCTGTGTCAAAAAAAGAGCTAGAGTCTGAGAGGAATCTTATCTATATTACAGTCATTATTTACAATATATTTCCTGGCCTCACTTTTCCAAAGCATACATTCCCTCAGATCAGAAAACCCTGAATCCCTGTCTAGCCTAAGTTGACATATGTCTCAAATTGTAACCATCTCCTTAAGCCACATTACTCTGTGAGCTTCCATACATACATATTTAATGAAATCTTTGTGGTTTTTCTCTTTAGTTGGTATCTTGACAGTTCAGTTTGTAGGACCCAGCCCAAACCTTAAAACATTGGAGGAAAAAATTCTAGTTTGACTACAAATCTATCTTGCTCACGCGTCCATGCCTTTGTCTAGCCAAGTGACTGAAACCCAGTAGGAGAGAGAGAGAGAGAGAGAGAGAGAGACAGACAGACAGACAGACAGCACACAGATCGACAGACAGAGACAGAGAGAGACAGAGAGACAGAGACAGAAACACACAGAGAGACAGAGAGAGAAACAGAGACAAAGAGAGACAGAGACAGAGATTAGGAGGCACACACAGCTTGGGGACCAAATGCACAGGGATAGAAGCTGTCAGCAGCAAGCAAGGCATACACCTTTGTCCCTAATATTACCTCTCTAGCCTTACTTGCTATCTATTTGATTCCAACAAAACAACAACAAAAATGTATGTGTGAGGTTATTGATTGCATTATTTAAAAGAAAGGCTGAATGTATTAAACTTTAACATCAGACAAGTAACCGTATTAACCATACATAGATGTTAGAATATTCTTTGTTGAAAAACCATTTTTAGGCTAATGATAGTCAATTCAATGTGATTATTTTCCCCAAATATATTGAAACTCTCAAATTTTATAGATACAGTTTATTTTTCCCTTTTCACCCTCAAGTACAACTAGCAGGGCCAGTTTTTCAAAACTTTCTATTTTATCTTCATCTCCTATTCATTTCAAGATTGACTGCAATTTGGAATTTCTGCCCCCATCACCTATATTATCTGTAATGTTTGCCTAAATCTTTATTTTATTTGACATCTATGAAAGTTGATGCGATTGAACAGTTTCACTTTCAAACAATTATTGTAAAAACTATTGGGATAACCTTGTGTGTTGGGAGATGGCATCGTCTTACTCCACAGCTAGAACAATAGGATCATCTTTTGGGTTTCCCGGAAGCTAACACAGCAGTGGGATACTTTTTTCCTTCACATCCTACGAGAAACACATATGGAATTCTTGTAGTGGGATGTTTCCAACTATATTGTGCTGGTTTTACATTAATCCTAGCTCCAATTACATATTCACACACAAACTCACAAACGTAACAATTCTGTTAAGAAACTATAGAGGACACTTGCCTTGCACACAGGTGACCTGGGTTTAATCCCCAGCACCACATATGCTCCCCCAAGTCTCATCAAGAGTGATTCTAAATGCTGAGCCAGGATTAAGCTCTGAGCTTAAACACACACACACACACACACACACACACACACATACTCACACACACACCAGGGTGTGGCCCAAAAACAAAAAGCAAAAAGTAAGTAAATAAATCATAGAAACTTAATTTACAGCGAAGTAGACAGAAGGCCAATGTCATTAAGTGTCTTCACATAAAACTAGCTAATAATTACAAATTTGATCGTCATAGTTGTGGCTAAAAGAAAGAGAACAACACTATTCTGAATTGCTGAGAGAGCTGACAGGGGGGTGGTATGAGAGTGCAGGTGGCAAATTAGAAAGACAGATCCTAATAAGTCAGCAGATACAATGGGGAAGTAGCAGACAAACTCAACAAATTTAATGAGTGTAGATAGTATGCAGTAACACACTTGACCAGAACTTAGCATCTTTATAACCTCTCAGATAAGGACTATAGAGATAACCTGTTGAGAATTTTTATGAGTTTAAGGAAGCAATGGTGTAGGTACAAGAAAACATAAACTCAGAAATGAAAAAAATGCAGTCAGAAGTAACAGAACTAGAGTTTGGAAGATGAATAAAATATTCAATGGAAAACCTTGGCAGCAGAGTAACAGCAGCCAAGGATAAAATCAGTGAGCAGCAAGATGAGATGCAGGAAAACTTTAGAAAATAAGAGAATATGGGCGTAAAGTCTCAAAATAGATTCGCAGCACATGGGAGGACGACTATGGGATGAGTTCAGAGGAACAACATAAGAACTATCTTAAGTCTGAGAAATAGGCAAGCAATTTCATAGAGAATCACTAGCTGAAGATGTCATGTCTGAGTTCCCAGAGTTGGGAAGCACATACACCCTGAATGGTCCCAGCTGAAAGAGACTCAAATAAAAATACTCAAAGTCATATCAAAATCATAATGGCAAAAGTCAGATTAATAGAATTCTGAAGGCACCACATATAGTTTCTGGAACTCCACCAAGAATGATCCCTGAGCACAGAGCCAAGAATAAGCCCCAAGTACAACCATCTGGGGCTCCAAACATTAAAAAATAAAATAAAATAAATTCTGTAATTGAAATATTTTCCAGGAAAGAATGAATAGTTCCTGTAAGATTTAAAAGGCACAGGTGAGATGTTTGAGCCACCAATCTGGGATGAAAGTTTTCTGATGCTCCCCCACAGGGTTTGAGCTTTTCCGAATTCAAAACTTTAATGAAGTGCTACTATAAAGAAGTGACAAACTGCTTAATCCATAAGCAAAAGGCCATCCTACTCACATCTCTTAGGTGATATGAAGGTCATTGGCAGTACATGGAAGATATTTGGGGGGAACATTTCATTAAATATTTTTCTGCTCCATTAGTTCTGGGTCTTGGAACTTAAGCAATAGCATTTGCCAGCTACAGTCTAGTCTGTTCCACAGGGTCAGAAGAAGGCCCAGAAGATCAGCCACAGTAAATCAGTTATTTGGTCCTTTCACTTGTCTATTCAAGGTCTCTATTCCCGACACTGAGTAGCAAGTTTCTGGCACCATACATCCAGGCCTTCCATTTCTGTCTCAGAATAACCTTGCTGTCTTTCCTCAAGAGCCCCTCTAACCTGGCCTCCTCTCTACACTCAACCTTATATCCCAGGAGGCACAGGGACATTCCAGTGCTTCCGGAAGACTACCATTAGCAAACTCTCTGGGACTTCAGGCAGTTTGTGGTCCTCATAAGCACTGTTTCTGGAGAGGCAATTTTATAGCAGCCACTGTTGTCAAGTGGAAATAAATTTTTAATAATAAGAATAACAGCAGCAGATTGATACTTGGGCTCTTCTGGAACAGCCATCCAGGGATATTCCAGCCTTAATGTTCTATCAGTTCAAGCAAAAGTTGATGTTTCCACTTCCACTGGGGAACACTTTTGCTCTTAATCTCTTTTACAAGCAGCAGAGGACTTAAAACCAATGACAGCTGAAGAGCCAGCCACTGCCACGGAGACCGTGAATGAGCGACCACCAAGGAATTAAGGCCTGTCTGCCTGTTTTTCTCACTAGTCTTTCTTTCCAACTTTCCTACAGATATGGTAAATCCAAATACTAAGTTCTCAGAAACTATAACTCACATTTTCCCTGGGCACCATACAATCTCAGAATGCTAAAACACTTTCAGTAATCCTTTCTCTTTTCTCAACTTCAGCTTCTGGCATTGATCAAGCAAAGGAGACTGCCTCATTTGCTCTCTTCAATCTTGTTCATCAACCATCAAGATTCACCGTGGGAGGACAATTACTTCCAAGCCCACTACACGAATCTCTGTATCTTTGTACATCTAGTGTTCTGACTATTTCTGAATTCTCATGCGTTTGAAAGGGAACATAATGCAAGTGAAACCTGAATTGATTTTAGACTGATTTTTCTATAGAGCAGGGACTTATAAATCACTCTATATGTCAAACTTTGCCCTTTTTCCTTGATTCAGTAATCACTCTCATAGTAACTTGGGAGATCTAAACTAGACATTTGTATCCACCATGGCCCTGACTGGGTTATTTATTTAGTTCCTCTGAGAATTTGAGGTGTTATGTCCTATTAATTCATTGAAAACCCATTTTAAATTAATGATTTAGAGCCAACTCTTCTTGAGATGTTGGACGATATAAATAAAATGTGTTTCACCATTTTGGCTTTACTTTATTATTGTTCAAAGTATTCATACAAGAAAAATGTTCTCAACTGTTATCAAACTTTATAAGCATACTTTTTTCTGTATGTTTACATAGAATTTAGATCAAGTCTAGAGTCTCATCTTCATATTTTAAATTAACTACAAGAGGAAGATCCGAAGCCAATCCAAACACCAAGGTTATTAACAATTAAAGTTAAAATTACAAAAGTACTTGACACGCACATGTTACATCTGACTTTCTTTCAAAGCATCTTTAAGGCACCTACGTAATTAAGCCACATTTTGTGTTAAAAAGAATGTTCATAGTAATTAATTATGCTTTGTATCTTCTTCCCTCCTTTTCTTCAGACTAATCTGTTAAATATTTTGGTGTTAAAACCTGTAGTGAAGTTAATTGCAGTCAAACTTCCTGGGTTCAGATTTCACAGTCTCAATCAACCAAACACACATCACAAAGAGATGTGTAGACAGGAACCTATGTCTGCACCTTCCTGCAACCACAACAAAATCTACTCCACTTCTCAGATTAATTGCAGAACCCTACCTAACCCTTTAACAAAAAAAGGTGCAAGAGAACTTCCAAAGACACTGGAGTCAGAGAAATGCTCTCACCAAAAGAGAAACCCTATAGGGGAGTATAAGGTGCCATTTGAAAGAAAACTACAATATTTATGCCCTGGGAGAAGGCTCGGGACTATGCTAAGCAGCTGAAACCCCAACACAACAATCCTATGCCTATATGCCTATAATACTGGAACAGGAGATAAAAACTATAAGATACCACCATTAGGTTTAGTGACTTCTTGCAATCTCCCCCAGCCACATCATATCATTATGTCAAATCTCTCTTCTTAGTAATATACATAGGGGCAAATTTCTAAGGTGAACTCAACCAACCTCAAACTAATAGCTGAGGTATATGGATACTTAGTGATACTTAGACCCAGCCAAACATACCCAACCCTTCCCACTCCACATCTGACAGCTAGTGTCCAAGCCACATGCGCAACATTTGACAAGAGTTATCGGAACATAAAGGACACAGCAAAAGCAGTACCAAGAAGGAACTTCATAAGAATGCAGGACAAACTTAACATATTTAAGTTTGGGCTGGAGCGATAGCACAGCGGTAGGGCATTTGCCTTGCACGCAGCCAACATGGCCGACCCAAGTTCGATTCCTCCGCCCCTTTTGGAGAGCCCGGCAAGCTACCGAGAGTATCTCGCTCGCATGGCAGAGCCTGGCAAGCTCCTCATGATGTATTCCATATGCCAAACACAGTAACAACAAAGTAACAACAACATATTTATAAATTTTAAAATGTCAAATAAACTAGAATAACCACACATACTAGGAAGTAGAAAAAGGACAGTAAATGAAATCTAAAGTCAATAGAAAAAATAATAATAATTAAAGTAGAAATGAATTTAAAAGAAATTTAAAAGACAATACAAAATATCAATAAAACCAAGAGCTGATTCCTGGAAATAATTAAAAGAATTGGCAAAATCTTAAATGGACTCATGAAAAAATGATTGATTCATTTAACAAATAATATTAGCAATGGAAGGGGAAAGTTACAGCATATTCTACAAAATTACAAAGAATTCAGAGACTATTTTAAATAACTTTATGCTACTAATCTGGAGAATTTAGAAGACATAAATGAATTTTTAGAATTAAACAACCTCCCAATATTGAATAATGAAGAAATAGAAAACTTATTTCTATACCAATTACAAAAAAAATTAAAATAGTAATCAAAAGTCTCCTCTAAAATCAAAGTCCTGGTCCAGATGTAAATACTCTTGGATTTTTTGTCGGAATTGCAGAGTCCTGAAACCAACCCCCCACAGAGACTGAGAAACAACCATGCACATTCACTATGGAATTTCAAAAATCCAAGTGCAAGGGAAGAATAAAAAGCTCTCCACCAATATTTGCCTATTTGAGGAAGAAGAGAAAAGTGAGTAAGCAGATAAAACTTTATGATTCAAAGCAATAGCTTGTGCTAAATTCCTTGCTTAAAAAAGGTAAATTCTCAAGGGGCACCTTTCAACCCCAAATCTGGAGACTGATCTTATATATGACTCCGAATGAGAACCCAAACCCCATGACTCAGAAAGAGCAGACACTTTGAGCACATTGCTTTTCCTCGCTAACTGTATACAACTCTCATCTTTTAAAAGCACAGATATTTCTTTTCTATTTTTGCCATTCAATTTCAAATGGTCCCTTTTAGTAAGAGTTTTTAGGTCAACAAAAAACAGTTATCACCGACTTTCTACATATTGGGGCTTTTTTTTTCCATCTTTGTGAAAATATTCTCATAAAAAGAAACAACAGTGTGCCTTTAGAAAGTCAACTACAGTATAGGATTTCTAGTGTCTTCTTCTCAGACTCTTCTTTTCAGCAAGAATGCCCTTCCTCTCCAAGTCAACAACTCCAAGTCTGTCACAGCCTCCACATCATGTCAAAGATTGTTCTAATGACACCTCTTCCCTAGATTACCTGTCAAAGAGTCAGCCCCACAAGAACACTCAAAGAGTTGTGGAAGGTGTTGCTGTACTTTCCTGCTGTTTGAATGAGCTCTATGTTGGGACCTTGAAAATCTTTCACATACCTGAAAGATGTAGCTCTCTAGGCAGGGCTGAGAATAAATTAGCTCAAACTTAGATTAATACATAACAAGAGAATAGCAAATGGCCCAAAGAAGCAGAACCTGGAAACTGGTCTACAGCTCACTATGGTGGGGGGCTTGGAAGGGAGCAGATGAGGGAAGACCATGAGACAGTGGTAGAGAAAAGTAGACATTTGGGTGGAGGATTTTGGAACATTGTATGCATGAGACCCAATTATTCACTGTATTATAAATTGAGGTGCTCCAAATATAATATCAGGAGGAGGAAAATGGTCTAAAACAGAGCTATCCCTGTTATCTCTAGGGAGGCAAGCCTACCACAAGCTATTGTTAAGAAATTGTCTCTTCTCTATTTCCTCCTCTTTCTATATGTTAATCACAAACATTTCATTCTGACTTATTGAAGGGATTTGAAAAATACGAATTTCTTTTCAGTACAGTGCCATTCTGTTTCCCAAAAACAAAATGTTGCCATCAGATCATCAAATATGCACGGGTGTGGGAAAAAAATTATGAAAGACTTCAAAACAGACCCAACGATTATGAGTTATCTTCAGAAAAAAGAGGGGCATTATGGAAAAATATACTTCTGGGATTTTTGTCCATAGGTGGCCTGTGTCTTTTATAGATGAGGAGCTATTTCACAATTCTGTAAATTGTAGATAATTGAGAGTGGAACAAATGATTTTTGCTCCCTGAATACAGTGTTTTTCCTCCCCTGTTGTGGAATGAGTCAATTTTGCATCTTTGTAATTTATTGCCATTGTCACTTGCTGGTTCTTTGAATTCTCCTCTGAACCATTTGCAATATTTTCCCAGTTCTCTCATTAATTAGTGATTTAAATAACATCTCTAACACGTGTTCCTTTTATACCTGAGGTTCATAATTATAGTCTATTTTGAAAAGTATCTTAGAAGACAAGGAACCAGAGGAGAATATAAAATTGCTTTTAACTTTTTTCCTTGAGAAATCACCTCAGGTGAGCGTCAAGAGACCCTTCCTCTCTGGTCGCTTGTTCTCTTCCTATCTTAATCCTAAAGACTTTTCAGTCTTCTTGTCATTTACCCCCATGAAAGACTCTAAGTCCACCGGTTCCATCTGAGAGGAAGAAAAAAATAATAACTTTATGATTCTTTATTTTCTCAGCATAGAAGTAGTAGTTAAAGAAATGAATTAAATAAATAAATAAATCTTCCAAATAAATCTCCCCAAATAAATCTTCCTACTGATAATATTAAAGATTCATCAAAGAGGCTAGAGCGATAGCACAGTGGATAGGGTGTTTGTCTTGCATGCGGGCCACCCTGGTTTGATTCCCAGCATCCCATATGAGCTCCCACCAGGAGTAATCCCTGAGTGCATGAGCCAGGAGTAACCCCTGTGCATTGCTGAGTGTGACCCAAAAATAAAAAAAAGAGGATTCATCTGAATGATACTAATTCCAGCTGTCAACAACACCCTCCAAGAAAGAAGGTAAACAGGAAGAATGTAAAAGTCCGTCTCTATTGTCTCTTTCACCCAGTAAAAAGGTATATGTCTAATTTGTTTTTCCACTAATGCATGTCAGGAAACAGATGAAATTCCACCCTGTACCTCTAGGCTCTTCTCAGACATCTCAGGGTAGCTGAGCAATCAAATTAATATCAGACTGATTAGTAGGAAAGAAAAATTAATCTACATTCTCTTTCCAGTTGTATTTCTTTAACTAAGGACTGGGATTCAGATAACAGGGTGATTCGCATGCCCAGATGCTCTGGAATGAGATATTTGTTCTGCCATCTAAGTAGGTTACCCTAATCAAAAGACTAATCTGATTTTTAAAAAAAACACACACGATTCTGTATAATGCTCACAATTTTTATCCTTTTAGGGAGTCAACAAACTGATGAAAAAAAATTCTGTGAGCCAGCAGGGAATCTAATAATCTCAGTTTGAAATACTCTGCTGGGAAGGCTTGCCTATTGTGAACAGTATGGAAAGTCCTACCCCTGATTGGTTTTTTTTTGGGGGGGTGTCCCCTTTACTCTTTCATCCCATTTTTTATAGCTCTTAGCTAATTCTGTATAAGATGCACTGTACATTTGTGAATGATATGCATTGTTCTACTTGCTAGTGTTGACCTTAATTAATAAAGCACTTCGTTATTCCACCAATTAAATAGTAGAGACAACTCCCAAAAAAGTCACCTTTGGAAATAGCAATTTCATGGCAAGACACACTTGGAGTTCCCCTAAATCCAAGACCACCACCCCCCTTATAAGCTTTCAAAGGGGTTACTGAATTCAAAGAATCTCTTCCTGCTGGGCTCAGGAAACAACACCTTCAATTGGCATGCTGGGTTCCTAACTTTGCTGATTCCACATGCCTGGGCATTCTTCCCACCTTCATTTAAATAAGACTCTGTGTATTAATTTTTATAGCACAGATTCCTCGACCTAATGTGAGTAACGAGGCCCTGAACCAGATTAATGCTGACCAACTTGTCTTTCCTAGACTAAGAATGTGAGGAATAGGTTTAGATAGCCTTTTCAGATTCTCTTCACAGGAACCCGCATTGCAAAATATCTTGTTTTTCTGGCCATGACCAAGGAACTTGGATACAGGTGCCCGGAGTTGCAAGTTGCAAATGCTGATCTTTAAACTATAGGCTAAGGAGTGATGTACTTTTAAATGGATTGGTTAGGAAGTTATGTGTTGTTACAAATCTGTTGGCTATGAAATGCACGGACTCTGCTGTAACGGCTAGTGAAGGCCTATATAAGAGCTCCTTTGGAGAAGCGCAGGGTCTTGCCCAAACTACAGGACCTGCGTATCCGTGTAGGCAGCTTGACCCTGGATAGCCAGTCTTATGATAAACCCTGCTTGCTGTTTGCAGTTTGTGGAGTCTCTTTGTTGTTGAAGGGAGGTCTCGATCTGCACTCTAACACTTCAAAAAATGCAATGAGTTTTAAGAAGTTACCTCCACATAAGAGAAGAATTATCATACAATCTAGACCTATGATAGTTAGGAAATTCTTAGGATGAAGCTACGAAGATGCTTGCTTTGGGGCTAATTTTCACAAGTAAAGGCTCAGTGAAGCAATCAAGTCTATAGTCCTTCACCTCTTTATAGGGAAACTTGAATAAACTAAACCATGTCCAGGCTAGAATCTATCTGAACACAAAATAGTAGGAATGTGAAGTTTCAAATGACTAGTTGTAAAATTTCTACTCACAGTCCAGAAAATCTCTAGGCTAATCATTTATAAAATAAGCATTGAAACACATTTAAATAAATTTGGAGCACTGCATAGAGATTCAACATTGGACAACTGAAGAACAGGTCTGCTTGGGAGGTGCCCTTCTGAAGTGAGGAGAGAATTTACTTCCCTTACTAGCAAATGGCTTCCAGAATTTGTCCTGTCTTATGAGTAATGGTAAAAGCACTTTCTAGACCACCACCACCCTCTCTTCCCTTCCAACTACTTTGGCTTCACTAGGCTTTTAAAACTTTCTATTTCATTACATTACAAACAACTCTTACAAGCAGGCCTCCTGCTACACCCCTCGGGCAATGCGAAATTATTCATACTCAAGGTCTAAAGAGAAACATCAGCATGAAGGAAAAACAGACTAAGGAGTGAAAACAAATTAGCAATCCAAACACCCTCTGCCTGCCTGTCAGAGAAAGCCTTTGGTGTCTCCTCCCAGAGTCAAGGGTTTTTCTGAGCCCAAGATTAAAGGATACATTTTCAGGGTTCAGAGAACAGAAACTCTGTGAAACGTATATCCACCCAAGGCAACCCGGCTGTGCCTCAAATCCTGCCTGAGACTCCAACGTCAGGATGTGTGGCATTCTTCACCTCCTGGGCATGAGTTTAAAAGTGCATTTTATATTTTCCTTCATGCTTGGGTAGGAGAAAAGGGAAAAGGAAAGGAAAAATAAAAGGAGAGAGATAAGCCCTGCACCAGCCTTTGAGAGTTGTTAAAAGACCTGATCGTAAAACAACTATTCTCAACCAGGGTGATTTTGTTCTGTAAAAAAATAAAACCTATAGAGATATTTTTGATTGTCACAATGGGGAAATGGGATGCTACTGGCATCTAGTGACAAAACAAATTTTGCCAAACACATGAACATGAACAGCCCCATCTGCCAAGAACAGCCTGACCCATGGCTGGGAGGTTGAGAATCCCTACCTTAATGAGACTGAGGAGTGAAAATTCAATTTTTTAAAAAACTTTCCTTCACCATCTTAATCCTCCGCTTATCTCACCCTCCCTCCTTCTCTCTTTTCCCCTTTACACACACACATACACACACACACACTCAGGACTGGAGGCC